>OZ020607.1:91566385-92166385 GCA_963971545.1 Philophylla caesio
AGGTTTGCCATTGCCTTCCGAGGGGTGACCGCTATTAGAAAAAACTTTTTCTATGATTAAGATTTTGCTTGCCCTGACGGAGATTCGAACCTCAAGCTCACCGGCATATCAGAGTCAAATATTTGTTTTTTAACTTTTATAATCTTGTTTTATTACAAACGCTAATATTATATTTAAACTTATATTTACTATTTATATCAATAAATATTAATGAAAGAAAGTATATTAATAAATAAACGCAATAACAACATAAACCAGTAACATTTTTTTAAATCAGATTTCTTCACAAAACCCTTCAACCGTAAGTATCAAAATTAAATTATCATTCAGATAGTCAGATAGTTTAATATAACAAACTTTTTTCACTTTTATTTCACTTTGAATGAATTACATTTTTATTCATTCAAAGTGAAATAAAACAGAAATATTTCAATAAAGTATTTAATAGAAATATATAAAACTTAAAATTATGATTTTATAAACCAAGGAGAAAACCAATGTAATAAGTAATATAATAATAAATTCACAGCCGTCAAAAAAAAATTATCAATTAAAAAATGACTAGAGAATCTAATATATAAACTAAAGAATATAATAAATAAACTTTACAAAATAACCATATTCATATTCTTAATCTTCCTAAGTTGTTTATGGCATCCGCGCAGGACTTCATCCCCTAGCCAAAAATGCGGACACCCTCCGCTAGCTGGAGTAGTACCTCCGCCACTGCAATTAAGCCTTCACCCAGCAACTATTAAAGAAAAAAAATAAAAAATTTATAAGAATTGGCATATATTTTTTTTTTAATATCTACCTTCATCCCATCGGCCTTTGTTTGAGCTACTTCCCGAAATTTTTTCTGGATGTCGCTTGCTCATCCTCTCGCTCCTTTTCAATCCCCTGCGCGGGGTTCTCGAAAGAGAAGTTTTTGGTGTGTCCGGCAAAACTTCTACTTCAATTAACACCGCCTCCGGCTCACCCTGGAACAAGATCTCGCCATCTTCAAGGGCCAATTGAAGCTCCTAATAAATACATAATAAATACATGTGATTTTATAAAGTTCTAGTAGATAATAGGTTAGGTTAGGTTAGGTTAGGGTGGCTGCCACCGCACAGGAGCACGGTGGCACACTTAGGCCGTAAGAAGCCCGTTGTGATACCACTGGCATTAGCCATGCATTCCCTCCCTCCCTTCTTTCAAAAATTGAACCATCCTGTGCGCTTAATGTAGAGTAGAAAGGTGGAGATGTTTGCTGAGTTCAAGTCAGCTAGACAGTCCAGAAAGTAACTTTTAAAAGCTTTACTGCGCGTCTTGGCCAAGCCGGGGCAGTGGCAGAGGTAGTGCTCAATACTCTCCACCTCCTCCCCGTTTCGGCAACTGCGGCAAAAATCATTTGTTGCGTAGCCCAGCCTTTCCCCATGCGTGCCCATGAGGCAGTGCCCGGTTATCACCCCAACTACTAATCTGAGAGAGGAGCGGCCAAGCATAGTGAGAGCTTTAGAGCGCTTCTCATCGGCTTCTGGCCAGATTTGTCTGGTAATGTGGCAGGTGGGCTCCGATGCCCACCTTACATTTACCTTACCCATAAGCTCAGATCTTAATCTGTATTTATAGGATGCCAAGGGTAAACCCGCTCTTGAGCAGAGTTTATCATAGTTAGTTCCGTCCCTTTTCTTGCTAGTTCATCAGCCAGGCAGTTGCCAGGAATGTCCTTATGGCCAGGGACCCATGCAACACATACGGAGCACATATCTGCCAGCTGGTTTAGAGCTGCTCTGCATTCAAAGGCTACCTTGGAGGTTGTACCGTTGGATGTCAGAGATTTGATAGCAGCCTGGCTGTCAGAATAAATGGTAATGCCTCGTTCTAAAGAGGGGCACGTTGTAAGGCCACGAGCTGCTTCCATTATTGCATTTAGTTCGGCCTGGAAAACACTGCAGTGGTCCGGTAAACGAAGACTGAGGTTTAGATCGAGTTCACTAGAGTAAATCCCGCTGCCTACTCGTTCGTTTAACTTGGAACCATCTGTGTATATAGCTGTCGATGCTGGATCCAGGTCTACGATACCTGTCCATTCGCTCCTCTCTGGGATTCTTGTGGAGAATCTATTTCCAGAGAATGGAAGGTGTATAATATAATCCAACCTTATCGGGTTGTAGGGCAGAGTTTCCAGGACCTTTGCGTGCCCATGGTTAAGATTTCTCCACGGAAGGATCGCATTTAGCCTGGCCGTACTGCAGGCCGCCAGAAATTTGCCGTAGAGATCCACCGGTGGGAGATTCAACATTATTTCCAGAGATTTGGTGGGTGTAGAGGGCAGTGCTCCCGTGGTGAGCATTGCGGCAGCCCTCTGGACCCGCTCTAGCTTGGCTCTGGTACGAGTCCTGCTCAATGCCGGCCACCATACGACGATCCCGTAGAAGAGAATGGGTCTTATCACAGCTGTGTACATCCAGTGTATAATGTGTGGCTTTATACCCCACTTCTTCCCCACGGCCGTCTTACAGGCGTATAGAGCAACAATAGCTTTCTTGGAGCGGTCTCCAATATTCCGCCTCCAGTCGAGTTTTTTATCTAGTACAATTCCGAGATATTTGACCTCGGTTGAGAGATTGAGAACCACTCCGTTTACGGATGGTAGTTTGAAAACGGGAGTTTTGTATTTTCTTGTAAAGAGCACTGCTGCGGTCTTGGCGGGATTGACGTTAAGTCCACATTCCACCGACCAGCGAGCTACGGTATTTAGAGCGTTTTGCAGTAAATCGCTTATGACCTGAAGATGTTTGCCCGTTGCTGTGATTGCCAAGTCGTCAGCATATGCCACGACCTTGCAGCCGGTGCTCTTGAGGTTTAAGAGTAAGTCGTTTACAGTAAGGTTCCAGAGTAAAGGTGACAGAACACCTCCCTGGGGTGTGCCTCTAGCCACATGTTTGGATTTAGAGCTGTCCCCTACTGTTGAGAATATCGATCTTTTCCTGAGAAGGAGCCCCACAAAGTCCACCAGTCCCTGCTGTATCCCCACCATACAAAGTGATTTGATAACAGCTTCGGGATAGACATTGTTGAAAGCTCCCTCGATGTCTAGAAAGATCCCCAGCGTGAACTCCTTTATGGCCAACCCTTTCTCAATCGTTGAGACGATGTCATGGAGAGCAGTCTCCACGGATTTGCCTTTTGAGTATGCATGCTGGTTGGGGGAGAGTTTGTCTTTCCTTATATTTCGCCGAAAGTGCTCATCTATGAGCCTCTCAAGAGTTTTGATAAGGAACGAGGTGAGGCTTATGGGCCTAAAGTCCTTGGGTTTTGCATGAGCTGCCCTGCCTCCCTTTGGTAGAAAAACGACTTTCGCCTTCGTCCACTCATATGAAATGTGGGTGAGGGTAAGGCATGCTGTAAAGATCTGTGTAAGCAGGGGACAACGAAGGTCCTTCGCTGCTTGCAGTTGTGCGGGGAAAATTCCGTCTGGTCCACCTTATCGTACCTCACTATGTCCCCTGCGGTATTCCCTAAGAGTGAGTTGCCTTGCAGACCTGGCGCGATATTGGAGTCATCAGAGCACCCAGGGAAGTGGGTGGTCATTAGTAGCTCCAGCATTTCATCGGTTGTAGATGTCCATTCTCCGTTTGGTTTTTGAATAGAGTTTATCGTTGGGGCACTTTTCGAGAGAACCTTCCTCAGCCTGTTGGCTTCGGAGTTTTCTTCTATGTTGTTACAGAAGTTTTGCCAAGATTTGCGTTGTGCTGTCTTAATGGCCTTCTTGAAAGTTTTAAGAGCGTCTTTGTATGGTTGCCAAAGACCTGTCCTCTTGGCTAGGTTAAAGAGGCGCCTGCTCTCTTTCCTGAGTGCTGAAATCTCTAGATTCCACCACTGGGGTTTCTTTTTACCCTTCGGGAGGGTCTTAGGACAGGAGACTCTAAAAGCAGAATTGCATGCGTTTGTTATAAGGTCTACCGCTTCATCTATTTTTGACGATGAGTCAAGCTCACCGAGAGAAACGACCTTCGTGTTTGAGGGACTCGCTTCGTCAGGTGTTTGCGATAGGCCTAGCCTACCGTGATAAACGTGTCTGGACAGAGAGGCTTGGAGGACGTTTTTATATTTCTGCCTATCCGTCCGCCTCTTATTCCTATACGCCGTTAGAGTAGTAGGATTGAGAGTTATCTTGAAAGTTATGTATAGGTGGTCGGAAAAGGAGTGCTCTTTGGACACTTGCCAGTTGCTTATCAGGTCTGACAGGCTGCCTGATGCGATGGTGATGTCCGGCACTTCTCTTCTGACAGAAGTCATGAAGGTGGGATCGTTCCCCCGGTTGCATATATATAAATTATTTGCTAATATAAAATCAAGTAAACACTCACCTCGAGGGTTGGTATCGCTTGAGCCCCATATCTCATGATATGAGTTCGAATCGGCTCCAATTATGACCGGGAGTTTTCCTTTTTCAGCCCCTATGATGGCTTCCTTCAGTCTTATTGGAGGGAGAGATTGGCTGTCGTGGACCATATAGCTCGTCAGGAACCAGACGACGCTCTCTTTAAGCTGGACGTTTACGCATACTGTGTCTTCGTCGCTGTATTGAGAGAGGAGAATATAAGAAAGTGCTTTTTTAATAAGAATACATGCTCTGATCCTACCTGCTACTGGGGCTGTTACCGTTTGGTAGGCATCAGAGTTCAGTCCGCAAACCCTGTTTCTTACGATCCACGGCTCTTGGGCGAGAATGATGTCCTCAGCCCTTTCGCTGAGTCGCAGAAGGAGGGCAGCCGAAGCTGCCTTGGAGTGGTGCAGATTAATTTGTAGAATCCGCACCATCTCTAGAATCACCGACGTCCATTGCCTCTGGCTCTTCTCTTTGGGTGACGGCTCTGACTGTGATGTCAAGGTCCGCCTCCTCAGATTCCGAAGCCAGAAGCAGGTCCTCATCATCAGGCGCTACCCATCGGCTGTATATCGACCCGACGTATGCGGATACTGAGCCCGTTTCGCTCTCAGCATCCGTCGCGACGTCCGATACCCCCGGTGGGATGTCCTCTGTTGCGCTCAAGGCGCTCGGTTTTAATTTGCTGTTGGAGTCTGGCTCCGGGGTCTTGGGGACGCTCGAGTTGTCTCCCGGTTTGTTGGCCCCCTCGCCAGTGAGAGTAGTAACGGAGTCGGGTGCGCTCGAGGCGTTGCCCGTCTGGTCCATCTGTCTGGCTCCCTCCGCCCTCTTGTGGACCTTAATGGTGATGGAGTAGAAGCCGTAGCTTATTACCCCACCACAGTCCGCGAGCACTGGGATAGAAGCATCGTTGATGACGAGGTCAACGTAGCGCAGCTTCTAGTTGGTCTCGCCAACTCGGACTATCCTCCAATCATTGGTGGGTAGATCTCCGTTGCCAAGGCGGATGAGCTCGAGGATCTCCTGCGGTTTAGATGGTTCCGCTGGGACCCAAGCCCAGGCTCGAGGCCGCTTAGGGATCTCGTCCCTGTGGACAGCCATCCAGTCTGCCCCGGGCCACAGCTGTCCCACCGAGGAGATTGCCTCCTTGTACAGCCGGACTGCACGTTCGTCCGCGCATGCGACCAGCTTGATTCGCCCTTGATACCAGCCGGCGTCGCGGACGACTGGTGCAGGGCCGGGATACTTCAGGAGTATGCCCTTATAGACCCTGCAGAGACCCATCAAGACGGACTTCCAATTGTCCGTGCTGATGTTCCCGTCGGGATGGCTCTTATCGAGCACAGCCAGCGTCAGGTGCCCCTTCGCAGCCTCGCTAAAAGCCTTGCCTGATATGGCCATCGACCGACGGTTCGGGGGGAGGAAGTCCTGTGCCTCTTCGATCCACTGGGAATATCGTCTTGAGATCGCTGTCTCTTAGAGGCCAGGTCCTTCTTCTGGTCCGTGCGAGTGGGAGGTTTGTCCTTCTCGCCGTTCCCTGAGAGGCGCTTTCCGCTGGCGTTCAGGACTCCCTTAGCCCACTCGAGGGAGGATTTCTGTGCCTCCGTCAGTTGGGCGTACGGTATAGCCTCCAGCCGTTTGATGACCTTCGGGGCTGCCCTTCGGTCGCGCTGGGCCCTGACGTGAGGCTTAATGGCTTTGCCAGTGTTTTGCGCAGCGGTGGTTGGTTTTTTGTCCGTAGAGGACCCCTGTTTGACCACCAAACTGTGCAGGGTAGGAGAGACCTTGGTGGGCCTGGGGGGATGGATCGTCCTCAGCTTTTCCACCGGAAGCGACTTTCCCTCGAGGGGCTTAGTACTTCCGGCTTCCCCGGAGTATGGCTTTCCCTCAAGGGGTGGGGCCATATCTGCAGTCGCTGCGGAGGACCGAATTAGGGTTTTGGGCCGTGTAGGCCCTTTCGGCACCGTCGTTGCGGTTCCCGAGACAGGGTTGGACGTAACTTCGCCGTGTCCGTCGGCGGGACTACCCGTGCAGGGTTCCGAGGCTGGTTGATTTGTTGTGTTCATTTTTCTGGTTCTTTGGCCACCTATTGAGCCGAGACCGTTCGGTGGCCGGAAGTAAAAAGGAAGGGGAAGGGAACGGTAGACTACGGCAGAGCCCCTACCGCAGCAAGTCCACCGTTACTCCCGGAGGCGGACCGGTGTCCGGGAGGCGCCGTTAGAATACAGTCGGAAAAGCCCCCTGACTGCAAACCATCCATGGGCACGGTGACGCATGACACCCTGGATTAGGGGGGAAGGGTAGTTTCGACACCCTCCGGGTCTAGATCCGTAGTGTTCAGTGGAAACAGGGTCACCTCTGGAAGGGTACGATTCCTCATCGTGCACTACGGTCTTGATGTGGGATTGGCTAGGTGTCTAGGGTAACCTGGGCACTATATTGCGCTTCATCCACACCCTGCTTTCGCTCGAACCTCCGAAGGTACTTCTGCCATGAAAAAGCTTCTCATTAAATACTTCTGCCGTTCGGAGTCGGCACAAAACTGTAGGTCCCTCCATTTGTGGTCTACATTGTGTGTTACATCGTCGAGCTCAAATGTTTGCTCACCCAAACAAACATTGTGTAACACTGCGCACGCGTTCACTACTAGCAGCAAATCCGGGATCTTAAAGGAGAGCCCGTTGTTGCGATAAACATCGCCATGTCCCTTTAAGAACGCCAAAAATTCGCTCAATGGGATTTCGCGCTTTGCACAGCGCTTCGTTATAGCGAAATTTCGTGGTTCCTTCATGCTGGTTCGTTAAAGGCGTCATAAGCCACGGTTCCAAAGGGTACCCAGAGTCGCCTGTAAACATTTTTTTTTACATTGAGTTTTAAGATGGCTTCAAAATCAAATTTACCAATCAAAATCATATGCCTGCTGTAGGGTTAATCACTTTCTTATTTTGTGTTATTATATGTATGTTATGGTACTTTGTTCAATTTAACTATGTTTGCTGTATAATTTTAGATTTAAGTAATTTATGTAATATTAAATCAAAAAGAAAATTTTTATATATAATTTTCATTGAAAATATACTTAAATAAATTTTCATTCATATAGTAACTACAATTACTAAAATTCCCACAATTACTACAATTGGCGATCCTGCCAGGAGCCTGCATACTGTGCGAAGTTGATGCTGTGTACGAGTTTTGTATCGATAACAACAACCTCCAGCAGCTACATACAAATATTTGAAGATACCAAAGATCAATGCAGGGATCATAAAACAGCATGAATTAAAGAGCGAAGCATAGATCAGCAAAGAACAACACAACAACTACTAGCTAATAAGAAAGAAAAAGACAAACTGAGCGGACCACGTAAAAGTGTTAATAAGTGCGGAGACCGAGACGGAAACTGAAGCTGCAGCAGAGACTGAGCCATAGTCAAAGACGTCAGTCGGTTGACTCAAAACTTACTTTATATGCAATTAGTCACAACCAACGAATAACGAGCGGCGTTAGTTCGTGTTGGCGAATAAATATTTTAACTCATCTAGCCACATCAACAATAACTAAATATTAATACTTTATTAGTAATGTTGAAATAATCAGAAACAAAACGCACGCGGCTCAGTAGGAAACCAAAATTATTATAGAATCGTTTTAAACACAGCGATTAATAGAGCGTCTGAACCATTTTGTATTGACGGTTAACAGTGGCTGGCGGTAATTGCCTATTGCTGCAGAACCGGAAAGAAAATCAACAAAATTACATCAACAGCAGCAACCAGTATAATTTAATTTGGTGAGCTGTATCATTTATAATTTAAGATTTTTATATGAATGTATACATAAGTATTTATTTTACTGTTACATATTTATTTATTTCACTGATTAAACAAAAAATTACAAAGTAACTACATTGTAAACTCTTCCTTTTTGAGATATTTGTACACTTTGAGAATAAACAATAGAAATGTTTCATTCACCGCAACACGACACACATACGTCTACAGGAACACATACTTTAAACGGATCTCTTATTGATTTACAAAACACTACTTTTAAAATTATAATGGAATTTTTGCGACTTCAATTAATCTTCCACAATTTTGGACAAGTTGTCCTGAAGCATGGTTCATCCATACTGAAATGCAATTTAATACCAAAAATATAACTTAAGAGACAACAAAGTATGAATATGTAATTACTGCACTTCCTCAGGATGTCATTATTACAATATTAGATTTTATTCAAAATCCACCACAGGATAATAAATTTTCTGCGTTAAAAAAAATTTTGATTGAAAGACATTCTTTAAGTGAGAATGCTAAATTAGATAAAGTATTATCCGATTCTCAAATGGGTGATCGTAAACTATCGGAATTTTATCGGTCTCTTGCAATTCTTTCTGGTTCTAATTTTAGTCATCTTTTAAAGAAACTACTTCCAGTGATATTAATGAATTGACAAAATTAGCTGATAACATTTGGGAAGTTATCAATAAAAATGAAATTGCTGTTATGAATAGTTCTCAAAATTCAAAAGTAGAAAACTCAGTTATAACGAATTTAGTCAAGACAACTGGTCTCATTTGTGAAAAATTTGAGAAACTTAATTTAGAACTATGCTAAATGAGGAAGGAAGTCAATAACAATTATTCGAGGTCACGTTCAGTACATAGAAATCGTTTTAGAAGCCCATTTAGAAGCCGGTCAAAATCACGCGATAATCCAAATTGGTTATGTAAATATCATTATAAGTTTGGAAATAATGCTATGAAATGTGAGCAGCCATGTACTTTTTCGAAAAATGATATTTCAAAAAACTAAATTCTTCCGTTGTTGTGGCGACAAACAACGGAAACTTAGATGTATCAATTCGTCGCTTATTTATATTTGACAAAGGAAACAAATTGAACTTTTTAATCGATAGCGGAGCAGAAATTTCGGTACTTCCAGCTTCAAAATTCTGTTGTACAAGGATATCTTCAGATATAATTTTAACAGCGGCCAACGGTTCTAATATTTCTACATACGGATAAAAACTTTTAAATGTAAATTTTGGGTTAAGGCGCGAATTTCCATTTACCTTTTTGATTGCTGATATAGCTAAGCTAATTATAGGGGCCGACTTTCTGTGCAAATACGGTCTCTTGATTGACATTAAGCACAAACGTTTAGTTGATCCACTGACAAACCTTTCCGTAAACATAATTTCGTGCTTTTGTAATATTCCACTTCCAAAAATTTTCTCAGTTGAAGAATATCCTTCACTAATTGCCGAACCCGATTATTCGAAACCAGTTAAACATACTACGGTTCACAGACTTGTTACTGAAGGAAACCTTCCATATTCTAAGCCAAGGCGCTTAGATCTTATAAAATATAAAGTGGCTAAAACATAATTCGATTTTTTGGTTAAAACAGGCATTTGTAGACCTTCAAATTCTTCAGTAGCTTCACCACTTTATTTAGTACCCAAAAAAGAATTAAATGACTGGCGTCCTTGTGGTGATTTTCGAAGACTAAACGTCGTGACTGTACCGGACCGTTATCCGTTACCTCATGTTCATGACTTCAACATGAACCTCAGGAATAAGAACATATTTTCGAAATTAGATTTAGAAAGAGCGTACCACCAAATTCCAATGGCAGAAGATGATATTTATAAAACTGCAATTACAACTCCTTTTGGTATGTTTGAATTCATCCGAATGCCTTTTGGAATTAGAAATTCAGCGCAAACTTTTCAAAGATTCATGAATGAAGTAGTAAGTAGTTTAGACTTTGTTTTTACATATATTGATGATCTGTTAGTAGCAAGTGAGAATGAGGAACAGCATTTAAAAGGCCTCAATGTACTTTTTAAACGTCTAACAGAGTACGGTTTAAATATAAAACCAAGCAAATGTACTTTTGGCGTTACAAGTGTTGATTTTTTAGGATATAATATATCAGGAGCGGGAATTAAACCCTCTGAAGAAAAAGTTACAGCTATTCGCTGTTTTGAACGACCCAAATCGGTTAATAAGCTCAGAAATTTATTGGTATTTTTAATTACTACCATCGATATATGTATATCAAAATTAGCAGAGTTTACAGCAGTGATTTACGACTTAATCAATCGAACTAATAAGAAACGTGACAAGATCCTTATTTGAGACGGTGCATCAAATGAAGCCTTTGAATGCATTAAAGAAAGTTTACATCTAAGATATTGTTAAACCATTTTAACAAAGATGCCAAACTCTCTTTAAATGTAGATGCCGTATTAGATGGCAATTGGTGGCCTCATACATAAATCGTTTAATAACAAATCAGAACCACTCGCATTCTTTTCTCCAGCTGAAGTTAAATATAGCGCGTTTGACAGATAATTACTGGCCATTTATTTGAACATTAAACATTTTCGCTATCTTTTATGAAGGACGACAATTTACAGTTTTTACAGATTACAAGCCTTTGATATTTGCTCTAAATTCAAAAACCGAACGTAGTCCAAGACAAACGAGACATATGGAATTTATTGCACAATTTACTAATGACATACAGTATATTAAAGGAAATGAAAATGATGTAGCTGACACATTATCTCGAGTTTTTAAGGTTGACGCAATTAGAAAACACAGAATTGAATTCCAAAATTTTACAAAATGAACAGGATCAGGACGAAGAACTAAACGAATTAAAATCAGAACAAACATCACATAATCTTAAATTAATTCAAATTCCTCTTTTAAATTTTAAAATTTGGTATGAAATGACTGGTGAAAATCCTAGACCGTTTGTACCAAACCGTTTACGCAAGACAGTATTTAACATGCTACATGGGATTACACATCCTGGTCAAAAGAATGTATAAATAGCCAAAAATCGAAAGTTTATCGTCATACTAAATCTTCAGTAATTAAAATTCCGGTTAATATTCGGTATAGCGCCGCATAAAAAGGGGGTGGTGGGCGGTGAAGGAGGGCGCGTGCACACCGTTAGAAAGGGGAAAGAATAAACTTTTCCATAAGCACAGAAATCGCGCGATTTTTAATTAAAAATTTTCAATATATAGCGAAATATATATGTGGTATTCTTTACTTTTTAATGAAACCACGCTGTTTTATTGTATGTTCGGTTTATTAATTCATTTGTTACAAAAGATTTAACATAGATAGGTTTAATTATTCTTATGATTAAATTAACACTTTTTAAAATGTTCCGCGTACTTCGTGAGCGTCCGATGTCTTTTAGTGTCCGTGTTCAACTGTCCATTTGTTTGATCGTATTCCCCTGTCCGTTGGTTTATTCGCTGTCCCGTTAATTGTCCGCGTTGGTTAAGTTTCGTCCAGTTTTGTATTGTATATACAGGAATGCATTTCTGCATTAACCCGGTAATCAGTCCCACATTCGGCTATCCTGACAGGGCATTCGACCCGAATACAGGGTCCCATTTCTTTATATTTTCAGCTACGGCATAGCTTCTGCGTGGACCTTCAGTGTCGCCAACTTTTTCAACTGAGTACCTTCCATGCTTGAACTTTTCGACAATTTTATAGGGTCCTAAAAACTTTGGTCTTAATTTTAGCCCAGAGCCGAACTGAGTCCTTTTTATTGCAATTAATTCTCCTGGGAAATAGTTTGTTTCAGGTTTTCTATATTTGTTAAACGATTTCCTATTCTCGGTTTGAATTTTCGCTATGTTTTCCCTAGCCTCTTCACGAAATTTGTTCCGGTGATCATCTAATTCTTGAATGTTGTTTTCTTTAATAATATTTTGAATGTCAGGTCTGTCGTTTGTTCGCATTTCTATACCTGTAAGCAATCTAAAAGGTGTATGTTTTGTACTGCGCGAAGGTGTATTATTAACTGTCTGCTGTACGCGATCAACATGCTTGTACCATGCTTTTGGATCTTTAATGCACAACTTTGCTAGCATTGGAACTATTGTCTTATGGATACGTTCCACCTGTCCGTTTCCCCTTGGCATTCCAGTTGCAATCAAGAGGTGTTGAATCATCTCTTTTTTACAATATTCTTCAAATATTTTGGCTGTAAATGCCGTCCCTCTGTCCGTTATTATTCTATGTGGGTTTCCAAAAATAGTTGCTAATTTTTGTAACTTATCTACAACTTCTACAGCCCCTGTACTCTTTGTTGGATAGAGCCAAACAAATTTCGAGAAAGCGTCAACTATAACAAGAATATGATTATATTGTTTCTGGGTATGCTCCATAGGTCCTACGTGGTCTATATGGTATGTGTGTAGTGGTCTGTCAGTTTTGTCGATGGGACTTAGAAAACCTTCCTTCTTACCGGACTTCGCTTCAGAAACAATGCACTTAACACAAGCCTTTACTACTTTATATACCTTTTCATTCAATCCTGCGATATAGAAACTTTTCTCTACTAGGTCTTGTGTCTTCTTTGTTCCAAAATGTCCTTGACGATGCGCGATTTCTATAATTTCTCGTTCCATTAACGACGGTATAACTAAAAGTTCCTTGTTCTGATCTTTGTATAAAACATCATATTTCAAAAAATAGTCGTCATAGCTGTTAGTCTCCAAAATTTTTCGAATGGCACGTGTTCTTTCGTCTAATAACTGAGCTTCTTTTATACGATGGCGTAAAGTATCTCCTACCGCTAAACAAATAACTCGGCTTAATGCATCAACATGTTTCATTTTGGGTCCTGAACGATGCTCAATGGTGTAGTCGAATTCTTGTAAGAACATTGCCCACCTAGATACTCTCAACGGCACATCTTCTTTTCGCATTGTCAACGCAAACGCATTGCAATCTGTTACTATTTTAAACTTTGTTCCCAAAACGTAAACTCTCCACCTCTTCAAAGCCTCGATTATGGCTAATACCTCTAACTCGTATGAGTGATAATTTTGTTCAGCAGCTGTAGTTTTCCTACTCATGAACTGTACTGGATGTAACTGTCCATCGTCAGAGTCTTTCTGAAACAAAACTGCTCCATAACCATATTTGCTTGCGTCCGTATGAACTTCAGTTGCTGCTGAAGTATCGTATATCTTCAACACAGGTGCACTTGTCAATGCGTCTTTTAGTTGTTGGAATGCAGCTGCTTCTGCATCGCCTATGGTAAACTTTACGTTCTTTTTCAAAAGGTCAGTCAGAGGTTTCGCAGTGGTTGCATAATGTGGAATGAAACGCCGGAAATAGGATGTAAGCCCCAGATAACGCTGAAGAGACTTCCTTTCCTTAGGCAACGGAAAATTTTTAACTGCTGAGGTCTTTTCGTCTGATATTTTAATCGTTGAGTTTTCTACAATGTACCCTAAAAAATTTACTGTTCTTCTTAAAAACTGACATTTATTCCATTTTATTTTTAAACCATATGCTTCTGAGATCGCTAACACTTTATTTAACTTGTAAATACCCTCGCTTTCGTCTCTCGATGGAATAGTTAAGTCATCCATGTAGATAACTACAGCGCCATCTTGTACCAATTCCCGAAAAATTGCAAAAATAAATCTGCAAAATACCGCCGGCGAGTTCGAAATTCCGAACGGAACGAAGTTGAACTCGTATTGGCCATTATGCGTTACAAACGCCGTATATTTTTTGGACTCAGGCTCTAGTGGCACGTGGAAAAAACCGTCTTTTAGATCTAGAGTAGTAAATACAGTTGCCCTTTCTAAACGCTGCAGAACGTCATCAATTAACACCATTGGAAAATTGTCTCGCATAATCTTGTCATTCAATCGCCTATAGTCACAACATAGTCTTTTGGTACCATCCTTTTTACCTACCAAAACGATTGGTGATGCGAATTCAGATGAACTTTGTCGAATAATACCTTCGTTTAACCAGTCTTTCACCTGGTTTTCGACTTTAACCTGATCTGAAATTGGCAATCTTCTGGGACGACTGTAAACGGGAACCTCGTCTTTTAAAATAATTTTCATTTCTACTGGAGAAACAACGCATTGTACTGGTTTATAGGTTGTGATCATTTTCGTTAACGTATCCCTATATTCACTTTCAAGATGATCTAAGGCGTAGCTTGGTTGCTTACCCCATTCTTCAGATTTAGTCGAAATACAGATTTGCTTAAACTCATCAGTCAAATCACGAATGCCTTCGAAATTATTGCTATTTGAGTGAACCTCCCTTGAGTAAAACTCCTGTTTCCGGTCTTCATTGAACAATGTTTCATCTTTCTCGCGAGTTTTCGTCTTCTTTATTTATTTATGCTTAAATTTAGCCCCGTCATCTCCTAAGAAAATATCTACTAGTCTAAGAATGTCATTTCCGAGGACTGCAGTATACAAAATGTCGTTTTCCCTCGCGACTTGGAATGTTATTTTCAAGTTAATGTCATCGATTTGGACCTGTTTTGTGAAACTACCTAACGTGGTTATCTTTGCGCCTCCGATCCCTGTGAACTTCCGTGTCTCATTCGATAACTCAATGTCCCCTAAAAGCATGAGTGTATCATATCGTATAAAGCTTATATCGCTACCAGTGTCAATTAACGCAGATATTTTAATATTGTTTATAACAAACTCCTTAAAAACGCGATTGCCTGACTGAGTTAGAGTTATAACTTCGTATTCAGACGTCATATGCACCCCATCTTTCTCTTTTTTCACTTCGTCCTGCTCTTTGTCTTACACTCAATAGCTCTATGCCCAACTTGATTACATTTGAAACACTTAAAACTTCTCAAACTGCAGTTTTTCGCAATATGTCCCTTCGTTCCGCATTTGAAACACGATAGTTGATCCGTTGTTTGTTTGTCTGACTGTATTTTCCCCCCGATCGCGACGTTATTTGGACTTACTTTCCCGTATGTTGACTGAGATTTAGAAATCTTCACCTTTTCGTATACCCTAAGATGAACTTTTAGCTCCTCAATTGTCTGTGCCTGATATAAAACAGACTTGTTTTACCATGAATCAGGAACACCCTCTACAAAGTACTCTATTATGCTCTCTTCGTCTATATTTATTGCTTTGCCTATCTCTATTAGACAATACAAATATTCGCGTAAAGTTTCAGATGGCTTCTTACGTCGATTACGTAGCATTCGGTGAACCTCTACTGCTGACAACTTTTTCCCAAACTCTTTATTTAATTCAGTTTTCAACGAGTTCCAGTCACAAATATTCGATTGGCTTCGAACAAATGCCCTGGCATCTCCCTTTAATAATTGTTTTGCGTAAACAAATTTTTGTAAATTATTCCAATTGAGTGTAAAAGCATTATCTTCGAAATCTCTTACCCACTGTCTTACATCAGGATACCCTACACCGGTAAAATGACCCATCAAATCCTCTATATCTCGTAAAGTAAAGTGTGATGGCTGAACAGTCGGTACTTGTTGGGCGACACCTACTACATCCTGATACACGGACGCATTCTGTTCAGTATCGGATTCCCCGTCAGAAGATAAACCTAATTGTTGCAGAAGTCTGGTCTGCAATACCGCTTTTTCTGCCCATTGTACGTAATCCTAATTCAGTTAGTTTTTCTTTCAAACCGTCCACTGTCAACGTTAACACTGTCTGCGCATCCATATTGAATTACGAATGAATTAACAATTTTAAACAATGTTGAACTTAAATTATTTAAGCTCAACGTCTTATTTCGTTAATTGTAATTATATTTTGTAATATACCCGTTATCTCTCCAATTAGTTTTTTAACATTCCAATTCAATTTGTTTTGTTTTTCATTTAAAGTCAGTGTCTTTAACATAAAATGAATTCTAATAAGATATTCTTATTAGAATTTATCCTAAGTGAGAGTTTTCTACATAAACAAACCAATCTTCTCGCTTACACCTTAACAATATTTGCTGTAGTTTATTTTCATTTTCGTACTTTCGGATATTGTTTTACTACTTTCGCATATGCAAAAATCTACATATCTCACTTGGGTGTTTAATACTACTTATTCACTCTATATATGTACATTCACGTATACAATTTACTGTCTCATTAAAGTTTAAAACAACTTCTATATTGTTTTGTTTAAACTACTCTCGCTCTTACTTTAACTTCTTTAACATATGAGTATGTATCTTCGTCTTCTTTACGCACTTTTGGAATTCTTCTAATTCTTCGTCTTATTTATACATATACTTGCACTTTCTAATGTTTCTCTACTAAACATCAACATTTGTCTCGTTCTTTCTGCATATAGACATTTCACTTTAATAATTGCGATTTTGCAACTTCTACTTCTTTTAACTTTCGTTAATTTTTAAACTTCTTTCAATTTTGTGAACTTTAAACTTCTTACGAAATAATTTTTCATTATAAATTACTCAATGATAACAAAGCAATAGTTAAAATTTTATTCAACTGGAAATTCTACTCCAAATTTACCAGCACACTTTACAATTAGCTGCAATTCGCTTCGTAAAAACCAACGATTGCTTTGATATCTATTGTTTTCTTACTCACTACCGCATTCTGCTACTTCATCCCTTATTTAGTTTGCTGTTGATGCTGCAATTGTTGTTCGTCTTTTACATCTGCGCTCTGCTTACACTCGTAAATGTTTCATGCTAGTGTGTCATCGCTGTTCTTTGTTGAAAATTGTTGTTTGCGGTCGCTCATTCTCGTAGTTGCTCGGCTTATTGCGTAGTATTCTTGCGCTTATTAATTGCGCACACCTCTGCCACTCGGAATATTCTGCTGCTTCTCATGCCTCTGCTATCGATGTTTGTACATATGTATCGCTCAGATGCTCATATTTGTACGACGCGTAGTTCTGCTTCTGCAATGTCTAAAATGTTCTAAATCTCTCTACTTTGGCGTGCGATTGGTACAGCACTGCTACCACTGCGCCAATTTATGCGTGCACGCCTTTGAACAAATTTTAAAGGCTTCAATGGTAAGCCAACTTCAGTTATTTTTGCTTTTAACAGCGACACTACTCACAACCGACACTTTATTGAATGATCCACGAACGATATTTTAAATGCAAGGATATTAAATTTCTGGCATTTTTTTTTTTTTTTTTTTTTTACTTTGACAGCCACTGCAACCGAACAAATCCCGGTTGAGTCCCCAAATTTGTGGTATTCTTTACTTTTTAATGAAACCACGCTGTTTTATTGTATGTTCGGTTTATTAATTCATTTGTTACAAAAGTTGTAACATAGATAGGTTTAATTATTACAAAAGATGTAACATAGATAGGTTTAATTATTCTTATGATTAAATTAACACTTTTTAAAATGTTCCGCGTACTTCGTGAGCGTCCGATGTCTTTTAGTGTCCGTGTTCAACTGTCCATTTGTTTGATCGTATTCCCCTGTCCGTTGGTTTATTCGCTGTCCCGTTCATTGTCCGCGTTGGTTAAGTTTCGTCCAGTTTTGTATTGTATATACAGGAATGCATTTCTGCATTAACCCGGTAATCAGTCCCACATATATTTAAAAATCGCGCGATTTTTAATTACAAAATTTTCAATATATCACGAAATATTTATTTTTGAAAAATCCCACAGACCTTAATTGTGGTGTATATACTTTTCAAACGTATCTCAGAACTACTTTCCGCGTACTTTTAGCTTACTGGGTTATATTAATTTCCGTTTTGTTTCTCCTTCGCTCGTTGTTTTTAGTAGTTTGACAGATGCATTTGGCAAGAATTTAAGTCTTTTGTGCGGAACTTAAAAATGCAACTATTTATTTAAGAAATGCAAAGTATTTAAATAGTTTTAGTTTCTAAAAACAGTAAAAGCTGATAGCACAATGTGTTAGTAATATGTGTGTGCCAAAATGAATGCATTAATGGCTCCATATTAAGTGTAGTGAATGAAATTCCAACACCATATATGTGAAAAATGCAAAAAAAAAAAAGAGCATTTTTAAAGTAAAATTCTGTTAAAATTTGTGGACGGATTTTTGCAAAAATATAGTTAAACAAAAGTTTATGTTGTTGTTCATCTATGTGCATTGGAATTTTTCAATTTGGTTTACGCATTTAGCCACAGTAAACCAAACTTATGCGGTGCTATATCGAATCCCACCCAAAATTCCGATTCCAAAAAGTAGATTTGAGCATATTCATTTAGATATTGGTGGACCTCTACCTACATATTTCGAAAGGACATCGTTACATTTTGACAATAATTGAAAGATTTACACGTTGGCCAGAGGCATACGCATTACGGGACATTTCAGCAACTACGATTGCAAATAAATTTCTGAAGAAAAATTTGCTCCAACTGAAATTTTAGACAATTTACGGGAGCATTTTAAAAATGTTAATCAAAATTGAAAGCATAATCAAAATTCTGACACTGGTATACATGTGCCAAAGGATTTGGAGACTTGTAAATTTGTTTTTGTGCGGGTCATTAATAAACAATCATTACAACCACCATACGAGGGACCGTACAAAGTTGTGGAAAAAGATAAAACATATTTTA
The DNA here is from genome assembly GCA_963971545.1 of Philophylla caesio. Taxonomy (NCBI): domain Eukaryota; kingdom Metazoa; phylum Arthropoda; class Insecta; order Diptera; family Tephritidae; genus Philophylla; species Philophylla caesio. Next base: position 91,585,164 of record OZ020607.1, read on the forward strand.
GACTTAAAATAGATAATGAAATTAAAACCATCCCAATAGATAGACTTAAACCAGAAATAATTGAAATAACACAAACACCTGACACGAATGCTCACATAGTTGATAACACGATACCCAACAAGAAACGAGTTACTTTTAATTTATACAACATTAATTCTCACGAAGGGGGATTATTGTAGGGTTAATCATTTTCTTATTTTGCATTATTATATGTTATGGTACTTTGTTCAATTTAACTTTGTTTGTTGTATAATTTTAGATTTAAGTAATTTCTGTAATATTAAATCAAAAAGAAAATTTTTATATATCATTTTTTTTTGAAAATATACTTAAATAAATTTTTATTCATATAATAACTACAATTACTACAATTCCCACCATTTTTACACCTGCCATTTTCAAATGATCGCTGCATTACTATCCGCGCTGCTGACGAGTTTCGGAAACCGGGCATTTACATTTAAAATTTTTAAGTTCGGATCGCAGATCTAAACCCAAACAATTAAAACAAATATAGCAAAATATTTGTTACTGTTGACAAAAGTTTTCTTACCATTTGCACATTTATGGAATGGTATCCATGGCGATTCACGTAAGCCTCTTCGTGATTTTTGGGACCCAAAATTGATATATGGGTGCAATCGGCTGCCCCGATAGTGCCTCCAACAAATGAAAAAGGGGCCGACGCGAATACTTCTTTTGCAGCTTGTTGCTCAATTAGGGTCATAGGGAACTTCACTATCGGGAAAAACAAACAACTGTTTATGGCGTCTGTTACGCGATGTATGCAACGGGTATGGATGACTGGCTTATGGAAATGCCCCACTGTACTCCTACAGGGCGTTGGTAACAACCAGTGGCGTAGAAACGCAAAGCAGCCAGAACCTACCACAATTAATGCGTGTTTGTATAGAACTGCAAACAGCTTAAATATCAAGTGACTAACCTGTTTTTCACTGAATAATGCGGTTCCCTTTTAACAACAGCAAACTAGATGCCGCTAGCTTAACAGCTGATTTTAAAATAACGTATGTTGTCAAAAAAAGACTTACTGAATAGCAGTATTGTTAACTTCTGTTGTTTAGCTGATTTGGCAACTTCGAGTGTTGTTGAAAAAGTTACAGAATCGCGCTACTGGACATTATTAGAGCCCATATCTAATCAGCTCAATCACTTGATGGATCGCGTTCGAGTGTAACACGTTCAATATTTAACGAGACAGTATTTATGTACCATTCAAGTTTTTTTTTTTTTTTTTGCTTTTTTTAGCAACAGTTTAAAGAATATTTTCACGGAAACATTTTAAAATAATTATTAAAATACAAAATAAATAAATGGATTCCTTTACGGGAGCTGTTTTATTAATAGAGCAAGTGCGAAGCCCGAAATAGACGTTTCCATTCGCAAATATTTATTACCTTTTCCTCTATGTTATTGAAAGTATGTATGTGGATGCTTCCCTTCCCGTTGCTCTGGGCTCAGTTTTGTTTATAGATAGCTTCCGTTGTACATAACTTTAATAGTCCAACCAAAACTGCAAAATGAAGAGAATAAACAAAACAAAATATCGGTTTACGTTTTACAATAGCTCAACAAATTAGGTTTTGTGTTTTCCAAAAGTTGTTCACCTCCTCCTTTTGGGGTTTAATGTAACCCTTTCAAATTGTGGATTTACCTGCAACAATTACAGCAACCGAGCACATTGCGGGCGCATTGTTAAAATTTTCGACCTCAAATGAAAAACAACAAAGAAGAAAATTCCTTAAAAATAAATAATTTTTTATCAAATTTAATACTCATATTTCACTATGTTACTATATATTTATAAATGATTGAAACGAAGTGTATATCTCTTCTAAATATTATTTTTAAACTTTTATCCGAAAATCAAAACACTTCGTAAAAATTCGTATAACAATCTACGAAATTGCTCTATCAATGATCTCACTGATGCCAATCTACGAATATCGAATTTACGACGTAGCTAATCAAACTCTGTGATGCCTTTTTCGTAGAATTTATGAAAATTGTACTACAATGGTTTCAGCGATAGTGCTCATAATTTCACTTTAACCACGTTTATATTTAATAATAGCAATTTTGTCAATCTATATTTAATTTGATTTATTTATATTTATTTTGGTTAATTATTTTACTTATATATTGCTTTGTTTTGCCAATTTTTATGTGTGGGCAGTTTGATGTCTTGGGGTACAGTGGTGCTTCTAGGTATGCGGTTACAGTTGCACGGCTGTACTCAATCCCTGCTCTTACGTCCACGTTCGTGCACCCTGGGCAACGTGAGCAACCCATGTGCGAGAAACGGTGACCAACCAGTGTGGAGCCATAAGTCACGGCTAATAGAGAGGGAGCTTTAGTGGAGCCACTCCGATATATTCGGTTAAAGGGTCCACTAAAGTCCGCAGCGTCTATTCACCAGGAGGTGCGGCTGCAAGCGGGCGTCGGTCTTGGAGCAAGCGGATCGCTATATAAGAGAATTTAAATTACAACCCCCAGCAATGGGTTGTGCGCAGGGCTTGGAACCCGCCACGTAAAAAAACAACTTCCAATAAAAAGTAAAGCAAAGCCCCGGACAGAACTCCCCTTTTTAGATGACGAAAACGGCAAACGTTTTTAGGACTATGATTTGAGGGCATGCAACTGGAATGTCCGAACCCTTAATTGGGAAGGTGCCTCTGCCCGGCTGGTAGATGTCCTCGGCAGAGCGAAGGCTGACATCACCGCTATCCAAGAAATGCGATGGACGGGGCAAGGGAGGATAACGGTAGGCCCTTGCGACGTATACTACAGCTGCCATGTAAAGGAGCGCAAATTTGGTGTCGGATTTGTGGTGGGAGGGAGACTTCGCCGTAAAGTACTGTCGTTCACTCCGGTGGAAGAACGTCTCGCCACAATCCGCATAAAGGCGAGATTCTTCAACATCTCCCTGATTTGCGCCCATGCCCCGACGGAAGAGAATGACGATGGGACCAAAGATTGCTTCTACGAACTCCTGGAGCGCACGTTTGAACGCTGCCCCCAACACGATATATAAATCGTGCTAGGCGATTTTAATGCCAAGGTGGGCAAGGAGAGCATCTTGGTTCCACAGTCGGAAAATTCAGTCTCCACGAGGAAAGGTCCGATAACGGATTGAGACTGATCGACTTCGCCGGGGCCGGAAACATGGTAGTCTGTAGTACCAGGTTCCAGCATAGGAGCATACATCAGGCTACGTGGCTGTCTCCAGATGGTAAGACACGAAACCAAATCAACCATGTTGTGATAGACGGAAGGCACGCTTCCAGTGTCCTAGATGTGCGCACGATTCGAGGAGCCAACATCGACTCGGACCAATACCTTGTCGCAGCCAAGATACGCACGCGCCTCTGTGTGTCACAAAGCGTGCGGAAAGGCACACAAGGAAAGCTCGATGTCGGAAAGTTGCAATCACAACAGACAGCCACGCACTTCGCCACTCGACTCGTACTCCTGCTCTCTCAGAGATCTAATCAACACAGCGATATTTCAGAGCAATGGAACCACATCTCTTACTCTTTATGTACCGCCGCTGAACAATCTATTGGTTTTCAGCGAGCTCGGAAAAATGACTGGTACGATGAGAAATGTCGCGTTGCCACGGAAGGGAAGATGCTGCCTACAGGATTACGTTGCGATCGGGCGCATTTCAGTTGCTGTTTATAGAAGCACTGGCCAATGTATAATTATAAGCGAAACAAATTTTCATCACTTTCGCTGTCATTTAAGAGCCGTTTGATCATCTTTGAATTTAATTCAGCTGACTATTCAGCGCTTATCTGACACATGCAGCAAACGGCCTAAATTTTCAAACGTGCAACTCTCCGCAATAACGGTCCGTCAAAGTTGCACAGTGCTACACACTTTTCAAAGGAGATATAACTCAAATGTGCTACCTCACTGAGCTGACTCACTAAATCGAGCGAGAGTCATTGAGTCAACTCGCGAAAATTAGCTGAGTTACCCACCCCTACACACTACTTAGTGGTAGTGGCAGAGACCACCTTGGAGAAGATGATGATCCCGAAACCTCAATGAATGACGACGGAATTCATGTTCCGTTACCAGACTGCGATGAAATCTGTATAGCAATAGCACGGCTAAAGAACAACAAAGCGCCCGGAGTTGACGGGCTGCCAGCTGAGTTATTCAAATACGGTGGAGAAGAGTTGGTAAAGCACATGCTCTAGCTTATCTGTAGAGTATGGTCAGCCGAATGCATGCCTACTGATTGGAATCTAAGTGTACTTTGCCCAATCCACAAGAACGGTGATACTGCAGTTCGCGCCAACTATCGTGGTATAAGCCTACTTAACATTGTATATAAGGTTCTGTCGAGCGTATTTTGTGAGAGACTAAAGCCCACCGTCAATGAACTGATTGCACCTTATCAGTGTGGCTTTAGACCTGGTAAATCTACTATCGACCAGATATTCACAGTGCGCCAGATCTTGAAACAGACCCAAGAAAGAAGAATCGACGAGCACCACCTTTTTGTCGACTTCAAAGCCGCATTCGATAGCACACAAAGAAGTTGCCTTTATGCCGCAATGTCTGAATTTGGTATCCCTGCAAAACTTATACGGCTATGTAAAATGCCGTTGAGCAACACCACCAGCTCCGTCAGGATTGGGGAGGACCTCTCCGAGCCGTTTGATACCAAACGAGGTTTCAGACAGGGTGACTCTTTGTCGTGTGACTTTTTTAACCTTATGCTGGAGAAGATAATTCGAGCCGCAGAACTAAATCGGTCAGGCACAATCTTTTATAAGACTGTGCAGCTGCTGGCGTACGCCGATGACATTGACATCATCGGCCTTAACAACCGCGCAGTTAGTTCTGCCTTCTCCAAACTGGATAGGGAAGCAAAGCGAATGGGTTTGGAGGTCAACGAGGGCAAGACGAATTATCTCCTGTCGTCAAATAAACAGTCGGCACATTCACGACTGGAATCAAACATCACTGTTGATTGCTATAACTTTGAAAAAGTAGAAGACTTCGTTTACTTAGGAACCAGCATTAACATCAATAATAATGTCAGCCTCGAAATCCAAAGCAGGATCACTCTTGCCAACAAGTGCTACTTCGGACTGAGTAGGCAACTGAGCAGTAAAGTCCTCTCTCGACGGACAAAAACCATACTCTATAAGTCTCTCATCATGCCCGTCCTATTGTATGGCGCAGAAGCATGGACTTTGAAGATATCTGATAAGAAGGCTCTTCGAGTGTTCGAGAGAAAGATTCTCCGAACGATTTATGGGCCTTTACGCCTTTGCGATGGCGAATACCGTAGAAGATGGAACAATGAGCTGTACGAGCTTTATAACGACATCGATATAGTGCAGCGAATTAAGATCCAGCGGCTTCGCTGGCTTGGTCATGTCGTTCGAATGGATGAAAGCGCCCCAGCTCTAAAAGTATGCGACGCGGTACCCGCTGGTGGTAGCAGAGTAAAAGGGAGGCCTCCTCTGCGTTGGAAAGACCAGGCGGTAAGGGACTTGGGTACGCTTGGTATTTCCAACTGGCGCCAGTTGGCGAAAGAAAGAAATAACTGGCGTGCTGTGCTAAGCTCGGCCGAAATCGCATAGGCGGTTATCGAGCCAATGAAAGAAGAAAAAGAAGTTTGATGTCTTGACATAAACATATTGAGACCAACACAAGAAAAACCAGACCGCTCGAATGTTCAAGTACAACTAACTTTATTTAAGAAGAATAAAACTATGATACCAATATTCATACATACCTACATATTCATATGGAAAGAGAAAGCTGGTACATAACTGTTGCTGGTACAATACAGTGGGATAGGAAAAGCAATGTGTAGATAAATATATTCAACACTCCCACTTTTATCAAACATACATATATAGGTTTTTTTTTGTTAATTCATTATTATTGATCTCAAGGTTATTGAAAATTAGAATCAAGTTTAAAATACTCCATTGTTTTTTTTAAATTCATTATTATTAATCTCAAAGTTATTAAAAATTAGATTTAAGTTAACAAATTTAGTTTCTATTGCGATCAATTACAAACAGTAAATTTCTAAATTGAATGAATTTTTCTTTGTTCAATGGCTTCGTGAATATGTATATCCGCAATTTACATATTTGAAGGAACATAGATAAGATCAAACATTTTTTGTTCATATTTCTCTCGAATAAATTTAAATTTGACATCTATGTGCTTTGTGCGTTGGTGAAACTCAGGAATTTTCACTAGCCGTATGGCTCCTTGGTTGTCCATGTTCAAAGTGATCTTAAGCTTTCGATTAGGGAGTAAGTCAATCAAGAGTTGTTGAATTCAAATGAGCTCTTTTACAGCATGACAGCCAGCTACAAACTCAGATTCAGTTGTAGACAACGAAACGCATTTTTTGATTTGTGACGACCAAGAGATGCACGATGAGCCAAAAATAACAGTAAAACCACTAGTTGATCGTCTCGTGTTTATGTCCCCAGCATAGTCAGCATCACTAAAATAGTTTAGAAGAAAAATGTTCTCACCTGGGAATTTAATACCATACCCTTTTGTGCCCTGAAGATATTTAAGTATCCGCTTTACCATATTTTTATGAGCATACAATGGTTTATCCAGATAACGGCTTACATAGCTGACTGCGAATGTGATGTCTGGTATCTAACATGAGATAAATCAGACGATCAACTGCTTGTGTGAAGGGGTATTTATCTGTACATGATTCACCAACAGAAGAGATTCAAGTCGCTGCCACATCACAAGGTGTGCTGACCGCTATTGCTTCAGTCATATTGAAAGTCTCCAGGAGCTTTTCCGCATAACTAAGTTGATTTACGTGAATACCCCTATCGCTACCGCGCCGAATTTCGAACCCCAAAAAGTGTCTTGCTTCGTAAACCTTAATATTGAAATTCTGCTTTAAAAACAGCAACAGCTTGTCAATATCTTTCCGATCGCTTGTGGCTTTTAATCCATCATCGATATACATATATATACAGCAACCTCTTTCCAGCTTTTTTATTGACAAAAACGCAATGATCTCCTCCACTTGCTTGCAGATCAAATTTGGTTAATAGTTTCAAAAAGGTCTGATTGCAGCAACGGGACGCTTGCTTTAAGCCATATAAGCTCTTTAATAATTTGAAAACCTTGGACGATTTGTCAGAGTATCCCTCAAGCTGCGTGACGTATATGCTCTCTTTAATCGTACCATTCAAGAAAGCTGTTTTAACGTCACATTGCTTATTTTCCAGATTCTCTGATGCCGCAATGCTCAAAATAGCTCTTATGGATGTAAACTTTGCAGTTGGACTAAAGGTCTCAATATAATCAATGCCATATTGTTGACTAAAACCGCGCGCAACTAATCTCGCTTTGTATAGCGTACCTTCGTTTTCAGTTGCTCGTTTAAGCTTGTTATGAAACCTGTTTAGCGTACTTACTATGGGTTGACAATTATTTATTAGTTGTACCATTTTCAGATGATGGCCTGCAGAAGTTGGTCGGTATTTGCTGTGTGCATCTCGCGGTCCCGGAGCTTCAGCCACTAGCGTGGTCCAAGCCATCACTTCAGACAAACCCAAGGCCTAACAAAAAAAATTGTATGCACACATAAAGGTTAAAGGAATCAGCTCGAGAACACAATTACCTACCAATCGGTATCATAATTACAAAAGCTACATTACATCACATGCCTTTCGTTTCGCGACAGTCATTTATTTTTTTTGTTGTCGCTCTTTACCCACCCTCCATGACTCTTCAGATGGCAGCGAAGAGTCCCATCGATAAAATATTAGCAGCTAAATTTCAGACCATGTTTAAACGTTTAACAATTCATTTTATTATAAATTTCTATTACCAAATAACAATACGCGTATAATCTGAATTCATGATTTGCCTACAGATATACATATGAGAATATACTAGAAATTATACTAATTTATGATTTACCCAATGTGTCGGGCGTACAATAACTCAAAAGGCTGTGATATTAGAAAAGCGAATTTATATTCATTAGCCAATCGACGGCGATATTACCCTAGGTGTTCGAGCTTATGGTTAGTTCAATATAATTAAGTATTAAGTTTCTTTTTCTCTTTTGGAAATTCATATGTATAGCTTAATTCCAGTATTTTTCTGATTGCATTTTGTTAAATTTTCCTTTTTACCTTTTTTTTTCTATTATTCCGATTCATTTATCTCTCCATGCTAACTTCATCGATAGACTTAATTATCATTAAAGTGCAAATTACATTTAATTGAGAGAAAGAGAGGGAGCATACTGAATTGAAAAAAAAGGTAGTATACCAAAACTTACTTGTAGGTGTTGCTGGAATACGTAGAAGGCCTCCGACGATTCTGCGGCACCGCTGAAAAATAAAACTTTCGTACCTCACTTTGAATCTTGAAATATTTGTATAATAATTTCACTCTCATTATTCACTTTTCCATTATCACTTCCCTTTTCTCATTTTCAATGTTCATTATTTTACAACAATACTATTAATATAAATCTTGAAAATATTTTCTTATTTCGACCTTCTTTTTTTTCTCTAATTACACAATGTATTATTAGTTATATATTTATCCTTTTTGTTTTGTTACAAGATTATTTTCTTTTTTTTTTTTCATTTACCACATTTTTACTATATTTAACAAATTTTATAATTACTAAACCGCTTTGGCGATTCAGAGAGTAACTAATTATACGCGTCGCGACCATACTTTACTATGGTTCCCTCATGACTAATACTTGGAATACCAAGGAAAATACTCTGTCGCTTTAGTCATCGAGAGATAGAGGTTTTACTGCCAATTTATGTATACGTATGTATGTATATATTTTTGAGTATGTATAGTTTTAAATATTACTCTTCAAATATAGTGATTAAGCTTCGCTTAAGAATTTAATTTTTTTTGTCTTATTCAAAATGTTCAAAAAAAAATTTGAATCTGACACGTATGTAGGTGCAGGTATGTTAATAGAAACCGTATCCGCTCCATAGACAATCAGTGATTCTACTAGGCCTTTTCTGCCTATGGGCCAAAACGTAATCCATAGGCAACCTCCGGTAGTAGTATATTAGATGCAGGTGCTCTATTTAGCGGGAGCCAGCGATGTTAATACTTCCTCCTGGCGATTGATAAATTATAGCCGCGGATACGTCAGTAATAGCAAAATTTTCGTAAGCATTTAAAGCACGGTAGCCATTTCGGTGTAGAAACTTTTAATGTTTTTAGATTTTGCCTAATTTACGAATATCACTTTAGTTCACTTTCGTTGAAGACGTGGCCCAACCAAAAAAGAACTAACTGGCTTCGTCCGGGCTTTATATAGGCAAAAAAATTAGTGGCGTGATGCGAAAGGGAGGTAGACATAAATTCTGAAACGTATATCTAGTGCCGTCATCGTTTGTGCTTTTAGAACATATTGTTTGCGCAAACATTTTGTTATGCTTGACATTCTTTTATGTCTTTGCCATGATACCAAGCGACCTTGCCACTGTTTATATCTTTTAATTGGTACATATTATTGTCTTTAGTAGCAAGAATAGAAGATTTAACAAAAACGGGTGCTAATTTTGAATTGAATTTCTTTGAACTGTCACTTAAAGTAAAATTTCGGCGATATACTTCATCACCTATTTTAAAATTTCTTAATCTGCTTCGCAGATTGTATCGTTTTGCTGATTTTTCAAAAGTGCTCTGTATATTATTAATCAACTGCGTTCGCACGAGTCGAAGTTTGTCAACCCTGTCTATTACAACATCCCCTCCTAAAGACTCGAGGGTACGCAGCAAACTGTAGTCGTTAGCATGGCTTAGCATCTGTTGGCCAAACATGGCGTAATATGGCGTGTAGCCAATAGTCTGGTGGTACGATGATCGAAGGGCTTCAGCTATCAACTGTATATTTTTGTCCCAGTTTGTGTGATCGGTGTGTAAATATGATCCAATCCCCGCTAAAATGGAGCGATTGACCCTCTCGCTCGCGTTTGCTTGTGGACTGTATACTGCGGTAAGTAAATGTTTAACTCCTCTTGCAGATAAACAATTTTTAAACTCAGCTGATTTAAACTGACTACCGTTGTCAGATACAATAAATTCGGGTGTTCCGAAAACCGGAAAAATATGTTCTTCTAAAAAATTACATATAGGAGTAGCAGTAAACTTTTTCAAAGGTTTGAGAAAGGGAAATTTCGTAAAATGATCAAGGGCTATCAGGAATCCAATATTACCTTGTTTAGAGCGGGGAAAAGGACCTAAAAGGTCCACATACAATCTTTGACCTGGACGTTCAGAATTCAACTTCGATGTCATAGGTGGACGAAGGACTAAGTTGGTTGACTTACTTTGTTGGCACACATCACAGCGGGAAATGAAATTTTTTACATCCGTTATCATGGAAGGCCAGTAGAAATTTAAACGAAGCTGTTCTAAAGTTTTACCCACGCCACCATGGCACTTGTTTGGGGGACAATGGGCTTTTCGATTGTTTCCTGGATTAATGCCTTTGGAATCCAAAGTTTGCAACACAAAATTTCTCTGTCCTTATCTCCATTAGCATATTCAGTTCGTTTATATACTCTTTGGTCTTTGACCTGCAAGTCAGGCAATTTATTTTGAGCTTCATTAATTGTTTGTTTTAATTTATAATATTCCTCTGAGTTGAAAGCGTTTGAGTCTAAGTCAATTAATGGAAAAGTAGAAACTTCACCCAGTTCATCGAAATTTTGCCTTGATAACGCATCGGGAACAATATTTTTTGATCCACGTCTGTGTTCGATTTCAAAGCGGTAGCCCTGCAGTTTAAGCGACCAGCGCGCTAATCTGCCACTTAAATCTTTTTGCTTCATCAGCCACTGCAAACTGGCATGATCAGTAACTATGGTGAAGTCTTGACCTTCGACGTAGGCACGAAATTTCTTCAAGCTAAGAATGGCTGCCAAGCATTCGAGCTCTGTTACGCTATAGTTGTTCTGAGCGCGGTTTAACTTCTGCGAAAAGTATGCTACCGGCACTTCGATATTTTCATCATTTACTTGGGCTAAAACAGCTCCCACACCTAGTTTGCTTGCATCGCATTGAATAAGAAAAGGTTTGTTGTAATTGGCATTTTAATACTGGTGCTGATGATAGCATATTCTTCACTAAGTCAAACGAGTTTTGTGCGTCTTCAGTCCATTTAAAAACTTTGGCCTTTTTAAGCAAATTGGTCATATCTGCGGTAACTGCAGCGAAATTTGGTACGAAGCGTCTATACCATCCAGCCATTCCAAGGAATCTGCGTAGCTGTTTGATGGTAGTTGGTCGTGGATACTGCGTAACCGCTGATATCTTATCCGGATCAGTCCTGAGTGTGCCATTTCCTACTATGTATCCTAGATACTTTACTTCGCGAAGACAAAATTTACTTTTTTCTATATTTATAGTAAGCCCTGCGTTTCGTAATTGATAGGCAACTTCGGACAATGACTTCATGTGCGTATCAAAATTTTCTGAAATGATTAGTAAGTCATCGAGATATACAAATACGCTTTCCCTCAACTGGGGTGGAATTACACGGTCCATAAGCCTACATAAGGCCTGCGGGGCATTGCATAATCCAAAAGGCATAACTTTATACCTATACAGGGGCCGGTTTGGTACCGTGAAACATGTCAAGTCTCTGCAGTTTTCTGACAATGGAATCTGCCAAAAGGCTCTTTTCAAATCGAGTGATGAAATAAACTCAGCTTTTGGTAAACGACTAATAATTCCATCTATGTGGGGTAGTGGGTATGCGTCTTTGGTTGTCCCGCTGTTCACTTTACGTGAATCCAAACACAGACGGACTTTCTCACCTTTACGCACTAATACCACCGGACTCGACCACGGACTTTTGGGTGATTCCTCAATTATTCCTAGTCTTAACATTTCGTCTATTTCCCTATGGACTAATTTCTCTATGGCGGGGAAAATAGGAAAATACCTCTGTTTTACGGGTCGGATGTTTGGTTCTAACTCAATAACGTGTTCAATCAAATTAGTTTTCCCAAGGCCTTCTTTGGCGTATGAAGGAAATAAATCTTTAATTAATTGTAACCGCCTTTGTTGTTCAGCCGTCAGGGTATGTATATTATCTAGAATGTCATAAAATTTTTTTTCGCTGGTTTTGCAATCGATTTGACTAATTAAATGCGGCGCTATTTTAAATTTCAGCCAGAAATCTGTACCTAGTATTAAATTTTGCTTTAAACTTGGAACAATGTAGAATAGTATACGCTCAGTTTGATCTTTATAAGTAATGTCAAAGAAATATGTACCAAACACAAATTGGTTAGTGCCATCTGCTGTTCGTATAGAAGAACAATGCTTGGTACTGATAAACTTTTCAGAACATATCCTCTTTGCTAAATTGTTTCCAATGCAAGAGACTTGGGCTTCGCTATCGAGTAAAGCTAGATAAGTATCATTGAGAAGCTGTACTTCAGCATATGGTCGTAAATCAAAAGAGTTCTTTTTCAGTGAACCTATTAAATTATTGAAATCTTTTCTTTGGGCTTTTACCTTTTTCCAAAACGTATTTGAACGAATTGCGGAACGTGATTTATGATATAAATTTTTTTTAAAGTCATTAAATATTTTCTTTCTTTTCTCTTCATACAATTCTAAGCGTTGTTGATATGGTACCAAGTGTCTAAGCTCAGGTTTATAAGAATTATTAGAATTACTTTAGATTACAGTTTTAGTTACTTTTTGCGAGGAACTAATTTCGAGTCCTCGCTCGCTTTCAAGTTTCCCGAACTACACTTTGAGCAGGTAGGTTTATAAACGCCGGCGCTACCGCAACCGTAACAAAATAAGGTTCGTTCTTCTATGCAGTCAAAATAACGGTGTCCTTCCTTGTGACAATTCCAACATGTCAATTTAGTGTCACCTATACAACGCGCAACCCCGTCAACTTCATTTGCGTCTTCTAGTGTCACGTCTTCTAAATCAATTTCGTTGACTTGCTTGCGAATAGCGAAATTACGATTTTGTCCTGATAAGTTAGCAGTATTAGAACCAGTTTGCCAAGTAATCTCTTGTAATAGACTTTCGTGTTTGATGCATAACTCACGCAATTTGGCTACCGAGGGGATCGAAACGTACAACAATTACTGTCTCAAACGTGGCCTCAAACCTCTTTGTAGTATTTCGACCAATTCTGACTCCGGAATTGGATTGTTTAGATTTTCCGCAATTTTGAAAATAGAATTACGATACTCATCAAATGTTTCAGACAAGCCTTGTTTACGCATTCTCAACGCTTCTTTTATGTCCGTATCCGTACGGTGTTGAGCAAAATGAGTGCGTAATGCTTGGCAGAGATTGGGCCAGACCACTCGGTCTACTGAGCGTCTGTAACGCCAATACCAATCTTTGGCTTCGTTTATAAAAACGCTTTGGACATGTTCACAAAACAGACTAAAATTTCCTGCAAGTGTGTCCACTACTTGAGATTCGACTCTATATATGAAGTTTTCTACGGACAGTCGGTTTGAACCATCAAATTTGATGTCCCAATTCGATATAAGACTAGCGATTTTACCAGAATTGGCCACTAGGGATAGGTCACTAACGCGAGAAATGCCTGTATTAACTGAGTGCCTGTGAACGTTTCTTTGTGTATGTACATTGGGAGGTAGGGAAGTATTCTGCATAATTGAATTTACAAAATCTGGCGGCTCTTGTGGCCAATCAACTACTGGTGGCAATTCATTGCCATTATTTTGGGGGGGCTGAAGGTTTGCATTTTGCAACTGAGAAATTATGTTGTTAAGTGAAGCTTCTAATCGATGCTCTAATTGGGAAACCCTGGATTCAAAATCCTGAAACAGATTTGCTTGCCGTGCAGAGACAACAGCGTTAACTAAATTGCGCATCCGGTTATCTTCGGATTCCGAGCTATTTAAATTATTGCTTGGGTTTAAATCTGCTGTCTCTTGTCGTGTTTGTCGCTGGTCAGTATTTTCTGAAGCTGGTCGAGTTTGTACATTAACTAGCTCCGATTGCATAGGTGGTCGTGCTGCACGTGAAGTAGATGGTCTTTCCTGATCGTCGGATGGAGTAGTTAGGATATTGGCACGTAACGGGTATTCATTATCGATTTTTGTTGTCTAAAATCCTTGGAACTGCACTGTGTTCTGCATTGCGGACAAGATGAGTTTCTTTTAAGCCAATTCAGAAGGCAAGAGCGGTGAAATCTGTGGTTGCATGGCGTACGCAAGACGTCAGCGTTTAATTCAAGGTTTCGCGGCAAATTGTACAAATATTTGGGTCGGAAGGTGGTTGTACCGGAGGTACGTGCTCGTTGCTGTGACGAATTGACATCGCGTTTGAGACAAAAGGCTAAGGATTTTATAAGTATACGTTTTTTTTTTTTTTTTTTTTTTTTTTTTTTTCAAAAAAAATATCTTTGTTAAAAATAAAAAGACAGCAAAGTTCTAATCGTACTTAAATGCGGTCTTACTCTTTAGTTGCTAATAGTATAAAGAAGACATATAGTGTGGTAACTTTTGCGTGGTTTAAATAAGCTCTTCATTGTATCGGTATGAAAGGTTTCTACATAATCCGAATTGCTAAGAAAAAGCTTAATGGTTTTCCGACGTGGCCTTATAACGCAATATAAAGAAGTTTTATTCTCTTATGGTATTTAAAACATGCATATAGCCTATTTCAAAGTATATCCGAAACGAGTTTTCAAACTAGGAAGCATACGTCCGTTTCATTTGTATAAAAGTGGTCAATACTATTGGTTTGGTTAGCACGACATGAACATGTCTTATCGTTTGAAACTAAATTCCAAACACAATGGCTTAAAGACTGGTACTATCAAAATGTCTATTATACTCGCGAACAAATTCCTAAAGGACAAATTCATTGGTTTTGGTAGAACCCCTAAAAAGATGTAAAAAAATATTTTTTTCTGGCTTTCTTCTGTAGTGGGGCCCCACGTTGGGCGCCATTTTCTGTTATGAAACCTGTTTAGCGTACTTACTATGGGTTGACAATTATTTATTAGTTGTACCATTTTCAGATGATGGCCTGCAGAAGTTGGTCGGTATTTGCTGTGTGCATCTCGCGGTCCCGGAGCTTCAGCCACTAGCGTGGATTCGTTAAAACAAATACCGTCCAAGCCATCACTTCAGACAAACCCAAGGCCTAACAAAAAAAATTTTATGCACACATAAAGGTTAAAGGAATCAGCTCGAGAACACAATTACCTACCAATCGGTATCATAATTACAAAAGCTACATTACATCACATGCCTTTTGTTTCGCGACAGTCATTTATTTTTTTTGTTGTCGCTCTTTACCCACCCTCCATGACTCTTCAGATGGCAGCGAAGAGTCCCATCGATAAAATATTAGCAGCTAAATTTCAGACCATGTTTAAACGTTTAACAATTCATTTTATTATAAATTTCTATTACCAAATAACAATACGCGTATAATCTGAATTCATGATTTGCCTACAGATATACATATGAGAATATACTAGAAATTATACTAATTTATGATTTACCCAATGTGTCGGGCGTACAATAACTCAAAAGGCTGTGATATTAGAAAAGCGAATTTATATTCATTAGCCAATCGACGGCGATATTACCCTAGGTGTTCGAGCTTATGGTTAGTTCAATATAATTAAGTATTAAGTTTCTTTTTCTCTTTTGGAAATTCATATGTATAGCTTAATTCCAGTATTTTTCTGATTGCATTTTGTTAAATTTTCCTTTTTACCTTTTTTTTTCTATTATTCCGATTCATTTATCTCTCCATGCTAACTTCATCGATAGACTTAATTATCATTAAAGTGCAAATTACATTTAATTGAGAGAAAGAGAGGGAGCATACTGAATTGAAAAAAAAGGTAGTATACCAAAACTTACTTGTAGGTGTTGCTGGAATACGTAGAAGGCCTCCGACGATTCTGCGGCACCGCTGAAAAATAAAACTTTCGTACCTCACTTTGAATCTTGAAATATTTGTATAATAATTTCACTCTCATTATTCACTTTTCCATTATCACTTCCCTTTTCTCATTTTCAATGTTCATTATTTTACAACAATACTATTAATATAAATCTTGAAAATATTTTCTTATTTCGACCTTCTTTTTTTTCTCTAATTACACAATGTATTATTAGTTATATATTTATCCTTTTTGTTTTGTTACAAGATTATTTTCTTTTTTTTTTTTCATTTACCACATTTTTACTATATTTAACAAATTTTATAATTACTAAACCGCTTTGGCGATTCAGAGAGTAACTAATTATACGCGTCGCGACCATACTTTACTATGGTTCCCTCATGACTAATACTTGGAATACCAAGGAAAATACTCTGTCGCTTTAGTCATCGAGAGATAGAGGTTTTACTGCCAATTTATGTATACGTATGTATGTATATATTTTTGAGTATGTATAGTTTTAAATATTACTCTTCAAATATAGTGATTAAGCTTCGCTTAAGAATTTAATTTTTTTTGTCTTATTCAAAATGTTCAAAAAAAAATTTGAATCTGACACGTATGTAGGTGCAGGTATGTTAATAGAAACCGTATCCGCTCCATAGACAATCAGTGATTCTACTAGGCCTTTTCTGCCTATGGGCCAAAACGTAATCCATAGGCAACCTCCGGTAGTAGTATATTAGATGCAGGTGCTCTATTTAGCGGGAGCCAGCGATGTTAATACTTCCTCCTGGCGATTGATAAATTATAGCCGCGGATACGTCAGTAATAGCAAAATTTTCGTAAGCATTTAAAGCACGGTAGCCATTTCGGTGTAGAAACTTTTAATGTTTTTAGATTTTGCCTAATTTACGAATATCACTTTAGTTCACTTTCGTTGAAGACGTGGCCCAACCAAAAAAGAACTAACTGGCTTCGTCCGGGCTTTATATAGGCAAAAAAATTAGTGGCGTGATGCGAAAGGGAGGTAGACATAAATTCTGAAACGTATATCTAGTGCCGTCATCGTTTGTGCTTTTAGAACATATTGTTTGCGCAAACATTTTGTTATGCTTGACATTCTTTTATGTCTTTGCCATGATACCAAGCGACCTTGCCACTGTTTATATCTTTTAATTGGTACATATTATTGTCTTTAGTAGCAAGAATAGAAGATTTAACAAAAACGGGTGCTAATTTTGAATTGAATTTCTTTGAACTGTCACTTAAAGTAAAATTTCGGCGATATACTTCATCACCTATTTTAAAATTTCTTAATCTGCTTCGCAGATTGTATCGTTTTGCTGATTTTTCAAAAGTGCTCTGTATATTATTAATCAACTGCGTTCGCACGAGTCGAAGTTTGTCAACCCTGTCTATTACAACATCCCCTCCTAAAGACTCGAGGGTACGCAGCAAACTGTAGTCGTTAGCATGGCTTAGCATCTGTTGGCCAAACATGGCGTAATATGGCGTGTAGCCAATAGTCTGGTGGTACGATGATCGAAGGGCTTCAGCTATCAACTGTATATTTTTGTCCCAGTTTGTGTGATCGGTGTGTAAATATGATCCAATCCCCGCTAAAATGGAGCGATTGACCCTCTCGCTCGCGTTTGCTTGTGGACTGTATACTGCGGTAAGTAAATGTTTAACTCCTCTTGCAGATAAACAATTTTTAAACTCAGCTGATTTAAACTGACTACCGTTGTCAGATACAATAAATTCGGGTGTTCCGAAAACCGGAAAAATATGTTCTTCTAAAAAATTACATATAGGAGTAGCAGTAAACTTTTTCAAAGGTTTGAGAAAGGGAAATTTCGTAAAATGATCAAGGGCTATCAGGAATCCAATATTACCTTGTTTAGAGCGGGGAAAAGGACCTAAAAGGTCCACATACAATCTTTGACATGGACGTTCAGAATTCAACTTCGATGTCATAGGTGGACGAAGGACTAAGTTGGTTGACTTACTTTGTTGGCACACATCACAGCGGGAAATGAAATTTTTTACATCCGTTATCATGGAAGGCCAGTAGAAATTTAAACGAAGCTGTTCTAAAGTTTTACCCACGCCACCATGGCACTTGTTTGGGGGACAATGGGCTTTTCGATTGTTTCCTGGATTAATGCCTTTGGAATCCAAAGTTTGCAACACAAAATTTCTCTGTCCTTATCTCCATTAGCATATTCAGTTCGTTTATATACTCTTTGGTCTTTGACCTGCAAGTCAGGCAATTTATTTTGAGCTTCATTAATTGTTTGTTTTAATTTATAATATTCCTCTGAGTTGAAAGCGTTTGAGTCTAAGTCAATTAATGGAAAAGTAGAAACTTCACCCAGTTCATCGAAATTTTGCCTTGATAACGCATCGGGAACAATATTTTTTGATCCACGTCTGTGTTCGATTTCAAAGCGGTAGCCCTGCAGTTTAAGCGACCAGCGCGCTAATCTGCCACTTAAATCTTTTTGCTTCATCAGCCACTGCAAACTGGCATGATCAGTAACTATGGTGAAGTCTTGACCTTCGACGTAGGCACGAAATTTCTTCAAGCTAAGAATGGCTGCCAAGCATTCGAGCTCTGTTACGCTATAGTTGTTCTGAGCGCGGTTTAACTTCTGCGAAAAGTATGCTACCGGCACTTCGATATTTTCATCATTTACTTGGGCTAAAACAGCTCCCACACCTAGTTTGCTTGCATCGCATTGAATAAGAAAAGGTTTGTTGTAATTGGCATTTTAATACTGGTGCTGATGATAGCATATTCTTCAGTAAGTCAAACGAGTTTTGTGCGTCTTCAGTCCATTTAAAAACTTTGGCCTTTTTAAGCAAATTGGTCATATCTGCGGTAACTGCAGCGAAATTTGGTACGAAGCGTCTATACCATCCAGCCATTCCAAGGAATCTGCGTAGCTGTTTGATGGTAGTTGGTCGTGGATACTGCGTAACCGCTGATATCTTATCCGGATCAGTCCTGAGTGTGCCATTTCCTACTATGTATCCTAGATACTTTACTTCGCGAAGACAAAATTTACTTTTTTCTATATTTATAGTAAGCCCTGCGTTTCGTAATTGATAGGCAACTTCGGACAATGACTTCATGTGCGTATCAAAATTTTCTGAAATGATTAGTAAGTCATCGAGATATACAAATACGCTTTCCCTCAACTGGGGTGGAATTACACGGTCCATAAGCCTACATAAGGCCTGCGGGGCATTGCATAATCCAAAAGGCATAACTTTATACCTATACAGGGGCCGGTTTGGTACCGTGAAACATGTCAAGTCTCTGCAGTTTTCTGACAATGGAATCTGCCAAAAGGCTCTTTTCAAATCGAGTGATGAAATAAACTCAGCTTTTGACAAATACCGTCCAAGCCATCACTTCAGACAAACCCAAGGCCTAACAAAAAAAATTCTATGCACACATAAAGGTTAAAGGAATCAGCTCGAGAACACAATTACCTACCAATCGGTATCATAATTACAAAAGCTACATTACATCACATGCCTTTTGTTTCGCGACAGTCATTTATTTTTTTTGTTGTCGCTCTTTACCCACCCTCCATGACTCTTCAGATGGCAGCGAAGAGTCCCATCGATAAAATATTAGCAGCTAAATTTCAGACCATGTTTAAACGTTTAACAATTCATTTTATTATAAATTTCTATTACCAAATAACAATACGAGTATAATCTGAATTCATGATTTGCCTACAGATATACATATGAGAATATACTAGAAATTATACTAATTTATGATTTACCCAATGTGTCGGGCGTACAATAACTCAAAAGGCTGTGATATTAGAAAAGCGAATTTATATTCATTAGCCAATCGACGGCGATATTACCCTAGGTGTTCGAGCTTATGGTTAGTTCAATATAATTAAGTATTAAGTTTCTTTTTCTCTTTTGGAAATTCATATGTATACCTTAATTCCAGTATTTTTCTGATTGCATTATGTTCAATTTTCCTTTTTACCTTTTTTTTTTCTATTATTCCGATTCATTTATCTCTCCATGCTAACTTCATCGATAGACTTAATTATCATTAAAGTGCAAATTACATTTAATTGAGAGAAAGAGAGGGAGCATACTGAATTGAAAAAAAAAGGTAGTATACCAAAACTTACTTGTAGGTGTTGCTGGAATACGTAGAAGGCCTCCGACGATTCTGCGGCACCGCTGAAAAATAAAACTTTCGTACCTCACTTTGAATCTTGAAATATTTGTATAATAATTTCACTCTCATTATTCACTTTTCCATTATCACTTCCCTTTTCTCATTTTCAATGTTCATTATTTTACAACAATACTATTAATATAAATATTGAAAATATTTTCTTCTTTCGACCGTCTTTTTTTTCTCTAATTACACAATATATTATTAGTTATATATTTATCCTTTTTGTTTTGTTACAAGATTTTTTTTTTTTTTTTTTTTTCATTTACCACATTTTTACTATATTTAACAAATTTTATAATTACTAAACCGCTTTGGCGATTCAGAGAGTAACTAATTATACGCGTCGCGACCATACTTTACTATGGTTCCCTCATGACTAATACTTGGAATACCAAGGAAAATACTCTGTCGCTTTAGTCATCGAGAGATAGAGGTTTTACTGCCAATTTATGTATACGTATGTATGTATATATTTTTGAGTATGTATAGTTTTAAATATTACTCTTCAAATATAGTGATTAAGCTTCGCTTAAGAATTTAATTTTTTTTGTCTTATTCAAAATGTTCAAAAAAAAATTTGAATCTGACACGTATGTAGGTGCAGGTATGTTAATAGAAACCGTATCCGCTCCATAGACAATCAGTGATTCTACTAGGCCTTTTCTGCCTATGGGCCAAAACGTAATCCATAGGCAACCTCCGGTAGTAGTATATTAGATGCAGGTGCTCTATTTAGCGGGAGCCAGCGATGTTAATACTTCCTCCTGGCGATTGATAAATTATAGCCGCGGATACGTCAGTAATAGCAAAATTTTCGTAAGCATTTAAAGCACGGTAGCCATTTCGGTGTAGAAACTTTTAATGTTTTTAGATTTTGCCTAATTTACGAATATCACTTTAGTTCACTTTCGTTGAAGACGTGGCCCAACCAAAAAAGAACTAACTGGCTTCGTCCGGGCTTTATATAGGCAAAAAAATTAGTGGCGTGATGCGAAAGGGAGGTAGACATAAATTCTGAAACGTATATCTAGTGCCGTCATCGTTTGTGCTTTTAGAACATATTGTTTGCGCAAACATTTTGTTATGCTTGACATTCTTTTATGTCTTTGCCATGATACCAAGCGACCTTGCCACTGTTTATATCTTTTAATTGGTACATATTATTGTCTTTAGTAGCAAGAATAGAAGATTTAACAAAAACGGGTGCTAATTTTGAATTGAATTTCTTTGAACTGTCACTTAAAGTAAAATTTCGGCGATATACTTCATCACCTATTTTAAAATTTCTTAATCTGCTTCGCAGATTGTATCGTTTTGCTGATTTTTCAAAAGTGCTCTGTATATTATTAATCAACTGCGTTCGCACGAGTCGAAGTTTGTCAACCCTGTCTATTACAACATCCCCTCCTAAAGACTCGAGGGTACGCAGCAAACTGTAGTCGTTAGCATGGCTTAGCATCTGTTGGCCAAACATGGCGTAATATGGCGTGTAGCCAATAGTCTGGTGGTACGATGATCGAAGGGCTTCAGCTATCAACTGTATATTTTTGTCCCAGTTTGTGTGATCGGTGTGTAAATATGATCCAATCCCCGCTAAAATGGAGCGATTGACCCTCTCGCTCGCGTTTGCTTGTGGACTGTATACTGCGGTAAGTAAATGTTTAACTCCTCTTGCAGATAAACAATTTTTAAACTCAGCTGATTTAAACTGACTACCGTTGTCAGATACAATAAATTCGGGTGTTCCGAAAACCGGAAAAATATGTTCTTCTAAAAAATTACATATAGGAGTAGCAGTAAACTTTTTCAAAGGTTTGAGAAAGGGAAATTTCGTAAAATGATCAAGGGCTATCAGGAATCCAATATTACCTTGTTTAGAGCGGGGAAAAGGACCTAAAAGGTCCACATACAATCTTTGACCTGGACGTTCAGAATTCAACTTCGATGTCATAGGTGGACGAAGGACTAAGTTGGTTGACTTACTTTGTTGGCACACATCACAGCGGGAAATGAAATTTTTTACATCCGTTATCATGGAAGGCCAGTAGAAATTTAAACGAAGCTGTTCTAAAGTTTTACCCACGCCACCATGGCACTTGTTTGGGGGACAATGGGCTTTTCGATTGTTTCCTGGATTAATGCCTTTGGAATCCAAAGTTTGCAACACAAAATTTCTCTGTCCTTATCTCCATTAGCATATTCAGTTCGTTTATATACTCTTTGGTCTTTGACCTGCAAGTCAGGCAATTTATTTTGAGCTTCATTAATTGTTTGTTTTAATTTATAATATTCCTCTGAGTTGAAAGCGTTTGAGTCTAAGTCAATTAATGGAAAAGTAGAAACTTCACCCAGTTCATCGAAATTTTGCCTTGATAACGCATCGGGAACAATATTTTTTGATCCACGTCTGTGTTCGATTTCAAAGCGGTAGCCCTGCAGTTTAAGCGACCAGCGCGCTAATCTGCCACTTAAATCTTTTTGCTTCATCAGCCACTGCAAACTGGCATGATCAGTAACTATGGTGAAGTCTTGACCTTCGACGTAGGCACGAAATTTCTTCAAGCTAAGAATGGCTGCCAAGCATTCGAGCTCTGTTACGCTATAGTTGTTCTGAGCGCGGTTTAACTTCTGCGAAAAGTATGCTACCGGCACTTCGATATTTTCATCATTTACTTGGGCTAAAACAGCTCCCACACCTAGTTTGCTTGCATCGCATTGAATAAGAAAAGGTTTGTTGTAATTGGCATTTTAATACTGGTGCTGATGATAGCATATTCTTCAGTAAGTCAAACGAGTTTTGTGCGTCTTCAGTCCATTTAAAAACTTTGGCCTTTTTAAGCAAATTGGTCATATCTGCGGTAACTGCAGCGAAATTTGGTACGAAGCGTCTATACCATCCAGCCATTCCAAGGAATCTGCGTAGCTGTTTGATGGTAGTTGGTCGTGGATACTGCGTAACCGCTGATATCTTATCCGGATCAGTCCTGAGTGTGCCATTTCCTACTATGTATCCTAGATACTTTACTTCGCGAAGACAAAATTTACTTTTTTCTATATTTATAGTAAGCCCTGCGTTTCGTAATTGATAGGCAACTTCGGACAATGACTTCATGTGCGTATCAAAATTTTCTGAAATGATTAGTAAGTCATCGAGATATACAAATACGCTTTCCCTCAACTGGGGTGGAATTACACGGTCCATAAGCCTACATAAGGCCTGCGGGGCATTGCATAATCCAAAAGGCATAACTTTATACCTATACAGGGGCCGGTTTGGTACCGTGAAACATGTCAAGTCTCTGCAGTTTTCTGACAATGGAATCTGCCAAAAGGCTCTTTTCAAATCGAGTGATGAAATAAACTCAGCTTTTGACAAATACCGTCCAAGCCATCACTTCAGACAAACCCAAGGCCTAACAAAAAAAATTCTATGCACACATAAAGGTTAAAGGAATCAGCTCGAGAACACAATTACCTACCAATCGGTATCATAATTACAAAAGCTACATTACATCACATGCCTTTTGTTTCGCGACAGTCATTTATTTTTTTTGTTGTCGCTCTTTACCCACCCTCCATGACTCTTCAGATGGCAGCGAAGAGTCCCATCGATAAAATATTAGCAGCTAAATTTCAGACCATGTTTAAACGTTTAACAATTCATTTTATTATAAATTTCTATTACCAAATAACAATACGAGTATAATCTGAATTCATGATTTGCCTACAGATATACATATGAGAATATACTAGAAATTATACTAATTTATGATTTACCCAATGTGTCGGGCGTACAATAACTCAAAAGGCTGTGATATTAGAAAAGCGAATTTATATTCATTAGCCAATCGACGGCGATATTACCCTAGGTGTTCGAGCTTATGGTTAGTTCAATATAATTAAGTATTAAGTTTCTTTTTCTCTTTTGGAAATTCATATGTATAGCTTAATTCCAGTATTTTTCTGATTGCATTTTGTTAAATTTTCCTTTTTACCTTTTTTTTTCTATTATTCCGATTCATTTATCTCTCCATGCTAACTTCATCGATAGACTTAATTATCATTAAAGTGCAAATTACATTTAATTGAGAGAAAGAGAGGGAGCATACTGAATTGAAAAAAAAGGTAGTATACCAAAACTTACTTGTAGGTGTTGCTGGAATACGTAGAAGGCCTCCGACGATTCTGCGGCACCGCTGAAAAATAAAACTTTCGTACCTCACTTTGAATCTTGAAATATTTGTATAATAATTTCACTCTCATTATTCACTTTTCCATTATCACTTCCCTTTTCTCATTTTCAATGTTCATTATTTTACAACAATACTATTAATATAAATCTTGAAAATATTTTCTTATTTCGACCTTCTTTTTTTTCTCTAATTACACAATGTATTATTAGTTATATATTTATCCTTTTTGTTTTGTTACAAGATTATTTTCTTTTTTTTTTTTCATTTACCACATTTTTACTATATTTAACAAATTTTATAATTACTAAACCGCTTTGGCGATTCAGAGAGTAACTAATTATACGCGTCGCGACCATACTTTACTATGGTTCCCTCATGACTAATACTTGGAATACCAAGGAAAATACTCTGTCGCTTTAGTCATCGAGAGATAGAGGTTTTACTGCCAATTTATGTATACGTATGTATGTATATATTTTTGAGTATGTATAGTTTTAAATATTACTCTTCAAATATAGTGATTAAGCTTCGCTTAAGAATTTAATTTTTTTTGTCTTATTCAAAATGTTCAAAAAAAAATTTGAATCTGACACGTATGTAGGTGCAGGTATGTTAATAGAAACCGTATCCGCTCCATAGACAATCAGTGATTCTACTAGGCCTTTTCTGCCTATGGGCCAAAACGTAATCCATAGGCAACCTCCGGTAGTAGTATATTAGATGCAGGTGCTCTATTTAGCGGGAGCCAGCGATGTTAATACTTCCTCCTGGCGATTGATAAATTATAGCCGCGGATACGTCAGTAATAGCAAAATTTTCGTAAGCATTTAAAGCACGGTAGCCATTTCGGTGTAGAAACTTTTAATGTTTTTAGATTTTGCCTAATTTACGAATATCACTTTAGTTCACTTTCGTTGAAGACGTGGCCCAACCAAAAAAGAACTAACTGGCTTCGTCCGGGCTTTATATAGGCAAAAAAATTAGTGGCGTGATGCGAAAGGGAGGTAGACATAAATTCTGAAACGTATATCTAGTGCCGTCATCGTTTGTGCTTTTAGAACATATTGTTTGCGCAAACATTTTGTTATGCTTGACATTCTTTTATGTCTTTGCCATGATACCAAGCGACCTTGCCACTGTTTATATCTTTTAATTGGTACATATTATTGTCTTTAGTAGCAAGAATAGAAGATTTAACAAAAACGGGTGCTAATTTTGAATTGAATTTCTTTGAACTGTCACTTAAAGTAAAATTTCGGCGATATACTTCATCACCTATTTTAAAATTTCTTAATCTGCTTCGCAGATTGTATCGTTTTGCTGATTTTTCAAAAGTGCTCTGTATATTATTAATCAACTGCGTTCGCACGAGTCGAAGTTTGTCAACCCTGTCTATTACAACATCCCCTCCTAAAGACTCGAGGGTACGCAGCAAACTGTAGTCGTTAGCATGGCTTAGCATCTGTTGGCCAAACATGGCGTAATATGGCGTGTAGCCAATAGTCTGGTGGTACGATGATCGAAGGGCTTCAGCTATCAACTGTATATTTTTGTCCCAGTTTGTGTGATCGGTGTGTAAATATGATCCAATCCCCGCTAAAATGGAGCGATTGACCCTCTCGCTCGCGTTTGCTTGTGGACTGTATACTGCGGTAAGTAAATGTTTAACTCCTCTTGCAGATAAACAATTTTTAAACTCAGCTGATTTAAACTGACTACCGTTGTCAGATACAATAAATTCGGGTGTTCCGAAAACCGGAAAAATATGTTCTTCTAAAAAATTACATATAGGAGTAGCAGTAAACTTTTTCAAAGGTTTGAGAAAGGGAAATTTCGTAAAATGATCAAGGGCTATCAGGAATCCAATATTACCTTGTTTAGAGCGGGGAAAAGGACCTAAAAGGTCCACATACAATCTTTGACCTGGACGTTCAGAATTCAACTTCGATGTCATAGGTGGACGAAGGACTAAGTTGGTTGACTTACTTTGTTGGCACACATCACAGCGGGAAATGAAATTTTTTACATCCGTTATCATGGAAGGCCAGTAGAAATTTAAACGAAGCTGTTCTAAAGTTTTACCCACGCCACCATGGCACTTGTTTGGGGGACAATGGGCTTTTCGATTGTTTCCTGGATTAATGCCTTTGGAATCCAAAGTTTGCAACACAAAATTTCTCTGTCCTTATCTCCATTAGCATATTCAGTTCGTTTATATACTCTTTGGTCTTTGACCTGCAAGTCAGGCAATTTATTTTGAGCTTCATTAATTGTTTGTTTTAATTTATAATATTCCTCTGAGTTGAAAGCGTTTGAGTCTAAGTCAATTAATGGAAAAGTAGAAACTTCACCCAGTTCATCGAAATTTTGCCTTGATAACGCATCGGGAACAATATTTTTTGATCCACGTCTGTGTTCGATTTCAAAGCGGTAGCCCTGCAGTTTAAGCGACCAGCGCGCTAATCTGCCACTTAAATCTTTTTGCTTCATCAGCCACTGCAAACTGGCATGATCAGTAACTATGGTGAAGTCTTGACCTTCGACGTAGGCACGAAATTTCTTCAAGCTAAGAATGGCTGCCAAGCATTCGAGCTCTGTTACGCTATAGTTGTTCTGAGCGCGGTTTAACTTCTGCGAAAAGTATGCTACCGGCACTTCGATATTTTCATCATTTACTTGGGCTAAAACAGCTCCCACACCTAGTTTGCTTGCATCGCATTGAATAAGAAAAGGTTTGTTGTAATTGGCATTTTAATACTGGTGCTGATGATAGCATATTCTTCAGTAAGTCAAACGAGTTTTGTGCGTCTTCAGTCCATTTAAAAACTTTGGCCTTTTTAAGCAAATTGGTCATATCTGCGGTAACTGCAGCGAAATTTGGTACGAAGCGTCTATACCATCCAGCCATTCCAAGGAATCTGCGTAGCTGTTTGATGGTAGTTGGTCGTGGATACTGCGTAACCGCTGATATCTTATCCGGATCAGTCCTGAGTGTGCCATTTCCTACTATGTATCCTAGATACTTTACTTCGCGAAGACAAAATTTACTTTTTTCTATATTTATAGTAAGCCCTGCGTTTCGTAATTGATAGGCAACTTCGGACAATGACTTCATGTGCGTATCAAAATTTTCTGAAATGATTAGTAAGTCATCGAGATATACAAATACGCTTTCCCTCAACTGGGGTGGAATTACACGGTCCATAAGCCTACATAAGGCCTGCGGGGCATTGCATAATCCAAAAGGCATAACTTTATACCTATACAGGGGCCGGTTTGGTACCGTGAAACATGTCAAGTCTCTGCAGTTTTCTGACAATGGAATCTGCCAAAAGGCTCTTTTCAAATCGAGTGATGAAATAAACTCAGCTTTTGACAAATACCGTCCAAGCCATCACTTCAGACAAACCCAAGGCCTAACAAAAAAAATTCTATGCACACATAAAGGTTAAAGGAATCAGCTCGAGAACACAATTACCTACCAATCGGTATCATAATTACAAAAGCTACATTACATCACATGCCTTTTGTTTCGCGACAGTCATTTATTTTTTTTGTTGTCGCTCTTTACCCACCCTCCATGACTCTTCAGATGGCAGCGAAGAGTCCCATCGATAAAATATTAGCAGCTAAATTTCAGACCATGTTTAAACGTTTAACAATTCATTTTATTATAAATTTCTATTACCAAATAACAATACGAGTATAATCTGAATTCATGATTTGCCTACAGATATACATATGAGAATATACTAGAAATTATACTAATTTATGATTTACCCAATGTGTCGGGCGTACAATAACTCAAAAGGCTGTGATATTAGAAAAGCGAATTTATATTCATTAGCCAATCGACGGCGATATTACCCTAGGTGTTCGAGCTTATGGTTAGTTCAATATAATTAAGTATTAAGTTTCTTTTTCTCTTTTGGAAATTCATATGTATACCTTAATTCCAGTATTTTTCTGATTGCATTATGTTCAATTTTCCTTTTTACCTTTTTTTTTTCTATTATTCCGATTCATTTATCTCTCCATGCTAACTTCATCGATAGACTTAATTATCATTAAAGTGCAAATTACATTTAATTGAGAGAAAGAGAGGGAGCATACTGAATTGAAAAAAAAAGGTAGTATACCAAAACTTACTTGTAGGTGTTGCTGGAATACGTAGAAGGCCTCCGACGATTCTGCGGCACCGCTGAAAAATAAAACTTTCGTACCTCACTTTGAATCTTGAAATATTTGTATAATAATTTCACTCTCATTATTCACTTTTCCATTATCACTTCCCTTTTCTCATTTTCAATGTTCATTATTTTACAACAATACTATTAATATAAATATTGAAAATATTTTCTTCTTTCGACCGTCTTTTTTTTCTCTAATTACACAATATATTATTAGTTATATATTTATCCTTTTTGTTTTGTTACAAGATTTTTTTTTTTTTTTTTTTTCATTTACCACATTTTTACTATATTTAACAAATTTTATAATTACTAAACCGCTTTGGCGATTCAGAGAGTAACTAACTATACGCGTCGCGACCATACTTTACAATGGTTCCCTCATAACTAATACTTGGAATACCAAGGAAAATACTCTGTCGCTTTAGTCATCGAGAGATAGAGGTTTTAATGCCAGTTTATGTATACGTATGTATGTATATATTTTTGTGTATGTATAGTTTTAAATATTACTCTTCAAATAGAGTGATTAAGCTTCGCTTAAGAATTAAATTTTTTTTTGTCTTATTCAAAATGTTCAAAAAAAAATTTGAATCTGACACGTATGTAGGTGCAGGTATGTTAATAGAAACCGTATCCGCTCCATAGACAATCAGTGATTCTACTAGGCCTTTTCTGCCTATGGGCCAAAACGTAATCCATAGGCAACCTCCGGTAGTAGTATATTAGATGCAGGTGCTCTATTTAGCGGGAGCCAGCGATGTTAATACTTCCTCCTGGCGATTGATAAATTATAGCCGCGGATACGTCAGTAATAGCAACATTTTCGTAAGCATTTAAAGCACGGTAGCCATTTCGGTG
Source organism: Philophylla caesio (assembly GCA_963971545.1). Classification (NCBI taxonomy): domain Eukaryota; kingdom Metazoa; phylum Arthropoda; class Insecta; order Diptera; family Tephritidae; genus Philophylla; species Philophylla caesio. The sequence goes on from OZ020607.1 coordinate 91,614,594, forward strand.
TAGAAACTTTTAATGTTTTTAGATTTTGCCTAATTTACGAATATCACTTTAGTTCACTTTCGTTGAAGACGTGGCCCAACCAAAAAAGAACTAACTGGCTTCGTCCGGGCTTTATATAGGCAAAAAAATTAGTGGCGTGATGCGAAAGGGAGGTAGACATAAATTCTGAAACGTATATCTAGTGCCGTCATCGTTTGTGCTTTTAGAACATATTGTTTGCGCAAACATTTTGTTATGCTTGACATTCTTTTATGTCTTTGCCATGATACCAAGCGACCTTGCCACTGTTTATATCTTTTAATTGGTACATATTATTGTCTTTAGTAGCAAGAATAGAAGATTTAACAAAAACGGGTGCTAATTTTGAATTGAATTTCTTTGAACTGTCACTTAAAGTAAAATTTCGGCGATATACTTCATCACCTATTTTAAAATTTCTTAATCTGCTTCGCAGATTGTATCGTTTTGCTGATTTTTCAAAAGTGCTCTGTATATTATTAATCAACTGCGTTCGCACGAGTCGAAGTTTGTCAACCCTGTCTATTACAACATCCCCTCCTAAAGACTCGAGGGTACGCAGCAAACTGTAGTCGTTAGCATGGCTTAGCATCTGTTGGCCAAACATGGCGTAATATGGCGTGTAGCCAATAGTCTGGTGGTACGATGATCGAAGGGCTTCAGCTATCAACTGTATATTTTTGTCCCAGTTTGTGTGATCGGTGTGTAAATATGATCCAATCCCCGCTAAAATGGAGCGATTGACCCTCTCGCTCGCGTTTGCTTGTGGACTGTATACTGCGGTAAGTAAATGTTTAACTCCTCTTGCAGATAAACAATTTTTAAACTCAGCTGATTTAAACTGACTACCGTTGTCAGATACAATAAATTCGGGTGTTCCGAAAACCGGAAAAATATGTTCTTCTAAAAAATTACATATAGGAGTAGCAGTAAACTTTTTCAAAGGTTTGAGAAAGGGAAATTTCGTAAAATGATCAAGGGCTATCAGGAATCCAATATTACCTTGTTTAGAGCGGGGAAAAGGACCTAAAAGGTCCACATACAATCTTTGACCTGGACGTTCAGAATTCAACTTCGATGTCATAGGTGGACGAAGGACTAAGTTGGTTGACTTACTTTGTTGGCACACATCACAGCGGGAAATGAAATTTTTTACATCCGTTATCATGGAAGGCCAGTAGAAATTTAAACGAAGCTGTTCTAAAGTTTTACCCACGCCACCATGGCACTTGTTTGGGGGACAATGGGCTTTTCGATTGTTTCCTGGATTAATGCCTTTGGAATCCAAAGTTTGCAACACAAAATTTCTCTGTCCTTATCTCCATTAGCATATTCAGTTCGTTTATATACTCTTTGGTCTTTGACCTGCAAGTCAGGCAATTTATTTTGAGCTTCATTAATTGTTTGTTTTAATTTATAATATTCCTCTGAGTTGAAAGCGTTTGAGTCTAAGTCAATTAATGGAAAAGTAGAAACTTCACCCAGTTCATCGAAATTTTGCCTTGATAACGCATCGGGAACAATATTTTTTGATCCACGTCTGTGTTCGATTTCAAAGCGGTAGCCCTGCAGTTTAAGCGACCAGCGCGCTAATCTGCCACTTAAATCTTTTTGCTTCATCAGCCACTGCAAACTGGCATGATCAGTAACTATGGTGAAGTCTTGACCTTCGACGTAGGCACGAAATTTCTTCAAGCTAAGAATGGCTGCCAAGCATTCGAGCTCTGTTACGCTATAGTTGTTCTGAGCGCGGTTTAACTTCTGCGAAAAGTATGCTACCGGCACTTCGATATTTTCATCATTTACTTGGGCTAAAACAGCTCCCACACCTAGTTTGCTTGCATCGCATTGAATAAGAAAAGGTTTGTTGTAATTGGCATTTTAATACTGGTGCTGATGATAGCATATTCTTCAGTAAGTCAAACGAGTTTTGTGCGTCTTCAGTCCATTTAAAAACTTTGGCCTTTTTAAGCAAATTGGTCATATCTGCGGTAACTGCAGCGAAATTTGGTACGAAGCGTCTATACCATCCAGCCATTCCAAGGAATCTGCGTAGCTGTTTGATGGTAGTTGGTCGTGGATACTGCGTAACCGCTGATATCTTATCCGGATCAGTCCTGAGTGTGCCATTTCCTACTATGTATCCTAGATACTTTACTTCGCGAAGACAAAATTTACTTTTTTCTATATTTATAGTAAGCCCTGCGTTTCGTAATTGATAGGCAACTTCGGACAATGACTTCATGTGCGTATCAAAATTTTCTGAAATGATTAGTAAGTCATCGAGATATACAAATACGCTTTCCCTCAACTGGGGTGGAATTACACGGTCCATAAGCCTACATAAGGCCTGCGGGGCATTGCATTTAACTTTATACCTATACAGGGGCCGGTTTGGTACCGTGAAACATGTCAAGTCTCTGCAGTTTTCTGACAATGGAATCTGCCAAAAGGCTCTTTTCAAATCGAGTGATGAAATAAACTCAGCTTTTGACAAATACCGTCCAAGCCATCACTTCAGACAAACCCAAGGCCTAACAAAAAAAATTCTATGCACACATAAAGGTTAAAGGAATCAGCTCGAGAACACAATTACCTACCAATCGGTATCATAATTACAAAAGCTACATTACATCACATGCCTTTTGTTTCGCGACAGTCATTTATTTTTTTTGTTGTCGCTCTTTACCCACCCTCCATGACTCTTCAGATGGCAGCGAAGAGTCCCATCGATAAAATATTAGCAGCTAAATTTCAGACCATGTTTAAACGTTTAACAATTCATTTTATTATAAATTTCTATTACCAAATAACAATACGAGTATAATCTGAATTCATGATTTGCCTACAGATATACATATGAGAATATACTAGAAATTATACTAATTTATGATTTACCCAATGTGTCGGGCGTACAATAACTCAAAAGGCTGTGATATTAGAAAAGCGAATTTATATTCATTAGCCAATCGACGGCGATATTACCCTAGGTGTTCGAGCTTATGGTTAGTTCAATATAATTAAGTATTAAGTTTCTTTTTCTCTTTTGGAAATTCATATGTATACCTTAATTCCAGTATTTTTCTGATTGCATTATGTTCAATTTTCCTTTTTACCTTTTTTTTTTCTATTATTCCGATTCATTTATCTCTCCATGCTAACTTCATCGATAGACTTAATTATCATTAAAGTGCAAATTACATTTAATTGAGAGAAAGAGAGGGAGCATACTGAATTGAAAAAAAAAGGTAGTATACCAAAACTTACTTGTAGGTGTTGCTGGAATACGTAGAAGGCCTCCGACGATTCTGCGGCACCGCTGAAAAATAAAACTTTCGTACCTCACTTTGAATCTTGAAATATTTGTATAATAATTTCACTCTCATTATTCACTTTTCCATTATCACTTCCCTTTTCTCATTTTCAATGTTCATTATTTTACAACAATACTATTAATATAAATATTGAAAATATTTTCTTCTTTCGACCGTCTTTTTTTTCTCTAATTACACAATATATTATTAGTTATATATTTATCCTTTTTGTTTTGTTACAAGATTTTTTTTTTTTTTTTTTTTCATTTACCACATTTTTACTATATTTAACAAATTTTATAATTACTAAACCGCTTTGGCGATTCAGAGAGTAACTAACTATACGCGTCGCGACCATACTTTACAATGGTTCCCTCATAACTAATACTTGGAATACCAAGGAAAATACTCTGTCGCTTTAGTCATCGAGAGATAGAGGTTTTAATGCCAGTTTATGTATACGTATGTATGTATATATTTTTGTGTATGTATAGTTTTAAATATTACTCTTCAAATAGAGTGATTAAGCTTCGCTTAAGAATTAAATTTTTTTTTGTCTTATTCAAAATGTTCAAAAAAAAATTTGAATCTGACACGTATGTAGGTGCAGGTATGTTAATAGAAACCGTATCCGCTCCATAGACAATCAGTGATTCTACTAGGCCTTTTCTGCCTATGGGCCAAAACGTAATCCATAGGCAACCTCCGGTAGTAGTATATTAGATGCAGGTGCTCTATTTAGCGGGAGCCAGCGATGTTAATACTTCCTCCTGGCGATTGATAAATTATAGCCGCGGATACGTCAGTAATAGCAACATTTTCGTAAGCATTTAAAGCACGGTAGCCATTTCGGTGTAGAAACTTTTAATGTTTTTAGATTTTGCCTAATTTACGAATATCACTTTAGTTCACTTTCGTTGAAGACGTGGCCCAACCAAAAAAGAACTAACTGGCTTCGTCCGGGCTTTATATAGGCAAAAAAATTAGTGGCGTGATGCGAAAGGGAGGTAGACATAAATTCTGAAACGTATATCTAGTGCCGTCATCGTTTGTGCTTTTAGAACATATTGTTTGCGCAAACATTTTGTTATGCTTGACATTCTTTTATGTCTTTGCCATGATACCAAGCGACCTTGCCACTGTTTATATCTTTTAATTGGTACATATTATTGTCTTTAGTAGCAAGAATAGAAGATTTAACAAAAACGGGTGCTAATTTTGAATTGAATTTCTTTGAACTGTCACTTAAAGTAAAATTTCGGCGATATACTTCATCACCTATTTTAAAATTTCTTAATCTGCTTCGCAGATTGTATCGTTTTGCTGATTTTTCAAAAGTGCTCTGTATATTATTAATCAACTGCGTTCGCACGAGTCGAAGTTTGTCAACCCTGTCTATTACAACATCCCCTCCTAAAGACTCGAGGGTACGCAGCAAACTGTAGTCGTTAGCATGGCTTAGCATCTGTTGGCCAAACATGGCGTAATATGGCGTGTAGCCAATAGTCTGGTGGTACGATGATCGAAGGGCTTCAGCTATCAACTGTATATTTTTGTCCCAGTTTGTGTGATCGGTGTGTAAATATGATCCAATCCCCGCTAAAATGGAGCGATTGACCCTCTCGCTCGCGTTTGCTTGTGGACTGTATACTGCGGTAAGTAAATGTTTAACTCCTCTTGCAGATAAACAATTTTTAAACTCAGCTGATTTAAACTGACTACCGTTGTCAGATACAATAAATTCGGGTGTTCCGAAAACCGGAAAAATATGTTCTTCTAAAAAATTACATATAGGAGTAGCAGTAAACTTTTTCAAAGGTTTGAGAAAGGGAAATTTCGTAAAATGATCAAGGGCTATCAGGAATCCAATATTACCTTGTTTAGAGCGGGGAAAAGGACCTAAAAGGTCCACATACAATCTTTGACCTGGACGTTCAGAATTCAACTTCGATGTCATAGGTGGACGAAGGACTAAGTTGGTTGACTTACTTTGTTGGCACACATCACAGCGGGAAATGAAATTTTTTACATCCGTTATCATGGAAGGCCAGTAGAAATTTAAACGAAGCTGTTCTAAAGTTTTACCCACGCCACCATGGCACTTGTTTGGGGGACAATGGGCTTTTCGATTGTTTCCTGGATTAATGCCTTTGGAATCCAAAGTTTGCAACACAAAATTTCTCTGTCCTTATCTCCATTAGCATATTCAGTTCGTTTATATACTCTTTGGTCTTTGACCTGCAAGTCAGGCAATTTATTTTGAGCTTCATTAATTGTTTGTTTTAATTTATAATATTCCTCTGAGTTGAAAGCGTTTGAGTCTAAGTCAATTAATGGAAAAGTAGAAACTTCACCCAGTTCATCGAAATTTTGCCTTGATAACGCATCGGGAACAATATTTTTTGATCCACGTCTGTGTTCGATTTCAAAGCGGTAGCCCTGCAGTTTAAGCGACCAGCGCGCTAATCTGCCACTTAAATCTTTTTGCTTCATCAGCCACTGCAAACTGGCATGATCAGTAACTATGGTGAAGTCTTGACCTTCGACGTAGGCACGAAATTTCTTCAAGCTAAGAATGGCTGCCAAGCATTCGAGCTCTGTTACGCTATAGTTGTTCTGAGCGCGGTTTAACTTCTGCGAAAAGTATGCTACCGGCACTTCGATATTTTCATCATTTACTTGGGCTAAAACAGCTCCCACACCTAGTTTGCTTGCATCGCATTGAATAAGAAAAGGTTTGTTGTAATTGGCATTTTAATACTGGTGCTGATGATAGCATATTCTTCAGTAAGTCAAACGAGTTTTGTGCGTCTTCAGTCCATTTAAAAACTTTGGCCTTTTTAAGCAAATTGGTCATATCTGCGGTAACTGCAGCGAAATTTGGTACGAAGCGTCTATACCATCCAGCCATTCCAAGGAATCTGCGTAGCTGTTTGATGGTAGTTGGTCGTGGATACTGCGTAACCGCTGATATCTTATCCGGATCAGTCCTGAGTGTGCCATTTCCTACTATGTATCCTAGATACTTTACTTCGCGAAGACAAAATTTACTTTTTTCTATATTTATAGTAAGCCCTGCGTTTCGTAATTGATAGGCAACTTCGGACAATGACTTCATGTGCGTATCAAAATTTTCTGAAATGATTAGTAAGTCATCGAGATATACAAATACGCTTTCCCTCAACTGGGGTGGAATTACACGGTCCATAAGCCTACATAAGGCCTGCGGGGCATTGCATTTAACTTTATACCTATACAGGGGCCGGTTTGGTACCGTGAAACATGTCAAGTCTCTGCAGTTTTCTGACAATGGAATCTGCCAAAAGGCTCTTTTCAAATCGAGTGATGAAATAAACTCAGCTTTTGACAAATACCGTCCAAGCCATCACTTCAGACAAACCCAAGGCCTAACAAAAAAAATTCTATGCACACATAAAGGTTAAAGGAATCAGCTCGAGAACACAATTACCTACCAATCGGTATCATAATTACAAAAGCTACATTACATCACATGCCTTTTGTTTCGCGACAGTCATTTATTTTTTTTGTTGTCGCTCTTTACCCACCCTCCATGACTCTTCAGATGGCAGCGAAGAGTCCCATCGATAAAATATTAGCAGCTAAATTTCAGACCATGTTTAAACGTTTAACAATTCATTTTATTATAAATTTCTATTACCAAATAACAATACGAGTATAATCTGAATTCATGATTTGCCTACAGATATACATATGAGAATATACTAGAAATTATACTAATTTATGATTTACCCAATGTGTCGGGCGTACAATAACTCAAAAGGCTGTGATATTAGAAAAGCGAATTTATATTCATTAGCCAATCGACGGCGATATTACCCTAGGTGTTCGAGCTTATGGTTAGTTCAATATAATTAAGTATTAAGTTTCTTTTTCTCTTTTGGAAATTCATATGTATACCTTAATTCCAGTATTTTTCTGATTGCATTATGTTCAATTTTCCTTTTTACCTTTTTTTTTTCTATTATTCCGATTCATTTATCTCTCCATGCTAACTTCATCGATAGACTTAATTATCATTAAAGTGCAAATTACATTTAATTGAGAGAAAGAGAGGGAGCATACTGAATTGAAAAAAAAAGGTAGTATACCAAAACTTACTTGTAGGTGTTGCTGGAATACGTAGAAGGCCTCCGACGATTCTGCGGCACCGCTGAAAAATAAAACTTTCGTACCTCACTTTGAATCTTGAAATATTTGTATAATAATTTCACTCTCATTATTCACTTTTCCATTATCACTTCCCTTTTCTCATTTTCAATGTTCATTATTTTACAACAATACTATTAATATAAATATTGAAAATATTTTCTTCTTTCGACCGTCTTTTTTTTCTCTAATTACACAATATATTATTAGTTATATATTTATCCTTTTTGTTTTGTTACAAGATTTTTTTTTTTTTTTTTTTTCATTTACCACATTTTTACTATATTTAACAAATTTTATAATTACTAAACCGCTTTGGCGATTCAGAGAGTAACTAACTATACGCGTCGCGACCATACTTTACAATGGTTCCCTCATAACTAATACTTGGAATACCAAGGAAAATACTCTGTCGCTTTAGTCATCGAGAGATAGAGGTTTTAATGCCAGTTTATGTATACGTATGTATGTATATATTTTTGTGTATGTATAGTTTTAAATATTACTCTTCAAATAGAGTGATTAAGCTTCGCTTAAGAATTAAATTTTTTTTTGTCTTATTCAAAATGTTCAAAAAAAAATTTGAATCTGACACGTATGTAGGTGCAGGTATGTTAATAGAAACCGTATCCGCTCCATAGACAATCAGTGATTCTACTAGGCCTTTTCTGCCTATGGGCCAAAACGTAATCCATAGGCAACCTCCGGTAGTAGTATATTAGATGCAGGTGCTCTATTTAGCGGGAGCCAGCGATGTTAATACTTCCTCCTGGCGATTGATAAATTATAGCCGCGGATACGTCAGTAATAGCAACATTTTCGTAAGCATTTAAAGCACGGTAGCCATTTCGGTGTAGAAACTTTTAATGTTTTTAGATTTTGCCTAATTTACGAATATCACTTTAGTTCACTTTCGTTGAAGACGTGGCCCAACCAAAAAAGAACTAACTGGCTTCGTCCGGGCTTTATATAGGCAAAAAAATTAGTGGCGTGATGCGAAAGGGAGGTAGACATAAATTCTGAAACGTATATCTAGTGCCGTCATCGTTTGTGCTTTTAGAACATATTGTTTGCGCAAACATTTTGTTATGCTTGACATTCTTTTATGTCTTTGCCATGATACCAAGCGACCTTGCCACTGTTTATATCTTTTAATTGGTACATATTATTGTCTTTAGTAGCAAGAATAGAAGATTTAACAAAAACGGGTGCTAATTTTGAATTGAATTTCTTTGAACTGTCACTTAAAGTAAAATTTCGGCGATATACTTCATCACCTATTTTAAAATTTCTTAATCTGCTTCGCAGATTGTATCGTTTTGCTGATTTTTCAAAAGTGCTCTGTATATTATTAATCAACTGCGTTCGCACGAGTCGAAGTTTGTCAACCCTGTCTATTACAAGCTGATATACCCATTTCGTAGAGACTGCATTGTAACCCTTCGGAAGATCAACTAAACGCCAAGTGGTATTCTTCCTCAATGACACCATTTCATCATCCATAGCACTTATCCACATGGCAGCTTGCTCACAGGTTGTTGCTTCCAAGTAGTTAAGGGGAACACCAAAACTCATGACATATGCATGACCTTCAGCCACTGCTACATTCAACGATGTTTGTTGCTTGCCTCAGCTTCGGCATTCACCGACGTCGATGACTGTGTGTTTTTGTTTTTACTACGAAGTCTGCCGTAATAAAACTTTCATTTGCTGTCTGTGCACCTTGCTTCGCAGGCATCGCGTCACATACATCCACTTGAGGATGTTCTGCCGCTTCCGGTAAAACTTCGTCATCAGTGATATCAGTAGAAATATCGGCTATCGCTTCCTCTGTCATTTGCGTTGACACATCAGCACTTGGACTTGGGGGTACCACTTGCGTTGATGAGTCTGCAGGAATCATGACATACGAGTCATCTGATGTTTTAGCGATACCATCATCTTTTTCATTGAAAACTACATCCCTGGAAATTTCCAATTTCTTTTTACCGTTTATATAAACACGCCACCTCTTCACACCCTCAGGGTACCAACGAATTTTCCTTTTTGATATTTACTATCCCATTTAAGCCTCTTATGCTTTGGAATGTAATCGTAAGCTGTGGAACCAAAAATAAGCAACATGTCAATATTAGCCTTTTTTCCAAACCACAATTGAAATGGCGTTTCTTCTTTTTGCGGGCTAAAGATTGTCCTGTTGAGAACATAAACTGCTGTGTTCACTGCTTCTGCCCAATATTTTACATCTAAGTTTTTAGCGTGCAACATAGTCCTAGCTAATTCGACTAAAGTTCTCATATTCCCCTCAGCACAACCGTTTTGCTCTGGATTATAGGGCACGGTTTTCTGATGAGCAATGCCATTTTTCTGGAGCAGGGCTTCGACTTGTTTATTCACAAATTCCTGACCATTATCTGAACGAATAATTTTAACCTTTCGGCATGGTGCGAACACTTTGAATGTACTTAGTCAACAAGCCACATACGACACTCTTTTCTTTCATGAAAAACATGAATTTGAATAATCATCTTTCAGCAAAAGAAAATATTTTGCTCCACCGATTGATGCTTTTTGCATGGGACCACACACGTCTGTATGAACAAGATCTACAATATCTGAAGTCTTACTCTGACTAGTTTTAAAGGATGTTTGATGATGCTTCCCAAATATACAGGCTTCACAAAAAAAGTTTTTTATATCAGTAAATGGAATGCCATTTTGTCGTAAAAACTGTTTGCAGTGCGCTTTATTTTGATGAGCCATTCTACGATGCCATTCGCTAATCGGCAATACTTTTGTTGTTGCAAAGTAAGCAAAATTTCTCGGCGATATGGGCAAAATCACTTTTATTAAAAGCTTAAAAAGTTTCCCTTGACGAACTCCCACTAGCACAGTACAGTCATTCTTTAAAAATTCGCATCGTCTAAAATCTGATTTCATTTGCAAACCTTTATCAAGAGCACTGCTTGCCGAAAACAAATTCAACTTCAGTTTCGGTACAAAGAGTACATCAGCCAAGTGATTTTCCTCCCAATTATCGTTGTTGTACGTAGAAATGTTAATAGCACCATGGCCGTACGCGTATATCGCGTCTCCATTTCCCAGTCGTATCGTCATAGGAACTGTAAATTTTTCATAAGTGGTGAACGACTCTTGCTTGTTCGTCATGTGATCACTTGCGCCCGAGTCGACGAACCATTCCTGCTCTTTACCAATACTATTAGCGACCTCTGCCTCACACAAAAAGGCTTTACATCTCTTCTCATTTCTTTTCTTGTCATTTGGTGAGTCTCGACCTTCATTTAACTTTGAAGGGCAATCGCTTTTCCAGTGCCCAGGTTTTTTGCATACGAAACATCTTCCTGGCTTTAGATGTTTCTTGTACCGCTTGTAGGATGAAATATTCCGTTTAGCAACGAATGCATCTCCAGTGTGTTCACCCTGGTCAGAAAACGTGATTCTTGCTTCTTCCATGACAAGTCTGGTAGTTAAATTCTCCAACGTTTGTTGTCTTGCATCAGTTTATTCCCAAGCACTGTAGAAGTGTGCAAAACTGGGAGGTAGAGTCATAAGAACTTTCGTTATAACCATTGACGTCGAAACCTTTTCACCAGTATCACTCAATTGAGTAACCAATGACTCCAGCTTTGAAATATGCATTGCAATATCATCTTTGGGATCCTTTTGAAAACTGTAAAATTTTTGTTGCAGCATATGGAAATTTGCGCTAGATTTGAACTCATACACGCTTTCCAATTTTTTCCACATTTCACGTGCAGTCTTACAGTTCAAAATATGCATAATTGGTTGGTGGCCAAGAGCCATTACAATTATCTTCAGAGCTTTACTATCGCCTCTACTTAATTCTTCCCTCTGCATTCTCTGTGTCAGCAAGTTAACACTAGCATCACTTCCAGCTGCCCCTCCAACAGCTCCAACCGCAACATCGCCCTTCGATTCCAGTGAAGTCCCAGCAGCAACCGATACACCTGAAGTGTTAGCGGCATCTTCTTGAATATACTTCAGCAGTTCTCCAGCATTTAAGAGTACTTTAATTTGAAACCGTCACATATTCCATTGATCCGCATTCTGCAGATTTTTTTTTGGTATATTCTCCGTCCATAATGCGCTCGAAATACTCGTAGGTAGCAAAATTTTCGATTAAAAAAAAATTATTACCGTTTACGCCAGACTTGTTTGTTTTTGAGACTGTACTTATAGCGAGTCTGTGCCCATAACCTATTGAGACAAACACAAGAAAAACCAGACCGCTCGAATGTTCAAGTACAACTAACTTTATTTAAGAAGAATAAAACTATGATACCTATATTCATACAGAAAGCCTTGGAGCGATTCCCGTTACATCCATGTCAGTATGCATATATGGCAAATTGGATTGGGACATTATTAAACTCTAGATTTACAGAGGCTGAAGCGGGCAATAAAACCGATAAAGTCAACCATTCACCAGAAAAAGATCCCTTACGGAAATGAAGGCCGTTCTATTCAATGACACGTGAGTCAATGTTAACTCCGAGGTAAATTACTTAGGGGTGATATGGAAATCACATTTAAGAGTGACCGTAGAGGGGGCCACTGCCTCAGTAATGATATGCAGAAGACTTGCGGGTAAATCATGGGCATGTAACCCTGATATCGCTTGCTGGATGTATATCATGATGGTGAGACCTACCATCACATAAGGCAGTGGTGCTTGGTCTAAGAGAGTTGAGCGTAAGACAGCAAAGGAGCTCTGAGTAAAAATCCAATGCCTAGCATGCCTAATTATAACGGGAGCCATGTGCACCTGTCCAACGGCAGCAATGGAAGTAATGCTACATCTAACACTCTTACATCCAGTAGTACAGGAATGAGCTAAGAAATCTCTGACCAGGGTTCTAGAAGTAATTCCTGGAGAATCTAGTCTCACCCACATAATATGCGGAAAGAACCCAATGGAAATTACTATAAAATGGAATCAATAAAGGACTTTATGCCAGAGAGGTGCAATTTTAACCAAAAGTTCGAAAGTAAGTTCAATAACAAAAAAGAGTTTCAAATCCTGTCAGAAGTGTATCACATTGGAGAAAACACAGAGAATTTCAAAACTGCAGAAGGAACTGTGGCTGAAGTCTTGGCCCAAGAACCAAGTACTGGGAACCAATGGGTTCTTTCCCCAGTATATTTCAAGCGGATATACACACTATTGAAAGATGCACCCAGTTCAACATTGAAAGGAAGTACGCCGGAAAAAACATCGCTTTCTAGAAAACTGTACGTAGGCTTGGAAATCTCTTCCAGGCTTAAAACTGTCGACAGCCTTTCTGGAGGATTTTAGTCCCGGAAGAGCTAAGGCACTAAGTGACATTCCTCGCTGAATTTACACTTATATATCATTGGAGTGGTCACAGAGTCAATCTTCAGAATGTGCGGAGAATGTGACGAAACTCCAATGCACTTGATCGCGGAGTGCGGAATTCTAATGCAGGAAAGATAACCCCTAAAGCCTTAAGAACAAAAGTGGTATCGTAATAGATCTTTTAATAAATAATATAATAAATAACTTAATCTTAATCACCTGCTTCCAATTGTCGCCAGCTTTCAGCTTCTTGTCGTCGCAAGCGAGAGAGAGATTTATTCACTGGGCATTTTGAAAACATACTTTTTCATTTGCAACATGTCGTAGAGCAAGAAGGCTCGTGCGTGCTGTTCAAACTCCAAACCCACTCATATTGACGGTATAAATTAATTTAATTAAAAAGATCAGTAACGTGAAACTCGCTATATTATGTATTTGGTACTTTTTTGTGCAGGCAAATACTTTCAATCTCTTTGACACTTAGCTTGTACATAATTACAGATATATACGCATACACATTCGTACATTAATATGCGAAACTAAAACTCGGCAGTCAATTTTTGTAAGCCCACGTTAAAAACAAATATTTTTAAGTTCCCATTAAATACGGGGTCGACAGTGGCGTCGCTGAAGTAAGTTGGAGCTGCACTAACTAGCAGCCAAAGCCACAACGAGTGCTGCAGCTCCCCCTACAAATACGCAATACGATGCACCACGTGAAGTTCATCAAAATCACCCGCAAGTCTCATCTTCGCCGTCGACCGAATAGCGAGCAGTGCCCCCTGTTCCGCCGCTAACGAATTTCGCATTCTCTAAAAGATCGGCTACGATAGTAGGTAACATGATGCCGAACTAAGCATCGCAGCCAACGTCTCTCCCAACGAAATTGAAACATTACATGCACCAGCAACATATCCCGCACTAATGTACCCAAGTCACAAGGCATCCCAAAAACCGACGGCAGCAAATCAGACCACGCAGCCAACTGAGAACGAATATAGAAAATACCCATACACAAGCATATAATTCGCATAGAATTGCTCTATGGCATGACTTCAAAAGTCTGTCGCTGGACTAAAAGTGGGCAGTCGTGCCTTCGTTAATGTTATGCCGACTGTTTAGGCTTGTCGTCATTTTTCCGACCACCCTAATGTTCCGACAGTGCTTGAACACTCTCCGACGGCGCTGTATTGTAAATAAAGCCTGCGCTATTGACGGCTTACGAAGCTTCAACAAACCGGAAGTGATGAGTTGTGAGTGCCTAGCAAATGGGTTATTGAATTTACACAGTGCCCAGCAAATGGACTCGCCTTACTTTCGCGTCATTCTGGTTCATATTCATGGCAATAATAAATACTTAGATACGTTTGCATTTCTAGATGAGGGATCGTCCGTCACGATAAAAAGCGTTTTCGATTCACTCTGTCTGCGGTGGACCGGCGACAACACTCGCAATAAAGCTTCTTCAAAAAAAACTAGGCTTCGCATCGGCAACATGCACAACGATAAAATATATTTGCCATAAATAATGTGCATTCTGCAAACTATATGACCCAAATAGCTAAGGAATACCCACATCTCAACGGGTTGCCAATACGATCATACACTAAAGTAAAACCAACCATTTTTATTGGATCTGACAACTGGCACCTCGCTGTCCCAATTCAAGTAAGTGAGGGCAACTGGCACCGCAACTTTAAACAATGCAATATTAAGCGGGCCTGATTTGTTGAATCCTCTGGTGGAAATGCTACTAGCGTTCCGAGTTGGTCGCACAGCAATCTTCGGGAACATCACCGAGATGTTCCACCATATCAACGTGCGCGAGGCTGATATTCACGCGCAAAGATTTCTGTGGTGGGACAAAAATAATGAGTTCGACAAGCCCAGCGTACACGTCCTGCGTGCTTTAAGAATCGACATCAACTGTGTGCCATGCGTTGCACACTACAGCTGCAACAAAAACGTAGAAATTTGTTTTCATCAACTCGAGAGCCGTCGACGCCATCAAGAACCATCACTACTGACGATTTCAAAGATAGTGAGGACAGCCAGCAAGCGGCGCTAGGTCTAGCAGAAGCGGTCAGAGCAATATACGCATGAGGCGGCTTCCATATACGTAACTGGAATCAAATTGAGCTTTTGTTCTTTGGCGCTTGGAAGGATCTGGCAAAAAAGAGCAAGCTCTCGTGCAATTGGGCGCAAGTGACAAAATACTTGGTATATACTGGGATCCGAATAGGGAAATTTTTAAATATGCGTTCAGGTTTGACAGGCTGAAACGATATGTTGTCGTCAGCAGCTTATGTCCAACAAAGCGCGAGGTCCTGCAAGTTTTAATGTCGATATTTGATCCTTTGGGGTTTTTGTCAAATTTTACAATCGCACCAAAAATTTTACTTCAAGAAATCTGGCGTCCGCGCAATGACTTTAACGCAGAGCTCCCCGAAGATCTGTGTTCTAAGTGGTATTATTGGAAAGCAACCGTACCGCACATGCTGCGGATAGAAGTATCGCGATGCTATTCAGTTGATCTGAATAGTGCAATAGATGTTTAATTGCATACCTTCGTAGATGCCGGGGAATATGATTACGCAGCTGTAAGTTATTTGCATGTAGAGTTCGGCAGCGAAGTCAACTTATCGTTCATAGCTGCTAAATTAAAAGTGGCACCCCTTAGTCCAGTTTCAATACCGCAGCTGGAATTACAGGCTGCTATAACAGGCGTTCGGCTAGCCAAAAAAATATATGGTATTCCACGACTACCTATCAAGCGAAGAGTATTCTGGACAGATAAATTTAGGTTTTAAAGTGGCTTAACATGGATCCTGGAGAATACAGACCTTCATCAGTGGCGTTGGATCCCATTACGACTAATACGACTGGATTGATGGACTTATTTTTTTGAAAGCCAATTAAAATGATTGGCACTTCCGCAGCGATCTCGATCCAATTCACAACATGGAAACTAGACATCACGTTTTACACATGCGTACGGAGAAGCCAGAAGTGGTAGCTATGAACTCGGAATACTTCTCTAACTGAAGGCGATTGTACCATGCAGTAGCAACGTTTATCTTATACACTAAGAAGCTGCAAGCCAATGTGCATGCACAGATTCCTCCAAGCAAAGTCAGCTTTGAAATTATTGGCATGGAAAAGGTAACCCTGATGAGGCAAGCGCAGCTCAGCGAATTCCTGCAAGAGTTTTTTTCTCTAAACTGCGGTAAGAACATTGAAAAAAAAACAAGAAAATTAATATCGCTCAATTTATTCTTAGACGAACAAGACCTCATGCGAGTGAAATGTCGAGCTAAATTTATATGCTCAAAAGATGCTATCGTACTTCCGCGTAACAACTACTATTTCACTTGATTTTTAAAGCCATTCACGTAAGGTTCCATCATCTGCCTCATGAAGCCGTAGTGAACAATGTCAAAGGCAAGTTTTATATTCCTCGGTTGTGTGTGAGCTTCTTTTCTTTTTCTTTTGTTGTTATTAAATTTCAGTATGATTAATAATATATAATAATTTGGCCGAGAAAAAAACGTTTCTATGATTAAGATTTTACTTGCTCTGGCTGAGATTCGAACCTCGAACTCACCGGCATATCGAGTTATAGTACGCACCACTAACCGCTCGATCACAGCGGCCACTCAGTATGATTAAGTTTATTTAAATTCGATGCATAAAGATATTATGAATAAAAAAATGATTTAAAATTTCGTGACCCAGAAAGGGGTCGTTGTATGTACCTTGAAGGGTATATGGGCCAGAAAGGACCTAACCGAAAATGATGTTCTGGGCAGTAGGGTACTCAGGATGAGCTATGGTGTCGCAGCGTATAAATGCCAGCGTGGTAGATGTCGCCTCCAAAAATGTAGGCCACTGCCCACGAAGTGCTAAAATTTGGATCTGAACTGAAAAGGGTAGAAGATACTAAATAATCTGGTAATCATCTATTTTGGTAAGACGACTAATTTAACGATAGGATGCGTTATCACCCCCTTTTGTGTTCCAATATCCGCCACTCTAAATCGTTTATCAATGCCGTGATACACCTTCGTTACCTTGCCCAAACGCCACTCATTTGGAGGGGGGAGTTTCCTGGCGAACTACGATCATATCATCTACTTCTATATGCTTCTGAGGAAATTTCCATCTATATCTTTTGTGAAGCTCCTTTAAATATTCTTGCTTCCATCGAAGAGAATGCTGCTAACTCAAAGCTTTCCATTTCTGCCACCTAGTTATAAGAGACAGTCGATTTGCGTTTATGGAAGGTTCATGCAGGCATAACCCATTTTTATTTTGCATGCTCTGCCTGTGAAGCTTTTAATCTCGAACGGACCAGTGAAATCTACTCCAGTAATTTCAAAGGGTCTGGAAAGTATTGTTCGTTCTTTAGGGAGTGCCGATGTGATTTTGGATTGTTCTTCCCTTTTGTGAATGACACAAACCTTGCAGCTATGGATAATTGTTTTAATTAGATTCTTCGCCTTTGGAGTCCAATATTGTTGGCAAAGTAGACGTATCATCAATTGGTTAGATCCATGAATAAGTATATGGTGAATTTTGAATACGTACAACTATAAGGTAACAGGATAGGATGATTTTCATTATACGACAGAATAGGCGAATTCACGAGTCGTCCGTTGACCCTCATTACACCCTTTTTATCCAGAAAAGGACTCAAAGTGAGCAGTTTACTTTTCAGACTGATAGCGATCTTTAGACAAATTTTTGTGCTCTTCCGAAAAATATCTCATTTGCTAATGAAGATCTCGAATGAAACGCTTTTCTGTGCCTATTAGTCCTAGCAAAGGATCGGAAAACGTAAACTAAAGCACGCAATGCGCTCGGTATGTGAGGAAACCTTTCTAGAAGATTTTCGCAATTTGCAACTAGGGAAGTGTGCGCGTTTATTTTGTTTGCTTCAACCGTAATATCATATATATCCTTGTCAAACACAGGCTATTTCGTTTTATCCTCAGTTAACCAAACGTGTCCATGCCACCATAAAGAATTGGAGCATAACTCCTGAGGCAGCGTCCCCCTGCTGCCAAGATCCGCTTGGTTATGTTTAGAATGAACATGGTGCCACTGCTTACCAACTGCTCCAACTACCGCTTGGATATTTGCTACCCGATTAGCAACAAAGGTCGTCCAGGAACATAGCCGCTTTTTTAGCCAAGCGATAACGATGGTTGAGTCAGTCCAACAAAAGATGTTTTCGACTTTGAACGAGAATTCGTTAAAAAGAGATTTGAGCATTTCAGTAACAAGACCGCACCACATAACTCCAAATGGGGGAGCGAGATTGTTTTAATAGAGGCAACTTTCGTGTGAGTACGCTCTCTGTACTTGAAGAGAAGATGCGATGGTGGAGTTCATCCAAACGCTTTCCATTTAGATAGTGTTGGTGTACCTAGAAGTTGAGGTTGACCAAATTTCCTGCAAAACTATTTTTCTACTACCACTATGGGAGCTAGCCAACCCGCTGGATCCAAACGTTTAGCAATAATTGATAACACTTCGCGTTTGGTGTAACTATCCTTGCAATCGGTGGACTGAATGCTGAAGAAAAAATAAACTTACCTAGCATTATATTTTATTCGCAATGCCTTTGTGGTGGTTGCCTCATCAAAAGTTAAAAATTCTTGGTCTAGTAGATGATCGCGAGGAAGATCCCTTAAGATTTTCTTAGAGTTTGAGGACCATTTCCTCAAGGAGAACCCTGCGCTGTCGGGACTTCAACTAATTCGTATCGCGCCTGCAAAGCTACGGAAATGTCGTGAAAACCCGCTTACCCATCATCTACATACATCGAGTTTCTTAAAACTGAGAGGCTAACGGATGCGAATCCTGATAATCCTGCGTTGTTAAAGAGTCATTATTGCCAAGAACGATGCGCAATTAACTCCCAAAGTAACGGTCTTCAATTGGAAGTTTTGAATGCTGCTGTTTTGATCCTTTCTAAAGAGAATTTTTTGATATGAACTACGAGATGGGTGGACCAATATCACTGTTAAAAACGTACCTAAACATCCGCCATCGAATAAGTAAAAACGTCAAATCAGCTTGAAGAGCTGGGCCTATAACTACCAGCTCGGTATCGACAAACAAAATCAAAAAATATCTTGTTCTTTTGATAAGAGTTATATATGTTAGCACGACACATATTTGTGTAACATAATAAAATAATAACAACAATACACATAACTCCAGACATTAAATTGCTGAGGTTGCGAAACGTGCTTACCTTGTGGGAAGCGCAGCGTCAGCAAATTCTTTTCACGCTGCAACAAGGCAAACGTAGGTTTAAATATAAGAAATACTGTTTGTAATAGTCAGTTAGAATTTTGATGTGAATAGAGGAGCACGCCTTCCCTAAACATATATTTTTTTAACTCATTTAACAGCGAATGTTTTAACTGGCGCCCGAGCAGGGACCAGCGCGCGAAAGTAGTGAAAAGCCCGAACAATAAAAAGGGCGGCCACGCGATTAGTAAATGTGAAAAATAAAAACGCATAAAGAAGCGGCTACCTTAGCAGGAGAGAAGGAAACCCAGTGACGCCGAGGGCCCCCAATACTAAAGGAAAAGGACCATCCCAGAGCGCCCATAAAATTCCCGTCAATGTCACGCTGGATACTAACGTAAGAAACCTATATTAAGGAAATTGTGATTAGTTTACACAAAATTGTGCAAGTAATACTATCTAAATTTTTAAATTGAATAACTAATTGAAATTAAGTTGTGTCAAACGAATACTAAGACGAGACTAAGAAATTGTTATTAAAGTATCAAAAAAAAATGTGTCAAAGCTATACTGCTTGAATTATTACAATTAAATATGAAACAACTAATTGAAGTTAAGTTGTGCCAAAGTTATAATACATAAATTTGAAAATTAAATCATAAATAATTAATTGAAATTAAGTCGTGTTAAATTAATATTACAGGATTAAGAAATTTTGAAGAAATTGTGCCAAACTATTACTACCTAAATTTTCTATAGGATATACAACCAATTCAAATCAATAATTAAAACCTAGCTTGTCATTTTAATATTTTAAGAATAGGAAATTGCGATTCGATTACGGAGCTGCGTCAAATTAATATAATTTAAATTCCAAATATAAACAATAAGTAATTAATTCAAAAAAAACAGACTTTAGCAAAGGATATACGAAGAAAATGTTTATATAACAAAATGCCAGACACTGCCGAAGAGTTAGTTGAGCAACTAAATCAACTTAGAATATAATACGGAGCCACCCATTCCGAACCCCCTATTATCCCAAATCCCACGACAATAGAAAGAATAGCGAGGGAAGTACTCGGAAGAATGAGTGCACCGAACACGCTGTAGCGCTGAACGCACAGAATATAACCGAACTAGACAGGATCCCAGACATGGTAAAATGTCTTAAGGATTTTTCAGAACGTCCAGGAGAATTCAACTTCTGGAAGAAAAGTGTAGACAGGATTCTTAAAGCATATGAGGAGCTTAAGGACACCCCAAAATATTTCTTTATTTCGCATACGGAGTCATATATTACTCCACTTGACTGGACGCAAATCAGGAAATGCTTTATGATGCATTATTCGGACAAAAGGGACACTAGTACCCTAGAATATCAAATGACAACGTTGGCTCAACGCCATGACGATATCCCAATTTTTTACCAAAAGGTGTACCAACACCTCTAACTTATTTTGGATAAATTAGCGTGCCTCGAGCTAAGCGAAGAGTCCATAAAGACAATGTCGAACTTCTATAGGGACAAAGCCCTCGATACGTTTATCCGAGGACTGAACGGTGATCTACCTTGCCTCCTCAGCATTCGGGAACCTACAACTTTGCCTCAAGCTTTGCATCTATGCCAAAAATTAGACAATATGTCCTTCCAAATGAATCAGACCCTTCTACCCCGAGCTTACCTATTCTTATTCACCTAGACAAAATTCCGGCCAACAAACATTTGGCCGTCAATCGAACCGTTACCCCCAATACTCGTATGCTCCACCCGCCGTCAGAGTTCAACCAACTGCTGTCCCACGAAACAATTATAACTACTCAAAAAATTTTCAAGGATCCCAATCAGGATATAATAACCAAACAAATAACTCCTATAATTCAGCAGGATTTAGAAATCCAGTAAACACTTCCTTTAATAACAGACCAAATTTGCCGCCAAAGCCACCAGTCCCGATGGAAGTGGACAATTTACTACACTCAAGGCAGGTCAATTATCAAGATAGACCTAATATTAATCAGAATAAGCAACCACAGAAACGTCTTCTCTCTACTCAACCAATGCACCCTCCAAATAAGGTGCAACGAAATTTCTATGCGAACACAGGATCAGTAAATTCTACTGATTATCAAGAAGAGCCGGACCCAAACGGGATCTATGACAACGATTCCTACTATAATATAGCAACGCGTAACCAATGGATCCACCTCCCGAAGGTGAAGTTAACTATATTAACAGTGAACAAGGACAAGCCGAACCAGACACTATTCATTTTTTAGATTAGCTCCGTCTTCGCTGCCTTATTACGACTCAACTCGGATTAGGAAACAAATTTTAAATGAAAACCCCTTTACAGTAAAATCAGTTGCCGGTACGATCGAAATTACGCACCACACTTTTGTCGATATTTTCGGACCAGAACTCGGAAAAATAAAATGCTTCATATTACCCACTCTAAAGGCATTCCACGGCATAGTAAGTAATGACACTCTTATTCTACTGAAGACAATTATCCATACAGACAGAAATTTAATGACGATTCGCCAAAATATAAATATCCCTCTAAAGCAAAGGGTATCACAGGAAGTTAATAATGTCGGAATCAATATTCCACACCTTTCCTTAGTACAGCAAAGTAAACTAAACGACATTTTTGGAAAATGCCCAAACCTTTTCGCCGATCCCGATGAAAAGCTCACATATACTACTCTTGTAAAAGGTGAGATCCGGACAGTCAACGAAACCCTGTTTACTCTAAACCATACCCAATGGCTCTTAAAGAAGAGATCGAACGCCAAGTCGAAGAACTTCTTGCTAACGGAATAATAAGAAGATCAAAATCTCCCTATAACTCCTCAGTCTGGATCGTCAACAAAAAAATTGATGCTTCTGGTAAAAAGAAGTATCGAATGGTTATCGACTACCGCAACTCAATTCTTGTGGCTTGCATCCACGAGTTCCTAAATCTGCGGGGTTGTCTCCACTTGGCACGTGTCGCCAAGTAGTGTTGCTGACATTTTGGAGGATCTGAGTGATCCGGTTGGCCACATACTTTTTCCATTTATGGGGAGGTTTCTCGAGCCAAGCCAACACGATAGAGGAGTCTGACCAGAGTGTCAGTTCGTGAGGTGGCAGGTTGAGATGGGAACGGGTATAAGAGATCAATTTTGACAGCAATATAGCGCCGCAGAGCTCTAACCGTGGCAAGCTTATCGTTTGCAAGGGGGCAACTTTGGTTTTTGCAACAAAAAGGTGAGTAGCGACAGAGTTTTCTTCGTGTTGCACAGTTATATAAACGCAATCACAAAATGCCTTTTCGAAAGCGTCCGAGAAACCATGCAATTGTATGCGTTTATCTGGTGTGAACTGCACCCGCCGGGGAATTTTAATAGAGTTTATAGCGTGAAGGCTTTCGCGAAATGTGTTCCACTTGTGGAAAGTCAAGGGTTTCACGTGCTCGTCCCAGTCGGTTCCTTCTAACCAGAGTTCTTGGAGGAGAATTTTGGCAAGGATCATTACTGGCGATAGCCATCCTGCCGGGTCGAAAAGTTTCGCAACCGCCGACAATATTTGTCGCTTTGTGCTTGATTTTGATGCGGGTAGAGGATCGTATGAGTACGAGAACGAGTCTTCTAGGGCATTCCATCTTATTCCGAGTGTTTTAGTGGAACTCGTATTTTGGAATTTGAGAAATTCAGTATCTAGAACATCAGAGTCTGGGATTAACTCGAGAATCTTCGGGTGATTCGCGGTTAATTTCCTGACTGGAAAGCCTGCCGATTTCAAAGCTTCGATAGTTTGGGTCATTGAGTTTATAGTGGACTGTATGTTGTGTCCGCCGGAGAGTACATCATCTACGTATGTTTCGTGTAGAACGATGTTTTTGGCGACAGGAAATCTTTCTTGGCAATCGTTGGCTAATTGGTGGAGCGTACGAATTGCAAGATATGGGGCGCAGTTAACACCGAAAGTGACGGTTTTTAACGTAAAGTCTTCGATAGGCAGGTGGGGAGCTTTCCGAAAGAGAATTCTTTGAAAATTTTAATGTTCTTTAGAAACGAGAATTTGGCGATACATTTTTTCTATATCGCCATTGAAAACAAACTTGTAGAGACGCCATTTGAGGATTATAGCGGTCAAGTCGTTTTGGAGTATTGGGCCTGTAAACAGTACGTCATTCAGAGAGTTTCCTGAATGTGAGATTTTGGATGCGTTAAATACGACTCGCACTTTTGTTGTTTTGCTGTCGGGTTTTTGGACTGCGTGATGGGGCAAATAGAAAGAGAGATATTTTCCATTTTTGATAATTTCCATGGGCGTGGAGGGCTCCATGTGGTCCATCTCTAAGTACTCATTCAGCACTTCCGAGTACTTATCGCGTAATTCCGGTTTTTTCTCCAGAGTCCTTTTTATGCTGACGTATTGCTGCTGTGCTGCTGGGCGGGAGTGG
The DNA here is from genome assembly GCA_963971545.1 of Philophylla caesio. Lineage (NCBI taxonomy): Eukaryota > Metazoa > Arthropoda > Insecta > Diptera > Tephritidae > Philophylla > Philophylla caesio. The sequence continues at coordinate 91,638,185 of OZ020607.1, forward strand.
CCTAAAGCGATAGAGTCCGGGAAACAGGGCTTAAAGGGGAGTTTGACTTCGTAGCGTCCGTCCTCCCGTCTGGTGGTCGTGGTCTTGTAGAGTTTTTCGCAGAACTCGTCCTCTACTGACCTGGGTTGTGTGACTTCAATCTCCTCCTGCTCCTTAAACCTTTTGAGTAGTGAGCTGAGTTCCGGTTGTGGAGCTTCTAAAACTTGAGTGGAAAACGCTGAGACTTGTTCCCTGACGGGGCCGCTGAGTATCCATCCGAATATCGTGCTCTGTGTTACTAAGGTCCGGTGAATGTTGTGCTGAAGCCCTTCCAGGACAATTTGGGGTGTGATGTCACTGCCGATGACCATGTCAATTTTCGCCGGTGTAAAACATTTGTAGTCAGCAAGTTGTAAAGAACCGAATTCATTTAAATTGACATTTGAGACTTTGAAGATTGGCAGAAAATGTGTGAGTTTTGGGAAAATAATAACGCTGGTGGTGATTTTTTGGGACAAATCGGAAGAGCAAAGCGTTATTTCACTAGTTTTGTTCGAGTTTTGAACAATACTTCCTCCCATTCCAGAGATTTCGTAGTGAGTTTCTCTGGTGGCCTAGTAATTTCTGTATTCGTGAGGCCAAAAAGGTTTTTTGTGACCCTTGGTCAATGAGAGCGCGAATTTTGTGGTATTCGCCACCGAAGTATATGGGGACTATAGCTGTGGGGAGTAAAGTAGTTGTACTGCTACTAGAAAAGTGTGATGAGGTCTTTTCAGGTAGGTTTTTTGTTGAGGCATTCATAGCAGCCTGTTTGGATGTCGAGGGCTTTTCGCTGTCTGTTCGACTTTGAGCCACTTGACTGAATGTTTTTTGGGGCCTTGAGATCGTTTATGTGGCCTGTGATTGGGGTTGAAAGTGAAGGAGAGAGTGATGTCTCCTTTGACAGTAGACGCACAGAAAACTACTTTGACATGCATTTTTCAGGTGAGAGTATGAGAGACAATTTTCACAGTAATTATTCTCTCGTACGAACTTGAGGCGCTCGTTTATGGGAAGCGGTTTTTAACTGATTATCCACCAAGATTCTGCGGTTGTGAAACCGCGCCTTCAGAGCATCCCATGCCAGATTGAAGCTTGCGTCTGTGAGCGGGTATTGCTTCAACATTTGCCCAGCTTGGTGTCAGCTTGGGATGGTTACCGTAGACTGCCGTGAACATATCACGAAAGGCTGGCCAGTCTTCGTACCCACCGTGAAAGACTTCGGTGTCACACGGTGGTACCTTGAGATAACCTTCTGAGCTAGTGGAAGAATTTGCGGGGTTACGGGAGTGTGCTGTGGGTTGTAAAAGTTGCTGAGCATCTAGAATCTGAGCTAAGCAATTTTCATAACTCTCTGAGCATTTCGTATATTTTATCTCAATTGAGCTAATTGAATCATCGTGATCGCCGGAGAGAGAAACTCCTCTGTAGCTTTCAACGAGTGATTCCCACAGTCTTTCGAGCTGTAGTGTCTTCACTTTGAGAAGGGATTCTGTGTGGTCAAATACCAGTGTGCCTGACCAAGTTGAGTAAAATGCCTCCAATCTGTCGCTTTCGAAGATGAAAGCCTGAAGACTTGTATTTGAATCCATTTTAGAGGTATGAGCTGATGTTTTGTTTTCCATAATGTGAGAAAATTAAATAAAAAGCAAGTAAAATATGGAAATTTGTGAATGGGAATTTTTTTTTTTCCAAAATGGGTGAAAAAATAATTATTTTAATTTATTTCAAATGTATTAATTTATTAAATCTTTAATTTATTTAGTCACGTTAATTTTTAATTTAATATAATTTATTTTAATTTGAGTGATATTTAAAACGTCTCGTCCCACTATGATTTTGTACTGTTTCGTCCCACTGTACTACCTTAGCGCGTCTAAGTGTAGTATATAAGCAGTGAGAGTGAGAGAATAGGCGGAGCTTATTATTACGTATACGTGTATGTATGTGTGTGCACAATTACTAGATGTAATATAATTTGAAAAGCTGAGCTGAGAGAGATGAGATATTAAAAAAGGGGGAATACGAATATGTATTTGCCAGATCAGCTTATATTCGAGTGAGAGAATTGCACTTATCTACGTATGTATGTATGTAAATATCTACAGCCATGGACACATAAATAGCACATATGGTCTTCATATACAAAATGTATATTTGTTCCTTAAGTTTGGCACGTAGGATTAAAAAAAGCAATGGTATTTTTTTCAAAAATTATTCACTTTCATATTATTAAAAAACAAAAACAATAAATATTATACTGTTAATAAAAATATACGAAAACATAAATATCCTGCGAGGCAGCTGGGACACATAAATAGCACATTCTGAAAAGAGTTTTTATAAAGGTAGAAAAAGGATCCAAAATAAAAAATAAATGGTATATAACTGCTCACTTGGTTAGTATTTTGTACTATATCCCCCACTTGTTATTACTTCTTTACATCTTCGCTGCATGCTTTCCACCAATTTTTGACATCGCTCTTTCGGGATTGAATGCCAGGACTCCACTACGCCAGCCCACAAATCATCAAAATTTTTGAATTTCTTCTTTGCTATTTGTGTCTTAAGATCATTCCATAAATTTTCTATTGGATTTAGATCCGGGCTTTGTGCAGGCCAATCCATTGACCTAATATTTTCTTTTGCAAGCCATTGCTAATTCAGCTAATTTGCGACTTAAGAACTTAGCTCTAATATTTGGTTCGCATTTGTGCTATTTGTGTGTCCATAGCTGTATATACTGAATGTATATACATTAGGGTGACAGTTAATTTCGAAAGTGATATTTTCTTTGGTCTCAGTATTTTTTTGTGTGTAGTTTTATTTAAAAAAAATTCTAGTAAAATTTCAAGGTCGTAGGAAGAGGATTAGGGGGCGCGTCGGCCCCCCAAAGTTACACAAAATACGTTTTTTCACGCAAATTCTTACTTTGACTGCTTGTAACTTTCTCTGTGTTTTTTTTTTTTAAACATTACTGGCGAAAGATGTTCATTAATATGTCTACAATAACATCTGTCAATAACATTTCTGTCTAATGTTAATATTTAATGAAAAAAACTTAAATATAGGAGAAAAAGTACGCCTCAATGTCGATTTATTATACTTAAATAAAATTACTTATGTATATGATTTCTCTTTTTATTAATATTGTTTAAAGCACTTGAGACAATGTCTTTTTATTACAGTCCGGAAACCGATGGCGGTAATCGCTAACAATTTTTAAAACAAATTGTTTTTGGCGTTCATTTTTGGTAAATAGTTTATTATACTCTTCCATCAATTTAACCCCCCTTTCGGCAGTGTCATTTGTAACATTTAATTTTTTCATCAGTTCAGCCGCTTTACAATAAGATTGGTCCTGCTCCCATTTGTCTGGGTTTAATTTAAAAAAATCAGTATTTATTTGAAATCTTTCAAATAATGCTTTTGTTTCGGCAGAGACGAACTGTTCAATTCCGTCATGGAATATTTCAACGATTTCTCTATCATTAATTGTAGCTCGCTTTGTGTTTTGCTCTTGTTCAAAATCAATTTCCAAAGCCGCCACCATTTTTTGTTTTGAAAAAAGGGATACGTTGCTGTCAAAAAATGCAAGACCAACCGCCTCCGGGCTTAAATACCACAAGTGGTTCCTGAACTTTTTAAGAGCAACATAAGATATAGCAGCATCAATTTTTTTGAAGTGTTCAAGTTTTTGTAAAAATAAAAAATCTTGATATGGCGCTTTAATGGCCAAAGGAGCAGAAAACCACGCTTCGACATAGACTTCAGCAATAAAAACACAAATTTGACGAAGCACATTTAATTCAGTTGCTGAAAGCTGGAACTCGTTACGGAATAAAAATATTTTTAGACAGTAAATCGCTTTTGCCATCCACCTTGCATGGTGAACAGCTCCTGGCGATCGAAACATTAGGCTGTTTGGATGTGTCTTTTCTGGTTTTTGACCCAGGAAGAGCAAAGTGAGTTCCAAGAATTCTTTATAGTCTTCCCTGGGTTCTTTTTCTTCCAAGATATTATTTACTGCACCGATAATGCGAACAGCAGACTCTTTCATGTACGTCTTGACAGTTGGATCGTTGATGCCATACTCATAGTTTTTAGCATCAATCTTAGCCCAAGCATTTTTAAATTTCTCAAACATTTTAACGTTTCGACTTCCATAACAGCTTATTTTTTCTTCGAAAACGCATCTTAAAACAATCTCGTATATATGATGACGGCATGGTAACCATAAAAGTTGTCTTTGTAAATTATTTTCAATTAACGTACAGGTACCATTGAAACGCCCAGTATTGACCGCTGTTGTATCAAACACTAAAGCTTTGATGTGATTTTGCAGACCATATTCATAAATAGCATCGCATACAGCGGATGCCTGTTCTTTTCCAGTACCGGAATCAAGTGCAGGTATTTCAAGAAGCTGTTCAACTTTACCGCTCGATATTATTATAGGCAACCTATCAACTTTATCATTTCCCGTCAGCGCCGGCAAAAGTTTACCATCCCAATGAAGGCAGATAGCGTCGAGCTCATTTAATTTTAATTTATTTTTTAATGCTGAAATTCTTTCTTCACGGATTTGTTCCCTTTCCTGGTGTACAGACGTTCGGTTTAAAATATAATCTTCAACATTATTACCCAGAGCTTCAACGACTGCGCTTATTAGATGAACCGCATGTCTGTCACTGATTTTACAGACATCGAGTGCGGCCGCCAGTTTTGGTGTTAGTATTTTATTTGTTCCCCTACATTTTTTGGCTGGAGGTTGACTACAACGTGGGTCACATTCCATATCTGGAAAACTGTTATCATTCTCTGAAGATTCAGATGACAGCAACTCTGCAGTTTCATCTAATAAAAACGACTTAATTTAAAGAAAATAAAAAATAAACAATAACATACAACGAACCAATTAATGCAATTTCACGATTATTCCGCTCCACTTGTTGTAATAAATTGTTGTTGCGTTCTTCAAGTCGGCACTCTCGGCGTACTTCTTCGTAATCGATACCATACATAAAACCTGGGCGCCCCGTTTTTCGTTGACTTATCAAGAAATCAATATCTTCTTGATTCGACATTATTTTTAATGCACTTGCATGCGCCACGTCAAAAAGCATATCCAATTTTTCTTTCCACGTGTTTACTTTGCTCTTATGGAAATTAGAAGTCTTCTTTGAATCTTTTTGAAAGCTTTGCCATTCTTTATACAATTTCTCTACATTTGTAATGCAGTGTTGTTTATCCTTGACCGGAATGCGGGCTTTTTCCCAGAACACGAATAGTTCTTTTACAACTAAATCTGAACTTTCCCGTAAATTTTTTTTTACTACACGTAAATTGAAAAACAAAACTTTCAACACTTCTATATTGGAGGGTAGTTTACTTCCCGTTAATGAGTTGGTACAATAACCAATTAAATATATGCGTTCACGTAAATTTCTAGCAGACATTTTCGACTTTTCACATTCAAATATTCACTTCGAATGATTTTTTTGCAAATTTAATGCTATTAAAAAACGTTTGCGGCTGCTGCATATAACTGTAAAATAAGAATCTATTTTCCGAGAAACATTGGTGCTGCTTTTTTGTCGGTAGCTTACGCAAGCATTGAGAATAATATTGTTGAGGTTGTAACGGGAATATTCTCGGTCACAATTGTCAATATTATAGATCGCTTCAGCATACAGGCAAAAAAAATTTGAAGCAAACTTTTAAAGACAATTCTTACACTTGAAAACAAAAGTAAGCAAAAAAAGTCTGAAGTTCGGACTAGCGAGGTCTTACTGTATATAATTGTTGAAGCTTCTCTTACGTAAATCATAAGGAATTTTCTATATGAATCTTGAATTAAATAAATCTGAACAAAATCCAAAATTTGAATCATATAATTAATTTTCTTTAAGTATAATAAATCGACATTGAGGCGTACTTTTTCTCCTATATTTAAGTTTTTTTCATTAAATATTAACATTAGACAAAAATGTTATTGACAGATGTTATTGTAGACATATTAATGAACATCTTTCGCCAGTAATGTTTAAAAAAAAAAAACACAGAGAAAGTTACAAGCAGTCAAAGTAAGAATTTGCGTGAAAAAACGTATTTTGTGTAACTTTGGGGGGCCGACGCGCCCCCTAATCCTCTTCCTACGACCTTGAAATTTTACTAGAATTTTTTTTAAATAAAACTACACACAAAAAAATACTGAGACCAAAGAAAATATCACTTTCGAAATTAACTGTCACCCTAATGTACATACATACATATATGTACATATATACATATGTATGTACATATATAAAAAAAAAAAAAAAAAAGTTGTAAAGGTGCAAAGTGCAAATTGCGAATAATCAAAAAAAAAAAAAAAATTTGTTTGAAGAAAATTAACATTATAAAAAAAAAAAAAAAAAAAAAAAATAACAAGTGTACAACCTTACCCAGCAAAAACAACATCAACAACAACGGCACTTGCGAAAAAAGAAGGTACAGTCACCCTAAGGTACCTCGTTCCAAGTAAGTGTCCCGCTGTACTCATATAAATATACACATATGTATACATACATTCCCATATATTTCTCCAACGGGATTTAAAAGTATCACGCCACTCTGGCACATACAGACATACCATATGTATATGCACACAGCATATGCCTGTACAAAACTCCACCTCCTTTTGTGTACTCTCTCTCGACAAATAAAAGTACCGTTACTGTGCTTAGACGCGCTAAGACAGTACAGTGCAAAGCTCTATATTCCCGCCAAAAACTAATTTCTCCTCCTTTGTAACTGCATTTATGTACATATATACAAGAGAGGAATTAGCGGAATTCCACTTTTAAATTCTCATATTCTCTACCGTTTTAAAACTCGCGCCCAAAAAGTATATGTATACATATGTATGTAAGTACAGAAATCTCATGGTACGTACATATGCATATACAGTCTCACAGTAACCAACTAGTCACAACAGTTGTAACTACATACATACAAAATTTCTAACGCCATAATTTCGCGCCCAAAACAAAAAAAAAAAAATATTTTTTTTTTATTTATACATATGTATGTATGTATGTACATATGTAAAATTAAAATTGCATAGCACATACATATGTACATATGTATACACATAAATTCTCGCACTCAAATATTCGCTTACGCACTTTTGCACATATATAGATACATACGTACAGATAAAGTCCCCTTGCCATAGTATACGCTTACACATACGTATACATACATATATACATACATATATGTATATAAAAAAAAAAAAAAAAAAATTTAATATTACAATTAAAAATTTTAAACCCAAACATAATATAAAGAAAAACCTCACCCTCATTTTAATTTAATTTGACAAAAAAACTCATATTCAATCTCGCTCATTATTATTATTTAATATACAATTTTAAAATTATTTGTACATTTATTTGGTCCCTATATATATATATAATTTATTGTCTCAGTAAAATTCCAATTCACATTTCACATATATTTTTGAACCACCCTAACTTAACTTGTTGTGCACCTGTGAGCGAACCAACATTCATACATACATACGTGTTCCCGTTGTCACAATTCCGGTAGCAGCACATAGCTACACGTACGTACATACACACGTATACGTAACAATAAGCTCCGCCCATTTTCTCACTCTCACTGCTCATATACTACACTTAGACGCGCTAAGGTAGTACAGTGGGACAAAACAACATAAAACACAGTGGGGCATAACAAATTAAAACAACTCAGATTAAATTAAAAAAAATTAACAAAAGTTATATAGCTGAATATAGTCTCAGATTTTAGTGATTTCTGTTCACAACCCCAGTTTTTTTCTTAAATTATATCAAAATGCCAAAATCTCAGGATACCCCACAAAAATCTGAAATAGACCCCTGCCTGCAAGATTTTATTTTTGAAAGCAATAGGCTTGAATCATTTTATTCAAAGTAGTCGGCCACCCTCATAAGTGACCATACCCCATCTCTTCTCAATGTCAAGTTACAGCAGCTTGACAAACTTTGGGAATGCCTTGTAGACTCATACAAGGCAGTATTTCACTCAATAAACTTTTCCAAATCGAGCGGTTCAGTTGAGCAGAAATACGATAAATGCTCAGAAAGCTACGAAAATTGCAAATCGCAAATTTTAGATTCGCTACAGCTTTGTGGAGAAAATTCCCAACCTCAAAGAAGCACATCGTTTGCAGCAAACACCACACATACTTCAAACTCCCAAGAAGTATTTCTCAAAGTACCACCGTGCGACACGGAGATTTTCCACGGTGGATACGAAGACTGGCCGGCGTTCAGAGATATGTTCACGGCAGTCTATAAAAACCACCCCAAATTAACTCCAGCTCAGAAACTATACCATTTACGGCAAAAAACGCGAAGTCAGGCGGGACAAATAGTCAAGCAGTTCCCCCTAACTGATGACAATTTTGAACTCGCCTGGGATGCCCTCAAATCACGGTATGAAACCCGAAGAATACTGGTCGATAACCAGCTCAAAGCCCTCTTCAACATACCACCCCTATATACAGAAAATGGTGAGCAAATCCAAAAAATTCAAGCCACCATTAATAACTCTCTCGCAACGCTCTCAGCACAAGGAATCCCAACTAGCGACTGGGACCCCATTCTTGTGTATCTCTGTTCTTCAAAATTGCCAAGTGAAACGCTATCTCTGTGGGAGCAATCACTCAGCTCTCGAAAAGAGTTACCACTTTGGGCAGATATGAACAAATTCCTCACTAGCCGGTATGAAATTGTAGAGAGACTTCAGTCATATCGACCAGGAAAACCAAAACCTCCCCACCCTAATTTCACTCCAAGGGCAATAAATCAAAACTCCTCATTTATTCACAAAAATCGAACTCAAAATTTCCATGTCGAACTTAATCAACCCATTTCCTGCAAATTATGCAATGCCAGACACCCCATGAAGACATGTGTGAAATTTCAAGCTTTATCCGTGTCCGATCGCCTAAAATTTGTCAAAGAAAACAGTTATTGCGAAAATTGTCTTTCTTACTCCCACTTGAAGAATGAGTGCCGAAGTAACTTCACGTACGTATATTGCCAAAGAAAGCACCACTCACTCTTACATTTTCACCAAAAGGCTCAATTTGCAAAAACTAACTCTAAACCCCAGAGAATTTCAAGTCAGCTAACGACTCAGCCACCAAATAATGATGAGCAACCGACATGCTCAAAATATGTTACAAAGGCAACTCCCGCCCCAAGTTCCCAACAAAAAGACGCAACTAAAGTCTCGTCTCATTTTTCGAGTACTAGCGTCACAACTCTTCTCCCAACTGCAATGGTACCGATCTATTGTGATAACGAATATCACAATATTCGCGCTCTGGTAGATCAAGGTTCCCAGAAAACGTTTGTATCATCCCGGATACAAAAACTCTTACGCTTGCCCATGACAGACGCACAATTCGAAATTTCTGGAATGGGCGGACTGGTGGTGCAAAACTCCAAAAATGTCTGCGAACTCATACTGTGCTCAGCAGACCGAACCCAAAAAATTAAAGCGCAGGCGATTATCTTACCCAAATTAACTCATTTTCTCCCTACCTCGAATATTACAAATATTAAACTTGAAGAGGTAAAACATTTAACACTCGCCGATCCCCACTTCTTCACCCCTAGTAAGATAGACATGGTCATCGGCAGTGACTTAATCCCCCAAATCCTCTTGCAAGGACTGCAACACAGCAGTAGTCTCATCGCTCAGAACACCATATTCGGTTGGATTTTGAGCGGCCCGATCCCGGAGAAAATCTCAGCGTTTACCACCCAGGTAACGGAACCCCAAGATGAATCGCTCAATACATTACTGAGGAAGTTTTGGGAGCAAGAGGAGGTAGCAGTCATTCAACCCCGATCCACCGAAGATTAATTCTGTGAGGACCTGTATCGACGAACCACAATCCGACAAGCAGATGGACGATACATGGTCAAACTTCCCTTTAAACCAGAATTTCCAGAATCGATCGCGCTAGGACACTCCCGACTAGCAGCGCAGCAGCAATATCTCAGCATCGAAAGGACTCTGGAGAGAAAACCAGAACTGCGAGCGAAGTACTCAGAAGTTCTCGAAGAGTACTTCGCCATGAATCACATGGAACCCACCCTATCCCAAGAAGTTATTAAGGGCGGTAAATATCTCTCCTTTTATTTACCCCACCATGCCGTCATAAAACCCGACAGCACAACCACCAAAGTAAGAGTTGTTTTCAATGCCTCTAGAATATCACACTCTGGAGTCTCTCTTAACAATGTTCTATATACTGGCCCAACGTTACAAAACGACTTGATGCTCATCATTCTCCGATAGCGCCTCTACAAGTTCGTATTCAATGGCGACATCGAAAAGATGTACCGCCAAATTCTCATACACAAGGAAGATCAAGACTTCCAAAGAGTTCTCTTTCGTAAGTCCCCCAATCAGCCCATACAAGATTTCAAGTTGAAAACGGTGACATTCGGTGTTAATTGCGCCCCCTATCTCGCAATCCGTACGCTTAATCAGTTAGCGCAAGATTGTAAACCCGAATTCCCGCTCGCCACAAATATCCTACTTAATGATACTTACGTAGACGATATCCTCTCAGGCGGGCATGATATACAGTCCACTAAAAACTCGATGACCCAAGTAATAGGCGCATTAAAATCTGCAGGTTTCCCACTGCGAAAAATTACGGCGAACCACCCAGAAATCTTGATCTCAATCCCAAATTCCGATTTGCTTGATGTACATTTCCTGAAATTCCATGATGCCAGCTCAACCAAAACTCTAGGCATTAAATGGAATGCTCTTGCAGACTCCATCTCCTACACTTACGATCCTCTACCCGCTGCTCACTCAAAAACAAAGCGACAGATATTATCGGCAATAGCGAAATTGTTCGATCCCGCAGGATGGCTATCGCCAATAATGATATTAGCGAAAATTCTCCTACAACAACTTTGGATGGAAGGAACAGACTGGGATGAGCACGTAAAACCCGGCGCCTTTCACAAATGGAACACGCTCTGTGAAAACCTTCCAGCCATAAGCAGCATTAGCATCCCCCGCTGGGTGCAATATACCCCCTCTCATCAGGTTCAGATACATGGATTCTCCGATGCCTCCGAAAAAGCGTACTGTGCTTGCATATATCTCAGGGTGAAAATCGATGAAAACTCCTTTTCATCACTCTTGCTCGTGGCCAAAAGTAAGGTCGCCCCCCTACAGACCGTAAGCCTCCCACGGCTCGAGCTCTGCGGGGCAGTACTCCTCTCAAAACTGGTCCATCAAGTTCGCTCCCACCTGAATCTCTCAAATCATGAACTTTTCCTCTGGTCAGACTCCTCCATTGTGTTAGCGTGGCTGGAGAAACCACCTCAAACTTGGAAAACTTACGTCGCCAATAGAATCACGCTCATACTCCAAAATGTGGGAAATGCCACATGGCGACATGTAGCTAGCGCGGACAATCCAGCCGACCTAGGTACTCGCGGATGTCAACCCCAAGATCTTGCTATGCGTACCCTTTGGTGGAAGGGCCCAAAATGGCTAAAAGAACCCACTACTTCATGGCCAAAACTACCTTCTCTCAACTCCTCCCCTCCGGAACAACGACGAATTGAGTCACTGCATACGATCGATAATGAAGACATTCTGGAGCGTTTCTCTTCATTTCCCCGAGCACTCCGCGTCTTAGCATTTGTCTATCGCTTTATACACAGAGCTCAAAAGCGAACCATTCCTACGTCATTATCTCTTACGCATGACGAAATAAATGAGGTGAAAAAATGTCTCATTACCCAAACTCAACGTAAATTCTATAGCGTTGAAATTAGCTCACTTAGCGCCTCTAGTCCTATTAGCAAAAAAAGCACTCTGCTTACTTTCAATCCAATGCTGGACAGCTCAGGCATCATGCGTGTGAACGGGCGTTTAATTTACGCCGCCCTCAGCTACAATGAGCGACACCCGATTATAATTCCAGAAAACTCCAAATTCTGTACGCTGTTGCTCGATTTCCTTCACTCAACCTTGCTGCACGCAGATAAACAGCTAATGACTCGAATGGTTCAACAAGAATATTACATTCCCCGTTTGAAACAGAAGGTAAAAAAGTGCGTCTTCCATTGCAGAGTTTGTGCCCTTTACAAACAAAAGATGCGCTCGCAGATAATGGCCGCATTGCCCCCCGAAAGATCCACCTATACTCGCCCATTTCATACAACAGGTGTAGACTTTGCCGGGCCATTTATGGTCAAAATCTCCATGCTCCGGCGTGCTTCTCATACTAAGGCGTATGTGTGTGTGTTTGTGTGCTTCTCCACTAAAGCGATACATTTAGAATTATGCTCAGATCTTACTACCGAAACGTTCAAAGCCGCTTTCACCAGATTTGTCGGCCGTCGCGGAATCCCCTCCAAAATAATGTCAGACAACGGAAAGACGTTCGTGGGCGCAAAACGATCGTTTCAAAGAGAATTCTCCCAATTTCTCAAAGAATGCGCTACGGATATCGCCGAAAGATACGCCTTCCACGGATTCACTTGGCAGTTTATTCCACCCTACGCTCCTCACATGGGCGGTCTATGGGAAGCTGCAGTAAAAAGTTTTAAAACACATTTCACAAAGGTGGCAGGGAACCTCAAGTTCACCTTCGAAGAATTCACCACCCTCCTTATCCGCATTGAGGCAGTCCTCAATTCGCGACCTCTTTCTCCTATGTCAGAGGATCACACTGATTTACTTGCTCTCACGCCGGGACATTTCTTAATAGGCGCACCACTGCACTCCTTGCCTGAATCCCAAGCTGACAATCTCTCGCTAGCCCATAAATGGCAAAAGTTAAAGGTTATTCACCATCAGTTTAGTACTCGGTGGAAGAACGCATACCTCAAAGAACTTCATAAAAGGCATAAGTGGAAACGTCAGGAACCCAACCTCATTGAAGGAGATCTCGTCGTCGTAAAATACGATCTCCTACCTCCAAATGACTGGAGACTCGGGCGCATTGTCAAACTTCACCCCGGTCAGGATAAGAACGTTCGCGTGGCAGATATCCATACTCAAGCAGGAATTATCACACGCAACCTAGCAAAGCTATGTCTCCTGCCCCCCTCATAATGTTCTCCAAACTCTATAACTCCACCGAGCCACTTTACAAAATTCACTCCACCCTGGCCCGTAACTAATCTTATTTCCGAACTCTGTTCTTTTTTTCTCTCCGCAGATGGACCGGAACACCATGGACTATAAGCAGTGTCGACTGTGTTGCCGCTTCCACTCGCTGAGGTTTTGCCACGCTTTTAGGGCTATGACGCCAGATGAGCGTTATGAGTCCGCGCGGATTCATCGCTACTGCATCAATTGCTTGGCTACGTCACACTCCACGGGAGCGTGCGACTCCGCGGACAGCTGCCATATATGTGGGAAGGCCCACCACACACTGCTGCAGCGCTCCACCGCGCCACCACCTGACCGCCCACGCCGCAATGAACCGCGCGCTACCACCAGCCACCGACGACCGACTTTAGCTAGCCGTGTGGAGAAGACAAAACCCAAGCCTGCACATGGGCGCGGCGCAATGCAACGACGCATCAACCAGCTGTTCAGCAAAGCCGTCCTAACGTTGGAGAAGCTGAAGGAGCTGCTACACCTAGGACCGGTGCAGGGGGGCCGGCATGTTGAGGACATGAGTCCCAATCTCATCGATCTCTAAATTAAGATTTTAAAATTGTTCTTTCGGTGCGGCCGGCAACACCATTCTTTGAAAATTATTTTCTAAATTAATTTGCTGAATTGGAAACGGTACCATGGGGTGACCCAGGAACCGTAAGTAATGTAATATCAAAAATTTATTGGTCAGTCTAAATATTAACGCCGCCGCGTCCGCATCGCTTTTTTTATTATCCTTTTGTACGCCACTCTGGCAGCTATACATTTTTTCATCTTGATTATTATATCAACACTTTCCTTTTATCAAATAAATATTGATTGATTTAAACACATATTGCAAATTGAACTCAACCCCTTATTATTTCGATGGAATAATATTATTGTTTCTAAACAGCCAGCGCACCCTGCGCTATTCCAAAAATATCCCATTAATTAACATAAACTTTTTCGAACTTTTTTATAAGACATGATTTATGTACATGTGGTGAATGATGATTTTAACATTCCATCAGATGGAATACTGGGTAAAGACTTTTTAAAAACAAACAAGTGTGTTATTAGCTAGGCAAACAATTGCATTTCATTCTGGGTAGTCAAAGAAAAAGTCGCGATTCCGATTCTTCACGGGACAGAAACAAGATTGATATAGAAGAGATTGCGCCGACAGCTAACAAAAATAATTTACATTCTGCGCATGTACGTCACACCTGCAATAACGTATTCTCATTTTGATTGGAGAATTGCTTCATAAGTTCGAATAATATAATAAAATCGCGTTACACTTCACATAAAACTTTAATTAAACCTTTAAAATTATAGAACACCAAATATTCACTTCACTCGTGTTGGAATTTTAAAGAAACTTTGCCGATGTAACGTCATTTTGAGCAAATGAATGCCAATATCGTAAAGCAAAATGGTAACGGACCTGCGCAAGGCGCAATCTCTTATTTATCAATCTTGGACAGAAAGCGATAACTGTGTTATACCGCCCAGATTCGAACTTTTTCGATTTTTTGACTATGGCAAGTCACCGGAGGAAATCTTCGTGGACTCACAAGAAATTGATAACGGTGTATTTACAGCGAGATGCATTGGTAATGCCAGTAATCAATCATCAAGATTATAAATGCCACAGATGACGTAAAGTACGTATAAAACTGTAACATTCGGAAAGATAAACTTTCTAATTATCATGTTTATTCCATCAAAAAGACGAGAAAAGACGGTAACCGGACTAAAGAACTTATTAAAATTGTAAAGAAACAAATTCCAAGCAATAACGCCAGCAAATTACTCGACTTATGTCTAGAATATGCAGATATGTATATTTGCTCTGCCTGACGACAATATGACAATAAACAATTTTTACGAACAAAAATTAAGACTGACAGACCCTAACCCCGTATACATTAAAAATTACCGATTACCATATTCTCAGCGCGAGGAGATCAATAGCCAAGTAAATAAATTATAAAACAATGACTTTATCGAACCAAGTTATTCAAATGACAACAGTCGTTTAATACTAGTTCCAAAATAAAACAATGATGTTCGAAAAGCATATCGTATGGGCGTAGACTTTCGTGCAGTCAATAAAAAACGAATTGCCGATAAGTTTCCTTTGACACGTGTTGACGACATTTTAGATAACCTTAGTCGAGCAAAGTATTTTTCGGCACTAGACCGATATTTTGGATTTCATTAAATCCCCTTACATACATAGTGGCCGCTGTGTCGGCACAAAACTGTAGGTCCCTCCATTTGTGGACACCGCAAATGGTAGGAGAAGCTCGGCCAAACACTGAGCTATATAGTGTAAGCGCCAAAATTATAATTATATTACATACAGATTCACGGGATATAACTTCTTTTAGCACCGAGCGTGGAGCATTTAGAAGGCAAGTTTTGCCTTTTAATTTGAATGTAGCACCGAATTCGTTTACACGAACGATGATAATCGTTTTTTCAGGTATTCCGACTAATGTGGAATTTTTGTACATCGACGATATTATCGTCATTGGCTGTAGTGAAGCACATCGCATTAAAAACTTTCAAAAGTTTTCGACACATGTAGATCATTAAACCTCAAACTTAATCCAAATAAGTGCAGTTTTCTAAAGTCAGAAGTTACATTTATTTAGGATAGTCAGTGCGAGAAAGCTTTCGAATCACTAAAATTAGCGTTAATGTCACCTAAATTGCTACAATATCTAGATTTTTTCCAAAGAATTTATTATTACAGTTTATGCTTCAAAAACCGGATGTGGCGCTATACTTAGTCAAGAACAGCAAGGTAGCGATTTGCCTATTTGTTTCGCTTCCAATTATAGAGTTGGACCTTTTACCTATTTACTTTGCCATCAAAAAATTTCTTCCGTACATTTACGGAACTAACTTCCTTGTTAAATCAGATCAAAGACCACTAGTTTTTCTCTTCAATATGAAGGATCCATATTCAAAACTCGCGAGAATTCGTTTCGAATTACCCGCGTAGAATTTCATGATCTTCTTCTTCTTTCATTGGCTCGATAACCGCCTATGCGATTTTGGCCGAGCTTAGCACAGCACGCCAATTATTTCTCTCTTTCGCCAACTGGCGCCAGTTGGAAATACCAAGCGTACCCAAGTCCCTTACCGCCTGGTCTTTCCAACGTAGAGGAGGCCTCCCTTTTCCTCTGCTACCACCGGCGGGTACCGCGTCGAATACTTTCAGAGCTGGAGCGCTTTCATCCATTCGAACGACATGACCAAGCCAGCGAAGCCGCTGGATCTTAATTCGCTGCACTATATCGATGTCGTTATAAAGCTCGTACAGCTCATTGTTCCATCTTCTATGGTATTCGCCATCGCAAAGGCGTAAAGGCCCATAAATCTTTCTCTCGAACACTCCAAGAGCCTTCTCATCAGATATCTTCATCGTCCATGCTTCTGCGCCATACATTAGGACGGGCATAATGAGAGACTTATAGAGCGTGATTTTTGTCCGTCGAGAGAGGACTTTACTGCTCAGTTGCCTACTCAGTCCGAAGTAGCACTTGTTGGCAAGAGTGATCCTCCTTTGGAGGAGGCTGACATTATTATTGATGTTAATGCTGGTTCCTAAGTAAACGAAGTCCTCTACTTTTTCAAAGTTATAACTGCCAACAGTGATGTTTGATCCCAGTCGTGAATGTGTCGACTGTCTATTTGATGACAGGAGATACTTCGTCTTGCCCTCGTTCACCTCCAGACCCATTCGCTTTGCTTCTCTATACAGTTTGGAGAAGGCAGAACTAACTGCGCGGTTGTTAGACCGATGATGTCAATGTCATCGGCGTACGCCAGCAGCTGCACACTCATACAAAAGATAGTGCCTGACCGATTTAGTTCTGCGGCTCGAATTATCTTCTTCAGCATAAGGTTAAAAAAGTCACACGACAAAAAATCACCTTGTCTGAAACCTCGTTTGGTATCAAACGGCTCGGAGAGGTCCTTCCCAATCCTGACGAAGCTGGTGGTGTTGCTCAACGTCATTTTACATAGCCGTATAAGTTTTGCGGGGATACCAAATTCAGACATTGCGGCATAAAGGCAACTTCTTTTTGTGCTGTCGAATGCGGCTTTGAAGTCGACAAAAAGGTGGTGCGTATCGATTCTTCTTTTTTGGGGCTTTTCCAAGATCTGGCGCACTGTGAGTATCTGGTCGATAGTAGATTTACCAGGTCTAAAGCCACACTGACAAGGTCCAATCAGTTCATTGACGGTGGGCTTTAGTCTCTTACACAATACGCTCGACAGAACCTTATATGCAATGTTAAGAAGGCGTATACCATGATAGTTGGCGCGAATTGCAGTATCACCCTTCTTATGAATTGGGAAAAGTACACTTAGATTCCAATCAGTAGGCATGCATTCGTCCGACCATACTCTACAGATAAGCTGGTGCATGCGCTTTACCAACTCTTCTCCGCCGTATTTGAATAACTCAGCTGGCAGCCCGTCAACTCCGGGCGCTTTGTTGTTCTTTAGCCGTGCTATTGCTATACAGATTTCATCGCAGTCTGGTAACGGAACATGAATTCCGTCGTCATTCATTGAGGTTTCGGGATCATCATCTTCTCCAAGGTGGTCTCTGCCACTACCACTAAGTAGTGTGTAGGGGTGGGTAACTCAGCTAATTTTCGCGAGTTGACTCAATGACTCTCGCTCGATTTAGTGAGTCAGCTCAGTGAGGTAGCACATTTGAGTTATATCTCCTTTGAGAAGTGTGTAGCACTGTGCAACTTTGACGGACCGTTATTGCGGAGAGTTGCACGTTTGAAAATTTAGGCCGTTTGCTGCATGTGTCAGATAAGCGCTGAATAGTCAGCTGAATTAAATTCAAAGATGATCAAACGGCTCTTAAATGACAGCGAAAGTGATGAAAATTTGTTTCGCTTATAATTATACATTGGCCAGTGCTTCTATAAACAGCACCTGAAATGCGCCCGATCGCAACGTAATCCTGTAGGCAGCATCTTCCCTTCCGTGGCAACGCGACATTTCTCATCGTACCAGTCATTTTTCCGAGCTCGCTGAAAACCAATAGATTGTTCAGCGGCGGTACATAAAGAGTAAGAGATGTGGTTCCATTGCTCTGAAATATCGCTGTGTTGATTAGATCTCTGAGAGAGCAGGAGTACGAGTCGAGTGGCGAAGTGCGTGGCTGTCTGTTGTGATTGCAACTTTCCGACATCGAGCTTTCCTTGTGTGCCTTTCCGCACGCTTTGTGACACACAGAGGCGCGTGCGTATCTTGGCTGCGACAAGGTATTGGTCCGAGTCGATGTTGGCTCCTCGAATCGTGCGCACATCTAGGACACTGGAAGCGTGCCTTCCGTCTATCACAACATGGTTGATTTGGTTTCGTGTCTTACCATCTGGAGACAGCCACGTAGCCTGATGTATGCTCCTATGCTGGAACCTGGTACTACAGACTACCATGTTTCCGGCCCCGGCGAAGTCGATCAGTCTCAATCCGTTATCGGACCTTTCCTCGTGGAGACTGAATTTTCCGACTGTGGAACCAAGATGCTCTCCTTGCCCACCTTGGCATTAAAATCGCCTAGCACGATTTATATATCGTGTTGGGGGCAGCGTTCAAACGTGCGCTCCAGGAGTTCGTAGAAGCAATCTTTGGTCCCATCGTCATTCTCTTCCGTCGGGGCATGGGCGCAAATCAGGGAGATGTTGAAGAATCTCGCCTTTATGCGGATTGTGGCGAGACGTTCTTCCACCGGAGTGAACGACAGTACTTTACGGCGAAGTCTCCCTCCCACCACAAATCCGACACCAAATTTGCGCTCCTTTACATGGCAGCTGTAGTATACGTCGCAAGGGCCTACCGTTATCCTCCCTTGCCCCGTCCATCGCATTTCTTGGATAGCGGTGATGTCAGCCTTCGCTCTGCCGAGGACATCTACCAGCCGGGCAGAGGCACCTTCCCAATTAAGGGTTCGGACATTCCAGTTGCATGCCCTCAAATCATAGTCCTAAAAACGTTTGCCGTTTTCGTCATCTAAAAAGGGGAGTTCTGTCCGGGGCTTTGCTTTACTTTTTATTGGAAGTTGTTTTTTTACGTGGCGGGTTCCAAGCCCTGCGCACAACCCATTGCTGGGGGTTGTAATTTAAATTCTTTTATATAGCGATCCGCTTGCTCCAAGACCGACGCCCGCTTGCAGCCGCACCTCCTGGTGAATAGACGCTGCGGACTTTAGTGGACCCTTTAACCGAATATATCGGAGTGGCTCCACTAAAGCTCCCTCTCTATTAGCCGTGACTTATGGCTCCACACGGGTTGGTCACCGTTTCTCGCACATGGGTTGCTCACGTTGCCCAGGGTGCACGAACGTGGACGTAAGAGCAGGGATTGAGTACAGCCGTGCAACTGTAACCGCATACCTAGAAGCACCACTGTACCCCAAGACATCAAACTGCCCACACATAAAAATTGGCAAAACAAAGCAATATATAAGTAAAATAATTAACCAAAATAAATATAAATAAATCAAATTAAATATAGATTGACAAAATTGCTATTATTAAATATAAACGTGGTTAAAGTGAAATTATGAGCACTATCGCTGAAACCATTGTAGTACAATTTTCATAAATTCTACGAAAAAGGCATCACAGAGTTTGATTAGCTACGTCGTAAATTCGATATTCGTAGATTGGCATCAGTGAGATCATTGATAGAGCAATTTCGTAGATTGTTATACGAATTTTTACGAAGTGTTTTGATTTTCGGATAAAAGTTTAAAAATAATATTTAGAAGAGATATACACTTCGTTTCAATCATTTATAAATATATAGTAACATAGTGAAATATGAGTATTAAATTTGATAAAAAATTATTTATTTTTAAGGAATTTTCTTCTTTGTTGTTTTTCATTTGAGGTCGAAAATTTTAACAATGCGCCCGCAATGTGCTCGGTTGCTGTAATTGTTGCAGGTAAATCCACAATTTGAAAGGGTTACATTAAACCCCAAAAGGAGGAGGTGAACAACTTTTGGAAAACACAAAACCTAATTTGTTGAGCTATTGTAAAAAGTAAACCGATATTTTGTTTTGTTTATTCTCTTCATTTTGCAGTTTTGGTTGGACTATTAAAGTTATGTACAACGGAAGCTATCTATAAACAAAACTGAGCCCAGAGCAACGGGAAGGGAAGCATCCACATACATACTTTCAATAACATAGAGGAAAAGGTAATAAATATTTGCGAATGGAAACGTCTATTTCGGGCTTCGCACTTGCTCTATTAATAAAACAGCTCCCGTAAAGGAATCCATTTATTTATTTTGTATTTTAATAATTATTTTAAAATGTTTCCGTGAAAATATTCTTTAAACTGTTGCTAAAAAAAGCAAAAAAAAAAAAAAAACTTGAATGGTACATAAATACTGTCTCGTTAAATATTGAACGTGTTACACTCGAACGCGATCCATCAAGTGATTGAGCTGATTAGATATGGGCTCTAATAATGTCCAGTAGCGCGATTCTGTAACTTTTTCAACAACACTCGAAGTTGCCAAATCAGCTAAACAACAGAAGTTAACAATACTGCTATTCAGTAACTCTTTTTTTGACAACATACGTTATTTTAAAATCAGCTGTGTTGTTAAGCTAGCGGCATCTAGTTTGCTGTTGTTAAAAGGGAACCGCATTATTCAGTGAAAAACAGGTTAGTCACTTGATATTTAAGCTGTTTGCAGTTCTATACAAACACGCATTAATTGTGGTAGGTTCTGGCTGCTTTGCGTTTCTACGCCACTGGTTGTTACCAACGCCCTGTAGGAGTACAGTGGGGCATTTCCATAAGCCAGTCATCCATACCCGTTGCATACATCGCGTAACAGACGCCATAAACAGTTGTTTGTTTTTCCCGATAGTGAAGTTCCCTATGACCCTAATTGAGCAACAAGCTGCAAAAGAAGTATTCGCGTCGGCCCCTTTTTCATTTGTTGGAGGCACTATCGGGGCAGCCGATTGCACCCATATATCAATTTTGGGTCCCAAAAATCACGAAGAGGCTTACGTGAATCGCCATGGATACCATTCCATAAATGTGCAAATGGTAAGAAAACTTTTGTCAACAGTAACAAATATTTTGCTATATTTGTTTTAATTGTTTGGGTTTAGATCTGCGATCCGAACTTAAAAATTTTAAATGTAAATGCCCGGTTTCCGAAACTCGTCAGCAGCGCGGATAGTAATGCAGCGATCATTTGAAAATGGCAGGTGTAAAAATGGTGGGAATTGTAGTAATTGTAGTTATTATATGAATAAAAATTTATTTAAGTATATTTTCAAAAAAAAATGATATATAAAAATTTTCTTTTTGATTTAATATTACAGAAATTACTTAAATCTAAAATTATACAACAAACAAAGTTAAATTGAACAAAGTACCATAACATATAATAATGCAAAATAAGAAAATGATTAACCCTACAATAATCCCCCTTCGTGAGAATTAATGTTGTATAAATTAAAAGTAACTCGTTTCTTGTTGGGTATCGTGTTATCAACTATGTGAGCATTCGTGTCAGGTGTTTGTGTTATTTCAATTATTTCTGGTTTAAGTCTATCTATTGGGATGGTTTTAATTTCATTATCTATTTTAAGTCTAAAATATGTTTTATCTTTTTCCACAACTTTGTACGGTCCCTCGTATGGTGGTTGTAATGATTGTTTATTAATGACCCGCACAAAAACAAATTTACAAGTCTCCAAATCCTTTGGCACATGTATACCAGTGTCAGAATTTTGATTATGCTTTCAATTTTGATTAACATTTTTAAAATGCTCCCGTAAATTGTCTAAAATTTCAGTTGGAGCAAATTTTTCTTCAGAAATTTATTTGCAATCGTAGTTGCTGAAATGTCCCGTAATGCGTATGCCTCTGGCCAACGTGTAAATCTTTCAATTATTGTCAAAATGTAACGATGTCCTTTCGAAATATGTAGGTAGAGGTCCACCAATATCTAAATGAATATGCTCAAATCTACTTTTTGGAATCGGAATTTTGGGTGGGATTCGATATAGCACCGCATAAGTTTGGTTTACTGTGGCTAAATGCGTAAACCAAATTGAAAAATTCCAATGCACATAGATGAACAACAAAATAAACTTTTGTTTAACTATATTTTTGCAAAAATCCGTCCACAAATTTTAACAGAATTTTACTTTAAAAATGCTCTTTTTTTTGCATTTTTCACATATATGGTGTTGGAATTTCATTCACTACACTTAATATGGAGCCATTAATGCATTCATTTTGGCACACACATATTACTAACACATTGTGCTATCAGCTTTTACTGTTTTTAGAAACTAAAACTATTTAAATACTTTGCATTTCTTAAATAAATAGTTGCATTTTTAAGTTCCGCACAAAAGACTTAAATTCTTGCCAAATGCATCTGTCAAACTACTAAAAACAACGAGCGAAGGAGAAACAAAACGGAAATTAATATAACCCAGTAAGCTAAAAGTACGCGGAAAGTAGTTCTGAGATACGTTTGAAAAGTATATACACCACAATTAAGGTCTGTGGGATTTTTCAAAAATAAATATTTCGTGATATATTGAAAATTTTGTAATTAAAAATCGCGCGATTTTTAAATATATGTGGGACTGATTACCGGGTTAATGCAGAAATGCATTCCTGTATATACAATACAAAACTGGACGAAACTTAACCAACGCGGACAATTAACGGGACAGCGAATAAACCAACGGACAGGGGAATACGATCAAACAAATGGACAGTTGAACACGGACACTAAAAGACATCGGACGCTCACGAAGTACGCGGAACATTTTAAAAAGTGTTAATTTAATCATAAGAATAATTAAACCTATCTATGTTACATCTTTTGTAATAATTAAACCTATCTATGTTACATCTTTTGTAACAAATGAATTAATAAACCGAACATACAATAAAACAGCGTGGTTTCATTAAAAAGTAAAGAATACCACAAATTTGGGGGCTCAACCGGGATTTGTTCGGTTGCAGTGCCTGTCAAAGTAAAAAAAAAAAAAATGCCAGAAATTTAATATCCTTGCATTTAAAATATCGTTCGTGGAGCATTCAATAAAGTGTCGGTTGTGAGTAGTGTCGCTGTTAAAAGCAAAAATAACTGAAGTTGGCTTACCATTGTAGCCTTTAAAATTTGTTCAAAGGCGTGCACGCATAAATTGGCGCAGTGGTAGCAGTGCTGTACCAATCGCACGCCAAAGTAGAGAGATTTAGAACATTTTAGACATTGCAGAAGCAGAACTACGCGTCGTACAAATATGACCATCTGAGCGATACATATGTACAAACATCGATAGCAGAGGCATGAGAAGCAGCAGAATATTCCGAGTGGCAGAGGTGTGCGCAATTAATAAGCGCAAGAATACTACGCAATAAGCCGAGCAACTACGATAATGAGCGACCGCAAACAACAATTTTCAACAAAGAACGGCGATAACACACTATCATGAAACATTTGCGAGTGTAAGCAGAACACAGATGTAAAAGACGAACAACAATTGCAGCATCAACAGCAAACTAAATAAGGGATGAAGTAGCAGAATGCGGTAGTGAGTAAGAAAACAATAGATATCAAAGCAATCGTTGGTTTTTACGAAGCGAATTGCAGCTAATTATAAAGTGTGCTGGTAAATTTGGAGTAGAATTTCCAGTTGAATAAAATTTTAACTATTGCTTTGTTATCATTGAGTAATTTATAATGAAAAATTATTTCGTAAGAAGTTTAAAGTTCACAAAATTGAAAGAAGTTTAAAAATTAACGAAAGTTAAAAGAAGTAGAAGTTGCAAAATCGCAATTATTAAAGTGAAATGTCTATATGCAGAAAGAACGAGACAAATGTTGATGTTTAGTAGAGAAACATTAGAAAGTGCAAGTATATGTATAAATAAGACGAAGAATTAGAAGAATTCCAAAAGTGCGTAAAGAAGACGAAGATACATACTCATATGTTAAAGAAGTTAAAGTAAGAGCGAGAGTAGTTTAAACAAAACAATATAGAAGTTGTTTTAAACTTTAATGAGACAGTAAATTGTATACGTGAATGTACATATATAGAGTGAATAAGTAGTATTAAACACCCAAGTGAGATATGTAGATTTTTGCATATGCGAAAGTAGTAAAACAATATCCGAAAGTACGAAAATGAAAATAAACTACAGCAAATATTGTTAAGGTGTAAGCGAGAAGAGTGGTTTGTTTATGGGTTGCTCACGTTGCCCAGGGTGCACGAACGTGGACGTAAGAGTAGGGATTGAGTACAGCCGCGCAGCTATAACCGCATACCCAGAAGCACCACTGTACCCCATTGCACCCCAAATTTCATTATAGAGTACACTTAAGGTAAATCAAACGTCGGTATTGACGCACTTTCACGGATTTCCATTGACTAGATTAGGGAATCAACGAAACACGTTCTTGCAGTTAAAACGATGACTAAAAAATGTAACGGAAAAGACACACAAAACAGCGAGATAAGACGGTTCAACGCAGACTTTAAACGTTTATGACAAATTTGCATTTTTTTCAAAAAAGATACCGCGTATTAAATGAAGAAAATTTCAAATTTACAAATTTCCACACGTATAAAACACAAAAAACTCTAGTTGCTTAATGTCGAGGGTTTTAATGAAATAACGAATTTAGATGACTTACTTTCGAGGCTCGAAAACTAAGCCGGCAATCGCAACATTAAACATTTTGGTTAATATTCGGTATAGCGCCGCAGAAAAAGGAGGTGGTGGGCGGTGAAGTAGGGGGCGTGGCAACCCCAAATTTTCAATATATAGCGAAATATATATTTAAAAATCGCGCGATTTTTAATTACAAAATTTTCAATATATCACGAAATATTTATTTTTGAAAAATCCCACAGACCTTATTAGAATTCATTTTATGTTAAAGACACTGACTTTAAATGAAAAACAAAACAAATTGAATTGGAATGTTAAAAAACTAATTGGAGAGATAACGGGTATATTACAAAATATAATTACAATTAACGAAATATACAATGTTAAGTAGGCTTATACCACGATAGTTGGCGCGAACTGCAGTATCACCGTTCTTGTGGATTGGGCAAAGTACACTTAGATTCCAATCAGTAGGCATGCATTCGGCTGACCATACTCTACAGATAAGCTAGAGCATGTGCTTTACCAACTCTTCTCCACCGTATTTGAAGAACTCAGCTGGCAGCCCGTCAACTCCGGGCGCTTTGTTGTTCTTTAGCCGTGCTATTGCTATACAGATTTCATCGCAGTCTGGTAACGGAACATGAATTCCGTCGTCGTTGATTGGGGTTTCGGAATCATCATATTCATCAAGGTGGTCTCTGTCACTACCACTAAGTAGTGTGGAGAAGCGCTCCCTCCATAAACTAAGTATATTCTGAACGTCAGTTACCAGGTCGCCGTTGTCGTTCTTACAGGAATTCGCCCCAGTCTTAAAACCTTCTGTTAGCCGTCGTACTTTCTGAAAGAATTTTCGGGCGCTTTTCCTTTCGGCCAGCATTTCAAGCTCTTCGCACTCACGCATTTCGGCTTTTCTCTTCTTCTCTCGAAAAATGCGTCTCGCTTCCTTCTTCAACTCACGATATCTCTCCCGCAAGGCTCGCGTTGCGCCCGATCGCAACGTGGCCCTGTAGGCAGCATCTTTCCGTTCCGTGGCAACGTGATATTAGTCATCGTACCAGTAATTTTTCCGGGCTCGTTGGAAACCAATAGATTGTTCAGCGGCGGTACGTAAAGAGCAAGAGATGTGGTTCCATTGCTCTGAAATATCGCTGTGCTGATTAGAGCTCTGAGAGAGCAGGAGTACGAGTCGAGTGGCGAAGTGCGTGGCCGATTGCAACTTTCCGACGTCGAGCTTTCCTTGTGTGCCTTTCCGCACAGAGGCGCGTGCGTATCTTGGCTGCGACAAGATAATGGTCCGAGTCGATGTTGGCTCCTCGGATCGTGCGCACATTTCGGATACTGGAAGCGTGCCTTCCGTCTATCACAACATGGTCGATTTGGTTTCGTGTCTTACCATCTGGAGACAGCCACGTAGCCTGATGTATGCTCCTATGCTGCAACCTGGTACTACAGACTACCATGTTTCAGGCCCCGGCGAAGTCGATCAGTCTCAATCCGTCATCAGACGTTTCGTCGTGGGGACTGAATTTTCCGACTGTGGAA
Source organism: Philophylla caesio (assembly GCA_963971545.1). Classification (NCBI taxonomy): domain Eukaryota; kingdom Metazoa; phylum Arthropoda; class Insecta; order Diptera; family Tephritidae; genus Philophylla; species Philophylla caesio. Next base: position 91,664,659 of record OZ020607.1, read on the forward strand.
CCAAAGATGCCCTCCTTGCCCACCTTGGCATTAAAATCGCCCAGCACGATTTTTATATCGTGTTGGGGGCAGCGTTCGAACGTGCGCTCCAGGAGTTCGTAGAAGCAATCTTTGGTCCCATCGTCCTTCTCTTCCGTCGGGGCATGGGCGCAAATCAGGGAGATGTTGAAGAATCTCGCCTTTATGCGGATTGTGGCGAGACGTTCGTCCACCGGAGTGAACGACAGTACTTTACGGCGAAGTCTCTCTCCCACCACAAATCCGTTATCCTCCCTTGCCCCGTCCATCGCATTTCATGGATGGCGGTGATGGCAGCCTTCGCTCTTTCGAGGACATCTACCAGCCGGGCAGAGGCACCTTCCCAATTAAGGGTTCGGACATTCCAGGTGCATGCCCTCAAATCATGGTCCTTGAAACGTTTGCCGTGGTCGTCATCTAAAAAGGGGGGGTCCGAGGCTTTGCTCTACTTTTCATTGGAAGTTGTTTTTTTAAGTGGCGGGTTCCAAGCCCTGCGCACAACCCATTGCTGGGGGTAAATACAGACGCCCGCTTTCAGCCGCACTTCCTGGTGAACAGACGCTGCGGACTTTAGTGGACCCTTAAACCGAATATATCAGAGTGGCTCCACTAAAGCTCCCTCTCTATTAGCCATGACCCATGGCTCCACACGGGTTGGTTACCGTTTCTCGCACATGGGTTGCTCACGTTGCCCAGGGTGCACGAACGTGGACGTAAGAGTAGGGATTGAGTACAGCCGCGCAGCTATAACCGCATACCCAGAAGCACCACTGTACCCCATTGCACCCCAAATTTCATTATAGAGTACACTTAAGGTAAATCAAACGTCGGTATTGACGCACTTTCACGGATTTCCATTGACTAGATTAGGGAATCAACGAAACACGTTCTTGCAGTTAAAACGATGACTAAAAAATGTAACGGAAAAGACACACAAAACAGCGAGATAAGACGGTTCAACGCAGACTTTAAACGTTTATGACAAATTTGCATTTTTTTCAAAAAAGATACCGCGTATTAAATGAAGAAAATTTCAAATTTACAAATTTCCACACGTATAAAACACAAAAAACTCTAGTTGCTTAATGTCGAGGGTTTTAATGAAATAACGAATTTAGATGACTTACTTTCGAGGCTCGAAAACTAAGCCGGCAATCGCAACATTAAACATTTTGGTTAATATTCGGTATAGCGCCGCAGAAAAAGGAGGTGGTGGGCGGTGAAGTAGGGGGCGTGGCAACCCCAAATTTTCAATATATAGCGAAATATATATTTAAAAATCGCGCGATTTTTAATTACAAAATTTTCAATATATCACGAAATATTTATTTTTGAAAAATCCCACAGACCTTAATTGTGGTGTATATACTTTTCAAACGTATCTCAGAACTACTTTCCGCGTACTTTTAGCTTACTGGGTTATATTAATTTAAGTTTTGTTTCTCCTTCGCTCGTTGTTTTTAGTAGTTTGACAGATGCATTTGGCAAGAATTTTAGTCTTTTGTGCGGGGCTTAAAAATGCAACTATTTATTTAAGATATGCAAAGTGTTAAAATAGTTTTAGTTTCTAAAAAAAAAAGCTGATAGCACAATGTGTTAGTAATATGTGTGTGCCAAAATGAATGCATTAGTGGCTCGATATTAAGTGCAGTGAATGAAATTCCAACACCATATATGTGAAAAATGCAAAAAAAAAAGAGCATTTTTAAAGTAAAATTCTGTTAAAATTTGTGGACGGATTTTTGCAAAAAGATAGTTAAACAAAAGTTTATTTTGTTGTTCATCTATGTGCATTGGAATTTTTCAATTTGGTTTACGCGTTTAGCCACAGTAAACCTAACTTATGCGGCGCTATATCGAATCCCACCCTTTATTTCTTTTAAAACTGGGGTTTTCGTGTCAATGACACACTTTGCCGTAAAAACACCAGTACAAAGTTAGTGGGAGTCTACGAAAACAGGGTTTTTGGAATCAGCTAATCTAAATAAACAATAAACTTCACATCTTGGAGATATTCTAAAGTTTCTGTGTTCGAACCGTGTAAATTTCTATTAATTGCTTTTTGTCCCTGTGGAAATAGTTATGCTGTAATTTGCGTAATTAATTATACATTTGTTTGCTTGTAGAAAAGCTTTGCCTAGTATGCCGTCCGAAGGTATATTGTCATTAACTACGTAAAGAGTATGTGGAATAAAAAAGTTTGATATGACCAAGTTTGTATTTACGGTTCCCAAAGTTGTAACCTTGTCTGTCGTTACGCCAACGATATTTATTGTATTATTGTTGTTTAGAAGAGCATTTTTAGATAAACTTGAAATTTTTATTAGTGAAATGTCTGCTTGTGAATCTACAAGAAATGTGCATGATTTATATGGATTTTTACAATTTAGTTCGTTAAAGTCTGAATAATTGAGGTTCAAAGCAATAGATTGATTTTTCTGGATGAACCATGTTTAGTTGTTTTGCTCCTGCTCCCTCAGTGTTCGCTCCAGATGGGCTTCGGCATTTAAAAATCGGACATTAGATGTATTTCTAGAATTTGAACTTGCAAAGTTATTTCTGTTGCTTGTAACACGATTGCTAGTACCGCCTCTGTAGTTATTTTGTCTGTTGTCAAAACTATTGTTTCTTCTGTTATTGTAATTATTGTACCAGCCGTTTTTTTGTCTGTTATTATTGCCATTATTAAATCTATTGTTTCCGCTGTTAAATCTGAAAATATTGCCGTTGTGATGGTTATAATTGTTATGGCCTCTGTAACCTCCTCGTAAACTACATATATGGTCTACTCGCTGGTGACCTAAACGCTAATACTTGTCGTTCTTTGACCTCATTACTATGCTCTACGATCATCTTTGCCACGATTTTATTTTCGCAGGTGTTGCCATTTTTGTATCGTCAGTACTCAAGATTAAATTTAAATTTGCTAACGTTTCGAATCAACAGGTCTTCACCAAGACACATTAAACAGGTAGCAGCAATAAAGAAAATGCAACCCTGGCTATATTTTTGGATTTGTTGTGGTCCATCACCCTTCAAAATAGATATATCAAATTTGACGAGTTTAATAATTCTAACTCTAAACAAAGTGTACGTGTTTCTAAATTTTGCTTGAAAAATACATTTATTTTCAACGCAAACAGTGCAAGACGCATCCTACTACAACGGATCCTGAGGAAACATTGCTCCTGGTCACAAAATTTGGAAAAGGCTCTCGTGGTATACCTTCAATGTGCAAAAAATGGTCGGAACGCACCCAACTGTTTGCAGAAAGCGGCATGCCGAAGTTCGGTTCCAATTTTATATGAAAAGCAAGTTCCGACCTTGTCCCGTCTTTTAGAACACAATGTCACCTTTCTGAGTTTGTAGGTACTTGTTTTCCAAATCGAATTAATGAAAAATTTATATGTATAAATTGTAAGCAAAGTTGTTTTTTTTTTTTTAAGAAAAAAGTTTGTTTTGTAAACAAAGTTTGACTTGTTATGGACCACTTATAAGAATAACTCCAATCAGCTGGTAACATTATATTACCTGTTTATTGTACCATGGTATTCACTGATTGAAAAATCTTGAGGCACTTTGTCAATATCTGAGATTTGACGAATCTTTGAAAATATGCTAAAAGTCAAATTACTTATCGGAACATTGGATTGTTGCTTAGTTCTATTGTATTGTCTGCAAATTTTCAGTTTAACTATGCTTTTTTTTTTTAATTTCAACTTCATGGAAAATGTTTATTTTGAAAAATGTTGTCAAGTTGGACGTAGGCATAGCACGACAAGGCACAGATCAAAAATCGTATTAATGTTTTAAATTATTGCAAATTTATTTTGTATTTAAAAAATAAGACTGGTGTCTTGCCGCAAAGTTTTTGTTGAGAAAATATTTTTAATTGTGTCAAAAAAATAATTATTTGAAAAAATAGTAGTAATAGTAAGCCGTGAGTTGAAGAAGGAAGCAAGACGCATTTTTCGTGAGAAAGAGAGAAACGCCGAAATGCGTAAGTGCGAAGAGCTTGAGATGCTGGCCGACAGGAAAAGCGCCCGAAAATTTTTTTAGAAAGTATGGCGGCTAACAGAAGGTTTTAAGACCGGGGCGAATTCCTGTAAGAATGAAAACGGCGACCTGGTGACTGATGTCCACAGCATACTTAAATTATGGAGGGAGCACTTCTTCACACTGCTTAATGGAAGCAGCTGCAACAACGCTGGAGAAGATGTTGAACCCGAATCCCCAGTCATTGATGATGGACGTGATGTACCATCACCCGTTTATGACGAAATTCGGAAAGCGATAGCACGGCTGAAGAACAACAAAGTCCCCGGGGCTGACGGTTTACCAGCTGAGTTATTTAAGTACGGCGAAAAGGAGCTGGTTAAGTGCATGCACGAGATCATCTTTAGCATATGGTCGGAAGAACGCATGCCTGCTGATTGGAACTTAAGTGTGCTCTGCCTAATCCACAAAAAGGGTGATCCTGCAGTCTGTGCCAATTATCGCGGGATTAGTGTTCTTAACATCGCCTATAAGGTTCTGTCAAGTGTATTGTGTGAAAGACTTAAGCCCACCGTCAACGAACTGATTGGACCTTATCAGTGTGGCTTTAGACCTGGTAAATCCATCACCGACCAGATATTCACAATACGCCAGATCTTGGAAAAGACCCGAGAAAGAAGAATCGACACACACCATCTTTTTGTCGACTTCAAAGCCGCCTTCGACAGCACGAAAAGAAGTTTCCTATAAGCCGCAATGTCTGAATTGGGAAGAACCTCGCCGAGCAGTTTGATACCAAACGCGGTTTCAGACAGTGTGACTCTTTGTCGTGCGATTTTTTTAACCTGATGCTGGAGAAGATAATTCGAGCCGCAGAACTAAATCGGTCAGTTACCATCTTTTAAAAGAGTGTGGTGACATTGACATCATCGGCCTTAACAACCGCGCAGTTAGTTCTGCTTTCTCCAAACTTAATAGAGAAGCGAAGCGAATGAGTCTGGAGGTGAACGAGGGCAAGACGAAGTATCTCCTGTCATCAAATAGACAGTCGACACATTCACGACTGGGATCTAACATCATTGTTGACAGCTATAAATTTGAAAAAGTAGATGACTTCGTTTACTTAGGAACCAGCATTAACACCAATATCAGCGTCAGCCTTGGAATCCAACGCATAATCTCTCTTGCCAACAAGTGCTACTTCGGACTAAGTAGGCAATTGTAAAGTCCTCTCTCGACGGACAAAAAATACGACAATACTCTATAATTCTCTCATCATTTATGGCGCAGAAGCATGGACGATGACAACATTAGATGAGAGGGCTCTTGGAGTGTTCGAGAGAAAGATTCTTCGAAAGATTTATGGACCTTTGCGTCTTTGCGACGACGAATACCGTGTACGATGGAATGATGAGCTGTACAATGACGTGGATATAGTGCAACGGATTAAGAATCAGCGGCTCCGCTGGCTAAGCCACGTCGTTCGAATGGATGAAATAGCTCCACCCCTGAAGTGGAAAAGGACTTGGCTATACTTGGGATTTCCAATTGGCGCCCGTTAGCTAGAGATAGGGACAGCTGTAGCGCAATTCAATTCAAAAATTTGTAAGAAAAAAAAACGACATTACTTAGTTATATACCTGTAGCGCGATTGAGTAACTTTTTTAACAACACTCGAAGTTGCCAAATCAGCTAAACAACAGAAGTTAACAATACTGCTATTCAGTAACTCTTTTTTCGACAACATACGTTATTGCAAAATCAGCTGTGTTGTTAAGCTAGCGGCATCTAGTATTGTGTTGTTAAAAAACGTGATAGTTAATTTATTATCAAATACTTACATGTTTTTTATTTTATTATTATAAATTTGTAGTTCCATCTATTAACTAAATCGATTAAATGAACATGACTGTTTTATTAAAAACGTATATATTTTATTAAAGCAATGAATGTTAAATGTACATTTAAACCCAATGGGGTTATTACTTACCGCGCGCCATTGTTCGGCGGACTTTTCTGCACCTCCGATGGCGTTTAGTTTGACAGCCATCTCCTCTCACATATTTTCTAGCTCCATCCTGCCATGGAGCCGATGAAACTTTCTGCTGTCTAGCCCCGGATTCACTTGAAAGAAATCCATCATCTCTTTGCTGCTGGGCTTGTTGAGGCCATTCTGAAAATAGAAAAAGAAAAGTAAATAATCTATTTAATAACTTTAATTAAGTATACTTGCCTTTGGTTTGCTGAATTTGCGCTCCAATGCTCCAACTATTGGCCGGATGAATTGCAATGTTTTATTTTTTTTGCATTCCTTTTTGTAGTTTTCGTAAATTTTGACACTTCGTTGCCAGAGGTGCTACTTTTTATCAATTTAAATAAATAGTAAAAGTCAGCTGTTCGGTGTTGTTTAGTACGAGTTAGTGAATCGACATATTCAATTGTTAAGAGTTAGTGAATCGCACTACGGGCGTGCTTAGTTGACCTCGGCCAAAATCGCTTAGGCGGTTAATGCGCCAATTAAGTAAGTAAGTAAATAAGTAGTAAGTGTTTGCACACTTCTGTATTGTAAAGCTGAAATTCCGTTGAGAAAATAGTAACACAAATGTATACATATGAATATGTACATATGTACGTATCAAAGCACGTATTGGATGTATGTATATAATGTAAGGATATATGATCAAAAGCAATGTAGTTGAAAAAAGTAAAAATTTACGGTATATAATGCAAAGTGTACAGTTGTACGCAAAAGTGAAAAGGTATTGGTATATACATACATATGTACATATGTATGCACATATGTATATAATGTAAAGATATATGATCAAAAGTACAGTAGTTGAAAAAGTAAAAAGTTACGGTATATAATGCAAATTGTACAGTTGTACGCAAAAGTGAAAAGTTTAAGTATATAATGAAAAATATGTATATATGTATGTCGTTATTAATTTTCGCACTGTGCGCCATACCCTATGCTGCAAAACCGCTACCCGTTGTTTTTTGACTGCTGCGCTGTCCTCTCTTGGCTATTGATGTTATTGTTGCTGTTCACTGCTGTTGACGCTGCTTCGATGCTGTTGCTATGTGCCGCGTCACGGCTTGGCAAATATGGGCGTTATGTGGCGTTTTTCTTTCGTTTTGGTTTGTTTAAAAAAATGTGGTTTTCGTTTTTCCTTTCGTTTTTGTTTCGTTAAAAAATCTGGTATTCGTTTTTCATTTCGTTTTTTTTTTGAAAAAAGAAATGCCTTTTTTTTTAAATAGTTTATACAATTTTTGTAATTTGTTGTTAAAGAAATTTGCAACTTTTTTTTTTAGTGAATCAAGTTTTAGTTTAATTCGTTGGTTTTTGAATTTTGAAATTCACTTAAATAAAACATTTGAGTTCGTTTGGTTTTTTTTTAATTTATGCATAATTCATTAAAAAATCCAAAAAATTTTATTCATTTCAGCACCACCACTTAACTACAGCCACTTGCACTTTGTGCAGGAAAGTTTCTAAATTTTTTTTTTATTTTTATATACATACATACATATACTTCTTTTGGTTTTTAAAGTTTTTATATTTTTTTGGATTTTATACTTTTTTTTTTGGGTTTTTCAAACGTTTTTTTTTTAATATTTGAGTAGAACCAAATTTTTATTTTATTTCACATGTTTTATTTGGCTCTGCCCTTTTTTCTTTTTCCTTTGGCCCGAGAGACAATACTTTTGATATAAAAAATAGGAAAACAAACTTTAATTAATTTTAATTTAAGCAATTAGGCTTTTATTTTATAAGTCCCAACTGGCACGTATAGCTGTTTTTACAAATGAAAAATGAATCAATGTTTTATGGCGCGATGGTTGCTAAACACCATTGCCATCCTGCTAACAGTACGGCAGTGGTGAATATTTATATGGTGCTACCGTATTGTTAGTAGTGCCATTACAATGACTCCACTGGAAACAGTCTGATTTTGGCATTCACTGAGCTCCGCCTTAAGCAGCACAATTTCTTTTACCAGTTTCGGCCTATTATTAATTTGAGTTTCCGCTTTTTTAACTCGCTTTTCCATTTTCCCCATCGCCTGCCCGCATCTGCATACCAAGCTGTTCTTCAATACGCTCGAACCAAGAAGAGGGTAACGAACTCTTTCCCATTTGATTTGCTAGCGGCGCTCACACTGGTATTATAAATAAATAGTGGTTGGCGGGAAACTTAGGCTCTCGTTGTCATCTTTAACAATTTTTACATATAAGTTTAGCTTTAAGGCAAATTTTCCGAACGCATAAGATTTTCACAACAGTTGGATTCAACAGAAAACTTCATAAGGAATCAATAAGCAATAAAACAAACAAACTGTCCGCAAATCCAAAATAATTTATAATAGCTGCAGCGCACCGAAAAACACATCTATGAATACATAAAAAAAATAACTGCCGTGTATAAGCGCTGTGAATGCTTATACACTGCAGCTATTTCTTCTATATTCGTACTGCCTTTGAAGGTGTCTTTTTCTGCGACCGCTCATTTAAGTTTCTTACGTACTTTCAACTGGACGTCTTTTGAACCGAAATCTCGGTTGAGCCGCCACGTTATTGTTTTTTTTTTATTATTTCAAGAGTAGTAATTGATTACAATTCAAATAATATTATAAATCAAAAGAAATTACAAATACGAGTACTTGAGAGAATAAAAGCGAAAAAAAAAACATCAAACTCAAAGTTACGTTTTACAGCGATATTTATTAAGATCCAATTTTTTCAATTTCATCTGAATTGTGTGTATCAAGAAGCTGAATACTTTTTTTGAAGTGGTTTTCAATATATTTGCAAATACTCATGGATTTATCTCCATTTACGAGGTTGATTGCTATGCCATTTTTACCTAAAAAATTAAAATATTATTTATGATTAGCGTTTTTTCTAAAAATCAAGATATATTTATTACCAAATCTTCCAGTGCGACCGATTCTATGTAAATAAGTTTCGCAATCAGCGTGTCCTTTAGCATCCATCGGTAAATCAAAATTCACAACGATTGTTACTTGTTCAATGTCAATTCCTAGGCAAAGGAAATATGAATATCACTATACATAGTATTTACATATGTACATATATGTAAGTAGTATAAAATAAAGTAAATATCTTCCTTTAGAAATTATTTAATAGATGTGGTAAGATTGTTTTTTTTTTTTGATATGGCGAAAGTTTCTGATTGCCATTCAACTGCGAGTGGACAGTGATTCGTTTGCTCACAACTCCCGGGTGATTTCATCCAATTGTCTTCTGGGTAGCTTCCGAACATCCGTTTCTGAGCGAGCTAAAGAGAGAAAGCGAACCTGGTGAGGCCACTGCGACGCTGCTAGTCTGTTCACCAATATGGTTTGGCACACGAAAAACAAAGCAAACACAGGACCTCATTTTTAGATGACGACCACGGCAAAAGTTTTAAGGACCATGACTTGAGGGCATTCAACTGGAATGTTCGAACCCTTAATTGGGAAGGTGCATCTGCCCGGCTGGTAGACGTCCTCGGCAGAGCAAAGGATGACATGCCACCATCCAAGAAATACGATGGACGGGGCAAAGGAAAAAATCGATACGCCCTTGCGACCTACACATACTACAGCTGTCATGCAAAGGTGAACAAATTCGGTGTCGGATTTGTGGTGCGAGAGTGTCCTAGATATGCGCACGATCCGAGGAGCTAACATCGCTTGGATCATTATTTTGTCGCAGCCACGATCAGAGCAGGGCGCTGTGCGTAAAAAAGCGCGCAAATGGACTCAACGAGAGCTCGACAACGGAAAGCTGCAATCACAACAGACTGCCACACACTTCGCTACTCGACTCGCACCCCCACTCTCTGAAAGCAGTAATCAACGCAACGATATATCAGAGCAATGGCACCACTTCTCCCGCTCTTTGCGTACTAGACATCTGCATGAATGTAGTCATTGGCCGTTTTAACACATTCTCGCACATGCGCCACATTGTACGCATTCTGCTCACAGCAAGCGCGATAACTGAATGAGTATGCAGATAGCTGAGATTATTGCGTTCAGTCAAATTCATTAAAAGAGACAGCCGTTGTACAAAGAGAGGCAAATTTGTTGTGGAACTTACTGAGTGCCAGGCCATTTGCTCAACTCGGTGATTATCCCTTTTGTATTTATGTACATACATGCATACATGTGTATTGTAAGTATGCTTAGAGTGTGTTAAGTAAATTGAGTTCCTATATCATATGCTGTATACCTTTGAAAAAAAAAAAAAAAACTATACAGGCCTATCATCAATTCCAACGTGATCACGAAATTCTTACGAAATTTCGAAATTCGGGAGTTTGTCATCACGGATTCCGAGTGAAACGCAATTTCGACATTTATTTGGCTGTAGGTAATAAATTTAAATTTATTTTTCAATAGGTCAAGGCCATCCACTAACCGGAGTTAGTATGAGACTAGTGAATATGATCAACGGGCAGACATTGCGCAAGGTTTTTCAAAAACTTCAATGTACATTAAACTATAATATAGCATAAAACTTCAACAGGAACCACCTGGAAAAAAAGTAAATAGGCAAAAATGTTTATTAATATGTTGAGTTATTGTAAAAGTAGAACAATATTTTATCTCTGTTATTCTCTTTATTTTAGAGGTTTGGTTGGACCATAAAAGCTATGTACAAGGTGGCGCAAAAGTAATCCTCCTATCAGAAAATGCTATAAATTTTGCGATTGGCCCCTAATGTCAGTTATGTTTTGACATTTGTGTAGTAAACACATGCGAAATACATGTTAATAAACAATGTTACGCTACACTGCTCCAGAACGCGGAATATTGCAGACTATTTATTTGACCAATAATCGGTCGGTGACTTTGGCACAACGTGAATTTCGTCGCAGATTTCCTGGCCGTCCAACGCCTACTGGTGAAACACTGTGACGTTTAGTCGCTCGCCTCGAAGAGACTGGCACAACACGAGATGCTGCCAGGCGTGGCAGACCCCGGAGTAGCCGTTCTGCAGAGAATATTGCTGGAGGGGTCATCGGACCTTTTTTCTTCGAAGACGTCGCGGGCCAAACGGTTACTGTGAATGGTGAGCGCTACAGAGCAATGATCAACGAGTTCTTTTTGCCGCAACTTGATGAATTGGGATTGGAAAACATGTGGTTCCAACAGGACGGTGCAACGGCACACACTGCACGTGCCACAACCGACATGCTGAAGGATGAATTTCCCGGGCGCCTAATCTCCCGTTTTGGCGATTTGCACTGGCCAGCAAGATCGCCTGATTTGACCGCTCCAGACTTCTTTTTGTGGGGCTTTTTGAAGTCGCGGGTTTATGTCAACAAGCCTCAGACTCTTGCAGCTCTTAAAGACAATATCCGTCAAGAATGTGAGGCCAAAGTGATGGAAAATGCCATTAAAAGGGCTCAAATGACAATCAACTGTGGCGGCGGCCATTTACATGACATCATATTCTCGACTTGATGTCAAAAAAATTAAAAGACCAAATAAAAATAATCCACAAGAAGAATCAAACTTTTTCATTTTTTCTTTAAATTACAGCCAAAAAACATCGAAAGTTTACTTTTGCGCCACCTTGTACTATGTACAACGGAAGCCATATCTAAACAAAATTGAACCCAGAGCAACGAGAAAAGAAAGTAACCACATAAACACATTCAATAATCAGCCCTATTCTGTATTTCGACTCGGATCGAAATTTTCTACGATTGGCTACTTTGGCATTCTGTGTTCCGTTCCCGTTCGATCGAACTTCGAATCTTTCGATTTTGCCTATTCTGCATTTCGATCGTAGCTCCGTTTTGTTAAGTTGCAATTTTGGTGGCGGAGGAAATTCAATTTTTTAATTTTACGGTCGTAAAGAGTATAATATTCATAAAAATGTAAGTAAAACTGTTTTTGATAATTGTAAAAGTGACCATGATGACTTTTTTTTTGTTTTTTCTGTGCTTTAATGACTTTTTATGTGTTTGCAGGTCAAAAACAACAACACCAGACCAATATGAAAAATTGTATTTTAATGATGGCTACCAAAAGAGACATCGCGCAGGGCTTCCAAAAGCGACCGAAGGAAGAAGTACAGGAGTTTTGGGAGGGGGTTGCATGAAAGTATAATTCATACCACCATAGCATTGATGCTAAAAAATCCTTTTCTATTATAGTATAAAAACCCCTCTTCTGACGGCTTGTTTATCCTTATATGCGTACCATCAACGCACATGATGACTCCTGGGAAGCCTGCCTTCGCATAAAACTCCTGTTTTGCTTGCGTTTTTTCCTCCTCAGTCTGGTCAAAATGTATCCATTCACGGCAAAGCTTGTGTTCCATGATGTCGAGAAAGTTTGAAAGTGTCTTTGACACTGTTAACTGACCCATTCCAACGTTGTAGTCCGCACCAACTCCATGTTGATAACTGCCTTCGGCAAAAAATCTCAATGCAGCTACTACACGATTGAGCGGAGACAACGTCGTCGAAGTACTTGCTGGAGCTTCTACCACAAAAGTATCTAGGACATACTTGAAAGCGTCCTTGTTAAGTCTAAAGTTTTTTTTGAATCTTAATAAGCAAATAAGTTATTTTAATTAATAAATTTAACCAGTTTCAACTAAACTTCTTACAATTCGTCACTCATCTCAAAAGGATTGCACATATCTCGCAATCTTCTTCTTTCAATCCTTGCCACAGCATTATCGGATGCATTGCCCTCCTCCTCAATTAAAAACGCTGCAGCTATTGAGTCCATTTTAGTTATATATTTTATTTAAAACACCGTATAATTGTTTTATTTTCTGTAATTTTGCTTTGTTGTGTTTCAATTTCACCCGTTTCAAGGCAAACAGCTGATTTTCGAAAGAATTACAGCTCTTCCTCTTCCTCTTTCGATTCAATCGTAAAGCAGAATACCAACTTTCGAACATGGCGGAACGTAGAGCGGGAACGTAATCGAAATGCAGAATAGGGCTGAATGTAGAGGAACCGGTAGAAAGGATTTGCGTGTTGGAAACATCTATTTCGGGCTTCGCGCTTACTCTTTTAATAAAAAAGCTTCCACAATGGAACTCATTTAATTATTTTTTGTATTTAAATAATTATTGTAAACTTTGCCTGTGAAAATATATGCATATTCTTTCAACTGCTGTCAAAAAAGTAAACAAAAACTGCTGAATTTCATGTAAAGAGTTGGTAACACTCATTCGAACTTAGCGTAACAGTTAGCAACGCAAACACCGAAAACGTCGGAATTGCTGATAGCATTTTTCCCGTGACGGGAGATTTTGTCACGACGAGAGTTCATTCGGAATCAGTGATTGGGCTGATAAAGTTTCTGGTTCTAGTATGTACCTACATTGAATAGTGAAAAAGTAATAATAAGTAAAAACAACTCCGAAAATTATTGAATATTCAAATTTCAGATTTTCTATGAGGATTGTTTGAATAATGTAATGAAGTAAAATGTCCACATATATTTTAGTCACATCAATATTATTAAGATCTGAAATAATAATATTGTATAAACAACATCACTTAAAATAATTTTCTAATCAGTTTTCCTTCAGCTTTAATCATGCCTATTATGGTTGCCGCTGTGGTCGAGTTGGTAGCGGTGCGTGCCATAACTCGATATGCCGGTGAGTTCGAGGTTCGAATCTCAGTCAGGGCAAGCTGGAAGACTGGAGGTCCCTCCACTTGTGGTATAATATAAAAGACGTACACCACAAATGGTAGCAGAAGCTCGGCCAAACACTGAGCTATATAGTGTAAGCGCCAAAATTATCTATTATTATATTATGGTTGCCGACGGATGGTTGCGGAGGGAATTATACTCACATCGGATGGCTTTCGGTATTATCAAAAACGATCGATAATGCAGTGTGCGGATGAAGTAAAAAAGTGGCATCATCGATCCGTGATTAGAACAAATTGTTCACTTTGAAATTATCAGTACATTGTGTTGCGGATGTTTATAAATAAACCATGGAAAGCAATAAAATGTAACAAAAAACGCTTTTATTTGTCTTTTATTAAATAATAGATAGTAAAAATTAACTAATTTGTGTTTTTAGGAAGCGTACAACGATCAGGGAGTAATTCAGATGTTTAGTTTCCAAAATGAAGGAGCATCCGGACATAGCAAAATTTTTTACCAAAAATGCACCTGACGGCGTGGAAAGATTTTGGGAAAGTGTGCGAGAAGAATTGAACTCGATAGGGTCGCCATCTAAAAGCATTGCTGAATGGAAAAAGATGTTTGAAATATTTAAATATTTAAAAGCTATTTACAAAAATGTTTTACTAAATTTTAACTGCAGGTTTGGTCAGACTATAAATCGGCAGTAAAGAAGAAGCTGGTGCACAATAAAAGAGAGCTACAAGCAACTGGTGGAGAAGAAAATAGAGAAATGCCTCTGTCATCATTAGAAGAAGGTGTTGCTGCTCTTGTGTGCTTTAACGATTGTATTGGTGGGATCAATAACACCAAACAATTTGGGGTGCCGCAGAAGAGATGGTATGATGACACTACTCCATCTACTTCGAGAAATGGGAAACAGAAGAGAATCGGTGAGTGCATTTCTCCATCTACTTCGGGAAATGACGACGGTATTGAAGCTCGTGATGATGAGACCTGAACATTTTGATTTGTTAGAAAAACAACTAGGTGTTCAAGGGAGTCTATTCGAAAAAGTTTCTGAAGGTGCTGACACCCAAGGTAAACATTTTGAGTACCTGAAGGAAAATGTTAAAAGCAACCCGAACACATCAACAGCTTTATCCCTGACATTCCTTCGAGTCCGGCCCATATCACTCCTTGTGTTTCCTTCGAAATTAATAAAAAATGCAATAGAATCCATATTTTTACTTTTATGCACTTCACAAATATGTACACAACATTTTGATATTTCAGCACAGCTGATTATGTTGATAATACAGTTCACGGTGAGTTATGCAGTGCATCCGTCGTTGTCAATAATAGCGTTTAATGAAAAAAGTGAGTCGAGTGCGGATCGAGTTTACTCCCACCGTAGCACATCCGACGTTTACTATAATAGCCGTGAATAACAAAGTATTAAGCGTAGCGAAAAAAACGGATATGCTAAGCGTTATTACGTACACACATATTAACAGGCTTCTCTAGCTGCGCCTTACACCTCTAGTGGTGTCTGGCTGCGCTACGCTCGCCACATTCGCAACATTCGCGTCAGTCGACTAAACAGAAGAAATGAATGTGCGCATGCAGTCCTCTATTACGTGCTGAAGAATCAAATGATTTTCAGCGAGCCCGAAAACATCTGGTACGATGAGGAATGTCGCGCTGCCTCGGAACGGAAAGATACTGTCTACAGGGAGAGATATCGTGAGTTGAAGGGAGCGAGACCATATATATAATACTCATATATTACCAGTAACCTATCTGCGCAATGTGTAAAAATTCAGCAATCAAAGGGAGATAGTTTTAGTGCTAATGTCCGTTGTGCGCATAAATTTGAAGAGGGTTGCTTCACTGTGGGGGGCTTATACCCTTTTTTGACGAAGTTTACTCATACAAAATAAAGTGTGCTGATGAATTATTAAAATTTTATTTTGTAGCTCCTTGGAAATAAACAAAAACGATTTGATTTGTATTGATAAGCAATTTTTTATATGTGAATGTTTAATTCATATGCATAATAATAAATTTTCATTTTCAGTGACTAAAATATTAATCATTGACTATTCGACTAAAGAGAAAAAACATTATGTTGGCTCAACTCAAAACGGAAGTGTTATTTTTACAATATTCGAAATGTCGTTCATTTGGAATTTGTTTGTTCATCTTTTTTGATGAAGATTTCTAATTTTTGCACATAGCATATAATTTAAAAGTATATGGTTTTTGTCAAATGAACTATAATTTAAAATAAAAAATAAATAAACGAAAAATTTTTAAACGATAAAAACAATTTAGAGTTTGAGAACTAACTTTTGGCTACACCACTGGATTTCTTTTAATTTCGGTTACTCGGTTTTCCTTTTCTAATTTTATATATCTGGACTGTAATGTTTGCTGACTGCACTTGCTCATACGTTATCCGACTGTGATGAAATTCGTATAGCATGGCTAAAAAATAACAAAGTCCCGGAGCTGATGGACCTTTTGATTGGAATCTGAAATGGAGTTTCCATGGCAAGTGAATCACGTGTTTCACAATTTGAATTACAAATGGTTAGCCCGTTTACACGACACATTCGTGATTCGTTTGGGATCTGTTGCTGTTTTAATACACACATACATATGTTTGCGTCTTCATTAACTCGACAACAACCTCTTTCACATTCTCTTCCAAACTCGACATTTGGAACCATTTAAGCATTTAATTGTTTCCTGTTTGTTTAATTTTTGTGTTGTTTTGATATTTACATATATGTACTTTAGCCGCTATTTTCGAAAAATTTCTGATTTAAATTAGAGACAGTATCGATTCTTTCCTGATGCAGATTGAATCAACTACAAATGAGATGATTCGCTCAGAAAAATGTATATGGGGAATCAAGTGGATTGGGTTCGTGATTGGACTGCCTTTTACGAATGAGAGAGCGAATTACGAATAGCAGAGCGAATAATGTGCCGTGGAAACATAGTATATGGTAAGTGTGATCTGCCCAATGCTCAAGAAGGGTGATACAGCAATTCGTGAATTTCTTTAACTAAATCGGTCAGGCACCAATTGCTGCCGTACGCCGACGACATTGACGTCATCGGCCTTAACAACAGTTAGTTCTGCCTTCTCCAAACTGGATAGAGAAGCAAGGCGCATGAGTCTGGTGGTGAACGAGGGCCAAGACAAAGTATCAAATAATAATAATAATTTGGCGCTTACACTAGACCACCGTTTTTGGTGTGCGTCTTTATATTACGCCACAAACAAAGGGACCTGCAGTTTTTTGCCAACTCCGACCGGTAGATGTATTTTATGAATAAATAAATATTCCTAAATTATCTAGGTACGGCCAGTTTCTTAGTCCAAGCTTAACTCTGTTTCTCGTTTAAATTGTGTTTAAATATTTTACATTATTCATTTTTTCTGTCAACGTGGTTAAAACTAAGTTTTAACGGCCGATCTGACAACACTGATTAAGTTTTTTGTAAGTGGTAAGCAAATATGCGGCTAAGAAAAAGGCTACATATTTCCGATTTCCGAGCTGCCCATTTTTAAACCAAATTTTTTGTAACGTACGATAGTTATTTAAGGAGAATGGCAACCTCCCAAAATTCGCCCCTTATTGCGCGGCGCTAAAAGTTATAATAGTTGTAGAGGATTGGATTCGACGATATCCGCCAAAAACCACGGCTTGCCAAATATACATATATTAACAAGAACAGCATACTGCACATGTTAAAACGTATTTTGGGACTCAACGCATAGAAGATACAGACCGGTTTAAAATGATCACCCAGGACCTTTACGAAAAAATATGCTAAAGCAGTAAACATTTTGTTTTTGTATTTATTTATTTAGTCTATAAACAGAAAGTTTCTTACAGACTATTTCCAAAGTAATTAAAAATTAAGATTTAAAAACCTAGATAGCTAAATTTAGAATATGAGAAAATACATTTTTTGGAACTGAAAAATCAAGTTGGACGGAACTCGAGAGTGAATTAAGTTCAATTAGCGCTCGAACAAGGGGAAAATTTCGCGAATATTCTGTTTTAAATTTAACACCATAGAAAGGTAAAGAAATACGAAGATTACGTTGAGGGATGTTGAAATTAATTCTCTCCAAAAGAAAGGAGCAGTCAATGTCGCCATTGATGATATTAACAACAAAAGAAAGTAAGTACCGGCATTCTTGATTCCAAAGACTTAAGGTCAATCAAAAGCAAACGAAATTTATAAGAGTGAATTGGCTCATCAAAACACAATGAACGTAAGGGATATTTAGGAAAAACTTTTTGGACCCGTTCAATCCTAGTTACATATATAATATTTTTGACTAGGCCTCCAGATAAAGGTAGCAACGAACGAAAGCCGTATATAATAACTTCAAAGTATAAGGGTCAGAAAAGTTGGAACTATTTCGCCTAACAAACCCTAAATCCGAGTAAGATTTCGAAATAATATGACAAATATGCCTATTAAAAGAAAAGTTACTCGAAAAAATTACGCCAAGAGTTTTAATTTGGTCCAAACTTTGTAAAAAAGAATGAGAAATCATATAAGACATCGGCAAGATGCTGAGCTTTCGCATACGTGACTTTAAAGCACTTTTTTATGTTTAAAGAGAGCTGAGAGTTAACACACCACAGATGTAAGCTGTCAATGTCATTTTGAAGCTGAAGCGCATCATCGGGTTTTTTAATTATCGAAAAAACTTTTAAGAGCAATAATTTTGCAAATCTAAAGCAGCTACTTATGTCATTAATAAACAAAACGAACAATAAGGGACCTAGTATTGTATTGTATTTATTTGTGGAAAATAAAGATTCGCTCCTGAAGATGCTAAGGTGTTTAGCGAAACGTTGGACCGCAAGTGTGAAGCAAGACTTGCACTTATTTTAAACACTAGATCAACAAAGCCTACGAATCGTAACAAATTTTATCAAAATTTATCAACTACAAAATAGATTAAACTTTTTCAATTTTCACATCAAAAAAATAAACAAAACATAAACATGAAAGACAAACATATAAACACATTAAATATAAATACGGTGAACACACATGTATCACAATAAAACACTTCAGTAAACAAAGATTTAAACTAGCAAAACAAACGACACAAACAAAAAGTTTTGTTGGTATGTAGAAGGTATAATTCAATACCAAACCATTTGACTAACACAAGAAAGAATGTGACAATAAACAGCACGTCCCAAAAAATTCCAACAACAAGAAGTGAGATCAAAGCGACTATTTCTCAGCAAAATATTAAACATACTAACATGAACATAAAAATCACTAAATATTACATAAATCACGCGGAAAGCAAATTAAAGCACAATGGAATTCGAAATTCAACCGCAACCAGAAAAAGCGAGAAAATAAAAAGAGAGGAAACCAATACACACATCGAAACGAGAAACAACTACGTAATTAGGAATAAACCTTAATAGCGATTGGTTTGTAAGACAAAAACAATATAGAATTTCCCGACGAAGTACAATGGTTACTCTCATACCTATACGTATGATTGCTGAAATAGACCAAATAATACAAGAGGAAAATGATAACAGGATTAAAAAATAGCGAGAAATAAACTCAGCAATCGCATAATCGAACTCAAAAGCAAAATAAGACACAATATATCGAATAAATTCATATTGGTCACATTTAAACGAGTTAAAGCCTTTTTAAAAAATTAAGAAGATCACATAATTGAAGCCGACGCGTATAAGGGAAACAAAACTGTGATTATTTACAAAACTGACCAAAATGACAAAATAAATAAATTACTCGAAGACAAAAACACATACAAAACAATAAGAAATTAACCAACAAATATGCTACAAAAAACAATAGTTGACGAACTATTTAAAAGCCCAATCATAACCTTCAAAGAAAAACATCGACTAATATGCACCGCAACGACTGCGCCGAGATTATATGGGTTACCGAAAGTCCACAAACCAGACTTGCCTTTACGGACAAATTTATCGTTCATGTTCCTTGCTATGGACTATGCAACCACATTGACAATATCTTCGGGAATTTAGCGTCAGAAAAACACAACATTACGAATGCGTTCAAACTTAAAGAAAACTTGGAAAACATAAAAATTGTTTTCTTTATGTCTTCTTCATTCGTGCTGCTATTAGGAACCCTTCCCAGGTTGTTTTTAGTTTTGAACGCCGTGTGGATATTATACTTTCTGAAAAACTTTGCAAGTTTGTATGTAATTTTTCCTGTAAAAGTCATTACTGTCCACGTTGTGTGTCTAGCTCTCTGTCGCTTCTTTTTTGGATTGCATACATTTTTCTGAATTTATATTCGTTGTTTGTTGCTATGTTGTATACTGTGTTTAGTTCCTTTCCGTATGCCTCTCGTGATAGAGGTATTCGTTCAAGTCCGTTTGTTAGTTGCCTTATAGCGGCGTAATTGTGTTATTGAGGGTGATTTGATGTGTTATGTATTATGGTGTCTGTAGCTGTCGGTTTTCTGTAAATTTCGTAATCAAGTTTTTGGGCAATTTTGTCTATCTTAATCGTCAGATCCGGGTAAGTTATTGTTCCCCTCTTTTCCATTTCCATCGTAAACATTATACATCCATGTTGTTTGTTCAAGTACTCCAGTATTTTAATTTAATTTATTTATTTATTTATTGAGTCTATTGAACAATAATTTCCTTACAGACTATTAACAATATTATGCTTAATAACTAAGAAAAGAAAATTTCAAAATCTAAAAAGTTGAATCCAAAAGATTTTTAAAAACATTTTTTGCATAAGAAAAATCTAATAATACCTTGTTCGATATCATATTAAATTCACCAATGGCACGGGCAATAGGGGCATTACGAGCATATTCAGTTTTGTAATTAACACCATAAAACGGCAAAAAATTGCGTAAACTTCGCTGAGGAATGTTAAAATTAAGTTTTACTAATAGAATGGGGCAATCAATAGCGCCATTAACCAAATTAAAAATAAAAGACAAAGAGAGTATGGATCTTCTAGAATCCAACGATTTCAAATTTATTAAAAGTAGGCGTGAACTATACGAAGGTACTGGTTCCGAAAAATTTAAAGAGCGTAAAGCAAACTTAAGGAATACTTTTTGGACACGTTCAATTCTGTTTACTAAATTGGCATGGTATGGTCTCCAAATGATCGTTGCATATTCTAAGTTAGAGCGTACAAAAGACGTATATAATAATTTAAGAGTGTAGGGATCAGAAAATTTCGTGCTATTACGCCTCACAAAACCTAACATCGCATAAGACTTTGCAAGAATATGAGAAATATGACTGTTAAAAGTAAAATTAGAAGAAAAAATTACGCCAAGATCCTTGATTTCATTGAGAGATTCTAAGACTGATGAAGCAATACTATAACACGTAGGCACAATATTGTGAATTTTAGCAAAAGTGACTTTAAAGCATTTGCTGATATTCAAAGGAAGGCGGGATTTAATGCACCAGCATTGCAGTTTGTCTAAATCAGCCTGAAGCTTAATTGCATCAGCTGAGCTTTTTATAACCGAAAATACTTTTAAATCATCAGCGTACAGCAGAAAATTAGCAAATGTAAAGCAATTGGTAATGTCAATTATAAATAGCACAAAGAGTAAAGGTCCTAAAATACTTCCCTGAGGAACCCCAGAAGACGCTATAAAAGGATTAGATGTTGCACCTTCTACCATGACTACACAGCGTCTATTCAGCAAATAAGATTTAATCCACTGCAAAAAATTAGAATGGAAGCCCATGCAAGATAACTTGCTAACTAAGATCCAATGAAAAACTTTATCAAAAGCCTTGGAGAAATCAGTACAGACACAATCAACTTGAAAACCATCCAAAAAGGAATTAATACAGTACTCACTAAAGACCGCTAGATTAGAAGCAGTCGACCGATTGGAGACGAAGCCATGTTGATTTGGCGAAATTAAGCTCTTAGATACAAAATACATTTTTTCTACAATAATACTCTCAAATACTTTTGATACTGAAGATAACTTTGAAATTGGCCTATAATTGCACACATCACTTTTATTCCCGCTTTTAAAAAGCGGAGTAATAGAGGTCAATTTCCAATCGTCGATAAAAACCCCTGAAGCTAATGACTTATTAAAAATTAGTTGCAACGGGAGCACTAAAGCTGGGCAATTCCTTAGCAAAATGCCTGACAAACCATCAACATCGGCCTTAAAAGACGGTTTCAATTTGGAGATACCATTAGCAACGTCTTCGAGGGACAAATTTAAGGATCCAAAACTAAAAGAGGAATTCACCATGAAGTCATAATCAAGTGGCGAAGCGCCCACATCGCTGGTAAGTTCGAACTGAAAAATGTAGCAAACATATTGGAAACGTCAGCTGGGCAACGTGCAAATTTACCTTGAAAGAAAACTGATGAAGGTATATTGGCACTTGACTTCTTAGACTTTATAAACTGCCAAAAGGTCTTCGGATTTGATTTTAATTTAGACTCTACATCAAGAATGTAGTTTCTGTAAAGAAATTTGTCTAAGCAATTAAATTGCTTCTGAT
This sequence comes from Philophylla caesio, assembly GCA_963971545.1. Lineage (NCBI taxonomy): Eukaryota > Metazoa > Arthropoda > Insecta > Diptera > Tephritidae > Philophylla > Philophylla caesio. The sequence goes on from OZ020607.1 coordinate 91,686,877, forward strand.
AGGCTTCATATTTAAGACGAAAGAACTGGTTCCTAGTTGACTTAAATTTCTTAAAGAATTTATTTCTGAGGGTTTTTAGTTTTTTTAACTCCCGATTGTACCAAGGTTGCTTATAAGGTCTTTTTTTTAAGACTGGAATATTGTTAATACATACATCGATTAAAAGCGTTTTAAAAATTAAGAAAGATTTTGCAACGTCAGTGCCATCAAAAACTTCTTCCCAATCAATGTCGGATATTAAATCATTAAATTTAGAGTAATCACAGGCTGAGTAGTTAAAGCCAACTATTTCAGCGGACTGATTAACTGAAAATTCGTAAAACTCAAATTTTAGAACCAAAGGTACATGATGTTTATCACAAACCGATATTGGAAAGTAACATTCCTCCACATTGCAACTTATATTATCACTTATAAATATGAGATCAAGAACTCTATTCAGTTGATTAACAAAATTATTAATTTGCAATAAATTAAGACTTAAGAGATTGTCAAGCAGATACGTCTCAAAAGAGGCAGTAACATTTATTGGCGTAAGGCCAAAATTTGAAAATGAACCGCACAATGTCACGTTGGATAAGTTAAAGTCGGCTAACACACACAAATGGTTATCGCCTAGCTTATTTAAAACTAAAGATATTATATTATCAGCATGCGCACGATAAAGGTCATCATTGCCATTTGGAGGGATATAAGATACCAATAAAAAAAGAGAGCCCTTAGAAGAGGACCCACGAACACAAATACAGAGTTGATCGATAACAGAATCATTATTAGCTAATTCGACAAAATGAGCACATATCTTTCGTTGAACTGCGATAAGAACTCCACCACCTCTCATACATCCAGTTTTCGCCGCATCTCTGTCCTTACGATATACACTGTACAAATTGCAGTCAAAAAATTCCTCGTCACGGAAATCCGGATTAAGCCAAGTCTCAACAATAACAAAGATGTCATAATCCAACTGCTCTTTATTGTCCTTGGTGATCACGCAGATAATGTCATCCACGTACCGTGCATATAATACTATGCCTAACTCGAATTTTAGTTCTTCCATATACTGTCCTTCCAGATCTTGCACAAATACCTCCATGAGGATGGCCGAGGTCGTGTTTTCCATTCCGAGTCCGTTTGTTTGTCGGTATATTTTATTATTAAACTTAAGATAATTTTGTCGCAGTGTAGTTCGTAATATGTTTGTGATTTGGGTTGTCCTGGTCCTTCCATTTTTCGAGTAATGTTTTTCGGACCATATTTATTGTTTCTGTTTGTGGAATCGATGGGTATAAGTCCTTAATATCAAATGATACTAACCTGATTTGTTTTGTAATTTTCAGGTTTGCCAGTTTATGGATGAGTTCCGTCTTGTTTGCTACAATGTGCTCGTTATTTAACAGCATTTTCAGATGTTGGGACAATCTATAAGCAGGAGCCGACTTATAGTTAATTAGGGGTTTAATTGGATTTTCCGGTTTGTGGATTTTTGGAAGCGCTATGGTAGGTGGTACTACCGGATTCATTTGGCTTAATAAGTGTGCTATGTGGGGGATTATAATATTGCTCGCTTATTTCACGGCCCTTTTTATCTCTAACATTTTTTTTTTTTTTGTTGATGTATATTTATTTGCAATCTATCTTTATGACAATAAGCAAATTCGATAAATAGCCATGCCATGCTTATTTAAGCTTTAATTGTTTTTTTTTATATTAATTTCAGTAAAAATCTTACCCGATATATACTGCTTAGTAGCTCAATTATGCTTAATTTTATCACACCCGATTTGTAAGTCACAGCTGACTAGACGCGAGAACTCAGTGTTTGGCCCGGCCGAACTTGACGACGTTTTCACCTGCTTTGTATATGTTGGCGTGTAATTTTGCCAATTAATCGTAAAGAGCTTTATTTACAACAATGGTGGCTTTGGTGACCCCCACTGAAATTTTCCGCCAATCATTTTCGTAGAATATTTTAATCCTTAAATGTCCTTTTGTAAAGGATATTTTTTGATTTTCTCGAAAAAAGGGTCAAATTGACCCATAAAGAGACCAGTTAGAGGGTTAAGATCTTCCACAAATATAATCCTCACACAATTCCACAATACAACTCTGACCATAAGAATTCTCTCAGACATTAACTTACAACATTTTTTTAATTTTTGACCCACTGTAAAAAAAAACTCAGACGTGCTGGACCATAAGTTTGTTCTACAAAAATGATCTACTCAACATACCCGTTCAGAATTATAGGGTCGCTATTCTGTTCCAAAAACGGTGTTGGACAGTGTTATTAAAGGTTTGGTAAATAAGCAGCTAGCTCCCTCACTTTTTGTCAAACGGCTCCCTTAGCATCCAAACCGTGTTTGCTTCTTAAAAATAAAAATGGTAGTAACCTGAAAACTTTTTAATATCAAAAACTAACGGGCAACACTTTTTGTTTCTTTTGTCCGTGTAAACGGTAAGTTCAAATCCGGATTTTAAAGACATCCTTTTTTTCTAATTACAAGACTGACCCCGTATCGTAAATATTTGATGTAAATGTGTACAAATGACACGCTTTTTGATTGAACGCTTATTACGCACATATAAATTCGATATGACGGAGTGGAAAGTTTTGTAATTTCTAGAAGGAATGGGTTTAATTAAATTTAAAATAATGTGACATATTGTGATAATCCTCCAAAAACATGAATTTGTAAGAACTAAATTTTTGAGTTATAAAGTTTGATTAATTTATCTTGTAATATATAAAGATTCTCATTCTTAAATTTCGAATTATTATAGTTTTCGCCGTCCAGGGGTTCTTTATGATATTAGGAATAATCCTGATGTCAATGGTATATATGTAAATAAAAGGAATAAAGCGAATAAATAACTTAAATATTTCAAGATAATGTTTTATGATCAATCGAAATTATTTGTCGTTTAGTTCATGGCGCAAATAAATTGAAAATTGAAAATTTATTTGCTGGTTAAAAAAAAAAAATTTACCAATAAGTACATAATTATGTTTTGTAATCGTAGCTATTGTATTTCTTAATTTAAATGAAATGCCTTCGAAATTTCTAATTAAAAAAATCAATAACATTTAACTATTAATTATTTACTTTTTAAGGGAAAAAAATTCTAGCCCGTTTTCCATACTACGTAAAACAACCCTTTATAAGGGAGTGTCAAAATTTGAATGTCAATATTTACCTAACCTTTTATAATTGAATCATGATATTTTTCTATCTTTCTTCTTCAAATACATACGATTATTATTGGAGTACGGCATTACTGCTCTAACATATGGAAATTGGACAGTTCGAAAACAAAATTTGTAAATGTGTGGGTGAAATGGGTAAAAGTTGTAAATGTTTGTGTAAAGTTTTTGAATTTCAGGGGAAACTGCTTAGGCTTGGATTGCAGGTTATATAATAATTGAGTAAAAAACACTTCCCTAAACGAACAACTTAATGTATGCCTGCTTCTCGTGCACAGACTACAGGTACTAACTATCATACAAAATATGAAGGCGTTTTATCTGGCAAAGTTATTAGCATTCTATCTTCTTAATATCTTAAAATATATGTATAAATTACGTGTCACGTTGTTTGTCAGCGATGGACTCCTAAACTTCTCTCGAAGCATTGCATAGAACTATGCAAGATTTAAACGGCAGTGCTAAACTTTTCGGAAGTGCTATATTACTTTTGTCTGGTGATTTCCGACAGACCTTACCGGTCTACTTTCTCGAATGAGAATGCATATTTGAAAAAATCATTTTTATGGCGAAGTGTTGAAACACTTCAATTAACCATAAACATGCGCGTACGATTGCAAAATGAGTCATCAGCACAAATAATTTTTCAAACAATAACTAGATATTGGGAACGGTAAAACAGAACTGCAACCGAACGGTAAAATAGAACTGCACATGTTATTTACTAACAACTTTGTCATTTCTTACAAATTTAATAAAAAAAATATTAATTTTAAAATAAATTCTTTTCTATTGATTTCGGAGTAATATGAACTGTACGAAAATTTTAATCAATCGTGTTTAAAGTCCTTCCCCTTCAAACCCAAATCCAGTGAATTTTAATATCAGCTTTAACGTTTCCGTCTTCGTTCATAAATAATAATTTCATTGTTTTAAGGGAAACCGGTAGAAAAGTATCAGTCATGGGGACCACCATGCTTTTTTTTTCTTTCATAGATGTAATTTTTAAAAAACATGCCGACCTCTATGAATGATTAAATACAATGCAATATAACAAAAACCTTAGCCACAGCAACGCGTGGTCGGGTCTACTAGTTGTTTTATAAATATCTCTTATTGGCCTGGGTGTTGGTATGGATTGCAAACTCAATTTTAATTTTCATATTAATTCCACAGTTAATAAAGCAAGGGGTGTGCTGGCTTTTGTAAAGCGTTGGTCTAAGGAATTCCGCGATCCGTATATGTATAACTAAAACACTTTTTACTTCATTGGTAAGACCAATACTGGAATATGGTTCCAGTATGGTTTGGAATCCTCGTTATCAGGTCCACTCAGACCAACTAGAGTCAATACAAAAACAATTCTTACTTTTTGCTTTGAGAAATCTTCGATGGGTTTCGCCATACAATCTGCCCCCTTACACTAGTCGTTTGAAACTTATTAATCTTCCTACTCTTTCGAGTCGCAGAGTAATGTTGGGTATAATATTTATGGTACAATTAGTCAATGGATGGATCTCAAGTCTATTTCTTCTAGAGCAAATTAATTTTAATGTACTCGCCCGTGCAACGAGAAACTTTAAACCACTTTTCTTGAAACTATGCAGAACTAACTTTGAGTTGAATGAACAGTTTCGGGGTTTATGAAGTTTACTCATACAAAATAAAGTGTGCTGATGAATTATTAAAATTTTATTTTGTAGCTCCTTGGAAATAAACAAAAACGATTTGATTTGTATTGATAAGCAATTTTTTATATGTGAATGTTTAATTCATATGCATAATAATACATTTTCATTTTCAGTGACTAAAATATTAATCATTGACTATTCGACTAAAGAGAAAAAACATTATGTTGGCTCAACTCAAAACGGAAGTGTTATTTTTACAATATTCGAAATGTCGTTCATTTGGAATTTGTTTGTTCATCTTTTTTGATGAAGATTTGTAATAATTTAAAATAAAAAATAAATAAACGAAAAATTTTTAAACGATAAAAACAATTTAGAGTTTGAGAACTAACTTTTGGCTACACCACTGGATTTCTTTTAATTTCGGTTACTCGGTTTTCCTTTTCTAATTTTATATATCTGGACTGTAATGTTTGCTGACTGCACTTGCTCATACGTTATCCGACTGTGATGAAATTCGTATAGCATGGCTAAAAAATAACAAAGCCCCGGAGCTGATGGACCTTTTGATTGGAATCTGAAATGGAGTTTCCATGGCAAGTGAATCACGTGTTTCACAATTTGAATTACAAATGGTTAGCCCGTTTACACGACACATTCGTGATTCGTTTGGGATCTGTTGCTGTTTTAATACACACATACATATGTTTGCGTCTTCATTAACTCGACAACAACCTCTTTCACATTCTCTTCCAAACTCGACATTTGGAACCATTTAAGCATTTAATTGTTTCTTGTTTGTTTAATTTTTGTGTTGTTTTGATATTTACATATATGTACTTTAGCCGCTATTTTCGAAAAATTTCTGATTTAAATTAGAGACAGTATCGATTCTTTCCTGATGCAGATTGAATCAACTACAAATGAGATGATTCGCTCAGAAAAATGTATATCGGGAATCAAGTGGATTGGGTTCGTGATTGGACTGCCTTTTACGAATGAGAGAGCGAATTACGAATAGCAGAGCGAATAATGTGCCGTGGAAACATAGTATATGGTAAGTGTGATCTGCCCAATGCTCAAGAAGGGTGATACAGCAATTCGTGAATTTCTTTAACTAAATCGGTCAGGCACCAATTGCTGCCGTACGCCGACGACATTGACGTCATCGGCCTTAACAACAGTTAGTTCTGCCTTCTCCAAACTGGATAGAGAAGCAAGGCGCATGAGTCTGGTGGCGAACGAGGGCTAAGACAAAGTATCAAATAATAATAATAATTTGGCGCTTACACTAGACCACCGTTTTTGGTGTGCGTCTTTATATTACGCCACAAACAAAGGGACCTGCAGTTTTTTGCCAACTCCGACCGGTAGATGTATTTTATGATTAAATAAATATTCCTAAATTATCTAGGTAAGGCCAGTTTCTTAGTCCAAGCTTAACTCTGTTTCTCGTTTAAATTGTGTTTAAATATTTTACATTATTCATTTTTTCTGTCAACGTGGTTAAAACTAAGTTTTAACGGCCGATCTGACAGCACTGATTAAGTTTTTTGTAAGTGGTAAGCAAATATGCGGCTAAGAAAAAGGCTACATATTTCCGATTTCCGAGCTGCCCATTTTTAAACCAAATTTTTTGTAACGTACGATAGTTATTTAAGGAGAATGGCAACCTCCCAAAATTCGCCCCTTATTGCGCGGCGCTAAAAGTTATAATAGTTGTAGAGGATTGGATTCGACGATATCCGCCAAAAACCACGGCTTGCCAAATATACATATATTAACAAGAACAGCATACTGCACATGTTAAAACGTATTTTGGGACTCAACGCATAGAAGATACAGACCGGTTTAAAATGATCACCCAGGACCTTTACGAAAAAATATGCTAAAGCAGTAAACATTTTGTTTTTGTATTTATTTATTTAGTCTATAAACAGAAAGTTTCTTACAGACTATTTCCAAAGTAATTAAAAATTAAGATTTAAAAACCTAGATAGCTAAATTTAGAATATGAGAAAATACATTTTTTGGAACTGAAAAATCAAGTTGGACGGAACTCGAGAGTGAATTAAGTTCAATTAGCGCTCGAACAAGGGGAAAATTTCGCGAATATTCTGTTTTAAATTTAACACCATAGAAAGGTAAAGAAATACGAAGATTACGTTGAGGGATGTTGAAATTAATTCTCTCCAAAAGAAAGGAGCAGTCAATGTCGCCATTGGTGATATTAACAACAAAAGAAAGTAAGTACCGGCATTCTTGATTCCAAAGACTTAAGGTCAATCAAAAGCAAACGAAATTTATAAGAGTGAATTGGCTCATCAAAACACAATGAACGTAAGGGATATTTAGGAAAAACTTTTTGGACCCGTTCAATCCTAGTTACATATATAATATTTTTGACTAGGCCTCCAGATAAAGGTAGCAACGAACGAAAGCCGTATATAATAACTTCAAAGTATACGAGTCAGAAAAGTTGGAACTATTTCGCCTAACACACCCTAAATCCGAGTAAGATTTCGAAATAATATGACAAATATGCCTATTAAAAGAAAAGTTACTCGAAAAAATTACGCCAAGAGTTTTAATTTGGTCCAAACTTTGTAAAAAAGAATGAGAAATCATATAAGACATCGGCAAGATGCTGAGCTTTCGCATACGTGACTTTAAAGCACTTTTTTATGTTTAAAGAGAGCTGAGAGTTAACACACCACAGATGTAAGCTGTCAATGTCATTTTGAAGCTGAAGCGCATCATCGGGTTTTTTAATTATCGAAAAAACTTTTAAGAGCAATAATTTTGCAAATCTAAAGCAGCTACTTATGTCATTAATAAACAAAACGAACAATAAGGGACCTAGTATTGTATTGTATTTATTTGTGGAAAATAAAGATTCGCTCCTGAAGATGCTAAGGTGTTTAGCGAAACGTTGGACCGCAAGTGTGAAGCAAGACTTGCACTTATTTTAAACACTAGATCAACAAAGCCTACGAATCGTAACAAATTTTATCAAAATTTATCAACTACAAAATAGATTAAACTTTTTCAATTTTCACATCAAAAAAATAAACAAAACATAAACATGAAAGACAAACATATAAACACATTAAATATAAATACGGTGAACACACATGTATCACAATAAAACACTTCAGTAAACAAAGATTTAAACTAGCAAAACAAACGACACAAACAAAAAGTTTTGTTGGTATGTAGAAGGTATAATTCAATACCAAACCATTTGACTAACACAAGAAAGAATGTGACAATAAACAGCACGTCCCAAAAAATTCCAACAACAAGAAGTGAGATCAAAGCGACTATTTCTCAGCAAAATATTAAACATACTAACATGAACATAAAAATCACTAAATATTACATAAATCACGCGGAAAGCAAATTAAAGCACAATGGAATTCGAAATTCAACCGCAACCAGAAAAAGCGAGAAAATAAAAAGAGAGGAAACCAATACACACATCGAAACGAGAAACAACTACGTAATTAGGAATAAACCTTAATAGCGATTGGTTTGTAAGACAAAAACAATATAGAATTTCCCGACGAAGTACAGTGGTTACTCTCATACCTATACGTATGATTGCTGAAATAGACCAAATAATACAAGAGGAAAATGATAACAGGATTAAAAAATAGCGAGAAATAAACTCAGCAATCGCATAATCGAACTCAAAAGCAAAATAAGACACAATATATCGAATAAATTCATATTGGTCACATTTAAACGAGTTAAAGCCTTTTTAAAAAATTAAGAAGATCACATAATTGAAGCAGACGCGTATAAGGGAAACAAAACTGTGATTATTTACAAAACTGACCAAAATGACAAAATAAATAAATTACTCGAAGACAAAAACACATACAAAACAATAAGAAATTAACCAACAAATATGCTACAAAAAACAATAGTTGACGAACTATTTAAAAGCCCAATCATAACCTTCAAAGAAAAACATCGACTAATATGCACCGCAACGACTGCGCCGAGATTATATGGGTTACCGAAAGTCCACAAACCAGACTTGCCTTTACGGCCAAATTTATCGTTCATGTTCCTTGCTATGGACTATGCAACCACATTGACAATATCTTCGGGAATTTAGCGTCAGAAAAACACAACATTACGAATGCGTTCAAACTTAAAGAAAACTTGGAAAACATAAAAATTGTTTTCTTTATGTCTTCTTCATTCGTGCTGCTATTAGGAACCCTTCCCAGGTTGTTTTTAGTTTTGAACGCCGTGTGGATATTATACTTTCTGAAAAACTTTGCAAGTTTGTATGTAATTTTTCCTGTAAAAGTCATTACTGTCCACGTTGTGTGTCTAGCTCTCTGTCGCTTCTTTTTTGGATTGCATACATTTTTCTGAATTTATATTCGTTGTTTGTTGCTATGTTGTATACTGTGTTTAGTTCCTTTCCGTATGCCTCTCGTGATAGAGGTATTCGTTCAAGTCCGTTTGTTAGTTGCCTTATAGCGGCGTAATTGTGTTATTGAGGGTGATTTGATGAGTTATGTATTATGGTGTCTGTAGCTGTCGGTTTTCTGTAAATTTCGTAATCAAGTTTTTGGGCAATTTTGTCTATCTTAATCGTCAGATCCGGGTAAGTTATTGTTCCCCTCTTTTCCATTTCCATCGTAAACATTATACATCCATGTTGTTTGTTCAAGTACTCCAGTATTTTAATTTTATTTATTTATTTATTTATTGAGTCTATTGAACAATAATTTCCTTACAGACTATTAACAATATTATGCTTAATAACTAAGAAAAGAAAATTTCAAAATCTAAAAAGTTGAATCCAAAAGATTTTTAAAAACATTTTTTGCATAAGAAAAATCTAATAATACCTTGTTCGATATCATATTAAATTCACCAATGGCACGGGCAATAGGGGCATTACGAGCATATTCAGTTTTGTAATTAACACCATAAAACGGCAAAAAATTGCGTAAACTTCGCTGAGGAATGTTAAAATTAAGTTTTACTAATAGAATGGGGCAATCAATAGCGCCATTAACCAAATTAAAAATAAAAGACAAAGAGAGTATGGATCTTCTAGAATCCAACGATTTCAAATTTATTAAAAGTAGGCGTGAACTATACGAAGGTACTGGTTCCGAAAAATTTAAAGAGCGTAAAGCAAACTTAAGGAATACTTTTTGGACACGTTCAATTCTGGTTACTAAATTGGCATGGTATGGTCTCCAAATGATCGTTGCATATTCTAAGTGAGAGCGTACAAAAGACGTATATAATAATTTAAGAGTGTAGGGATCAGAAAATTTCGTGCTATTACGCCTCACAAAACCTAACATCGCATAAGACTTTGCAAGAATATGAGAAATATGACTGTTAAAAGTAAAATTAGAAGAAAAAATTACGCCAAGATCCTTGATTTCATTGAGAGATTCTAAGACTGATGAAGCAATACTATAACACGTAGGCACAATATTGTGAATTTTAGCAAAAGTGACTTTAAAGCATTTGCTGATATTCAAAGGAAGGCGGGATTTAATGCACCAGCATTGCAGTTTGTCTAAATCAGCCTGAAGCCTAATTGCATCAGCTGAGCTTTTTATAACCGAAAATACTTTTAAATCATCAGCGTACAGCAGAAAATTAGCAAATGTAAAGCAATTGGTAATGTCAATTATAAATAGCACAAAGAGTAAAGGTCCTAAAATACTTCCCTGAGGAACCCCAGAAGACGCTATAAAAGGATTAGATGTTGCACCTTCTACCATGACTACACAGCGTCTATTCAGCAAATAAGATTTAATCCACTGCAAAAAATTAGAATGGAAGATAACTTGCTAACTAAGATCCAATGAAAAACTTTATCAAAAGCCTTGGAGAAATCAGTATAGACACAATCAACTTGAAAACCATCCAAAAAGGAATTAATACAGTACTCACTAAAGACCGCTAGATTAGAAGCAGTCGACCGATTGGAGACGAAGCCATGTTGATTTGGCGAAATTAAGCTCTTAGATACAAAATACATTTTTTCTACAATAATACTCTCAAATACTTTTGATACTGAAGATAACTTTGAAATTGGCCTATAATTGCACACATCACTTTTATTCCCGCTTTTAAAAAGCGGAGTAATAGAGGTCAATTTCCAATCGTCGATAAAAACCCCTGAAGCTAATGACTTATTAAAAATGAGTTGCAACGGGAGCACTAAAGCTGGGCAATTCCTTAGCAAAATGCCTGACAAACCATCAACATCGGCCTTAAAAGACGGTTTCAATTTGGAGATACCATTAGCAACGTCTTCGAGGGACAAATTTAAGGATCCAAAACTAAAAGAGGAATTCACCATGAAGTCATAATCAAGTGGCGAAGCGCCCACATCGCTGGTAAGTTCGAACTGAAAAATGTAGCAAACATATTGGAAACGTCAGCTGGGCAACGTGCAAATTTACCTTGAAAGAAAACTGATGAAGGTATATTGGCACTTGACTTCTTAGACTTTATAAACTGCCAAAAGGTCTTCGGATTTGATTTTAATTTAGACTCTACATCAAGAATGTAGTTTCTGTAAAGAAATTTGTCTAAGCAATTAAATTGCTTCTGATAGGCTTCATATTTAAGACGAAAGAACTGGTTCCTAGTTGACTTAAATTTCTTAAAGAATTTATTTCTGAGGGTTTTTAGTTTTTTTAACTCCCGATTGTACCAAGGTTGCTTATAAGGTCTTTTTTTTAAGACTGGAATATTGTTAATACATACATCGATTAAAAGCGTTTTAAAAATTAAGAAAGATTTTGCAACGTCAGTGCCATCAAAAACTTCTTCCCAATCAATGTCGGATATTAAATCATTAAATTTAGAGTAATCACAGGCTGAGTAGTTAAAGCCAACTATTTCAGCGGACTGATTAACTGAAAATTCGTAAAACTCAAATTTTAGAACCAAAGGTACATGATGTTTATCACAAACCGATATTGGAAAGTAACATTCCTCCACATTGCAACTTATATTATCACTTATAAATATGAGATCAAGAACTCTATTCAGTTGATTAACAAAATTATTAATTTGCAATAAATTAAGACTTAAGAGATTGTCAAGCAGATACGTCTCAAAAGAGGCAGTAACATTTATTGGCGTAAGGCCAAAATTTGAAAATGAACCGCACAATGTCACGTTGGATAAGTTAAAGTCGGCTAACACACACAAATGGTTATCGCCTAGCTTATTTAAAACTAAAGATATTATATTATCAGCATGCGCACGATAAAGGTCATCGTTGCCATTTGGAGGGATATAAGATACCAATAAAAAAAGAGAGCCCTTAGAAGAGGACCCACGAACACAAATACAGAGTTGATCGATAACAGAATCATTATTAGCTAATTCGACAAAATGAGCACATATCTTTCGTTGAACTGCGATAAGAACTCCACCACCTCTCATACATCCAGTTTTCGCCGCATCTCTGTCCTTACGATATACACTGTACAAATTGCAGTCAAAAAATTCCTCGTCACGGAAATCCGGATTAAGCCAAGTCTCAACAATAACAAAGATGTCATAATCCAACTGCTCTTTATTGTCCTTGGTGATCACGCAGATAATGTCATCCACGTACCGTGCATATAATACTATGCCTAACTCGAATTTTAGTTCTTCCATATACTGTCCTTCCAGATCTTGCACAAATACCTCCATGAGGATGGCCGAGGTCGTGTTTTCCATTCCGAGTCCGTTTGTTTGTCGGTATATTTTATTATTAAACTTAAGATAATTTTGTCGCAGTGTAGTTCGTAATATGTTTGTGATTTGGGTTGTCCTGGTCCTTCCATTTTTCGAGTAATGTTTTTCGGACCATATTTATTGTTTCTGTTTGTGGAATCGATGGGTATAAGTCCTTAATATCAAATGATACTAACCTGATTTGTTTTGTAATTTTCAGGTTTGCCAGTTTATGGATGAGTTCCGTCTTGTTTGCTACAATGTGCTCGTTATTTAACAGCATTTTCAGATGTTGGGACAATCTATAAGCAGGAGCCGACTTATAGTTAATTAGGGGTTTAATTGGATTTTCCGGTTTGTGGATTTTTGGAAGCGCTATGGTAGGTGGTACTACCGGATTCATTTGGCTTAATAAGTGTGCTATGTGGGGGATTATAATATTGCTCGCTTATTTCACGGCCCTTTTTATCTCTAACATTTTTTTTTTTTTGTTGATGTATATTTATTTGCAATCTATCTTTATGACAATAAGCAAATTCGATAAATAGCCATGCCATGCTTATTTAAGCTTTAATTGTTTTTTTTTATATTAATTTCAGTAAAAATCTTACCCGATATATACTGCTTAGTAGCTCAATTATGCTTAATTTTATCACACCCGATTTGTAAGTCACAGCTGACTAGACGCGAGAACTCAGTGTTTGGCCCGGCCGAACTTGACGACGTTTTCACCTGCTTTGTATATGTTGGCGTGTAATTTTGCCAATTAATCGTAAAGAGCTTTATTTACAACAATGGTGGCAGGCACTCCTCTTGTGCTTTTTGACAGAGTCTGGTACTTGGGGGTAATTCTGGACAGAAAGCTTAACTGGGGCCGAACATCGAAAACAGGGTGAAGAAAGCGTCGGTCGCCTTATACTGCTGCAGGAATGCCAACGGGAAGAGATGAGGTCTCTCTCCCAAAGTTGTCCTCTGGCCGTACGAAACGACAATTAAACACATTATGCTCTATGGTGTTTTTATCTGGTGGAGCTCCGTGGATAAATCTACTCTAGCAAAGAATCTGGAACGGGTGCAGAGAAGCACCTTGATTGGTATAAGCGGAGCACTTCGCACCACTCCCGCGTTTGCTCTAAATGTGATGCTTGGCATCATTCCTGTAGACTTGGCGGGCAGAGTTGCCGCCGCCCGCTCTGCCATCAGGCTGTGAAGCGCCGGGTTCTCCCCCACCCCGGAGTACGGGCACTCAGGGATCCTTAAACACCTCGAATTCATCCCCAAGGACGTCGATCCATGCGTACCGAAGCGGGTCCGTACCAAGAGGATCCTTCAAGACCCACATCCCATCAAGAGAGGAGTGGGAGGGAGACGACCTCTGGTGCAAAGGCGCAGTGAACGTGTTCTCGGATGGATCGAAGTTGGAGGGAAGAGTAGGAGGAGCTGTATTCTGCGAGGAACTGTCGCTCCATAGTAAGTTTAGACTACCGGATTTCTGCAGCGTTTTTCAAGCTGAAATAGCTGCCATCAAGGAAGCAGTAGACCACTTGCGTCGCGGCACTACTAACACAGAGAAGGTGGTAAGCATCTACTCGGACAGTCAAGCTGCAATCAGGGCCCTGGGATCGCTGACTCTCCGGTCGAAACTGGTCGAGGAGTGCCTGGCCTCCTTATCGGTCGCCTCGGAAACCTTCCGCATTCGACTGATTTGGGTACCAGGTCACAGCGACATTGCGGGAAACTGTCTCGCGGACGAGCTAGCTCGTCAGGGCACTTCAGAAGAAATCACTCCAGGGAGGAAGGGCATTGGAGTTCCCATGTCCACATGCGGTCTGCTTCTGGAAAAATGGGCCTTCAGTCGGATCAGCAAACGCTGGCGGAAACCCCGACCTGCAAAGTTGCTAGGTCCTTTTGGCCGGCTGTGGACCGCAGACGGTCTGGGGAATTATTAAGCACTTCAAGGTCATTACTCTCGGCCCTGATCGGTGTTCTGACAGGGCACTGCCCGATGGGGACCCACGCTGTCAGGCTGGACATCATTTCTGACCCAAGTTGTGGGTGCTGTATGGAGGATGATGAGGTGGAGTCATCTCAACATTACCTTCTTAGCTGCCCCGCTTTCGCGATGTATCCATAGAAAGGCTACGCTTCTTCATAAAGAACACTCGACGTTTCTCTTAACGCTTACCAGCGGGTCTTTCAGTCCAGGGAAGGGGAAAACTACATAGTGTATCACAATGGACTATAAATTAAAGTCTAAGTGAGCCCTTTTCGGGCGTCCAGCTAACCTAACCTAACCTAAGACCAGATGAAATAGTATTCGCGCGGGGCTTTGTCCATAAATAAAAGTTTGCTAAGGAGATGTGGTGATCTTCTAAGCGCCTATAACTTTTGCCGCTTGACTGTTATTTTTTACAACAAAATCTCTTTAAACTTTAGAATAGCAATTCGTGGTTCATTATTCTAAAAGCGAAAGAAGGTATCCCCTTTCTAGAAATACCACTTTTAGTTGCGAGGCATCGTACTTTTTAAAATAGTTGCCTTTTAAATTTAAAGAAGTGCATATTTGTTAAGTGGATTTTATCACTTTCTCACTATGAAATCCACTCGAATTACACTGAATACACATTATTTGAATGTACTGCACTTCCTTTCAATTTTTTTTACCTCCTTTTTAACTAAAAATGTTGATAATTTTATTTAATTCTTATTGGAGTGTTCGTAAGAAAGATTTTTCGAAAGATTTATGGACCTTTACGACTTTGCGACGGCGAACACCGCATACGATGAAACGATGAGCTGTACAAGCTTTACCAGGACGTAGACATAGTGCAGCGGATTAAGAACCAGCGCCTTCGTTGGATAGGCCATGTCATTCGAAGGTTTTCGATGCGGTACCTGCTGGTGGTGTTAGAGGAAGGGAAAGACGTTGAAAAGACTAAGTGGAAAAAGATTTATTCGGAAGCTAATAAAGACACACCAAGCTAACGCGATTGCGGGGCTATTGTTTTAATTTGGAAGCATTTTAAGATTCGTTGTGTTATATTGTTTTAATTGAAACGATTAAAGCAAAGACATATAAAGAGTCGAACTGTTCAACACTCAATATTTCGTAGACTAGAACTTTTGTTTTATTTGTTATTGTATATTTTACAACTTAAGGCCGATCGGTTTATTGGGAAAATTATAAGTAAATATTTCTATCATTAAAAAATTTAAATTATTCACGAAAAAATTGAATGCAAACCGCAGCAGAAATCGATATGGTTCACTTCAGCGGTTCGAACCACTTTTGGGGGTCCGGACACGGATCGCAAAACTAAGGTGGTATTGATAAGCAACAGGAGAGCTTTAAAACAATAAGGATCAAAGTTAAATCGGAAACTGTAGTATCCAGGCCCTCAGTTAAGTGTTGGGAAAATGTACAGCCGTGCAACTTTAAGACCTACCTAGAATATGCAACAAAACACAGAAGAGACTAGTAGCCGCTAGGCAACCATTCTAATATTTCCATTACGCATGGCAACCAGCTACTGGATATCGGCTAATAAAATTGTGTAAATTTTTTCTTTTCTGTTTACTAAGATAAATCGCTTTACTTTTAATGCAATGGAAATGTGTTTTTCGTGAAAATATATATTCGAACCCTAATTAAGTGTAACACAAATATTTATTTATTTATTTATATAGTCTATGAACAGAAATTTTTTTACAGACTATTTCCAAAGTAATTAAAAATTAAGATTTCAAAACCTAGATAGCTAAATTTAGAATATGAGAAAATACACTTTTTGGAATTGAAAAATCAAGTTGGATGGAACTCGAGAGTGAATTAAGTTCAATTAGCGCTCGAACAAGGGGAGAATTTCTCGAATATTCTGTTTTAAATTTAACACCATAGAAAGGTAAAGAAATACGAAGATTACGTTGAGGGATGTTGAAATTAATTAAGGTCAATCAAAAGCAAACGAAATTTATAAGAGTGAATTGGCTCATCAAAACACAATGAACGTAAGGGATATTTAGGAAAAACTTTTTGGACCCGTTCAATCCTAGTTACATATATAATATTTTTGACTAGGCCTCCAGATAAAGGTAGCATATTCCAAGTTGGAACGAAAAAAAGCCGTATATAATAACTTCAGAGTATACGGGTCAGAAAGTTTGGAACTATTTCGCCTAACAAACCCTAAAACCGAGTAAGCTTTTGCAATAATATGACAAATATGCCTATTAAATGAAAAGTTACTCGAAAAAATTACGCCAAGATTTTTAATTTCGTCTAAACTTTGTAAAAAAGAATGAGAAAACATATAAGACATCGGCAAGATGCTGAGCTTTCGCATACGTGACTTTAAAGCACTTTTTTATGTTTAAAGAGAGCTGAGAGTTAACACACCACAGATGTAAGCTGTCAATGTCATTTTGAAGCTGAAGCGCATCATCGGGTTTTTTAATTACCGAAAAAACTTTTAAGAGCAATAATTTTGCAAATCTAAAGCAGCTACTTATGTCATTAATAAGCAAAACGAACAATAAGGGACCTAGTATACTCTTTTGAATAAATAGGATTCAATCCATTTTAAAAAAACTGAATGAAAACCTATATGCGCCAACTTATAAATCAATAAAGAATGTGAAACTTTATCAAAAGCTTCTGAAAAGTCTGTATATACACAGTCAACCTGCAGGCCGGCAGAAAAAGACGCAATGCAATATTCACTAAATACTGCTAGATTCGAAGCTGTAGATCGGTGAGGGACAAAACCGTGCTGGTTAGGCGAGATCAGACTCTTAGACGCAAAATACATTTTCTCTTTAATGATACTCTCAAAAAGTTTCGAAACAGTTGATAACTTTGATATGGGCCTATAATTACAAACGTTATTCTTACTACCACTTTTGTGAATAGGGCTAATGGAAGTAAATTTCCAGTCATCAATGAAAACTCCAGACGTCAATGACAGATTAAAAATTATTTTTAAAGGTGAAATGCGGGGCAATTTTTTAACAAATGAACTGAAAGTCCATCAATATCCGTTTTTGCAGATGGTTTTAGATTAGCAATGACAGTAGTAACATCATCCGAAGAGAGGCTAGGAGAACCAAAGCTTAAGGTGGAGCTGAAGTTAGAGGTAAAGCAGGGTAATGGATTTCCATCATCAGCAACAAAATTTGAGCTGAAAAATTCCGCAAACAAATTGGCCACGCCATTTTGAGTGTTAGCAAACTTTTCCTCATAAAATACGGCTGTGGGAATAGCAGTGTTCGACTTTTTAGATTTAATAAATTGCCAGAAAGACTTTGGATTTGATTTAATATTCTCCTCCATTCTTAGGATGTAATTTCTGTAAAAAAACTTATGTAAACAGTTGAAATCTTTGGAATAACGCTGATATTTTGCGAAAAAAATTAGACTTCCAGTTAATTTAAACTTTTTAAAAAATTTATTCCGGAGGTTCTTTAACTTTTTCAACTGAAAGTTATACCACGGTAGCTTATATGGCTTTTTCTTTATAATCGGAAGGTTAGTTAAACAGAAATCAAACATTAAATATTTAAAAACATAATAGCATCTGGAAACATCGGAGCAGGACAATAGGTCAATCTATTTGTATTCCAATAGTAAAGTATTAATCAGATCAAAATCACAGGCTGCAAAATTAAAAGCTATATTATCATCAGGCACGGATGAAGAAATATTTAAAAACATAATAGCATCTGGAAACATCGGAGCAGGACAATAGGTCAATCTTTTTGTATTCCAATAGTAAAGTATTAATCAGATCAAAATCACAGGCTGCAAAATTAAAAGCTATATTATCATCAGGCACGGATGAAGAAAACTCATAAAATTTAAAATTCAAAATCAAAGGCACATGTTGCTTGTCACACGGCGTAATCGGAGAAATGCATTCCGAAATATTATATATCAAATTATCACTAATAAAAATGAGATCGAGTAATATATCTAACATGTTAACAAAACTATTAACTTGTATTAAATTAAGACTTAAAATACTATCAATAAAATAAGATTCATGAGCTGAAATAACATACAAAGGAGTAAGACCCGGGTTAGAAAAACTACCGGACCAACTCATATTACTTAGATTAAAGTCACCCAAAATGCATATTTGGTTATATTGTCAGCATGCAAGCGATAAAGAAACTCTCCACTATTTGGTGGAATATATAAAACCACAAAAAACAATGAGCTTTGTGCTGTCGTACTGCTAACACAAACGCACAGTTGATCTATTAGAGAATCATTGTTCAAGCGAAACTAAATATGCATGAAATTTATGTTGTACCGCAATTAGTACACCACCACCTCTTTCGAAACCAGTTTTAGTTACATCTCTATCCTTTCGGAAAACATTATATATATTAGAGTCAAAGTATTCCTCATCAAAAAAGTTAGAATTAAGCCACGTCTCAACTATTACAAATATATAATAATCAAGTTGCGAGCTAACAGCGCGAAAATGTTCACATTTAGTACGTAGGCCAGATATATTCTGAAAATACACATTTAGGCCGCTAAAATTATCAGAAGTTATGTTTGCTTTTGTTGTTTCTCTTCTTTTCGAAAAAAAACACGAAAAGGGTGTATATTGACATTGGCAGGCCAAAGATCAGCCGAAAGGAGCTTATCATAAAAAGCAACAGAAACACCTAGCGTAAAATTAACTTCTTTTAGGCTACTAAGTGAAATTTCACTTTTAGCTAGTGCATATAACACAAGATGTTTTTTTTATCAATAGATGCATGCTTGACAATGAACTCAATAATGTTGTCAGCAGAAACAGAAGCCAGAAATTACGATAAATGTAACCATTTCATACGGCCAGCCACCTCCAAATCCGTATTTGTGTTTATACCAACAATTCTTAATTCATTTCGACGTTTAGATATTGTTACTTTTGTCCACTCAGTGTTCACTGACTTCGGCAAAACTTTCTCAGCTAGCACCGAAGTGCAAGTAGGCGACAGGCCAACAACAGCAGCAGAAGCAACAGAAGTAGAAGTACGCACAGAAGAAACAAAATTATCACCAACAACTGCACGTGAATATGATAAATCCGAGAGAGCATTCGTATTGTTACTGACACCAGTACAAGAAACAGCACCTAGAGCCGAACTGGTGGGCACGAACGAGTCATTATTAGCAGCAACAATTGATGTTTTAGTAGTTGAAATTTTATCAACATTTACTGCAGCACTAATCAGCTTCGAGACTAAGACTTTTAGGTCATTAACCTCCTTAGTCAGATATACAATTGATGACACCAAGTTTGATGAGTTATGTAGGCAATTATCGCAATTAAACACAATGTTCGTATAATTAGCAGGCAGTTCACACATTTCTTTGCTATCAATCTTAGCACAAATTTTATGTACTTATTATTACAAGCATGGCAAGAGATTTCATAGCCAACACGTAAAGATTTAAAGCATTTAGCACAAGTTGAATTATCCATAGCCAGAGCGAACAAAAACAGGACAGTTTACTTCAAAGTGCAATATTCAATAATTTTAGAGAACACTGTGGAGCCCTTCGAAACTAGATTATTCGATTGAATAATGTACCTTTCACAAAGATCCAATAAGGCATATTCCTAATTAAATTTCTCCGTTCTGCACAACTCGACATCCCAAATTTGAATTTCAAAAGCGCCCTCTCTTCCGAACAACGAAGGCCATTTCGTAAGCTGTCCTACCGTTTAAAGCCAATAAGTACAAAAAAATAGTTTTGAACACACTATTATAAAAACACAACCTTGTTATCAGTTATTAAACACACTCATGTAATGGTAACCAGGGAACTAAAAACGTTTTCACAGAGGAGAAGATTTGGTTTATCTTAATACATCCAGCGTTTTAATTAAAGTAAGTTACGACTTTTTATAACTCAGGTGTAGGGATAACCGGGCGCTATCTAATTGTGTATAAATTTTGCAAATAAAACAAGCAATGACCAATATACGTCAAGATTTGGCATATGGGCTGACAAACGCCGGTGTGGAATTTCTACCCACAGCTACAACAGCGCAATTGCGACGTTTAAGGTAAGGCGTAGTAGGGACCAATCAAGTCTCCAGGGTTGAGGTCGAAAGGGGCACCGCCCTCGTAATTGATGCCACTTTCGACATCGCCGCTACCGTTACCGCCGATACCGCCCATACTAATAGCCGCGATTGCGGCCGACACTGCCGCTCCTATTGTAACTGCTATGATTTCCGATACCGCCGCTGCCGTCACTGGTAGAAATGTAAAACGGGCAAGCCCCCTTCCTATGAACCTTGACGAAGAAGTTGCATCCTTGCAGAAGCGCTTGGAAATCCTCAAATTAACCAAGCAAATAGAAGTGTTGGAGCGCCCATCTAGTCAGCGGGGGCTAGAATTCGGGGACATCGAACACGCCATACTGAAGTTCAGTGGCGACGATGTGTCGCTCACCGTTGGCAATTTCCTTCATGATTTTGAGGTGATCATGGAGGCTACAGGTGCTGACGACCGATTTAGGCTACTCGCCCTCCGTCGCACATTAACAGGAACAGCCAAGGATTTTCTGACAACGACGTCAGCCTTGAGTTATACTGAACTGAAGAACGCGCTCAATAGATGACATCGGGAGTACTGACCCCAACACTATTATTAACGGCACGTACAATTGAGGAGTTAAGGGCACTAGTAAGCCGTTTCCAAAATAAATATTTCGTCGCCGGTGCAGTATCGTCATCAGCACAAAAAACACCTCTAAAGACTGAAAGTGAGCAGAAACAAAAGCAGAAGTGTTATAACTGCTCGCAGCACGCTCACATTAAGCCGAAATGCCCTTGTAGCCGAATCCGTTTACTGCCGGGTAATTTTCTACTTTTTCCCAGGCTTGTTTGCTGCTGGGTAGTAGCCTGAATACAAAAATACTGGTTTTCGGACTTACTAGTCATTGGCTATATTTTATCACCCGATTTAACGGGATATCCTTTTGTTCGCCGAACCGACTATTTTGCTGAAACAAAACGGCCGGTCCGGCGACAAAATAGAAATTTTGCTCGGCCACTTCTTTTTGGACCAGCCAATTAGCCACATACCAGCGAGACCAGCAGCAAACAGCGTGATTACGATTGTTTTTCCGAGCACCAGCAGCCAGCCAACACAGCGGACACCATTATACAAGTGTAAGTTAAAATTCAATTTTATATACACACATTTACAATAATACTCATAATATACTGCGAATTTGCGCAAATAGGTGTAAACACATTTAACTAAAGATTGACAAGTTTCGGTTAACACTAATCTTTGTAACTTTTCTTATTTGGATAACGCCGGCCTACTAGACCAAGGTTATTTGCGGCACATCGTTCAGCCCTTACTCATTAAGACCGAACGACGCATGTTTCCGAGGTTGGAAGGTGGGACATGACTATCGCTCCTGTCCAAACCCGGCGAAGGTTATGAAGCCTCAAGAGGTTGCTGCCGTGTACATGGAAAAAGACGCTTATGTTGTTGGGGCCTTTAATTATTTGAGTATAGTGTTAAAGACTGCCAGGGAACCCATAGTTCATAAATTATTTTCTCTTTTCGATAGTCCGGCTAGCTTTATAAGGATGTCACTGGTCCCCAATGATGCATTACAGAAATATGTACATTGTCAAACCGTTTCAAAGATTCAAAGGCATTGGTGGAAAAAATATTGAAATATTATTTACTTTTAAAGCTTGTATTAAATACTTGTCAAAAATAAAAACAATTGAATCAAATGTAATTGCTGATGAAAATATGACTATGCCAATTATTTTGGGCCGTGACTTCCTAGGGACATTCAATATAAAATTATCAGACGCTGTAAAAAGATATAGAACAAATAGATTACTAGATATAAGAGATGATACTAATTCAATGATGTGCGAAAGGGCGCAATTTTTAACTGACTCTCAGGCACTTGTCGCTATTAAAAAACCGCACTGTTCTGATTTCGGCGATTCCATGACTGCCAAAATATTCCAAGGCTGTGTGAATTCACTGCCGCTGACGTTGCTGATATTTTTTGTATTGACGTTTCTCTCGACAAGGGGAATATTGATGTATGCCCCAAGCTGACGAAAGGTAGCCGTGACGATTTGAAACATCTAGTTAATAGTGCATACCCCAATTCAGGCATAAAATCCGCAATCGCCCAATTCAGAACAGTGCGGCTTTTCAATAGCGACAAGTGCCTGAGAGTCAGTTACAAATTGTGCCCTTTCGCACATCATTGAATTAGTATCAAGTACGAGATGAGAATACATTAAACGACGGACGTTCCTTTCTGCTGTGGTCCTCGTCTTTTGTCTTGCTTGGAGCGTAACCAGCTGCAATCAATCATTGACGAACTTTGCGGGGAGGGCATAATAAGACCAAGTGATTCGCCACATGCTTCAGCCATTGTTCTGGTTAAGAAAAAGAATGGTAAAATTCGCAGGTGTATAGAATACAGGGCCCTAAACAAACGTGACTGTTAGAGATAACTCTTTGATTGATGATTGAGTCAAATACTTACAAAATAAAAGATTTTTCATCAGGTGCAGATGGCACCAAAATAGATACCTTTGACTGCATTCGTGACCCCTAATGGACAATTTGAATTTTTAAAGATGCCATTCGGTCTGAATAATGCGCCTGCTGTGTTTCGGAGATTTATCCACATCGTTCGTCATATGGTCGATAGTAGGAAAATAATAATATATATGGATGATATCATTATTGCTACTGAAAGATTCGAGGATCACAAAGATTTATTAAAGACAGTACTGGAACGACTCACTTTGCGTGGTTTAAAACTAAATTTAGACAAATATAAATTTGGATATGACGAAAAGATTATTTAAGATATGCCGGATTCAGAACTTATTTGGAGGACATACTCTTCACAATAGTTACTGATTGTAATTCATTGACATTGAGCCTTCAAAGAATACAACTTAGTTCTAGGATAGCTAGACGGGCCCTTGAACTTGAAATTTTCAATTACAAAATTCAACACAAGCGAGGAACCTCAATGGGGCATGTTGACGCTCTGAGTAGGAGGCAAATAGCTTCAAAGATGAACACGGATGATGTCGAATTTCAAATACAGGCTGCTCAAGCGCGTGATAATGCTATCAAATTACTGAGAGACCGATTAGAAAACGAGTGCACCGGACTTAGTACAAAAAGAAGCAGGACGAAATGAAAGTTCTCTATGTACCTTATGAAATGGAGGATAATGTGATACGGGCGATTCACGAAAAAATTGCTCATTTATCTGTTGATAAAACACTCAGCAATTTAAAGCGGTATTACTGGTTTCCCAATATGAGATCAAAGGTAGACAAGTTCATCAGAAACTGTTTAAAATGTATAATGTATGACACACCGCCGCAGGCTAAGGAGAGGACACTGTACCCCATCCCTAAAACTCCTCTACTGTTTGAAACTATTCACATAGACCACTTTGAGCCACTGCCATCAACTAGGTCAAAACGGCAACATATTCTGGTAGTTGTTGATGCCTTTACAAAGTTTGTGAAGCTCTACCCGACTTATTCGACGAGTACTCGAGAGGTTACGGCCGCTCTCGAGAAATATTTAAGCTATTATAGCCGACCAAGACGAATTGTGAGTGATCGGGGAACTTGTTTTACCTCTTTGGAGTTCGGCGATTTCTTAACAAAGAGCAAAATAAGTCATGTCAAAGTCGCGGTGGCCTCCCCTCAGGCTAATGGGCAGGTGGAAAGGATTAACAGGATACTGAAGACAATGTTAGGTAAATTGACCGACGAATTAAATCACGACGACTGGGTTTGGAAACTTCTCGAAGTAGAGTATGCTATAAATAATTCGGTCCATAGTACTTGCCGATATACCCCCAGCCGGCACCTATTCGGTGTCGAACAAAGAGGAGTGGTCACGGATGAGTTTACAGAATATTTCCAAGATACGAAAAGACGCATCTAATGCCATAGTAGCTAGACAAGACTATGATACCAAGCGGGCCGCTAAGAGAAGTTTTGAGACCAAGGCGTGGAACGTAGGCGATTACGTGGTCATGAGAAACGTAGATACCAATGTTGAAAATGCACGTTCGCTTGGAACTGCCAAAATCAGGGATAAAAAGCCCTTTTTTCTTTTCACAGTTTTAGTGGATTTGAATTGCGATCTAAAAGCTCTTCATTTACCTTCGCTTTCTACAATTGAAATTTCTTAGTATGAAATTTCTAAATATTGTATAAATATCGCTGTGGTCGAGTTGGTAGCGGTGCGTGCTATAACTTGATATGCCGGTGAGTTCGAGGTTCGAATCTCAGTCAGGGCAAGCAAAATCTTTATAATAGAAAAAGTTTTTTCTAATAGCGGTCACCCCTCGGCAGGCAATGGCAAACCTCCGAGGGCATTTCTGCCATGAAAAAGCTTCTCATTAAATACATCTGCCGTTCGGAGTCGGCACAAAACTGTAGGTCCCTCCATTTGTGGTATAATATAAAGACGCACACCATTAAGACCGAACGACGCATGTTTCCGAGGTTGGAAGGTGGGACATGACTATCGCTCCTGTCCAAGCCCGGCGAAGGGTATGAAGCCTCAAGAGGTTGCTGCCGTGTACATGGAAAATATTCCAAGGCTGTGTGAATCCACTGCCGCTGACGTTGCTGATATTTTTTGTATTGACGTTTCTCTCGACAAGGGGAATATTGATGTATGCCCCAAGCTGACGAAAGGTAGCCGTGACGATTTGAAACATCTAATTAATAGTGCATACCCCAATTCAGGCATAAAATCCGCAATCGCCCTATTCAGAACAGTGCGTCTTTTCAATAGCGACAAGTGCCTGAGAGTCAGTTACAAATTGTGCCCTTTCGCACATCATTGAATTAGTATCAAGTACGAGATGAGAATACATTAAACGACGGACGTTCCTTTCTGCTGTGCTCCTCGTCTTTTGTCTTGCTTGGAGCGTAACCAGCTGCAATCAATCATTGACGAACTTTGCGGGGAGGGCATAATAAGACCAAGTGATTCGCCACATGCTTCAGCCATTGTTCTGGTTAAGAAAAAGAATGGTAAAATTCGCAGGTGTATAGAATACAGGGCCCTAAACAAACGTGACTGTTAGAGATAACTCTTTGATTGATGATTGAGTCAAATACTTACAAAATAAAAGATTTTTCATCAGGTGCAGATGGCACCAAAATAGATACCTTTGACTGCATTCGTGACCCCTAATGGACAATTTGAATTTTTAAAGATGCCATTCGGTCTGAATAATGCGCCTGCTGTGTTTCGGAGATTTATCCACATCGTTCGTCATATGGTCGATAGTAGGAAAATAATAATATATATGGATGATATCATTATTGCTACTGAAAGACTCGAGGATCACAAAGATTTATTAAAGACAGTACTGGAACGACTCACTTTGCGTGGTTTAAAACTAAATTTAGACAAATATAAATTTGGATATGACGAAAAGATTATTTAGGATATGCCGGATTCAGAACTTATTTGGAGGACATACTCTTCACAATAGTTACTGATTGTAATTCATTGACATTGACCCTTCAAAGAATACAACTTAGTTCTAGGATAGCTAGACGGGCCCTTGAACTTGAAATTTTCAATTACAAAATTCAACACAAGCGAGGAACCTCAATGGGGCATGTTGACGCTCTGAGTAGGAGGCAGGTAGCTTCAAAGATGAACACGGATGATGTCGAATTCCAAATACAGGCTGCTCAAGCGCGTGATAATGCTATCAAATTACTGAGAGACCGATTAGAAAACGAGTGCACCGGACTTAGTAGACGGACATGTTTACAAAAAGAAGCAGGACGAAATGAAAGTTCTCTATGTTTCACGAAAAAATTGCTCATTTATCTGTTGATAAAACACTCAGCAATTTAAAGCGGTATTACTGGTTTCCCAATATGAGATCAAAGGTAGACAAGTTCATCAGAAACTGTTTAAAATGTATAATGTATGACACACCGCCGCAGGCTAAGGAGAGGACACTGTACCCCATCCCTAAAACTCCTCTACTGTTTGAAACTATTCACATAGACCACTTTGAGCCACTGCCATCAACTAGGTCAAAACGGCAACATATTCTGGTAGTTGTTGATGCCTTTACAAAGTTTGTGAAGCTCTACCCGACTTATTCGACGAGTACTCGAGAGGTTACGGCCGCTCTCGAGAAATATTTAAGCTATTATAGCCGACCAAGACGAATTGTGAGTGATCGGGGAACTTGTTTTACCTCTTTGGAGTTCGGCGATTTCTTAACAAAGAGCAAAATAAGTCATGTCAAAGTCGCGGTGGCCTCCCCTCAGGCTAATGGGCAGGTGGAAAGGATTAACAGGATACTGAAGACAATGTTAGGTAAATTGACCGACGAATTAAATCACGACGACTGGGTTTGGAAACTTCTCGAAGTAGAGTATGCTATAAATAATTCGGTCCATAGTACTTGCCGATATACACAGCCGGCACCTATTCGGTGTCGAACAAAGAGGAGTGGTCACGGATGAGTTTACAGAATATTTCCAAGATACGAAAAGACGCATCTAATGCCATAGTAGCTAGACAAGACTATGATACCAAGCGGGCCGCTAAGAGAAGTTTTGAGACCAAGGCGTGGAACGTAGGCGATTACGTGGTCATGAGAAACGTAGATACCAATGTTGAAAATGCACGTTCGCTTGGAACTGCCAAAATCAGGGATAAAAAGCCCTTTTTTCTTTTCACAGTTTTAGTGGATTTGAATTGCGATCTAAAAGCTCTTCATTTACCTTCGCTTTCTACAATTGAAATTTCTTAGTATGAAATTTCTAAATATTGTATAAATATCGCTGTGGCCGAGTTGGTAGCGGTGCGTGCTATAACTTGATATGCCGGTGAGTTCGAGGTTCGAATCTCAGTCAGGGCAAGCAAAATCTTTATAATAGAAAAAGTTTTTTCTAATAGCGGTCACCCCTCGGCAGGCAATGGCAAACCTCCGAGGGCATTTCTGCCATGAAAAAGCTTCTCATTACATACATCTGCCGTTCGGAGTCGGCACAAAACTGTAGGTCCCTCCATTTGTGGTATAATATAAAGACGCACACCACAAATGGTAGCAGAAGCTCGGCCAAACACTGAGCTATATAGTGTACGCGCCAAAATTATATATTATATATTTAATAAAACACGACGCCATTTCTAACAAGAAGGCGATAAGAGCGTTCCTTGTGAAGGCAATATTGTCAAATGAATTGGACATTGTTCTTCTCTTACGATAGCCGCGTCTTATTTCGACTTTATCCGTACTTAAGGCAATACAACTACGGATCTAGCAACGACATAAATTCTTTACAAGTTTGAGATCTAAGTATATTATGGCGTAGTTTTCATGTAAGGAATCGGAATTGGGTACCAACAATTCCCAAGTATTGGGTACAGACAATTCAGCACAGCATCACTAGTGGAAAGACGTTACGGTAGCGAGCACAGTAGACGTACACCGAGTTAAGGAATCGCTACCAAAAATCGAACGGAACTGCAAGAGCTTTCTTCCGATATCACAGTACAACAGCTAATCTGGGGGGTGAGAAATTCCAAGTCAGGGTGATGGTACTAGGTCAGTATAGTAAAACCCTCAAAGGGTTTGGCGTTCGTATGTGTCAGTTTTTTTTTATGACCTTTTAAATTTTTTCCTTATCTTGATGTTTTTTCGCTTAGTTGTAACATTTTGGAAAAAACGTAGTTTAACATAACTCGAGAACCACTTGTCCGATTTTGATGAAACAAATTTAAAAATTAAGAATTACAGTTTCTCTAATCTGTTTCTATACCGTTTTCCTATATGTGCAACACTTTCGAAGTTAAAAATGAATGTATGAAGGGAAAAAAGTATTTTTTTCCTAAAAATTTAAATATTTTTTTTTTAATTCATAAAAAATCCAGCAACACTGGTTCTGTAATGTTCACATAAAACATGCATTGTCATTATACTTCTTCTCTTTCTCACACTGGTTCTGTGATTTTTGTCATTCAACAAGTGCCGACGAACGCGAACAGTTAAAGTAATTTTTCTCAAATTTTTTAAAAGTGAACAAAAGAGAACAAAATATGGAACTGTGCAAGCCAGATGTAAATAGCTTTTGCTACTGCTGTGGTCAATATGTCTCAACACATAAAAAAAGGGGAAATTTCAGTACTGATTTTGTTCAAACATACGAGATGTACTTCAACCAAAATGTTATAGTGAACGAAAATTGGGTACCAAATATAGTGTGTAAAAGCTGCTACAACCGTCTAATGGATTGGAAAAATAGAAGACGTGAAAGTATGCCATTCGGTATCCCAATGACTTGGACTAATCCTGGCGAAGGTCACAATCCATTGAATTGCTATGCATGTGCGAATAAAGGAGCCGCAAAAAGGATAAGAAAATCGTATAATTACGTTGGTGTTGCAAGTGCCGCAACACCATTGCCTCATTCGGACCACATTCCTGTGCCAAAAGCTTCTAGCCCAGATATTTTCTCTTTTACGACTGCTCCGACATATCATGCACGTGATGATCCCCCATATGAGCCATCAGTATCCAATGAGCCAATTTTAATAAATCAAAATAAGCTTGATTCAATTGATGGCAAGTTGGAATTAACACAGCATGAATCGTAAGAGCTGGCTTCCATTTTGAAATCAAACAATTTGTTGGCACCCGGTGTGAAAGTCACAGCTTATCGAAGTCGTCAGGCAACACTCCAAAGTTTATTCCTTGTGAATGATGAAAAAACTTCTGCATATTGCCCGGATGTAGGAAAATTGATGAACGCAATGGAAATAAAATATGAAGCAGATGACTGAAGATTATTTATTGACAGTTCAAAACTCAGCTTGAAGGCGGTTTTACTGCATAAGACCAATAAAAAACCTTCAGTTCCAATCGCCTATAGTACAGAAACGAAAGAAACATATGATGCACTGGAAAATATTTTAAAATTGGTTAACTACGCCAAACATATGTGGCGCATATGCTGCGATTTAAAAGTTGTAGCAATGCTTTGCGGTCTTCAAAGCGGCTATATAAAATATATGTGCTTTTTGTGCGATTGGGACACACGATTTTCCAGTGACCAATATGCATGCCACGGATGGAAACTCAGAGAGCACAGCAGGTTACAAACGGCCAATATTATTCGTGAGCCTCTAGTGCCGAAGGAGAAGATATTGCTGCCTCCACTGCATATTAAACTTGGAATTGTTAAGAATTTTGTCAAAACTGTCGCCAAAAGAGATGAAGTTTTCTTGTTTTTGAAACTAATTTACCCGAGACTCAGCGAAAGTAAAATTAAAGAAGGAAAGTTATAATATCACATTCATTTCCCATGGTTTTCCATCTTAACAAATTAATTTTTTCCAAACAGGCGTACTAAATGGTCCAGATATACGAAAGCTGATTAAAAGTGACGCATTCAACAATATTTTGATTGACGCTGAATTGAATGCATGGCAGGCAATCAAAGAAGTAATAGAAGGCTTGTTGGGAAAGCATCGTTCTAACAACTACGATGTTTCTGTCGCAAGGATGTTAAGAGCATTCTCGGAAATTGGTGTCCACATGTCCTTGAAAATCCATTATTTACATCATCATCTGGACTACTTCAGCAAACAATTGGCTACCGAATCTGATGAACAAGGTGAACGCTATCATCAAGTTGCTATGCCATTTGAAATGAGGTAATGCTGATTTTTTATTTTTTCAAACTCATTTTAATAAAACAAAAACTTACAGACAGGCAAAAAGTCGCCGAGTGCAATAATTGCGGAAATTTGCTGGTGGAGTAAGCTTGTGTGGCAAGACAGGGATGATCTTGATGATAAAGAATTTTCAGGAGATGCAGAAGGGCCAACAGTGTAGTCACACATTGACATTATGTGTGGTTCAGAAACTGATGATAGCGATGAATGCGATGCCACTAGTCCCGAACAACCACCATCGAAAAAGTCTAGGCAATATTTATTAAAATAAATAAAAATAAATAAATAAAATAAAAATAAAAAATTATAAATATGTTTACTTTATTTTTTTAGTAGTTTATGGCCAGAAGTCTGGAGTTATTGGGGAAAATTTATAAAAAAGGCGATAAATGACACTTTTTTGAATAAAAACAAATAGAAATTGTAATTCTTAATTTTTCTAAATTTGTTTCATCAAAGTCGGACAAGTGGTTCTCGAGTTATGTTAAACTACGTTTTTGCCAAAATGTTACAACTAAGCGAAAAAACATCAAGATAAGGAAAAAATTTAAAAGGTCATAAAAAAAACTGACACATACGAACGCCAAACCCTTTGAGGGTTTTACTATACTGACCTAGTACCATCACCCTGACTTGGAATTTCTCACCCCCCCAGACAATAATCCCAAAAATGTTCCACAGTGTATTGAGAAGGTTGCTCATTGGCTAATGGAGATGCATCTGGCTCGCACCTTGAAATTGTAAAAATTTATAAATGGATACGAGATAGATATACGAAACGAGCAATATATGGGAATCCAAAACCATCATTCGTTGAAAGTTTCGTGCGGTTCTGCACGGACTGCCGGAAAAGATAGACTGCTACTCTTTGCAAATCGGTGATACTCTGGACTTAGAAAACGAGTACATACTAGTTCTCAACTCTTGACTTGAAGAGCGGTTATTGACAAGGGAATGTGAAGAAGCAAGGAGAAGACGGCGTTCAGCGTTGTGAGATGGTCTGTGTTAATTTACGGTTATGCTCTTTGGACTATACATGTTCCTGACTCTTTTGAAAGACTTATGGACCACAAAGCTACGATTTTTTTATTAGGCATCGAAAAGTGCTCACGGAAATGCTGATAGGCTATGCAAACTGGAATGTAAATATAGTTCAAAAGCTGAAGCCTAAGAAGATATAATAGATTTCCGGATAACGACAGCAACATCAGCAGGGGACTAGGCCAGCTGAGAAAGGGCCAAAAGGAAGATGAGGATGTAGAACTAATGATTCATGAACTGGAGATGGACAGACGGTCTACTGAGAGCAAATGGCAGAAGTAAGGCCAGCTATGACAAGGCATTGAAAAGCGAGGTGTTCCAAAGAGATTAATTGTTGCTATAAAATCTGGGCAACTGGGAGGTCCGTATAACGGAAGAAAACGGCAAATTGATGTGGAGTATCGAATCCGTGCAGAGAAATGAAACAAAATGAAGGTAGTCCCCCTAACAGGCTTGCAGCACATGCCACAGCAAATCGACTCTATTATGATTGCCGTCGTGACACCAAACGACGACGACTTGTTAAAATCGGTATCGGTGTTTTCGTTATCGATAAACTGATGACACATATTTGGTATTTGCTAAGCAAAGTCGCTGCCGACGTTGAATTCAAACGACGCCATTTCTGTCAGCCGCGTTTACTGACGACTGGAAGAAATTTTCTAATTACCCTGTTATGTGCGGGGACCAGCAGAAGACTAGTAGCCACTAGGCAACTATACTAGAATTTCCATTAAGCAAGGCCACCCGCTACTGGATATCGGCTACTGAAAGTATGTAAATGTTTCCCTTATAAAAAGATCTTTATAATTTTTCACTCTTTCTTCTAAATGTAATTGTTAAAAAATCAAAATCAGGGATGTTGTTGGATCAATCGGCATACTTTTGTGTATACTGTGTATTTGTGTATACTGAGATCAATAGCAATACATAATACGAAGAACGGTTTTAGTAGCCGTGGCTAGTAGACCGGCAACTATACACTAGTCTTCAAACATATAAGGGGATTAAGTATAATTGAAATTGTATTGTTTGAGATATTAAAAAACAAAATTACAAAAGCAGAAAAAATTGAAACTCTGGTAGCTGAGAAAAAGAAAAAAGTCCTAGCTTTGTTTGTTTTATTATACAATAAAGTTTGTAACATGGAAAACCCAGCGACTTAATTATCTTTAAAACAACGTAAAAAACTTTTACAATATGCGCAAAATTCAATCGAAATGGTATCTGCACCGCAAGTCCTAATTTATTTAAAATTTTTTAGTATGATTTACAATTTTATTGAGCTCAAGACCATTTTATGGAAGATTTTGTTTTATTTATTAGGCCAACAGAAAAATAAACAAGCATTTATTTTTTAGTATGTTAAACTTTACTTAGGACATAAAAAGTATACACTCGTTTTTATTTTGAAGAACTGCCCCAGCAAGAACACTCTCGTTTAAATAACGTATGTTATACCGATAGCATTTTTATAAAGGCAAGTTAGCTAAAGACTGAATGATTTCCAAGTGAATTGTTTTATTTAAAACTTACATATTGCCCCTGCGCATACCTAAACTGTTAGGATTTTTCAGTAAGAGTATTTCTAGTACTGCGACTATTGTTTACGATTACTTCTACACTAAATTTGTTAAAAATCACACAACGGTTTTTATTGGCGCAATGAATATGAACCTGTAAATATGCTTTAGAGTAGGGATGGGCAGCAGAAATCTTCAAATTTATAAGAAGCCACCCAAATAAAATAGATTGATTATGGGTAAATAATAGTACGTGTACATTCATACTGACGCGCATGAGTTCGTAAATAAGAGAGTATTGCGCTGCTACTAAGCTTAGTCGGTAGCAAACCGACTTTCTTTTGAGCATGATCTTTCTTTTTTCCAATCGAATTTCTACCGAAAAATAATATGTGAAAGAACAATCTCTCCCTTTGAAATTTTGCAACCAACTGAACTCTGACTCACTGCAAAAGTAAATTACTTCTACGTTTGTTTGTAACTGGAATGAGAGAGCAAGTATGCGTGAGTACTTAACGGGGATGCCAACTCATACGCAACACAGCGAGAACTAGCTTTTTATGTTAATAATAATAATAGCACAGCGCGTTCACACGTTAAACTGTTATTTCGATATTTATGTTAAGTTTGAAATTATTATAAGCTTGTAATCTTTTGCACCGTTCAAATAATACAAAATAAATATACCTACATAAGTAAACATACACAGCCATTTTACTGTTAGCTGAGCCGAAGATATTTAAAAATGATCGAAAACTGTAATCTTCAGTGCCTAATTTATTCTGGATATTAAAATGTTAGCAAATACATACATACATACGAAGAAATGTAAATGTATTATTGCATATAAAATATACGAGTACTTGCACATTACGATTGCAATAGAGTAAAAACCTTAATTAATTACTTCTACAAAAGTTTTAAATCGAAGTTGGTATTATTGGATATGACTAAAAAGTCGTTGGTTGGTTTTTATTTTAGTTAATACAAACAACACTTATATTTTAGCCAGATCACAAGTGTCTTAAGGAGACATACTTATTTTTCTGAAAAAAATTAGTAATTTTTTGATGTATTCCAAGTTTTAGTGCATTGAGAGAACCGAAAGATGGCAACCATAGGTTTTCACATACGTGAGTACTCACATATACTTAGTCCCTCAAACAGATGCAATTCTGTTTACCCCAATGCCCTACGTTAGAGGGCACCATACAGCTCCTAATGGTAAAATCTGAAACATGTCTGACCTCTATCAGTTTTCCGCCATTTGTGATATTTTCCGAGAAAAAAAAGTATTTCAGCAAAATCACAACATCAATTAATCAACTAAAAACTCAATATTATAATTGATTATATCTTTAATTTCATTCGATGCCGACACGACTTAAAATTGGCGACCATATCGACTAAGGCAACCGTAATTAGGTTCAGCATCTCACTCTGATACCATTTCGCACGTTGTTATGCACAAAATCGAAGTGACAAAAAGAAGTAAAAGGCACATAGCCGCATAAGTTAATCAATAATTACCTCTGGAAAGAACGTTTGTGGTTATGAGAACTTTTTCAAGACCTGCTCGGAATCGATCCAAAACAGCAAGTCGTTGTTCCACAGTCAAATCTCCAGAGAGCACCGCAACCGAATGACCATCGGATGACATCTTACCAGCTAACCATCCAGCAGTTTTCCGGGTCTAAGTGAAATTCATTATATTTACAGTACGCAATTAATTTATTGATACCTACATGACAGAATATTATAGCTTGCCCAATTGTTATTCCGGCATAAATATTTTGAATTGCGTTGTATTTATCTTCCTCACTTAAACATTTTACATAATATTGTTTAATATTTTCAAGAGATTCTTGCTCCCGCATAAGTCTGAAACGTGATAGAAATTATCGCGAAAACAAAATTTGTTGCTTGTATGAACCTACCTTATGATGGTTGGATCAGGCACAATATGCTGAGCGAAATTCATAACTTCTTTATCATATGTAGCGGAGAAAAATAGCATTTGACATTTTGGCGAAAGCTGTCTAAAAAAAAAACGAACTTTGAAATTTGAAAATTGTAAGAGCTAAGGACAAGTTTTAATTTTGTTCATAAGGTAAAGTTATACCAAAAGGCTATTATGACAGGTGATTGGGTAGAATATATTCAAGTAAAGAACAATTACAAGAAAATGATTATATTAAAAAAAATAAAATATATACAACACAAGATTGAAACAAACAGAAGCGATAATCGTTTAATGTGGAAGTATCTTAAGAGCGTAGAGAATAATACGGATAATAAAGAACTCATGAAAGAAGTTCGCATCAATGACAAAGTTTTCAGGAATAGTAATGAAATTGCTGACAAGTTAAATTATTTCTTTGTGGATAGTGTCCTCGACTTAAATAGAAATATTGAAAAATCGTACTATAATTATACAAGGCAGGAATGTTATGAGGGTACGTTTGAATTTGATGAAATTTGTGCAGATGACATTATCCATATTACTAGGAAATTTAAGAGTTAGTAAATAAAAGTCTTCGATCAGCAACAGTTCCAATAAAATGGAAAATTTCGACCATAGTCCCAATAAAGAAGGTTAAAAACACAATAACAGCTGATGAACTCAGGCCAATAAACACCCTACCTAGTTTGGAAAAATTTTAGAAACGGTTGTGAAAAAGCAATTAGTGAACTATATTGAGATTAATAAAATTTTTATAAAAGAGCAATCAGGATTCAGAGCTAAACACTCATGCGAAACTGCGCTAAACTTTGTATTATCGCAATGGAAAGAAGATCTTAATTCCAAGATGAATGTTATAGCGATGTTTATTGACCTCAAAAGAGCGTTTGAGACAATTGATAAAGAAATAATGTTAAAAAACTGCAATATATTGGTGTAAGGAACAATGAACTTGACTGGTTTCGAAGCTTCCTATCAGATCGCAAGCAACAAAATATTATTGGTTAATCTATGTCAAAAAAAAGTAGCTGTCGATATTGGCCTACCGCACGGATCAGTTTTGGACCCAATTTTATTTAACGTTTATATTAATGACATAAACACCTTACAATCAGCGAGAGAAACCTACCTAATGCAGTGGCACAGATACAAGATCTTGACTGCTTATATAAATGGCTATGTGTAAATAAAATTAAACTTAATGTGAAAAAGACAAAGTTCATGGTTCTATCTAGGGCTTTTAATTTTAACTCAGTAAGCTACAGCTTAAAAATAAAGGATGACATAATCGAAGAAGTTAACGTTATGAAGTATCTAGGTATATATAGATAATAAGTTAAAATTTGCGGATCACATTGAATACACAGTTAACAAAATTGCGAAAAAAAATTGGTCTAATATACAGATCTCTAATTGAGCCGCACTTTATATATTGTCCAACGATCTTCTTTATAGCTAGCGACACACAAATTGATAAACTCCAAAAAATGCAAAATAGAGCTATGCGATTTATATTAAATAAGCTTTACGATACACCTATACAGGAGATGATTGAAGCTTTGAATTGGCTGAGCGTGAAACAGCAAATATTCTTTCACGCCATGAAATTCGTGTTTAGTATAAAACAGGGTAGCCTGCCTGTCTTCGATACATAAATGAAACGCACTTATACTTACTCAGGGAAAATAATAGTTTCAGGCTACACAAACAGAAGTTGATAAGAGAAATATTTTTTACAAAGGATTGAAATGTTTTAATGAGCTCCCAAGTTTAATAAGAAATTGTAATAACATTACTACCTTCAATAGGCTACTATCTGATTACTGCAGGACATTACCTATTAGATAAAAAGGTTCGGTATGGAAACAAGTCTTTTCCATCCGTTCCACCAGAGAAATTCTGGAACTAAATCATATAGATCACCTATGCCAAAGAAATTCAATAAAAGGTTGGCTTGGAAACTAGTCCTTTCCAACCGACCTGTTCAAACACGTACATTGCTTGGAATCTCGTCCATTCCGACAGCT
Source organism: Philophylla caesio (assembly GCA_963971545.1). Classification (NCBI taxonomy): domain Eukaryota; kingdom Metazoa; phylum Arthropoda; class Insecta; order Diptera; family Tephritidae; genus Philophylla; species Philophylla caesio. Next base: position 91,723,764 of record OZ020607.1, read on the forward strand.
TAAATAAGATATTTCTCATCAAAAAGCCTGTTATACCTGCGAAATAAACCACCTGCGTCGGAAGATGCAATGCTGCTCGGAATCTCGTCCATTCCGACAGCTTGTATAGGGTGCTGCTCATCAAAAAGCCTGATACATAAACCGCCTGTCGAGCATAGAGCGGGGAAGATGCGATGCTGCATGTAATCTCGTCCATTCCGACAGCAGAAATAATGTGTACATAACTCATCGAAAAAGTATGTTATACCTGAAGAAGAATTGTAGAATCAGTATGGCTCTGAAACTTCTCAATTGAACTCAGACCACCTGTCGGGCATATACATACGATGATGCTCGGAATCTCGTCCATTCCGACATCGTCAATAATAATAAACTCATCGACCGAAATTACAAATTATATTGCTATAAAATAAAAATGTGTATAAATGTGTACTATCTCAATGAATATGTGGTTGTAAAAATACGATTCTTACTTATAATACGTTTTAGTTTTTAAAGTAAATATTGTACATAATAAGTTAATTTTTGAATTTGTCTGTGTGTTATACATGTATATTTGTGAAATTTTAGGTCAGCACACCGTAATAATGAATTAAATTAAATATAAGTGGCATAAGTTGGAAGGTACATATATACTACATGTCATGTCATACGCACAAATTATATTTCAAGATTTTTTTAAGCATGCTTGCAGAAGCCTTTTTCCAATGCATCAATGTCGAGAGATGGTGGAAAATCGTTCCGAAATACAACTTATAAGATGTTAGAAGAAATAATTTAGAAAAAAATAACTTAAATTCAGTTGCATCAAAGCAAAGCTGGAAATTAAGCGCCGTTTTTCTCTTTTCTTTTTCTTCAAGATTTTGCTTATTAATTATGTAATCAAAAATTTGTTTTAGTTCAGAAAGTTGCTATTAAAATTGGGAGAGTTACCATTCAAGCTCAGAATTTCCATTTAAAAATCTGAACTTCCATTTAAAATTCAGAGTTGCCTTTTCAATTAAAGTACAAAGACTTCTCTAAAAAAAATTATGTAAACCTAAGCTTCAAACTTAGTACACAATTTTATAAGATTCAACAATTTTTTTTTTTGCAAAACACTTTTGAAATTTGTAAGGTGAGATGATTATTTATGTAGATGCGTTATATACATAACGTTAAAAATCAATGGTAACTTGAAACTGATTAACACTGAAAATTTATTAAACTTATATTAAACGATCTAAAAAACTTTATTCTAGCTGGGTTTTAACATTTGTTTGCAAAAAAATTTAGTTTTGAAGAATGTTCGGTATCTATGTATCAAAGCTAATTTGGTAAAATTTAATATTTGCAGCTATTTAAAACAAATAAATGATAATGAAATTTTTAACTCATTTGCAGGTCTGCCTTCATTTTTCTATAATTTTTGCCAATTACTTGTTTCAACCAGCTGTTATTGCTTATAACATGCCCCAATTTGATTTTTCTAGCTGTCAAATTGAAATATTGGTGAAACTCATGATTCAATTATTAAAGGTTTGGTAACTAAGCAGCTAGCTCCCTCACTTTTTGTCAAACGGCTCCCTTAGCATCAAAACCGTTTTGCTTCTTAAAAATAATAATAGTAGTTACCTCAAAACTTTTTAATACCACAAACTAACAGGCAACACTTTTTGTTTCTTATGTGCGCGTAAACGGTAAGTTTAATTTCGGATTTAATGGCAGCATTTTTTCTAATTATAAGATTGACCCCGTCTCGTAAATATTTCATGTAAATGTGTACAAATGACGCGCTTTTTCATAGAACGCTTTTACACATATAAATAATATATATATATATATAAATAAAATGGAAATTTTTGTAATTTCTAGAAGGAATGGGTTTCATAGGACAAATAGATTGAAGATGTATTCGCTAGTTAAAAATTAAAAAAAAATATATCTACTAAGTACACAATAATTTAGATTTTTTAAGCGTAGCTATTGTATTTCTTCATTTAAATGAAATGTGTTTGAAATTTTTAATTTAAATATCACTAACATTTTACTACTTATTATTTACTTTTTAATAAGGGAGTGCCAAAATTCGAATGTTATTATTTACCTAACCCTTTATAATTGAATCATGGGTGGAACTGAGAAAAATTAGGAACAAATTTAAATAACAGTGACCATTAATATAAAGTTTAAGTTAAATATTAAATTTAAAAATTACGTTAAACCGGCCGTAAGAACTTTCAAGTTCTTGCATACCTTAACTAACCTAAATTTGCAGTTTCCAGAGTTAACTATACGAAAAAAAAAAGAAAAAACCAAATCTCTTATAATATTCACGTAGGAGTGTATTGAATCATATACTTACTCTCTTACTTAATTGGCGCATTAACCGCCTAAGCGATTTTGGCCGAGGTCAACAAAGCACGCCAGCTGTCCCTATATTTTACTAACTTGCAAATTGGAAATCCCAAGTATAGCCAAGTCTTTTTCCACTTGGTCTTTCCAACGCAGAGGAGGTCTGCCTTTTACCTCTGCTACCACCCGCAGGTACCGCGTCAAAAACCGTCAGGGCTGGAGCTATTTCATCCATTCGTACGAATGGACCTAGCCAGCGGAGCCGCTGGTTCTTAATACTATATCTATGTCGTTATAAAGCTCGTACAGCTCATTGTTCCATCTTCTACGGTATTCGCCGTCGCAAAGACGCAAAGGTCCATAAATCTTTCGAAGAATCTTTCTCTCGAACACTCCCAGAGCCTTCTCATCTAATGTAGTCATCGTACATGCTTCTGCGCCATAAATTAGGACGGGCATAATGAGAGACTTATAGAGTATGTTTTTTGTCCGTCCAGAGAGGACTTTACTGTGCAATTGCCTACTCAGTCCGAAGTAGCACTTGTTGGCAAGAGAGATTTTGCGTTGGATTTCAAGGCTGACGCTATTATTGGTGTTAATGCTAGTTCCCAAGTAAACGAAGTGCTCTACTTTTTCAAAGTTATAAGTGTTAACAGTGATGTTTGATCCCTGTCGTCAATATGCCGACTGTCTATTTGATGACAGGAGATATTTCGTCCTGCCCTCGTTTACCTCCAGACCCATTCGCTTCGCTTCTCTATCCAGTTTGGAGAACGCAGAACTAACTGCGCGGTTGTTAAGACCGATGATGTCAATGTTATCGGCGTACGCCAGCAATTTCACACTCTTATAAAAGATGGTGCCTGACCGATTTAGTTCTGCGGCTCGAATTATCTTCTCCAGCATCAGGTTAAAGAAATCGTACTACAAAGAGTCACTCTGTCTGAAACCTCGTTTGGTATCAAACGGCTAGGAGATGTACTTTCCAAACTTATGTATGCAATGTTTGTATACTATTTGGCTGCGATGTGTATACAACGACGCCATGCTTAATTGCAATGAAAGGTGTAAATATGCTGATATTTGTGGGAACGATTTTCCGTCATCCCTTGTCAAGTTTGGTTTGGAGACAAACCGGTTCAGTTTAGGTCTGTTGTTCTGTATTTATTTCGTTTTTTTGGTCAAGCAGGTATTGGTTTAGGCTGCTATATGATGAGTTCTGCTAAATACAAGGCGGGGAAAGGAAAGCATTGCAAAACAAAGCAAAATTATGGCCAACTCTCAACTTTTGTACACTTTGACTACTGTTTACATTCCCAAGTTATTTCTGCGTGCATATACACACGGTAAGGAAAGAGTAATTGAAGCAATTAAGTGTCACAGTGTCGTGTTTAATAAAAGCACGCCCATTTAAATCGAAAAAAAAAATCTATTTTAGTTTTTTTTTCTTTTTCTCTTTCAAAACTATCTAAAAACATGTGTAAAATATTACCTTTGATTTAGAAGTGGTTCAAAAGATATTTCTTTCGTTGCACTTTATCAAAACTTTGAAGCGCGTTTTCTGAAAACCATGTTTTTGCAATTGGCGTGCACGATTGCGCGCAAATTATCTCACCTATCAATCTGATTCAACTTATATTTTGTAAAGTATGGAAAACTTTTCTATGTGAACCAAAGATATGAATAATTATATTGATTTTTGTAATTTTCAAATATGTATAACGTTGAAAATCGATTTTAAAGTTCATACATAGGTAAATATTATGAATTTTCCGTTTTCATTTGCATTCTGAGTTCATATAGAGTAGGCATGCCCAAGGCTTTCAAATGGAATTGCGCGCACTACAACATTGAAAACGCAGTCCATTTTTCCAGTGTGTAGACGTCAAGTTTTTCTGCAAAATTGATGTGCGACAATAAAAAAAAACCGAGTAGAAGAAAAAGCGATAGCCAACCAGCGAACAGCGCTAGCATACCCAGTCGGATTTGGTTGCTTCAAAAATGTACTCATCACATCGTTTTATAGTTTTTTGTAGTTTAGCTTTACAATATAAAAAGATAACATGTTTATTTTTTTGTGCAGATCTGATTAAAAAAAATTACATGCACTTAAAATATTTCAAATATTCCAAGAAAAATTACTCCACAAGTCACTATTTTAAGAACTTTGTTCTGTATGTTTCTAATGGGCCCAGCGTACAAGTTTCAGTAGTAGGCGCGGTAATGTGCGACGCACTTGCTATGCTGGTGTTTTAAAAACACTAAGTGCAAAATTGTATATTGGTGGGCATCGCTGATATAGAATATAGTAGACGAATTAATATATATATATAATGATATAGTACACGAATTAACAAGATATTTATATTTACTGTTACAGTTAAGAATTACGGTCGCTAGTTTACTCTAAAATACACTCTTTAAACGAATTGTCTACAATTTTCTTATTCTAAAAATAAAAATTCAAAAAAGCGACTTTTTCCTGGCGTCTAAATGATCCGACCTCCTTAAGAGAGGATGTGCTGACTACAACCAAGTGCCAAATATTTGCAGTTAAAAGCATATGCATAAAAATTTAAAATTATTATGGCAACAGCTACTTTTTCACACATTGCTTTAGCAAGCTTGTGAATCATGTTTGAATTACAAATGGCCAATCAACCCATTTACACGAAACATTCGTAATTCGTTTGGCATATCTGTTGCTGTTGTAATACTTACATACATACATACTTTTGCGTCTTCATTCACTCTAGGTTTGCCCCACAACCTCTTTTACATGAGTATTTTCTTCACAAACTCAACGTTTGGAACGTTTAATTTTTGTGTTGTTTTGATATTCATATGTACTTTGGGTATTTTCGATAAGTTTCCGATTAAAATTAGGCATCGATTTTTACTTGATTCGCATTCAGATTGAATCAACTATATATGTATATATATATTAGGCCGGGTCGATTTGTGGGGAGGCAAAAAAATCGCCCATTGCTCTGTGAAAATCATATTCTAGGGATCAAAATAAGAAACTTTGCCGAAGGAACCATACCTCTAAAACGAATTCTGATGTCCCCCAATTTGGGTCGAACTTTTGGGTAGGGGCAAATATTGATCCCACTTTGACCCATTTAGAGTGCTCCAATCGAGTCGAAATATATGACCGACCCCCACTAACTTTGGAGTGCCGATCCACCCATGCCAGTGGCACACCCCCTGGAACCCTCCTGGAGGTTTCCCATACAAACATTTCAAAAAATCACCATTTTTGGCCTTTACATGAAAAAATCAGCTAAATGGCTATGTTTTTTCTTTATTTTTATTTATTTATTTATAATATTTATTATTTATTTATAACAATATCTATTTTTTCTCTTAAGAAATTTAATTAGTCAGAACATATGTAAATGAAAAAATTTAATTTATGTGAGTTATAGAAAAGAAACAAAAAAAAATTATTGTTTGAAGTCTTTTTTACTTTCAAGTCTGGGCAATTTCGCACGGCTCTCTCATGTCGTCGCCATAACAGCCTCTACATTTTCCGGTATAACCCGTTTGGAAACGCTAGCTAGCAATTGAACATGTCGTTCCGTTCCTTGTATGTGTGATGGAATTTTTGGATCATTAAACGGTGGATCATCTTGATTTAAATATTCTTTCAATGTATCGTAAGGAAAGCGTGAATGGTGGTTCAAATACGATATTTATATCATTCAAATTCATCATTTCCGTATAACTTGTGCAATTAAAGTTTATATCTGGTTTTTTATTCCGTTGGCTCGTCAACATCGGTTCGATAGCGTAGAATTTTCTTGATAGCACAGTCGCGCTTTTCTTTGCTATCATCAAACAACATTGATAACAAGATATTTTCCGAATGCGCATAATATGAATTATCTTTAATTACTTGATTGACAATTTTGCGTAAACGAGGTTCTAGAAATCGTGACCACCCAATGAACTTAAAAAATAATGCACTGCCGTACACGACAGAGCTGTAATACTTGATATTGAAGTACATTGGCACATAACATTTAATTATAAATTCAACAAGAATTCTTAAATTTGCATCTGGATTTTCCGTTGTCACATATAATCGTAATAATCTAGCAGCCTTGGTGAGCCACCGAGAATGTACAATTTTACCTGGTTTGATGTTATGGGCCATGTCGTATAAGTACTTCAAATCGGTGGAAAATTCAATTTTTTCTGGAGCAGGGGGCATATTTTGCAACTTGTCAAGCAATTTATTCAAGCAAACCAAGGCTGCTAGATTATTACGATTATATGTGACAACGGAAAATCCAGATGCAAATTTAAGAATTGTTGTTGAATTTATAATTAAATGTTATGTGCCAAATGGCTATGTTAGCTGAATTTTTCATGTAAAGGCCAAAAATGGTGATTTTTTAAAATGTTTGTATGGGGAAGCCCCCAGGGGGGTTCCAGGGGGTGTGCCACTGGCATGGGTGGATCGGCCCTCCAAAGTTAGTGGGGGTCGGTCATACATTTGGACTCGATTGGAGCACTATAAATGGGTCAAAGTGGGATTTTTCAAAATTTGCCCCTACCTAAAAGTTCGACCCAAATTGTGGGACATCAGAATTCGTTTTAGAGGTATGGTTCCTTCGACAAAGTTTCTTATTTTGATCCCTAGAATACGATTTTCACAGAGCAATGAGCGATTTTTAAATCGACCCGCCCTAATATACATATATATATATTGTGCCGACTCCGAACGGCAGATGTATTTTAATGAGAAGCTTTTTCATGGCAGAAATAAAACACTCGGAGGTTTGCCATTGCCTGGCGAGGGGTGACCGCTATTAGAAAAAACTATTTCTATTATTAAGATTTTGCTTGCCCTGACTGAGATTCGAACTCACCGGCATATCAAGCACGCACCGCTACCAACTCGACGACAGCGGCCTACCATTGATTGATTGAGTCAACTACAAATGAGATAAATCGCTCACAAAAATTTGTATGGGGAATCGAGAGGATTCGGTTATTGATTGGGCTGCCAATTACGAATGAGAGAGCGAATTACGAATTACGAATGGGAACGTGGAAACATAGTACAAAACTGACCGTTTTCTCGAACTCCTCTGGATCGATCTGATTCATTTCGTCTAAAAATGCTGCAATAAATAATACCTTTTACATCACGGTCTTGATACATTTTGCTATCCCACATTCGCCGCTCTGATTTTATTTGTCTCAGACATTCGCGAATTTCAAACATTCTATAAAATACTATAGTAGCTTAACTACTGCTACCTTAATTTTATTACTAAAACACCCGGAATAAACACGAATCGCAATTTAAAATAAACAACTAACGCAGAAACAGTCAAAGCGTTCTATGTAGAAAACCTTCTACACCTCATGTTTTGTTGTTAAAGTTAGAACTGACAGTAAAGCGAGGAACGTTTTAGTCCTTTAGTCATGCCGAATTTACTTATCTGATGCGCTGTTACTATCGTGCAATGCTTAATTAAAAACTACTCTTATAATATATAGTGTAACAGAGTAACAGGGTAAAATGTTTTTTTTTTTTGGAAAGTCAACATGGTCCAAAATTCTCCATCAATATTTTTAAGATTGAATTAGAAAGCTTTTTACAAGGGTAAGAAAATAAGATTTATTAAAGTGTTCGAAAGAAAACTTTATAAACGTTTTCACAACGTTTATTATGGCAAGTTTACTTTAAGTTGTTTTTAAAAACGCTCGTTGGAAACTAGTTCACTGTTGGAATAATTGTATAAGGGATATTTATTGTGCGCCTTATCTGCTTCATAATTCGTTCTATCGCATTAAGTTCAAAGTGGCAACTGCTGAAATTTCAATCTTATTATGTTGCGAGGATAATGATAATTTTTTTGTGATAATATAAAATATTCAGTGTTCTCATCAGAGCTATTTAGTTAATCGCCCGATTAAGAATCATATAGGAACGGTTTGCCGTTTGAAGGGACAAAGGAACTAATTTGGAGATAAGTGCGAAATTATGCGTATGTTGACTTCTTCAGAAAGTAAAATTGAAAACGCTTGTCGGTTTTGGATAAGCGCATCACTTCTAGTCTAAGAGCCAGTGGCCGGCAGACTGTATGTATTTTACAAAAGATGATATTTCCCGCAGTAACTCTCCTATACTTATCATACATAAGAAGGGGAGTCACTAATCCAGGCGGAGGTAGCTACGACGTCACTCTGCTAAGAAGGGTATACAAATCATATCAAGTTGAAAAGTATTTTATCAAATCTACCGTTTGAATGTATTATAGAATATAACTATTGCTATTGAAGAACACAATGCAAGACGATTCAGCCGCTTATAACCTCGCGGCAGACGTTTTTGAAAATTAAAAGAAAACAAAAATTTAAAAAAAATTAACAAGTATTTTAACAAATCTAATTTTTACATATATTATATTTATATTAGTATTAAAAGCGTACTTTTAAGACGGCAGACGTTTTCGCCGGTTGTAACATCCCGGCAGACGACGAAATCTCAAATTTTATTATTAAGAAAATTTTGATTAGTAATTTTTTTGTTCATAAGAAACTCAGATGATAATAAAAAACAATAATGATAATGAAGATAATAATAATTAAAATAATTCACGCAGTTGACCCTTTCCATTTCAAATCAACCGGTCCGCACATAAATTTTTTTTTCAAAAATATTTATTTTCCGATCAAAGTTTTTTGTCAATGAACATATAGTTTGATCTGTATTCTGGAAAAACGGCTGTTCGGGAAAATTTTTTCTTTGTAATCATTATAGCAATTTTTAAAGTTTTGTACTTTCTTTTGTGATAATGTGCGTTGTATTCATATTTCTGGTAATGTTGTAATAATAAGCGCATTTATAACTGTTCAAGGCTTAATTGCCGAATAAAGAGCTATGTGAGACGACTATATTCAGAAGAACGCCGTTAAAATGGAAAAAAACACCACTTTAATTTTTTGATCATCTCCCAAAAAAAAAATTTTCGCTAATAGCCGTCTTGCCAGAATACATATGTATGTACATACATACATAAAAACAAAAGAAATTACTGGGATTACTGGGAATTCGGCCTGAAATACTTGAATTGGAAAAGGTATCATTATTTTTGGCAAGTATCCGCACACACAAGAAATTCCAAAAATTATTTTAAACGTCATAACGTCTCTAAGCATGAACACATTAAGCGTAATAAAAAGAAAACATATACATACATACATGCAAAACATACACATACATATGTACAAAAATATGCAAAACCATCTTCAACCTTCGTCCTGTTATAACACACACTATATGGCAATTTTCTCTTTATAAGCATTACTTACTTATGAATCCTAATGCATTGGTCATGATGGCCTTGTGTTGCAATCATAACATCAGCTTCATCGAGAACGAAAACTCGTATTTTCTTCAAATCAAAAACCCGGTATTTTAATCCCCAATCTAAGATTTTTCCAGGCGTTCCAATGATTATATGATCCTTCAGCTTGCAACTAAGAATAACTTTAATGATTTAAATAAAACTAAAATTAGTCCTCAATTTAAGGGTAAACTTTTCATACCTTCTTCACCACGAACCGCAAATTTGAGTTTGATATCTGGGCAAAACTGCGCCATTTTGGCAGCAACCTCGCCCGTTTGAATAGCTAATTCATAGGTGGGCGAAATGCATAGAACCTAAAAATATTTACATACATTAATAAATACCTGTATGATCACTTTTTTCTTTAGAATATTAAATTAGTTTTTGTTAAAGTTAATATTTTAAATTTTACACGAGCATTAACCGCGAAATAGTTAAATTTAAACGACTAATGAAAAAAAAAAAAATAAATAAAGGGTGATTGTAGAGAAAATTAGGAAAATCAGACCGGTTGAAGCTTACAGCTCAATATGTTTAAAGTAAACCTTATTTTTTATATGTTTTTGATAGATACGTAGTAGTAAAAAAATTGTCAAAACTCAGTGGTTACTTGTAGACACTTGAAACTTGCACTTTCTCACACTAAAATTGAATGAGCCAAAAACCACATACTCAAAAAAGTTCTAAAAGCTTTAAAATAGATATTGTCCAACACAGTCAAGTAGAATTAGCGGCAGAACAGACGTACATGATTGAAGTAAAATTTCAAGAAAAAATAGAAAAGAACAACAGCTCACACGGCGTAAGCTGAGGACAGCGCAATTTTGGAGTTGTGGTAGCGTGCATGGTATTGTGTGTTCGATTCTAACAAAGTCGTTAAGGAAAAAGTCTGGTGAGGAGATGTGGTGATCTCCGAAATAGTGCAATAACCAGTGTTTAAATTGCTGCAGTCGAAGCAGCAAAAGTCGTAAAATTTCTGCTTTTCGTTGCTTTGGCTTTTTGTAACTGCTGAAATTAAACCATTGCTTCTGCTTGTGCTTCTGAAAAAAGCGGAAGTCGCAGTCGAAGCAAAAGCAGAAAATGATAACTGACAAAATTAGCAACACTTTCGGCAGTCGTCAATTTAAAAGTTTTATTCAGTCGTCAGCAGTCGCAGTCGTAAAAGCAAAAATTCGTGTGCTTGCACAGTCGTCAGCAGCCGCAGTTGTAGAAACGAAAATTCGACTGTTTTCACAGTCGGCAGCAGCTACAGCAGTAGCTGTAGAAGCAAAAATTCATGTGCTTGCACAGTCGTCAGCAGTCGCAGTCGTAGAAGCGAAAATTCTACTGTTTTCACAGTCGGCAGCAGCTACAGCAGCAGCTGTAGAAGCAAAAATTCGTTAGCTTAAGTAGCCTGTGTTTATTTGATTCGCTCTTGTTAAATAATTATGCACATATGTATGTATATATGTATGTATACATAGATATATTGAAAAATACATCCTTTATTAATTAATATTTTCTTATATATAAATACACATATACATACTATATCATTTATTATTATTAAACTAATATTCAATAAAAAAAAAGGAAATACACATTGGTAGGTACATACATAAGTATTAAAAAAAATAAAATAAAATAGCTCATTATTATGTTTCTAGTATAAATAAATTAATAAAATTAAACTTATTTCATATCTATTATTCACTATCATCAACTTCATCTTCCAAAAGAGACAATCTTTCTATGGCTGTGTCAAGAAAACTTGGGTTTAATTTTACCAGCAAAATATTTTCAAGAACCTCTTAACTAATTCGATTCGAGAGTAGGTAGAAAAAACAGTGTGCAATAAAAAGGCGCAATGGCACATGAAGTATTAGGAAGTAAAGCTGATTTTCATAAAAAAAAAAACCCCAAAGCATATTTACACAATTCTTCAGGCTAATTATTCCTTAAATTTTTTGCGCGAATCCTTTTGTTTCGAGATTTTTTACATTTTGGTCTGTTATATACTGTGTATGTATGTGTTTAATTAAATCTGCACTAATCACTTCCTTTTTACCTAAAAGTTAGTATACATACATATGTACATACATGCTTATACAGGAAATTTTTTTATCAATGACCCGCTACTCTGTAACATGTCCTTGAATTACTTCCATTGAACCGTACTGATTAAGCTAATTATTTCAATATGCAACAAACCCAAATGCAAAATAAAACTCAAAACAAAGGGATTTGTGCAACAAATTTAAGGAGTAAATAGTCTGAAGAATTTGGTTTTTTACTATCGATAATCAGCTCTTCTTTATAATATTTACACATGTCATATCGCGCATTTTTATGGCACTTTTTTCTACCTACTCTTGCTTGACATAAAAAATTGCAAAGGGTTTGGTCGGCTAAGTAATATCCTAATTATTCAGTTATTATTTGATTTATCAACGGAATAGTGTGACTATTGCGGCTAAAAACGAAATTTGGAATTATTTTGAAAACATTGCAGACGACGGTTTAGCTAAATGTAAAACGTGTAAAAAAAACTTAAAAATAATCGAATATCTAATTTAAAAGCTCATTTATGCAAATTGCACAAAATTAATTTAAAGGAAAGACATAATGAACTATTTGAATCAGAGTCGGCAACTTGCTCCAATAATGTAACAAAAACAATTCGAAAAAAGAAAATAAAAATAGAAGTGAATAAAAAGCAATTTTTGAGATCATATATTGGTTTGGTAACCGAAGACTGTATTGGAAGATGGAAGAAAGCTAACGTTGAATGCATCAACCTGCAAAAAAACCTTGCAAACTGTGGCAAATAGTATAAAATTGGAAATCACAAATGGAGTGAAGCACAAGTTATTATCTTTAAAAATAGACAGTGCACAATTTATTGATGCGGCGAGAATAAAATCCATTATTTTGGGAATGATCGAATTGAAAGGAACTGGATCAAGCACATCTAAAAATCTTGCCATGGAGGTGTTAAAGCGATATAATATTAACTTAAACCAAATCGTTTCCATAACATCGGATATTGGAGCAAATATGCTTAAGCGACAAACATTTTATTTTTTGTATGCGAAGAAGAAAACGATGAATTGCACACCAATGAAGATTATTTAGAAAAAATAGCCCTTGTTAAAAAAGTACCAAACCTGCTAGTAGGAAACATTCAAGTTTGCCGTTTCGCTGCACACACATCCTAGTTGGTTGCTATCGACGTGGCAAAATCGACAGACATTCTTAAATACCTATGGAATTGTCGCAACCTAACAAAATATATCAGAAAGACGTCAAATGGGTATCGCGAAATATTTGAATTAAAACAATTGAAAATGCCCCAACTAGATTGCCCAACCATATGGGGCTCTACATATACAATGCTGCAAGATTTACTAGCTGCCAGAGATGTGCTTAACAAAATTGAATCCGTAAAAAATAGAAATCAAGATGAAAACTTCGAAATAGGATCGTCATTTTGGGATTTAGTTGAAAGCTATTGCATAGTTTTCAGTCCCTTGCAAAAAGCCATAAAAAAATTTCAAGAAGAGCAACTGCACTAGGAAATTTTTTCGCTCAATGGTTAAAATTAAAAATATGTACCGAAAAAATAACACGAGAATCAAATCAAGAATTCATAATAACACTTGGCAACAAGATTTTAAAGTCAATAGAAACATAAACGCCAATATTATTGAATAATAAGTTCTTGATTTCGTGTTTGTTTTTGGACCCTCGTTTTCAACATACTTTGACGACACAACAAAAAAACGATGCCGTTCTTCACCTGAAGACTGTTTGGGATAGAATTCGTGAATTCAATCCTGTTAGCTCTTTGTGTGCCACTACGACTTCATTTTTTAATGAGGAAGATGAACTTTTGAACGAGTATTTGGTGCAAGGGATTCAAGAAAATATAAGCAGAACATTCAACGTATGTAGTATATAGAAAAATAGAAAATCTACAACTTTCTTTTCAAAGAAGTGATGTAGATGTAATTACGTTTTGGAAAAGAAAACAGTACACGGATCCAGAACTGTGCGAAATAAGTAACGTCTGTTTTGCAGTACCACCTACACAGGAAAATATACTTTAATTACTAATATGTAGATGACAGTTTAATAATTTTCATTTGCCACAGGTCACAATTGAGCGAGCATTCTCGACATTAAGGCTGGTGCTTACTGACTATCGCAATCGAATTAGTCACGAGGTTCTTGAAAATATTTTGCTGGTAAAATTAAACCCAAGTTTTCTTGACACAGCCATAGAAAGATTGCCTCTTTTTGAAGATGAAGTTGATGATAGTGAATAATAGATATGAAATAAGTTTAATTTTATTAATTTATTTATACTAGAAACATAATAATGAGCTATTTTATTTTATTTTTTTAATACTTATGTATGTACCTACCAATGTGTATTTCCTTTTTTTTTTAATTGAATATTAGTTTAATAATAATAAATGATATAGTATGTATATGTGTATTTATATATAAGAAAATATTAATTAATAAAGGATGTATTTTTCAATATATCTATGTATACATATATATGTGCATAATTATTTAACAAGAGCGAATCAAATAAACACAGGCTACTTAAGCTAACGAATTTTTGCTTCTACAGCTGCTGCTGTAGCTGCTGCCGACTGTGAAAACAGTCGAATTTTCGCTTCTACGACTGCGACTGCTGACGACTGTGCAAGCACACGAATTTTTGCTTCTACAGCTACTGCTGTAGCTGCTGCCGACTGTGAAAACAGTCGAATTTTCGTTTCTACAACTGCGACTGCTGACGACTGTGCAAGCACACGAATTTTTGCTTTTACGACTGCGACTGCTGACGACTGAATGAAAATTTGAAATTGACGACTGCCGAAAGTGTTGCTAATTTTGTCAGTTATCATTTTCTGCTTTTGCTTCGACTGCGACTTCCGCTTTTTTCAGAAGCACAAGCAGAAGCAAAAGCAAGTTATTTAAAAGCAATTGCAGTTTTTTAACACTGGCTATAACTTCTACTGCTTTGAGTATTGTTGTTTCCTTATAATTTTTCCTATATCAATCGGCCTTAAAGCACAAAAATAAACAAATAGTGAGATAATTTTACAAAATCAAAATACTTGAGCAAAACCTACGGAGTAATGAGTAACTAAGTATCAAAGCCGGTGTGAAGTATATTCATTGGTAGAAGGTTTTGAGTGAATGTCGTAAAGAAACCTACTTTCTTCCAACAGAGAACCATTTTCCTTGCTATTCCGAAATTATATTGTATTCCCTGTAAATTTATTCGAATGAATTGTTGAAGTGAAAATCGTTATATGGCTTATTGTTAAATTCTTGGTGCAAATATAACTTTTTATAAAGTTAGCCTTGCGGGCGAAAGTTAACTGGTATGTGATGCTCCAGTTAACTTGATACAACTTAGCTGACAGGCTCATGCCAGATGTGGAAATAACCAAAAGTTCACTAACTGACAGTTAAGTGCCTCACCGAATAGATTTGTAGAAAGCGAGAAATTTTTTGTCTTAAGTATGTAAGTATTTACATTCGTTGATGATGGGGTCACAACCGAGTAAAATGGCAAATGCCAGACACAAGTGTTCCCAGTGTTGGTTTAAATATTTCAACGCGATTAAGACCCATTTCTAGTGGGGTAAGCACGCCCAGCACGAGGGCTCCTGCTGTGGGAGTGGAGGGTCGAGACCGAACCCTACTGACTCTAGGTCCAAGCTGGGAGGTAGGTTTACGGCGAATTCGTCATCGACCAGTAGGGCAGCCGAGTCGAAAACGACCGCGGCTACAACAAACGGTAGAAAAGGGGCGGGGGGCCAAGGGCGAAACCATCCACGGCTCAGCCTAATACGGAACAAGCCTTTGCTAGCACTAGCAAAGGGGCGTCCAATAACCCCGTAAGTGCGCAGAAACCTGCGCCTAAGCGGTCGGACAGGCAGAGGTCTGCTGGGCGAAGAGCGCACTCCGACCGACGGTTAGCAGCCAAATTTATTGGCCGATACGGCGGGCAGGAGACTGGCCAGCTGCCTAACAGGCACACGAAGACCCTCGAGTGGGCTCGTGGGGTGCTGAGCGAGATGAAGGCCGAGGGGGAGAAGGCGGCGACTAGGACCGCAAACATACCCTCTTCAATCCAGCCACAGAAGAGACAAAGGTCTCTGGAAGGTGAAAACCCTGCGGTCAAAAGACCCAAGACAGGTGGCCCACCTTTTTCCTTCAGCGAAATCGCTAAACGGGCGGGGTCGATCACCCTTGGGGTGATTGACAACAGCAAGGAGGATGAAGCCATCCCCAAAGAAAAGTGGAGGTGGGTTGCTGCGGCCATAACCACGGTGTTTATGAGGGCGGTCAGGGAAAACCCTGGCCCTCCTCCAAAGTGTGAAAGTGCCGGGTGGCACCATGGTATCCACAAGCGGATAATCTGCGCTGATGAAAGGCCAGCGAACGTCTACAAGGCTGCAGTGGCTCTGGGGGGGAGGTCTGAAAGGGCGCCAAACTGGAAGCTGTGAACGAGAGGGATCTACCTTCTCGTCCGCGCGCCCGGGTCTGGCTGCCCGCAGGGCCTTCCACACCGGAGGAAATGGAGGAGTTTCTCCGGTACTGCAACCCGCACCTACCGACGCACAACTGGAGGGTGGTCAAGGTAGAGCGGTCCGAGGACCCGAACAGGCAGGCAGTCATACTGCTGAATGCGGAGTCGCTCGTCCCCATCTGCGAGAGGGGATAACCCCGCACCTCCAGAAGTGCACAGGGCCGAGGAATCATCGACAGTCGACTCCATGATCATGGACGTCGAATCAGTGGCTTCGGAGGCGGAAAGTGCTAGTGACGTTCCCTCTTTGGCGGGTTCTGTTATGAACATTGGCCGTTTCTTCGACAGAGCGGAAGAAGAAAACCTTCGCACCGCGGTGGACGAGGACTCCGAACTGGCGTGGATGGAGGGAATCTTGGATGAAGGTCCTACAGATAAACCTCCAACACTCTAAAGCGGCGTCCGCAAACCTCATTATCCACCTTGAAAAATGTGGAGCCGACATAGTCCTGATACAGGAGCCGTGGCTGAGCAAGAACGGAATTTCTGGTATCAGGACGCCAAACTATAAGCTGGTGGCGCAGATGCAGGCAGGTAAACCAAGATCTTGCATGCTCATCAGGAAAGAACTAAAAGCATTTATTTTGCCAATTTCAGCAATGAAGACATTGTTACCGTAAGCCTGGAAGGCGGCGCGGGTAAGCTCTGGCTTATCTCGGCATATATGGCGCATGACGATGCGGTGGAACCACCTCCGACTCTGCTACGGGAAGCCATAGCCGAAGCCAACCGGCGGAACGTCGCGGTCATCATTGGATCTGATGCAAGCTCGTGGCACACATGCTGGGGAAGCTCGGATATAAACATAAGAGGTGAGTCACTTTTTGATTTTATTGTTAGCGAAAATTTAGCTATATGCAATAGAGGAAATGAACCCACCTTCTTAACTGCGGCCAGGCGTGAGGTGCTAGACGTTACCCTGGCTTCTTCTTTCCTTATACCCAGCATATCTGACTGGAGAGTGCTGGAGACTCACTCCTACTCAGACCATAGGTATATTCAGTTTATTTTAGACGAAGATCGCTCAATTAGCAAACCATTTAAGAACCTCAGAAGAACACGGTGGGATATTTACTGTAGGAAACTGCAGGAAAAGCTCTCTGAAGCCCGAGATGAGGCTTTGGTTCTCTCGGAATATTCCATCGACTGCATGGTGGAGAAGTTCACCTCGGCATGCAATGGTGCAATCAAAACCTCGTGCCCGCTTAGCAGAAATGCACGAAGGGCAAAGCCGGGCTGGCGGACGATAGAGTTGTCCGAACTAAGAGCGTCGAGCAGACGCCTCTTCAATAAGGCTAGGAAAAGCAATCTTCAACGGGACTGGGAACTCTATAAGGAGGGTCTCTCAATATATAAATATGAAATTAGGAAGTCCAAGCGTCTGTCATGTAGAAATTTCTGCGAAACCGGGGAAGGGTGCCATGAAGCTTCGCGCTTCAGACGCATTATCTCGAACAATCCTGTTCCCTTGGGATACCTGAGGGCTGATTCGGGAGAATGGGCGACAAGTAGCGAGGAATCCCTCAAGCTGCTTTTGGGTGCTCATTTCCCCGAAGACCCTGGGCCGAGTATAGGCACTGACATGTGTCTCGGCTGTGGCTTGGTGTCCTCCAGTCTGCTCTGGGCTCTTAACTCTTTCAAACCCTTCAAGTCGCCGGGACCGGACGGTATAATACCCGCGAAACTGCAGAGGGCGAAAGATGTTTCCTGTCGGTGGCTCACCCCCATCTACGCGAACTGCGTGGACTTGGGGTATGTCCCGAAGGCCTGGAGACAGGTGAGGGTCACATTCATCCCCAAGGCGGGGAAAAGCTCCCACGTGTCGCCAAGGGACTTCAGACCAATCAGCCTCTCGTCCTTCCTTCTGAAGACCTTAGAGAGGCTGATCGACCTATATATTAGAAATAAAATTCCACGCCAGAGACTTAGTCTCTCTCAGCATGCCCTTCGTGTAGATCCGTAGAATCTGCTCTGCATACTGTGGTTAAAACATCGAAGAGTCTTTCGAGCACAAAGAATACGCAGTGGGTGTCTTCATCGACATAGAGGGGGCATTCAACAATGTTCTTCCAAATGCGGTTATATTGGCCCTTGGCCGGCTTGGAGTTGAAACCAACTTGACCAGGTTCATCTCAAATATCCTATGCGACAGAACTGTCGTGGCGGAGTGGGGAAGCGCATCGGCTCAGCAGGGGCACCCCACAAGGGGGGGTTCTCTCACCCTTCCTCTGGAACATTGTCTTAAACGAGGTTCTAGAGAAACTGGAGGGGAGGGGTTGTCGGGTGGTCGCCTACGCGGATGATGTGGCTCTCATAGTCAGGGGGAAGTTCCTGAACTCGCTTTACGATCTCATGCAAGGTCATCTAAATTTGGTTATAAATTGGTCTGCTGGCTGTGGGCTAGCTATAAACCCTAACAAGTCAGAGCTGGTCTTGTTCACCAGGAAATATAGAGTGCCAGAGGCCCAGTTACCCTCGATCGCAGGCACTCCTCTTGTGCTTTTTGACAGAGTCTGGTACTTGGGGGTAATTCTGGACAGAAAGCCTAACTGGGGCCGAACATCGAAAACAGGGTGAAGAAAGCGTCGGTCGCCTTATACTGCTGCAGGAATGCCAACGGGAAGAGATGAGGTCTCTCTCCCAAAGTTGTCCTCTGGCCGTACGAAACGACAATTAAACACATTATGCTCTATGGTGTTTTTATCTGGTGGAGCTCCGTGGATAAATCTACTCTAGCAAAGAATCTGGAACGGGTGCAGAGAAGCACCTTGATTGGTATAAGCGGAGCACTTCGCACCACTCCCTCGTTTGCTCTAAATGTGATGCTTGGCATCATTCCTGTAGACTTGGCGGGCAGAGTTGCCGCCGCCCGCTCTGCCATCAGGCTGTGAAGCGCCGGGTTCTCCCCCACCCCGGAGTACGGGCACTCAGGGATCCTTAAACACCTCGAATTCATCCCCAAGGACGTCGATCCATGCGTACCGAAGCGGGTCCGTACCAAGAGGATCCTTCAAGACCCACATCCCATCAAGAGAGGAGTGGGAGGGAGACGACCTCTGGTGCAAAGGCGCAGTGAACGTGTTCTCGGATGGATCGAAGTTGGAGGGAAGAGTAGGAGGAGCTGTATTCTGCGAGGAACTGTCGCTCCATAGTAAGTTTAGACTACCGGATTTCTGCAGCGTTTTTCAAGCTGAAATAGCTGCCATCAAGAAAGCAGTAGACCACTTGCGTCGCGGCACTACTAACACAGAGAAGGTGGTAAGCATCTACTCGGACAGTCAAGCTGCAATCAGGGCCCTGGGATCGCTGACTCTCCGGTCGAAACTGGTCGAGGAGTGCCTGGCCTCCTTATCGGTCGCCTCGGAAACCTTCCGCATTCGACTGATTTGGGTACCAGGTCACAGCGACATTGCGGGAAACTGTCTCGCGGACGAGCTAGCTCGTCAGGGCACTTCAGAAGAAATCACTCCAGGGAGGAAGGGCATTGGAGTTCCCATGTCCACATGCGGTCTGCTTCTGGAAAAATGGGCCTTCAGTCGGATCAGCAAACGCTGGCGGAAACCCCGACCTGCAAAGTTGCTAGGTCCTTTTGGCCGGCTGTGGACCGCAGACGGTCTGGGGAATTATTAAGCACTTCAAGGTCATTACTCTCGGCCCTGATCGGTGTTCTGACAGGGCACTGCCCGATGGGGACCCACGCTGTCAGGCTGGACATCATTTCTGACCCAAGTTGTGGGTGCTGTATGGAGGATGATGAGGTGGAGTCATCTCAACATTACCTTCTTAGCTGCCCCGCTTTCGCGATGTATCCATAGAAAGGCTACGCTTCTTCATAAAGAACACTCGACGTTTCTCTTAACGCTTACCAGCGGGTCTTTCAGTCCAGGGAAGGGGAAAACTACATAGTGTATCACAATGGACTATAAATTAAAGTCTAAGTGAGCCCTTTTCGGGCGTCCAGCTAACCTAACCTAACCTAAGACCAGATGAAATAGTATTCGCGCGGGGCTTTGTCCATAAATAAAAGTTTGCTAAGGAGATGTGGTGATCTTCTAAGCGCCTATAACTTTTGCCGCTTGACTGTTATTTTTTACAACAAAATCTCTTTAAACTTTAGAATAGCAATTCGTGGTTCATTATTCTAAAAGCGAAAGAAGGTATCCCCTTTCTAGAAATACCACTTTTAGTTGCGAGGCATCGTACTTTTTAAAATAGTTGCCTTTTAAATTTAAAGAAGTGCATATTTGTTAAGTGGATTTTATCACTTTCTCACTATGAAATCCACTCGAATTACACTGAATACACATTATTTGAATGTACTGCACTTCCTTTCAATTTTTTTTACCTCCTTTTTAACTAAAAATGTTGATAATTTTATTTAATTCTTATTGGAGTGTTCGTAAGAAAGATTTTTCGAAAGATTTATGGACCTTTACGACTTTGCGACGGCGAACACCGCATACGATGAAACGATGAGCTGTACAAGCTTTACCAGGACGTAGACATAGTGCAGCGGATTAAGAACCAGCGCCTTCGTTGGATAGGCCATGTCATTCGAATGGATGAAATAACTCCAGCCCTGAAGGTTTTCGATGCGGTACCTGCTGGTGGTGTTAGAGGAAGGGAAAGACGTTGAAAAGACTAAGTGGAAAAAGATTTATTCGGAAGCTAATAAAGACACACCAAGCTAACGCGATTGCGGGGCTATTGTTTTAATTTGGAAGCATTTTAAGATTCGTTGTGTTATATTGTTTTAATTGAAACGATTAAAGCAAAGACATATAAAGAGTCGAACTGTTCAACACTCAATATTTCGTAGACTAGAACTTTTGTTTTATTTGTTATTGTATATTTTACAACTTAAGGCCGATCGGTTTATTGGGAAAATTATAAGTAAATATTTCTATCATTAAAAAATTTAAATTATTCACGAAAAAATTGAATGCAAACCGCAGCAGAAATCGATATGGTTCACTTCAGCGGTTCGAACCACTTTTGGGGGTCCGGACACGGATCGCAAAACTAAGGTGGTATTGATAAGCAACAGGAGAGCTTTAAAACAATAAGGATCAAAGTTAAATCGGAAACTGTAGTATCCAGGCCCTCAGTTAAGTGTTGGGAAAATGTACAGCCGTGCAACTTTAAGACCTACCTAGAATATGCAACAAAACACAGAAGAGACTAGTAGCCGCTAGGCAACCATTCTAATATTTCCATTACGCATGGCAACCAGCTACTGGATATCGGCTAATAAAATTGTGTAAATTTTTTCTTTTCTGTTTACTAAGATAAATCGCTTTACTTTTAATGCAATGGAAATGTGTTTTTCGTGAAAATATATATTCGAACCCTAATTAAGTGTAAC
The DNA here is from genome assembly GCA_963971545.1 of Philophylla caesio. NCBI lineage: Eukaryota > Metazoa > Arthropoda > Insecta > Diptera > Tephritidae > Philophylla > Philophylla caesio. The sequence continues at coordinate 91,745,434 of OZ020607.1, forward strand.
ACAAATATTTATTTATTTATTTATATAGTCTATGAACAGAAATTTTTTTACAGACTATTTCCAAAGTAATTAAAAATTAAGATTTCAAAACCTAGATAGCTAAATTTAGAATATGAGAAAATACACTTTTTGGAATTGAAAAATCAAGTTGGATGGAACTCGAGAGTGAATTAAGTTCAATTAGCGCTCGAACAAGGGGAGAATTTCTCGAATATTCTGTTTTAAATTTAACACCATAGAAAGGTAAAGAAATACGAAGATTACGTTGAGGGATGTTGAAATTAATTAAGGTCAATCAAAAGCAAACGAAATTTATAAGAGTGAATTGGCTCATCAAAACCCAATGAACGTAAGGGATATTTAGGAAAAACTTTTTGGACCCGTTCAATCCTAGTTACATATATAATATTTTTGACTAGGCCTCCAGATAAAGGTAGCATATTCCAAGTTGGAACGAAAAAAAGCCGTATATAATAACTTCAGAGTATACGGGTCAGAAAGTTTGGAACTATTTCGCCTAACAAACCCTAAAACCGAGTAAGCTTTTGCAATAATATGACAAATATGCCTATTAAATGAAAAGTTACTCGAAAAAATTACGCCAAGATTTTTAATTTCGTCTAAACTTTGTAAAAAAGAATGAGAAAACATATAAGACATCGGCAAGATGCTGAGCTTTCGCATACGTGACTTTAAAGCACTTTTTTATGTTTAAAGAGAGCTGAGAGTTAACACACCACAGATGTAAGCTGTCAATGTCATTTTGAAGCTGAAGCGCATCATCGGGTTTTTTAATTACCGAAAAAACTTTTAAGAGCAATAATTTTGCAAATCTAAAGCAGCTACTTATGTCATTAATAAGCAAAACGAACAATAAGGGACCTAGTATACTCTTTTGAATAAATAGGATTCAATCCATTTTAAAAAAACTGAATGAAAACCTATATGCGCCAACTTATAAATCAATAAAGAATGTGAAACTTTATCAAAAGCTTCTGAAAAGTCTGTATATACACAGTCAACCTGCAGGCCGGCAGAAAAAGACGCAATGCAATATTCACTAAATACTGCTAGATTCGAAGCTGTAGATCGGTGAGGGACAAAACCGTGCTGGTTAGGCGAGATCAGACTCTTAGACGCAAAATACATTTTCTCTTTAATGATACTCTCAAAAAGTTTCGAAACAGTTGATAACTTTGATATGGGCCTATAATTACAAACGTTATTCTTACTACCACTTTTGTGAATAGGGCTAATGGAAGTAAATTTCCAGTCATCAATGAAAACTCCAGACGTCAATGACAGATTAAAAATTATTTTTAAAGGTGAAATGCGGGGCAATTTTTTAACAAATGAACTGAAAGTCCATCAATATCCGTTTTTGCAGATGGTTTTAGATTAGCAATGACAGTAGTAACATCATCCGAAGAGAGGCTAGGAGAACCAAAGCTTAAGGTGGAGCTGAAGTTAGAGGTAAAGCAGGGTAATGGATTTCCATCATCAGCAACAAAATTTGAGCTGAAAAATTCCGCAAACAAATTGGCCACGCCATTTTGAGTGTTAGCAAACTTTTCCTCATAAAATACGGCTGTGGGAATAGCAGTGTTCGACTTTTTAGATTTAATAAATTGCCAGAAAGACTTGGATTTGATTTAATATTCTCCTCCATTCTTAGGATGTAATTTCTGTAAAGAAACTTATGTAAACAGTTGAAATCTTTGGAATAACGCTGATATTTTGCGAAAAAAATTAGACTTCCAGTTAATTTAAACTTTTTAAAAAATTTATTCCGGAGGTTCTTTAACTTTTTCAACTGAAAGTTATACCACGGTAGCTTATATGGCTTTTTCTTTATAATCGGAAGGTTAGTTAAACAGAAATCAAACATTAAATATTTAAAAATATAATAGCATCTGGAAACATCGGAGCAGGACAATAGGTCAATCTATTTGTATTCCAATAGTAAAGTATTAATCAGATCAAAATCACAGGCTGCAAAATTAAAAGCTATATTATCATCAGGCACGGATGAGGAAAACTCATAAAATTTAAAATTCAAAATCAAAGGCACATGTTGCTTATCACACGGCGTAATCGGAGAAATGCATTCCGAAATATTATATATCAAATTATCACTAATAAAAATGAGATCGAGTAATATATCTAACATGTTAACAAAACTATTAACTTGTATTAAATTAAGACTTAAAATACTATCAATAAAATAAGATTCATGAGCTGAAATAACATACAAAGGAGTAAGACCCGGGTTAGAAAAACTACCGGACCAACTCATATTACTTAGATTAAAGTCACCCAAAATGCATATTTGGTTATATTGTCAGCATGCAAGCGATAAAGAAACTCTCCACTATTTGGTGGAATATATAAAACCACAAAAAACAATGAGCTTTGTGCTGTCGTACTGCTAACACAAACGCACAGTTGATCTATTAGAGAATCATTGTTCAAGCGAAACTAAATATGCATGAAATTTATGTTGTACCGCAATTAGTACACCACCACCTCTTTCGAAACCAGTTTTAGTTACATCTCTATCCTTTCGGAAAACATTATATATATTAGAGTCAAAGTATTCCTCATCAAAAAAGTTAGAATTAAGCCACGTCTCAACTATTACAAATATATAATAATCAAGTTGCGAGCTAACAGCGCGAAAATGTTCACATTTAGTACGTAGGCCAGATACATTCTGAAAATACACATTTAGGCCGCTAAAATTATCAGAAGTTATGTTTGCTTTTGTTGTTTCTCTTCTTTTCGAAAAAAAAAAACACGAAAAGGGTGAATATTGACATTGGCAGGCCAAAGATCAGCCGAAAGGAGCTTATCATAAAAAGCAACAGATGTTTTTTTTATCAATAGATGCATGCTTGACAATGAACTCAATAATGTTGTCAGCAGAAACAGAAGCCAGAAATTACGATAAATGTAACCATTTCATACGGCCAGCCACCTCCAAATCCGTATTTGTGTTTATACCAACAATTCTTAATTCATTTCGACGTTTAGATATTGTTACTTTTGTCCACTCAGTGTTCACTGGCACCGAAGAAACAAGCGAAGTTCGATCAATAGCTGGCACAGCTGAACGCGCAGTCGAACGACCAGCAACAGCAGCAGTAGTACTAGACGAACGCAAACAAGATCCAGCATGATCACCAGCTTTGTCAATTACAACAGCAGCAGACTTCGGCAAAACTTTCTCAGCTAGCACAGAAGTAGAAGTACGCACAAAGAAACAAAATTATCACCAACAACTGCACGTGAATATGATAAATCCGAGAGAGCATTCGTATTGTTACTGACACCAGTTCAAGAAACAGCACCTATAGCCGAACTGGTGGGCACGGACGAGTCATCATTAGCAGCAACAATTGATGTTTTAGTAGTTGAAATTTTATCAACATTTACTGCAGCACTAATCAGCTTCGAGACTAAGACTTTTAGGTCATTAACCTCCTTAGTCAGATATACAATTGATGACACCAAGTTTGATGAGTTATGTAGGCAATTATCGCAATTAAACACAATGTTCGTATAATTAGCAAGCAGTTCACACATTTCTTTGCTATCAATCTTAGCACAAATTTTATGATACTTATTATTACAAGCATGGCAAGAGATTTCATAGCCAACACGTAATGATTGAAAGCATTTAGCACAAGTTGAATTATCCATAGCGAGAACGAACAAAAACACGACCGTTCACTTCAAAGCTTAATTAAATAAAGCATGTTTGACAAAATTAGGTGAGCGTGGAAAGGTTTAGTACGTTGTAAAACAATGTAATTGTCCAGGGCTTTGATTCACAATTGCAAGATTAAAACTATTTTATTTGGCAAATGTCTACTCTCGCTGTAATGCTATATTTGCATTGGCTTCCTGACCTCCTTATAAACGTCACAATAATTTGTTGGAATAAGAATTGCAGACTTATTTCTTTTGGGCATGTACTTTCATTAGGAAGTCTTTTTCGAATAAACAAAAGATGTTTCTGTCGAGTGCACAATTGTGGTTTATAAAGTGGATTATGTGGGTGTAGCTGGGACGCTGTAAGTTGTGCCAAAAACAGCATTACTTAAGTTTTCCCCGATATTTAGTGTTATTTTTTGTTTTAAATTATACTTTTACCACTGATCATATGGTTTCAAAATACTATTATTGCAGTTTTACCTGTGGAAAGTCCAATTTGGTATCAACACGACTCAACATAGCTAAAACGAATGCTGCTGTTTTTCCGGTTCCTGATTGGCTTTGAGCTATCATATTCTGCGGCGGGTCTGCGAGTAGCGTTGGGAGCGCAGTTTCTTGTATCTTGGAAGGAGCGTTAAAACCCATAGCGTATATGCCCTTGAGCAATTCTGGTTTTCTAAATTGGAAGTATATATATAAATAATTACTATTTTTTATTATTTGTTCAACAGATTTCCAGTGCGGAGGTGCAACATGAAAAACAGTATTGATCTCGCAGCTTTAGCTCCAGTGAAAGGCAAGAGTATAGAAACAGAATATTCGGATATGTATGCGATCGAATTTAAAAGTGTTCAAATATCTATGTAACCCGACAACTCGACACGAAATTTATGATTGCGTTCAATCGCAATTTTGAAGCAAATTGCCAATGGAGACAGTAAATTAAATGATGTTAGCAATTTATATTTTGAAATATTTTAAGTTATCAATTGCCAACATATTGCTGGCAACCAACTGTCAAAGTGATGCTTTATGGTGGGGCCAAGCACCTGCCGTTTCCAGCATAGTATTCGCAGCCTGCACCCTTAAAGGCAAAGGTCTTACGACCTGGCTCAACTTTGGATGAGTGGCAAGCAGCCGAGAAAAGACATAACCAAGGAATCGTCGCGATGGCAACTACGGGCGATCCACATACGTTGAGAAGCGTAGGGCTGCCAGAACGCTCAAAAACTAAGAGGGGGTGCCATTGGAAACGTAGCCCCAGAGTGCAAGGGAGACGGCAGAAAGAGCGAAAGCTCTACTACCCAATTACCGAAGCACAGCTGGGGTAGCGGCTGAGGACAGAGTACCCTAACAAAGAGACAGAGGTTAGTGGAGGAGCAACTACCGGCTCCTAAAAAGAAGTGTGTCCGACCCGCTGTGGCCAGACCCAGTTTTGCGGATGTTGCCAGGGACAGGATCCTCATTGGGGTTCTAGACCGCGATAACGAGCACGGGTCAATCCCAAGGAGGTGGAGGTGGGTGAAGACGGCTATGGCAAACGTTATCATGGATGTTCTGCTAGAGAACCTTGGAGCCCCTCCTGCGTGCAGAGATGCCGGCTAGTTCCAGGGCCACGTAAAGGTGCATGCAGAGATGCCGGCTGGTTCTAGGGCCACGAAAGGTCGTGGAGCGAAGCTAGCGGTTGTCGACTGAAAGGATATTCCAGTCAGACCTAAGCAAGGGCGTGGATGCCTGTGACACCGTCATCAACAGAGAACATCCTAAAGATGCTCCAGGTGATGAACCCAAAAATACCTACAGGCGACTGGAAGGTCCTGCGAGTAGATGATGCGACCCTAACGCCCACCACGTACAGTGGGGTAGCACCGACGTTAACAATCGAGGTGAGTCTCTTTTTAATTACCTCTTAACTACTAACTTAGTTATATTCAATAGGGGTTCAGAGCCCACTATTATTGTTAAAAGTCGAAAGGAGGTCATAGACCTCACTTTGTGTAGTGAAAAGCTATATGATATGATAACCCATTGGAAGGTTCTTGATGAACACACCAGTGCTCCAAAGCTTCGTAAGAACCTGAGAAACACGGACTGGCTTCTCTATAATGAAATTCTCGAAAGAAACCAACCACATCCAGTAAAACCATTGGAAACTGGAAAACATGGTGGACTGTTTTACTGCGAGCTGCTCGCGGGCCCTGGCCAGAGCCTGCCCTGACTCCAAAACGTGGGGAAAGCGTAGACCACACTGGTGGTCCCGCGACTTACGACTCGCTGCGCAAAGATTGCCGGAGGCGAAAAGGCTAAGTCAGGAGCTTGAATGGCAGACCTATAAGCAGTTCCTGCGGGCCTATAAAAAGCCCCACGTGAAGCGAAAAGGTCCTCATGGAGGAATTTTTGTACTGGCATTGAAGGCGTCAACGAAACTGCCAGACTAAGAAGAATTCTGTCGGGCATAACAAACCCGATCGGATCCTTACAGAGACAGGATGGCTCCTGGAAACTTACAATCAAGGGTAGTAGAGTGCCCCCCTTCGGGTGCAATCGTTAATCTCCCTATCACAAGAGAAAATATTATTTCGGCGATAAAAATCTTAAAACCTTACAAAACAGCTGGGCCGGATGGCATTATATCTGCATGTTTAGGCCTGCTTTAAACTAAATTACGTACCAACAGCATGGAGATGTTTCCGTGGTCTTCATTGCCAAGGCCGGAAAAGTATCGCATACGAACCCGAAGGATCTCAGGCCAATTAGCCTGTCATCCTTTCTTCTCAAAACTCTAGAGACACTGATTAGTAACCACCTCTATTTCAGTTAAGGGGAATTTTGTCTTGTAGCTTTTCTTGACATTGAGGGAGCTTTTAACAACATTAATGCGGAGGCCATAACTCAGGCCTTAAGAGGACTTGATGTAGAGAACTCCCTGGTTGAATTTATAGAGCAAATGCTCTTAGGTAGAAAGATTACAGGAGAAGTCGGCGCAAACCGCGTTTCGAGGCATGTGCCTAGCGGAACTCCTCAGGGTGGCGTACTCTCACCTCTACTCTGGAATCTTACTGTAAATTCCCTCTTGCGAGAGACGGAATGGGGTGCCGCCAGGGTTGCCGCTTATGCAGATGACATCGTCATAGCATACATTGGCAAGTTCCCTCAGACCTTGTGTGACTTGATTCAAGGAACACTCCGCGCCATAGGGAACTGGTCCCCGCCATGTGGTCTTAGCGTCAACTCGGAAAAAGTGGAGTTGGTATTCTTCACTAAGAAATATAAGATACCGGAGTTAATTCCGCCGGAACTAAATGGTATTCGTTTAAACCTAAAGGAAGCCAAATTCCTTGGCGTCACACTAGACATGAAACTAAGCTGGAGAAATAATATTGTCCAGCGAACTCAGAAGGCTTGTGTGGCCCTATACTCTTGCGAAAGGGCCATTAGAAAGAAATGGGGTTTAAATCCAAGCGTATGCCGCAGGATCTATACAGCGGTGGTAAGACCGGAGTCGTCGTATGGTGGCCTGCCTTGAGCAAAAATGCTAACCTCAATCTACTTAGTAAAGTGCAAAGAGCTAGTATTATCTGCATTAGCGGAACTTTACGAACAACACCAAACGACGCCTTGAATGTTTTTCTGGACCTTCTACCCCTCGACTTAGTGGGTCAACAGATGGCGCCTCTGGCCGCGCTTCGACTAAGAGAGACATATCAATGGGAGTCTAGCCTATGTGGGCACTCAAGCTTATTAAGTAAGTATAGCTTTCTTCCTGACTGCACTGATCGCTGCGTCGTTACTATGGTCCCAGACAGGAACTTATGTTGATTCCAGGTAGGGAGGAGTGGTCTAAAAATTTCTATACTCCACCTAAAAGCTGTTCTTTTCGGCTGCCGGACCACTGTACCGTTTTTCAAGCTGAAGTTTACGCCATTAAGGAGGCTATGGACAGGTTGCAAACCGTTTTAAAAGGCAAAAACGTCTTTATATTTAGTGATAGCCAATCGGCAATAAGAGCTGTAAGCTCAGCTGCAATAGATTCAAAGATTGTGCTGGATTGCCGCCGATCTCTTCAGGAGATGGCTAAGCAGAACAGACTTAACCTCATTTGGGTTCCAGGCCACAGCGACATCGAGGGTAATTGTTTAGCGGATGAACTTGCGAGGGAAGGGACAACCAAGCAGATTCTTCCTGGTAAAGAACGCATTGGTATGCCCTATGGTACTCCTCTTAAAAGAAAATGCTTATGCTCGTGCAAAAGACAGCTGGGCACAAATTAAGACTTGTAGGATCTCTAGGCAGACTTGGCCCAGATGGGATCGTAAACGGTCGCGCAGTCTGATATATCTCAAGTCATTGGCCCCTTACAGGGCACGGCCTCATAGGCAACCACGCGTGGCGTCTCGGAGTACCCTTTCACAGATGTTGTAGAAGCTGCAAAAATTATGAAGAGGAGGAAACTGTTCTTCATCTTCTATGCAATTGCCCAGCGCTAGCAAGAAGCAGGCTACGTTTTTTAGGGATACCACTTTTTGGAGACCTCGGAGAATTAGGTTATAGACCTAAGATGCTTGATGAGATTCGTCAAGAGCTCTAAATGGTTCAGCAAAGGGGAATGAACGCAGAGCTAGTGGTATCACAACGGGCCTCCTATTTTGGCCTAACTGGGTAGCTGAAGCATCAATGACAGCCACATACACCTACCTACCTACCTATGTACTTATAAGGGAAATATCACATCTCCTGTAATACTTAAAGGATATTTTCGCTTTAATGCATCGAACGTACTTGTCTGACGCCATCTTACAAATTATTATATTATGATATCAAATTGCCCACACACAAAACCTTGCAATCAAATTGCCGCAATTATCTGTCAAAATGATTTTCTGGCGTTTGCGTGTCGAGTTGTCGGGTAAGTGGAAGCACCAATAACATTCGGCAAAACATAAAAAATATGTATATACATACGTATTTATACATACATATGTACATATTTAAACATAGTATGTAAATATTCATATTTAAGAATGAAATCAAACTTACAAATGAAGAGCCTCAAATGTTTTAACGGAATGCAAAGGAGATTTGGGATCTTTGCGTTGAACTTCTAAATCCAAATTCGATTCCACCAATCCCTTGCGAATAATCTTTAGTAACAAACTGGTTTCAGCAGCGCTAAAAAAAATTACAAAAATATAAGAAATTGTTCATATTGATTGAGAATTTTAATATACTACACACATAATTTGTGAAATTGCACTATTACAGCATATTATCTGTAATTGCAGCTTGGAATTCTTTAAGTTTGTGACGATCTTGCTTTGTAATATTTATTTCTTCTGCAGAATGCGAAAAAATCTGTATTTCGAAAGAAATTTGTATTGCCCAATCGGAAATTCTAATGACAATAACATCTAAATTATTTTCATTTAATAATAATGATTTGCCGCTTACACTATATAGCAGAGTGTTTGGCAGAGCTTCTCCTACCATATGAGGTGTGGTTTCAATCAATTTAAAACTATATGCAAACTTTGCATTACTTTAAACACGTTATCTCCGTAATAGCAGCTATACATTTTACCATTCAATTATTGTTTCCCAAAAGTCTTCCATAAATAAAAACTGTCATCGAGCTCAAAATAAACTGTGGATAAAATGTTTAAGCTAAATATAAATTTTATTGATATTGGAAAAATATAGCAGTAAATAGTAAACTTTTAACATTTTACATTCTGTTTTAAATAAATATTATGTCGGATCCAAAAGTTTTCGTTGTTATCGAAAGTTTGCCGACCATGTATTTCAAGTAAGTATTCACCTGACACTGAAATATGCAAAATTATTGAAGTTAACAAAATGTCTGCAAAATACAAGTTATAGCGTCTTCTTCTTCGCTAGAGGACATAAGAGTATGAGTTAAATGTTTTATGAAATTTTCAAATTTAAGTTTGTGAATTTCCGCTTCCTTTTTGTTTTTTGTACAAATTACTACCCGAATATATGTACATATGTCGCAAACCAGTTCAACTCGAAATAGGTTTGGTAAGCCGAAGGCCGATCACATGTCATAACGAGTAATTTTCAAAGACTCTAAACTTTCACAATTTCAAGGAAATTTTTTTTTCAAAATAAACAAGACCGAAATTCACTTAACTTTTCAAAATTTTTGTTGTTACAATTTGCTAGTGTTCCAACAATTTTTCTAGGGTCAAGCTGTTTCCAGACAAAATATGTTAATTAAACCATAAAGTAAAATAAAACAAGTACTAAAATTCCAAGTCTTCAAAGAAGTAATAAAAACGTTACTACTTTTTTATTTGTAAATAAAACTAAGCACTTTTTAGCAGATTCCTCATTTTTAGAGAGCTTTAGATTAATTGTATTATTAAACAATTTTTATTTTTCAAGCTCGAGGCCCCCAAATTAAATAAACTTCGATGTTTGTTTATTTTTGTTTTTAACTATCGATATTTCGACCTCAATTTGAGATCATCATCAGGACTATAATTATTTGTGAAAACATATACCAAAGAAATATTTAAAATTAGGTTATTAACAAACATAAAAATACAACACGATTTACACTCTTGTTTGTGCCTGTTCCGACTGATTAGGAGTACATAATTAAAGCTTAAACTAGCGAAAATGAGAAAACGAAAAAATATAAACAATAAGGAGGTAAACAAATTAAAATCCCGTAATGGTAAACAAAAAAATATACAAACAACAATAATATGAAACATTAAACAATTGGACGTATGCGGGCTTGTAAGTGTAAAGTGTGTATATGCAAATGTGCTTATGTATGTACATATGTATGTATGTATGACATCTACTTGCTGCTGATCAACAAAAGATATATTTTGGAAATGCTGCATATAGTGAACACCCCTAATGACAACAGAATTAACTACAAAGCGGACACAGACAACTGCGCACACGTCTATCGCTCCGGTACTCTTCTACACTCGTTCCAGTATACACATACGTGGGCCGATCAGCAGCAAGTAGATGTCATACATACATATATACATATGTGGCAACCACACACTCTGGCAACCACGCTGAATGTATTGCCCGATGGCAACCCGTTTCAGCAACGAACAAGAGAAAGAAGACTGAACACTAAAACCATTCCAATTTTACCAACCGTCGAGTTAACAACTTTTGATCTCAGAATTACTTTCGTATATTGTACTATATTTAACCTTATCAAATAAAACTTAACTAAACTAAAATCATTCCCCAAAACTGGTGACCCCGTAGTAAAAAAAGGGAAAATCCAAAAGTTTAGCTGTGTAGTGAAAGCGCCGGCAAACAAAAAGGTGCTAGCCAACAACGTGTGTACGAAACACACATATATACGCGTATTTCGCGATTTGGTTAAAACGGCGATCACGCCACCAAATTTTCACATCAACGAAAACACCCGCTAGAAAAACAGCTAACTTTTTAGCGTCAACAAGGTACAGCTATACAGCCGGACAATGAGCGAAGAAGAAGCACCGAAAAGCGACGGAAACGACGGCGGCGACAGCCGGTGGCAGCGGCAGCGTAGGCGTCAATGCAAACGTCGACCGCAACGACATTCCACAAATAAATACCGTTTTTGGTAAGTTACCGTTTCCCAAGCTCAATTCCAAATTCCAAGTGGAGTCTTGGTTCATAAAAATTGACGCTTGGTTTGAGCTTCATGGTTTTGGACTGCGCAAGGAAAAGGAGAAATACACAGCCATCATTGCGCATGCAGAGGACTATATCCTCGACCAAGTTTTCGATTTAGTGCGCTCTCAACCTACCGTCGCACCGTATTCAACACTAAAAAATGCAATCATCGAAAAATTTAGTGACTCGGCAATGGCACGTCTTGACAAGTTAACTGGAATCCAACTAGGCGATGGAAAGCCCAGCCATTTGCTCAGTCAAATGCAGCGTACAAACGCCACCAATGACGAATCGGTCATTCAGCAGTATTGGCTAAAGCAACTTCCAGAAGCAGCACGCGCAGTCATCGCTGGCATGCTGCAAGCCCAGCCAAACATTACGTTACCACAGCTCGCAATCACCGCTGATGCAGTTCTCGACGCTTTAAGCCGTGACACAAGCATTTCCACATTTTCGAAGCCTAACGTCAGCGCAATCGACACATCCGACGACCGAGTGGTAGCACTCGAAAAACACGTCATTAAGCAAGACGCCCTGCTGGATGCCATCAACAAAAAACTTAATCAGCTTTTGCCTCCGAGCCGTAGTCGTCTGCGAGACCGCTCTCAAACCAACGTCAAACGTGCAAACACACCACACCGCAGCGCCAGCAAGCAGAAAACACCTACTTGCTGGTATCATCGGGAATACGGTACGCAAGCGCACTGTGGCAACCACACACTCTGGCAACCACGCTGAATGCATTGCCCGATGGCAACCCGTTTCAGCAACGAACAAGAGAAAGAAGACTGAACACTAAAACCATTCCTTCATCCCAGCCACATACAACGCAACATCTTGCCACATCACCTCAGGCGCACTTACTCCAAGGCGCTCCTACAACACGGCACGGTCGAAAAATCAGACTTCCCGTCCGGTTCAAGACGTAAAGTCTGGGGGGAGCACTGTGGCAACCACGCTGAATGCATTGCCCGATGGCAACCCGTTTCAGCAACGAACAAGAGAAAGAAGACTGAACACTAAAACCATTCCAATTTTACCAACCGTCGAGTTAACAACTTTTGATCTCAGAATTACTTTCGTATATTGTACTATATTTAACCTTATCAAATAAAACTTAACTAAACTAAAATCATTCCCCAAACATACATACATAAGCACACATGCATATTAGACGTCTGCATGAATGTAGCCATTGGCCGTTTTAACACACTTCACACGTAAGCGCAACATTCTACGCATTCTGCTCACAGCAAGCGCGATTACTGAATGAGTGTGCAGATAGCTGAGAATACTGCGCTCAGTCGCATTCAGAAAAAGAGGCATTCGTTGTACAAAGAGAGCCAAATATGTTGTACAACTAGTCATGCGCATTCGAAAAGATTTAGAAAAATTTTCACAATGCTTTTTATATACAGAATTTCTTAAGACTCTCAATTTTTCAATTTCTCATTATAACGTTAGAAATTTTGGATGGAAAACTTTGATATTTGGAAAATGTTTGCACTCTGTACAAGTTTTGAAACTTTAATTGATATGGTTCTAGTTAAAGAATGCAATATTATTTTATAAAGAATTAACGGAAAGGATGTGTTAAAAACATTGTAAGTATTGCATACAACTGTACCTGTTTTTGACGCTGAGGTGCGTACATATCTATATACGTATTTATATACGTACATATGTCTATTTATATGTGGGTATAATGTATGGTAGTAAAACCCTTTTATAAATATTCGCTAGCTTCTTCGCATCCGTAAATATGTACATATATGTATGTATATGCAGCCTACTTACTAAGTGCCAGGCCATTTGCTCAACTTGGTGATTATCGCTTTCGTACTTATGTACAAACATATGTACCTACATATATACACACATACATGTGTATTGTACATATGCATAGAGTGTGCGTCTGCGCTTATGAACAATATGTATGTATGTATATTCGCTTCCTGTAATCGTGTTCCTATAACATATTCTGTATACCTTTGAAAAAAAAATTATAAAGTTTCTGGTTCTGAATTTGAAAATGGAAATGCACTATAGTTCCAATGGTATTATAAAACATATTCAAACATAAGACTTTTCGAATTTATTCCAAAAAAACATTATAATGCATTAATTATGCGAGCTTTCTACTTACTATAGCTCGAAAATAAAGCATTTAACTACTATTGCATATACCTACATATGTATGTACATTGAATTGTGGAAAATAATATCAAAAAAAACAACTCAGAAAATATTTAAATATTCTTTGAGGATTATTTGAATAATTTAATGAAGTCAAATGTCCACTAATATTTTATTCACATCAATATTATTTAGGTCTTAAATAATAATAATATTGTATAAATAACATCAGTTAAAAGACTTTTGTAACCAGTTATCCATCAGCTTTAATAACAAAGTAGTAAGCATAAGCGAAAACAACGCATATGCTAAGCGTTGTTACATACACACATAATAACAGGCATCGCTAGCTGCGCCTTACATATGTAAATATGTGCCTTTGGTGGTGTCTCCGTGCGCGACGTCCGCCACATTCGTCACATTCGTGCAAAATCCGGACAGACCGTGAATGCATGAATGATCGATGACTATAAATGAGCGTAGCGAAGAGAAAAATTTGTACATCCCTTAAATCATAAGCAGAGAGTACCCATATTGGTCTCTTTTTTCTCTGTAAGTACACATATTTATGATCGCATGAGTGCCTGAGTTAAATGAGCACCGCATTCACATTCGTGTCATTCGGCTAACAGAAGAAATGAATGTGCTCATGCAGCTCTCTAATGCATATACACACTTTACACATACAAGCCCGCATACGAAGTTTATTTAATTTGGGGGCCTCGAGCTTGAAAAATAACAAATGTTTAAAAATTTAAATTCAAAGGCCGATCATCGTAATACACAAAGATTAATTGTATTATAATAAAAATTAAGGGATAGTATAATCAAAATTGATTAAGATAAAAATCTCAGCGGTTCATAAGGGCAAACCCTGTTAAGGGCCAATTATAATTCTGAGTGAGACCTTTTCGGCGAAACAAGGATTTTAAATTCAGATATCCAATACGAAAAATTTTAGAGCTACGGCTTAATATGTGCAAATGTACATACAACAGCGGTTTGATAAGTTAGAGACATACAACTGTAAGTGGGACTGAGCATAAACCCAGGAAAAACCACAATAGTAACATTTAAAAGGATAATCAAACTTAGGGGTGTTAACCTTCCGTTACTAAAATAAATTTTATAACGCCTTTACTTGCGTAGGTATCACACACTAAATTTTCTTTTAAAATTTAAAATTTTTGTAATATTTTTAAGTACGCAACTGTTAAGTCAGCGGTAACTTTTAATAATTTTTTCTATACTGAAGATCTCTCTAGCAATTTTTACTTCATATAAAAAATGCGAGTTTGCGTTATAAGGAAGAAATTGCGGGAGAGTAACAAATTTTCGATACTCAACGGTGTTCGATAGGCACTCAATAGTTGCACTTTAGAATTGCATAGGTTTTAGAACTGCTCATTTAGAAAATTTCTAAAATTCTTTGGAGCAAAATGTTCACTTTAAAGGTTTATTAAGTATATAATAGCGGTATTGTTTATACTACACCTTTCTGAAATACATTTGTTTTTTCTGAAATATAATCGTGTTTTTCTGAATTTTATTTGTGTTTTTCTCAAATACATTTGCATATGCCAGCAGCAACACGTTTTTGTTAAACTTATACGGCGCCATTGCGATTCAGATTGGCGCCTTGTATCAGGTTGAAGAAGTTGCATTAAGGTGAGTCGTCTTTTATAAAACCTCGTTTGGCCTTAAACAGACCGTGAAGTTCCTTCCCAATCGACCCTTAATTACTATTTATAGGTATTTAGCATTGGCCAAGCTAATTTGCAGTTGACGTTGATTACAAACAGCACAATTTCTGTCGACGCCAAGCTGAGACCAATAACACTTTAAAGCCCTTGTGGCTTATTTGGAATAATCTTGGTTTGCTTTAGCTTTTTCAAGCTCCTCCGCCATAAGCACGTTCCTGAACACCGCAAAATTGCTACCAATTTTATTATTTAGGAAACACTAATTTGCGTAGCCTTATTTTTAAAATGTATATGTAATTTAAGCACTTGTTATAATGTTATGACCAGTAATTATCCACTAATTGGTATGCTTGCTTTTATGACAATTTAAAATATCCGAACCCTATCTCATAAATTCGCTTTAATGACGTTGTGCATTTTTCGTCCATTTAACCATATTTCTAAAGTAAATGCCTACTTACTTACTTACTAAATTAGCGCAATAACAGCGTAAGCAATTTTGGCCGAGTTCAACTAAAGACGTCAGCTTTCCCTATATCTTGCTTACTAATGCCAATTGGAAATTCCAATTACAGCAAAATCATTTTCCACTTGGTCTTTCCAACGTCTTTCTCTTCCTCTACCACCACCATCAGGTACCGCGTCGAAAACCTTTAGAGCTGGAGTTATTTCATCCATTCGAAGGACATGGCCTAGCCAACGGAGCTGCTGGTCCTTAATCCGCTGCACTATGTCTACGTCCTTGTAAAGCTCGTACAGGTCATAGTTTCATCATATACTTTATTCGCCGTCGCTCCAAGACATTGACATCGTCCATGCTTCTGCGCCATACAATAGGACGGGCATAATGAGAGACTTATAAGAGTGTGGTTTTTGTTTGTAGAGAGGACTTTGCTGCTCATTCTCCTACTCAGTCTGAAGCAGCACTGGTTGGACAGAGAGATTCTCCGTTGGATTTCAAAGCTGACGTTGCTATTGGTGGTAATGCTGGTTTCTAGGTACACAAAGTTCATATTTGTTGGAATGATTTTCCGTCATCCCTTGTCAAGTTTGGTTTGAAGACAAACCGGTTTCGGCGTTGTGCCATCTTCAGTGTCAATTTTCGTTCTGTTCAATTTATGTCTGTTGTTCCGTATTTATTTCGTTTTTTTGGTCAAGCTGGTATTGGTGCATAATCGTAAACGTTAACAAATGTTAAGTGCCCTGAGTATAGGTATCTGAAGTCTCGCGCGGTATATTTATCTCGAATCTTCCTTCGCGGTAAGAACAGGTAGATAGTCATTAATTTTTGTCCGTTTGGGTATTGCAGGTTTGTGTTGTAAGTTGGTATCTGTCATTATACCTACGTCTTTGTTTTGTTTTTTTGTAAACAAGCCGTAATGGTGCAAAAATAGCAGAGGAGTTGCTGTTTATTTGTTCGTTTATGATCCTCCCATCAAATGTTTTTTATACCCGCGCACTTGTGTACTTTGCTCACATAACGGTTGTTTGTAACAGCATAACGGAATCAAGATAGATATAGACATACAGTGGGGAGCAAAACCGTCAACATGTTTACTGAATGCGACTAAATGTCCCTATAACTTTTTTTCTACTAGCAGTATCGGCAACATTCATACACCAAAATAAAGATAATAATTCAATTTATCAAAAATAGAAAACAGAATTATTTTATTCCTGAACGAAATATATGATAAATTCCAATTACAAGTCATTTTGACAGTTTTGCACCACTGTATAAGTATGCCATGAAAGTCCCGCTATATTTACCGGAATGGCTGGGTTAGGTAATTCAATTGAAGTTCTGAGCGGAGGTGGAATTAACAATTAATATTTTTATATTATTATATTACTAAAAATTTTTCCAGTGTTTTTTTTGGGGAACCAAATAAAAAATGCGAAAATTGCTGCGAGACGTCGAAGACAAAGTTATTGTTTTAATTAAAAACGGCTATTCAGCCAGAAAAATGGCGGAAAAGTTAAAGTCGACAAACGGTAATAAATGTGAAGAAAATACAAAATATTGTCGGAGTTGTAAGCGCTGGAGGCCGCCCGCGGAAGCTTACCGATGGTGATGCCCGTGCTGTTGAGCGATTATTGCGCAAAAATGATTGTAGGACTCCTCGAGAAGCTGCTGCTAAGTTAGAATTTCAAGCGAGTACATAGACAGTTCGACGCTCTTTAAATAAAATTGGTATGGTTGCTGCGGTTAAACAAAAAAACCTGCTGTATCTGAGCGAAATGTTAAAGCTAGACTTAAATTTTGCCGAGAACGGAAAGAATGGACAATTGAGGACTGGAAAAGGGTTATATGGTCAGATGAGACGAAAATTAACAGGTATCAATCAGATGGTAAGGCATATTTTTGGCATCGTCCGCAAGAAAAGCTTCAGCGTGGACAGGTAAAGCAAACTGTCAAATTCGGCGGCGGCAGTTTGATGATTTGGGGTTGCTTCACGTGGTGGCATATTGGTCCTTTGTTTAGAATAAGTGGAATAATGAATAAGGAGATGTATCTGCATATTCTAAATACACAGTTGCCTGAATTCGTGGACGAATGTGCCTATCAAGCGGAGGAAATAATTTTCCAACAAGACGGCGACCCGAAACATACGGCGAAAATTGTCCAAGAATGGCTCCAAAAGCAAAGTTTTAAAAGGCCAGCACAAAGTCCCGACCTTAACCCGATAGAAAATTTGTGGGCATACGTTAAGCAGCAGCTGGCTAAGTATCGAAATCCGCCTTCCAACATGGACAAACTGTGGAGTCGGGTACAGACGGAGTGGAGAAATATACCCCACTCAATTATTGAAAACTTGGTTGAAAGTATGCCCAGACGTATAAAAAGCGTAATAAATAATAAAACCAAGTTCTGTAAATAATTTAGGTCTAAGTGTATAAGTGCAAAACTGTCAAAATGACTTGTAATTGGAATTTATCCTATATTTTCGTTCAGGAATAAAATAATGCTATTCTGTTTTCTATTTTTGATAAATTGAATTATTATCTTTATTTTGGTATATGAATGTTGCCGATACTGCTAGTAGAAAAGTTATAAGGACATTTAGTCGCATTCAGTAAACATGTTGACGGTTTTGCTCCCCACTGTATATACACCAAAATGCTCAGAATGAAAAGATAAGTCGATTTAGCGATGTTTGTCTGTCCGTCCATCCGTGCAGACGATAACTTGAGTAAAAATTGAGATATCTCAATGAAACTTGGTAGATAGATTGATAGATTTGACCCAGAGCAGGTTGGTATTGAAAATGGGCAGATTCGGACAGTAATCACGCCCACTTCCCATATAACGGCAATTGCTATACTATTGCTATTGAAGCTAAGTTGCTCAAATTTTGTATATGCTGTTGTATTCGCGCAGGAAATCCGACTGTATAAAAATGTTTCACAGGGGCGTGGCACCGCCCACTTATGAGTTCATATATATATCTCTGGAACCATCCACCCGATTTTGTTCAAATTTGGTATACGTGTTACACTATGCCTATTTAAGGAATATTTATCAAAATATGACTATAACCACGCCCACCTGTCATATAACGGTAATTTTCGAAAACACTAAAAATCGGACATTTCAATAAATGTTGAAGGGAAATATCTTGAGTTTAGTATGTGTTGTTGTATTGCAGTCAGAAATCCGACTATATGAGATCATATGTATGTATATGTCTGGAATTACTTGATCGATTTCGTCTAAACTTGGCACACATGTTAGATTATACCTAGTTAATTAAAAATTTAGCTGAACGCGTGCGCCGTGTATATAAAGTTCGATCGAACTTAGCCACTTCTTTACTTGTTGGAGGCGCCGTACTTTTTGTTGTACGTGCAGTACCCTAACGGTTTTCGGGAGAACATTTTGGGTTTACCAAATGGTTTGCAAAATTAAATTCTGGTATTGCGATGAATTTCCGTATCCTTTTGTTGTAATCCCTTATGTGTTCACAAAACCTTGGTCTTACTTTACGTCCTGTTTGTCCTATATAGACACTCACAGGTCAGTTTATACACGCCTTGTTTGTTCAATGGGTCTTCTTCATTTGGGCTGCTTTTAAGTATCCTTCGCAGAGGTTTCCAGTTTTGAACGCCGTGTGGATATTATACTTTCTGAAAAAAATTGCAAGTTTGTATGTCATTTTTCCAGTATAAGTCATTACTTTCCAAGTTTTTTCGTCTAGCTCACTGTCGCTTCTTTGTTGAATTGCATACATGTTGCTATGTTGTATATTGTGTTTAGTTCTTTTCCGTATGCCTCTCGCGGTAGAGGTATTCGTTCAAGTCTGTTTGTTAGTTGTCTTATAGCAGCGTATTTGTGTTCTTGAGGATCATTTGATGTATGGTGTTGTCTGTAGCTGTCGGTTTTCTGTAAATTTCGTAGTCAAGTTTTTGGTCAATTTTGTCTTCTTATTCGTCAGATCCAGGTAATTTATTGTTCCCTTCTTTTCCATTTCCATCGTAAACAATATACATCGATGTTTTTTGTGCAGGTACTTCAGTATCTGCTCTTCATTGTCCTTGGTGATCACGCAGATAATGTCATAAACGTACCTTGCATAGAATACTACGCCTTACTCGGCTTTTAGTTCTTCCATATACTGTCCCTCTAGTTCTTGCATAAATACCTCCTCAGTCCTACACAGGAAACGCTGGTGCTGTCGGGATCCCACCGATGGCTGGACACTGGGAGTCGTGTCCAAGTCCTGCCGATTGGAAAGTAGCCAGGAGTCTGTTTACGTACAGCTCGGTCGGCTGCGCTCTGGACTAGTTTGAACAGTTTAAGGCCCCGGGGGTGGACGGCATCAGTCCGGTGCTGCTGAAGCGGAGCGGGGAACTGCTTTTTCCATATCTCGTAAGCATAATGAGGGACAGCCTGGCGCTGGCACACATTCCAGCGGTATGGCAAAGAGCTCGGGTAGTTTTCATCCCTAAGGTAGACAGGAGAGACTTATCCTCAGCAAAATCTTTCTGGCCGATCAGTCTCATCTCCTTCATGTTGAAGGCTATAGAAAAGGTGATTGACCTGGAAATAACATTCAACGTTCTCGGGGCTGAACCGCTACATCCGGATCAACATGCCTACAGAGTCGGCCGCTCGATGGAAACGGCTCTGTATGCATTGACCTCGAACATTCGAGACGTTTTTGAAAACGGAGAAACAGTGATCTCTGCCTTCCTCGATATCGAGGGGGCCTTCGATAACACCTCCCATGCAGTGGTGGACAGAGCCTTGGAGCAAAAGAGAGTGCAACCTACTATTCGTAATTGGATAGGCTTCTAGAGAATTATTCTTCAGAATAGCCGAAGTTTACACTGGCGAAGACACAGTTCAGCTGCAGACAACTAAAGGATGCCCACAGGGCGAGGTACTATCCCCGCTTCTGTGGAGCCTAGTAGTGGACGAGCTTCTGCAAATTCTCAACAGTAATGGAATCCGCTGTCAGGGATATGCAGATGAAATAGTCATAATTGCAAGGGGCAAGTTCGTGAGCACTCGTTTTTACCACGGAAATGAAATACCTGGGTCCATCCTAGATTCTAAGCTTCTGTGGAAAGCTCATGTCGATGCTGCCGTCTCTAGGGCTAGGAGAGCACTAATGGTGTGCAGACGACTCGCAGAAAAGTCCTGGGGACGCAGCCTTAGAATACTGCGGTGGATGTACACCATGATAGTGAGACCCATGGGAACCAGGATTGCTCTGTCTTCGGTTAGACAGTCTCTTACCAGGCTACAGCGCTTGGCGTGTGTGTTCATTACCGGAGCGATGCGCACATACCCAACAGCTCCGCGGGAGGTGATTCTGGAACTTAAGCCGCTACACGTCACTATTGACCATGTGGCAAGGCGAACCCTGATGAACTTCTCCCAGGAAGGTTTCGGCAGGGGTATGTTGTTGTCGTCACAAAGTGATTAAGTTTGATAGAAAGTTTGGAGTGGAGATACACAGCAAGGCTACCTGGAGTGCATCCATTCTGGACAACCACATCCAGAGGAGCACACTACAATGGTACACATATGGCTCCAGAACTTCCGAAGGTATTGGGGCAGGTATCCATGGTCCCAGATCCAACATCTCGATTCCACTGGGGGCCTACCCAAACATCTTCCAGGCGGCGGAGGTTGTTGTTGTTATTGTTGTAGCGGCTATCTACACCCCACTGGGCCGGCGGGCTCCCTCAATCATTATCGTCAAGCTCAACTAACGAAAGGTCCAGGAAACGAGCCGTTTCATCAGGGTCGGACCATAGGGAGAGGGGTGTTAGTTGAGAGGGAGTTAGTTGTCGTAACGATCGATGCAGGCCTTAGACAGGCCAAGTCTCTCCTTGGAGACAGGTATTCTGACGGGTCACTGCAGACTGAAGGGCCACCTACACAAGCTACTGATCTTGGCAAGCGACAAAAGACACTCCGCAACATCTATTTATGGAGTGTGATGCTGTGCCGCGCAGAAGGGGCGCACCCCTTGGACGGTCATGGCCGGATGAGCAACACATACACTCATTGCCACCGACTCAAAGTACCACTCCCAAGGTGGGAGTCCTCGTACTTTTTAAGATATTTGCTTTTTAAGTTTTAAGCAGTCCATATTTGTAAAGTGTATTTCATCACTTTTTCACAAAAAAACCACTCAAATTGCACTAAATACACAATATTTATGTAGGTGCACTGCACTTTCCTTTCACGTCTTTAACTTAAAATGTTAATTTTCTTAAATTTCTTTTCACGTTTTTTACGTCCTCTTTAACTTAAAATGTTGTTAATTTTATTAAATTTTCCGAGTGTTTGGCCTTCGGCCTCAATTCAATAATACTTATTATATTTATTGTATTTGCATAAATTAACGGTGGAGGGGAACTGCTATGTCACCAAAAAATTCAAAGAATCATTTGAACTTCATATATTACGTAGTGGCACAATTGGAATCTGGATCATTACCCTCATTATGACCGATTCTCTTATCGCCGGCAACACAAATAAAACAAAAATTCTTACAAAACTCACGTTTTAATATATAAACTTATACATCAAATGAAAGTTATTTCTATAGGCTTTAAGGCAAACTTATTCTCACATATCTTCAAGTAATTACGTATTTTTTTAAGAAAAATATAGTTTTTTATTAAAAAAAATTGAACAAGTAAACAATACGGACCGTTGAGCCAGAAAAAAAAAAAAGTGGGCGTGGTCCGCGTGGTGGTATATTTTTTTTTTTGGTGTTAAGGAGGGGTAAAGGTGAAAATTTCAATATTTTGAAAAGCTAATATTGCAAAAACTATTTATAATGTTGGTATCGTTAAAAAGATAAATAAAAGACCTTTTATTTGATATGCATATGTTTATATAAACTACATATGTATATATATATTTTGGGAAAAATAACAAAAACTGAAAAAAACGTACATTTTTTTAATAAAAAACTATATTTTTCTTAAAAATACCTTTAATTTGATGTATGTATAATTTTATATATTAAAACTAAAATTTTGTAAGAAATTTTGTTTTATTTGTGTTGCTGACGATAAGAGAATCAGTAATAATGAGGGTAATGATTCACAGCGGCTTCGCGGAAAGGTATTATCGATGTGTTTTATTTAATTTTTAATGTTGTTTTATTTAATTTTGAAACCTAAGTATAAAACAGTATTTCCGACATAATCCGGCTACGCCATCAAGAGTATTTCTGCGCAGAACACCTTTCCACGTGAGCGGCCTTCGGCCGCGCTTTAAATAAATAACCCTATTATTTTGCACTAGAGGTGGGTAACTCAACTCAGAGTTGAGTTATTGAGTTGATTCCCGTCAGTGAATCGGTAACTCAGACTCCCATCTCCAAAAAAAAATGTAACTCCATAACTCAATTAAGTGAGTCAGCTCAGTGAGGTAGCACAATTGAATTACGACTCATTTCATAATTGTGTCGCTCTGTGCCACGATGCAGCAAACTAAAGATGACGCATTCCGGGGTAGCGTTACTTTGATTTTGCCGAAATTGACAGATGTGACGTCAGTACCCTTTTGTAAACAAACCATTTCCTTGCATGTGTTTCACATGGTTCAAGTACTTGAAATTGTATATGATAATATTTGCTAATTTATTTTTGTGTTTTTTGCACTTTAATTTAGTTCTAGGCTAAGATTTTGCTTTTTTATGTTCATAAATATTAAGAAAATATAGAGAAATAACGGAATGAAACAATGAAACTTTAAATGGCCCGCTCTATGTAAAAGTGGCTTAACTCTCTGTTCTCTCATTCTATACTTCTTCGCTCTGCTATCTTCTCTATTTGGTGCTGCACCGACGTTGGTATTTTTGGGACTGCGTAATCTTGTTATCTATCATTCTTGGCTCTGTGCAACTACGGCAGCACTGTTATCGTGGAGAAGTGCACGTTGAACGTTGAATAATTAAAGTGACAGCACAAGGGATAACGCGCTAAGGGAAACATTTTCGCGCTAGTTCTTATTTTATGTCATTCTTTACTCTCACCATAGATAATATGATATGCAACTTCCCTCTTTTGCCTCATTGGTTTTGGGCTGGAATCAAATCCCAATTATGGGCTGGCACGCAAAAGGCTCTTAGAATCGTAACATTTTTCTTTGACTAAAAATGCTAGTTAATCTTATTACTTGGCGAAATATGTATGTGTTGAAATTTTTAACTTGAGAATTAAATTAAATACTCGTATTTTAGGGATTTACATGCAAATATTGAGTTTTATTTTAAAAAGGTGTCCGTAAAACTTTATTTCTAAGTGAACACGAATGTTCATCACATACATATATGTATTTTTATAATTAGTTGTTTTATGCAAGTTTAAAAGCTGTTATTAAACATGTTTGCAAAATTTGAATTTCTCGTATTTTATTATTGTGATCTTGTTGATTTCATATATTTATTTCTTATTCCTATTTTTATTGCGTTTACATTTATACTGTTTGCATACCTCAAAGGTGGCGAAAAAACACCAAAATCTCCAAGAGCTTCGTATCAGTTCATCTCTAATTCTCAGTGCTAATACACTCATCGACTCGCCGCTCAGTAAAATGTCTGATTTTTTTGGAAGTGAGCCTGAGTGAGCGGCTCATCGCTAAGAGTCAGCTCAGTAACTCAACTCAGTGCTGAGTTACCCACCTCTACTCAGTTATGTTCCACCGCACTCATGATTCAATTGAATCACGGTGACTCACTTTTCTCTATATAACTCTCTTACACTAGCTGCTTCAATGCAACATCGTAACTCATTGTAACTCAATTTGCAAAGAAACACGAGGAGATAAATGTAAAAATGAGGTAGACATTTTATATCGTGCACCCCTCGATAGTTTTAAATACGATAGTGTAAACCATTGATGGTGTCGATGGCAATATCATAATAAATGAAATATGTATGTTTTTTAAAGTTTCTGTGGTCTAATTAAATTCAGAAAAATAATTTTTAGATAAAATTTTATTCAACGAACAAAAATTCCAAGATGTCTTATCTATTAAATTTAAATTCATTGGTTAATATTCGGTATAGCGCCGCATAAAAAGGGGGTGGTGGGTGGTGAAGGAGGGGGCGTGGCACCCCCCCCAGCACACCGTTAGAAAGGGGAAAGAATAAACTTTTCCATGAGCCCCCTCTGGTTCCTCTAGACCCTCGGTGAGGCCCTAGGGAAGCCTTTGAAAATGGGCAAAAATCCAACTTTTTCCATACAAAAGGGAGACAAAGTTACCCAGTAAACATTTTTTATTAAACTCCAGACAAAATGTGAGTTCATTACACATGTTAAAATGCGCGATTTCGAATAACAAATTTTTAATATATTACGAAATATATATTTATTAGTAAAAAGCGCCGCAGGCGAAAATTTGTAATAAAAAATCGCGCGATTTTTAATTACAAATTTTGAATATATAGCGAAATATATATTTATTAGTGAAAAGCGCCGCAGGCGAAAATTTGTAATGAAAAATCGCGCGATTTTTAATTACAAATTTTGAATATATAGCGAAATATATATTTATTAGTGAAAAGCGCCGCAGGCGAAAATTTGTAATAAAAAATCGCGCGATTTTTTATTACAAATTTTCAATATATAGCGAAATATATATTTAAAAATCGCGCGATTTTCATCACGAAATATTTATTTTTGAAAAATCCCACAGACCTAAATTGTGGTGTATATACTTTTGAAACGTATCTCACAACTACTTTCCGCGTACTTTAAGCTTACTGGGTTATATTAACTTCCATTTTGTTTCTCCTTCGCTCGTTGTTTTCAGTAGTTTGACAGATGCATTTGGCAAGAATTTTAGTCTTTTGTGCGGGGCTTAAAAATGCAACTATTTATTTAAGAAATGCAAAGTATTTAAATAGTTTTAGTTTCTAAAAACAGTAAAAGCTGATAGCACAATGTGTTAGTAATATGTGTGTGCCAAAATGAATGCATTAGTGGCTCGATATTAACTGCAGTGAATGAAATTCCAACACCATATATGTGAAAAATGCAAAAAAAGGGCATTTTTAAAGTTAAATTCTGTTAAAATTTGTGGACGGATTTTTGCAAAAAGATAGTTAAACGTTAAAGTTCATTTTGTTGTTCATCTGTGTGCATTGGAATTTTTCAATTTGGTTTACGCGTTTAGCCACAGTAAACCAAACTTATGCGGCGCTATATCGAATCCCACCCAATTCATTTATTGACCATTCGTTTTTTTTAGAAGTTATATAATTATTTCTTCTCCAAAAATATAATAATATCAAACAAATTCCCTTAATTTCGGATACAAATTGCAACACTGTCATCAAGTTTCAAAATATGAGTCGCATTCAAATGAGTGTAGCATACAAAGACTTAAATGAGTTAGTTGAATGAGCCGACTCCTTTAATTGAGTTGGAGTCATTAAGTTCACTCCTGTAAATTTGTTGAGTTACCCATCCCTACTTTGCACCAAAAAAAATTATACCACCAAAGTCAGTAAAAAGGGGCGGACCACGCCCACTTTTTTTATTTCTAGCTTAACGGTCCGTATTCTTTACTTGCTTCTTTTTTTTTGTTGCTAGCTAATAGGGTCGGTGTTATGGAGGGTTAAAGGGGGAAATTTCAATATTACTTTGCACCAAAATCGGTAAAAAGGGGCGGACCATGCCCACTTTTTTTTCTATCTAGCTCAACGGCCCGTATTCTCTACTTGTTCTAGCATTTTACTACTATATTTCAAGTAGAAACATTAAAATTCGAATAAACTTTTCAAATTAAATTTACCTGGCAACGTCAGCACTTTCAACACATTTATCCTTGTCATCTTTCTCGATTTCCAGACTGCTAACCTAGTTAAAACACTTGTTAGTTATGGCTAAGCACATACATACGTAATTTTAATACCAATCTAGATATTTCTTGATCTTCCGCTTTTTGGGCCCAATCAGACATTTTAAGATGCAACGCTTATTAACAATATCTTTATAATATTATTTAGTTATATTAACTGTACTCGAACAGTAAATATACAAACATATAGTTCCGTTATTTATGCACAAGTGTCCAAACAATTCGAAATGTCATATGAAGATTTCGAATAGCGATGGTAGACACAAATTAATCGATTCAGGGAAACTACATACATAAAGGGCCCCCTTCACCAGCTTCCAATTGTCGCTTGATTTCGGTTTCTTGTCGTTGCAAGCGAGAGAGAAATTTGTTCAATGGACATTTTGAAAACATACTTTTTTATTTGCAACATGTCGCAGAGCAAGAAGGTTCGTGTCCTGTGTGCTATTCAAACTCCAAACCCACTCATATTTTCGGTATAAATTAATTAACTTACGAAGATCAGTATCACGACCCTCGATTTTATCAATATATCTTATTAAAAGGATTTTTTGTGTTCGAAGAGCCTATGATAAACGATGTTGCCACAATGAAATATGCTACGAAATGCGAAAATGGCTGTCAAACTACAAAAATTACAATTGAAAGCAAGCGAGCGCTCGTTTACCGATCGGTTTGCGAGACAAAGCATCTTTTCAACTTTTTCCGGTCTTCACGTGCGACATGTATTGTGCTTTCAAAAGTAAGCGAGCATTGGAAGCAGGTGAAGACCGCAAGTAAAGGACCCCCTCATTACCCCACGAGACGCTTTTAACCAAGGCAAATTTAAACCGACATCTCCACAGAAAATATCTGATGTCCTAATATAGATGCCAGAAAAAATATTGTCAATGGATACCGATTATTTCTTCATGTCTGTCATTTATGTCAGCGTTTATGTGTAGGCATCTATTGCCTTTAATAAGCTTTCACTTTGTTAGTTTGACAGCAAATTTTCATTTGGCTGTAAATTTCGTGTGGTCACCATCGAAAATATTTTCATTCAGAAGCAAAAACTGAGTTGTTTTCTTTGAAATTATTAATATTTACGTATTTGGGAGGAAAAAAAACATATTTCTTGTATTATTTGCAGCATATATGCGCTTTATTAAACAAACTTACTTGTTTGACGTCATCTTACAAATGTTTATGTCAAGACATCAAACTGCCCACACATAAAAATTCACAAAACATTTTTAATTGTTTCCTGCCAAAATGACAGATGTTAGAACAGCAGCGATTTTCTGTGGAGATGTCGGCTAATTCAGTCAAACCAACACAACTTTTGCAGCTGATAACTGGCCGCTGTGGTCGAGTTGGTAGCGGTGCGTGCTATAACTTGGTATGCCGGTGAGTTCGAGGTTCGAATCTCAGTCTGGGCAAGCAAAATCTTAATAGCGGTCACCCCTCGGCAGGCAATGGCAAACCTCCGAAGGTATTTCTGCCATGAAAAAGCTTCTCATTAAATACTTCTGCCGTTCGGAGTCGGCACAAAACTGTTGGTCCCTCCATTTGTGGTATAATATGAAGACGCACACCACAAATGGTAGGAGAAGCTCGGCCAAACACTGAGCTATATAGTGTACGCGCCAAAATTATATTATATTATAACTACGAACTCGCGTTTTGAAATTTCGCTAGTTTCCTATTGTTCCCTACAAGAACCCCTACAAGAACAGTGCCGGTCAATTTATCGTAAATCTAATGTTCAGTGGATGAAAAAATTTTTCCACTATGTAAAATTGATGTCAACAAACGTGTACGTGTGATATTGCATTTCGCTCTAACACATTAATATTACCGAATAGACATACATATAGCTCTACTGCTCACTCTAGTTCTTTTTACTGGGTCAATGCTCCCTATAAAGTCATCAGTTCTGAAAATATTCCTTTTTACCTACATCAAATGATATTTCCTTTTTTTCTTTGATTAAATAAACAATTTTTTTATTTTTTCAATTAAATTTTATTGATTTACTTCAAGCTAATAACCTTAATCATGATAAAAAAATTATATATATTTTTGATGAACTATTCTTTGCGCATAACTGTTTTCTGCGTAGATAGATAGATATAAGTAGAGGTATGCACTGCGACCGATATGTCTATTGTGCCCTCAAAGCTCATTACATCACCTCAACCTCTAGCAAACTCAGGATGGTCGGCCGGGTTGGGGGGGTGTATGTATTGCTCTTCCGGCCATGACCGTTCCCAGGGTGATTCCCCGTCTGCGCGCCACAGCCACACCCTCCATGAGCAGGTGCTGCGGAGTCTCTTCTGCCGAGTCACAAAATCGGCAAAGGTCCATCGACGAGATCCGTAGCTTGTGTAAGTGACCCTTTAGTCTGCAGTGACCCATCAGAAAGCCTGTAATAATTCTCAGTTTATCCCTGGGAAGGTCAATCAGAAGCCTGTATCTCTTCCGGCTATATCCCCCAAGGAGGCTCTTTGACTGTCTGAGGCCGGAAGATATTGTGCCAGTATTGGTTGCTCAGCCTCGTTGCCTTGTTGCCTCTTTCCTGAATTCCTCTCTTATGGCACCAGGTCCCACCGCGAGAAACGGTTCAGGTCTAACGGGGGTGCAGGCT
Source organism: Philophylla caesio (assembly GCA_963971545.1). Taxonomy (NCBI): domain Eukaryota; kingdom Metazoa; phylum Arthropoda; class Insecta; order Diptera; family Tephritidae; genus Philophylla; species Philophylla caesio. The sequence goes on from OZ020607.1 coordinate 91,774,620, forward strand.
GCCGCTTTTCTAGCAAGCAGATCGGCTGCTTCGTTGCCATCCGCCCCCAAGTGTCCCGGTACCCATAGGAGCAGGATCCGGTTTTTCTCAGCGAGGGCGTTCAGTATCTCTATGCACTAAAGAACTAGTGCTGATTTTACTTCGTAAGAGGAGAGAGCCCTGTGCGCCGCCTGACTATCGCTTATAATTAACATTTTTTCGTTGCTGTAGTTTCTACTCAGATTTATCTCTGCGCATAAGCTAATGGCAAATACCTACACTTGGAAGAGGCTTGGATAGGCCCCTAGTGGAACCGAGACGTTTGATCTGGGACGGTGGACGCCAGCTCCTATACCCTCCGGAGTCCTTAAGCCATCTGTATACCACCTCAGAGTGCTCCTCCGGATGTGATAATCCAGAATTGAAGCCCTCCAGGTGGCCTTGCTGTGTAATTCTACCTCAAACTTCCTGTTGAAGGTTAGTTCTTTGAGTAAGTCGTCACGGGGAAGCACGCCAGCGGAAGCTGAGGCTAGGGTCTCCCTATATTAGATTAAGAAATCCTCTTTTCTTTATAATTAGCATTTAGGAAAGCTATTTTTTTCATTTAAAACTTATCTTTAATAAAAACACGATGATTTAAAAGTTTTCACAAATATACACTTCAGAGTTTTCCGAATACTGCGCACCATTTGCAAAACTGCTATGAATTTATCGTATGTTTCTTTCTCGCATATGTGAAATTAGCTTAAATGGTCATTGTCTCTTTTGTGCAACTATAAATGACAACTATTTTACATCATCTTACGGTAAGTAAAGATAAACATAAAAAGCGAGTTGTTGAATCGAAACAAAGAATGCATTAATGCTCAAACCCATTCAAGTTCCAAATCATAGATGCAAAAGTTCAACATGCCCAATCTAACTGAAATTTAGAATTTATTTGGGTGTCCATGTTGAAAAAGATAATATATTAGGACTTTTTTTTATTTAACCATCCATAAGTATATCATACAAAATTATTAAAAGTTAGTCATAATTAAAAGTGCCAATTTTTTTTTCTGATCACATGTAAACACCAACATGGAGCAGATCATGGAGGATATATCGACATGTAAGCGGTTTCTTCTTTGTAAAATAAAGGTAGGTTCAATTACATATTATTTCGGGCCAATGTTGATTTCCTGTTGGGATGTTTTTGGAGCTTTTCGGCCGGTAGTTTTTTAATAAAGTAAAAGCGTTTAGCTGCCGGCTTAAGTATTGCGCATGTTGTTCGACTCCCGCAGAAGCCAAGAAGAAAGAAATCTGATGAGGAAATGTGGTGATTTACGAAATAGTACTATAACTTCTACCGCTTTGAGTATTGTTGGTTTTTCCTAATAATTTTCTAATAAACCAATCGGCCTTAAAGCTCACAAATATTTAAAATAAATAGTTACATGGCCAAACAATAATAAACAAAGTTTCTTTTATTCTCCTACGCGTTTCGGCGTCATTCAGGCCTTCTTCAGGGAGTCTGCGTTTTATTTGTACATAGAACATAAAGACAATTAAAATGAAATTACAACAATACGATTTCAAATCACAAACAATTACATTTCAAACAAATCAAACAGCCAAAGTAGATAAAAAATAACAAAGCCCAACACTTAAACAATACAAAATTCCTTATATACAACCACATCACCGATCAGTTTGTTTATTATGCGTCAATGCTGATCTATACGCGCAGTTTATATTGTCCACACCTTCCTTGTAATTCATCGCGTTATTGTGTTAAGCGTGCGGTGTTGTTTATGCTCAAAACCAATTTTATAATTTTGTACGTTTTCTCTTAATATTTTTGTGTCCGTTAGTCCTGTAGCGCGATTCACTAACTCTTAACAATTCAATATGTTGAATGTGCTATTCACTATTCACTTATGCTTAACCACACTGAGCAGCTGCTTTTTCTTATTTATTCAAATTAACAGAAAGTGGCACCTCTGCTTTATGAAATGTCATAATACGCGAAAAGCACAGAGACGAATGAGAAAAAACAAACTTTTTTCATCGCGCCAATAGTCTTCGAGCACATATTTCAACAAAAGGGAAGTATTTTTTTTTATTTAATTTTAACAAAATACTGCTTATAAATATTTTGCTTTTGTTTGAGAATCGCATCAACGAGTGCAGCTGCAGCCAAACGGAGTCGGGCGTCGACAGAGGAACTCCTTGCGTTGCTCGACTTTTTGACGGAGCACCAGGAGCTAGCTACCGGCAAATTCCAGCGTATCCATGGGAAATTGGAGAATGAAAGGAATTGGGCGGAAATGGCAGACAAGCTCAACGCCATTGGAGGAGCAAACAAGTATGTGGAGCAATTGCGCACGGTTAATACCAATCTTGTTTTAAAAGTGCACGTTCAAAGGAAGCAGATTTCCGAAAGTGTTTCAATTTATTAAATATATTAAAATATTATATAATAAATTAATTTCAGAAATCGGCGAAAAGCAGGCCGATGCCTTGAAGGTGAGTAAATATAACTGTATATTTAATTCAAATTTTACGTGAATCTCAAAAATAGGTATTTGTTATTTTTTTAATAGATGTTCGTCGAAAGCAACTACAGGCAAGCGGAGGCAACCCTTGCTACGGCGCAAGCCATCACTGTCGTGGGAAAAGGGTTGAAAGACTATGCCGAAACTTTCAACCGCTTCTCAAGCTGAACTGGCCAATGGGCACATGCAATTGTGTAAATTAGTAGTTTTAAGAAAAATAATAGTTTTTAAGTCTAGTTTAATTAGTTTTAAGTTTCAATTTTTCTTTTAATTTTCAAAATAAATTTGTTATTTTCCTTTATGTTTAAAATTATTTATTTAGTATCTTAATTGTACCTTATTACTTGTGAATATGTACCTGAAGTATGTACCTTGAGTTTCTATTAAATGTGTTTGTTTAATTCCAAGCGAGATTTTTGGTTAACAATAAAGAGAGATTTTATTCCATTACATATATTCTTCTTACTTTACATATATTTTGCGTTATAATTCAATTTTTGGTTTATGAAGGCTCACAGAGCTAAATACCTTTAGAATTCAAAGCGCACAGCGCGTAATGATTAATTAATTAGTTAATAATAAATGAAACGATAATTCAAGGCGCAAAGCGCGTAGTAATGGATATATATAAAAAATGAAAAATGATTGGCTTAGCTCTAAGTGGACGAGGGCGAACCGAAAAAACGCAGCTTGGAAAGCTTTGGTAGAGAGATCTGAGCATGGTTCTAAGTGGATTGCTTTGGTCGAAAAGCAAATGAAGACGCAAACGTAGCCTTTGAAGGTAGGGGATTTCCGCAAAGTGGATGACTTAATATCGACAGGACCCGCAAAGTCGATTCCCGTGTAAGTTAATGGTAGGGAGAAGTTGGATCGCTCTGGCGGAAGAGCTGCCATTATCTGCGAACGGGTGTTATGTTTGGAGATTATGCAGGTTTTACAATTTCGAATACAATTTTTGACTTATTCTTGTCTTGCTGTTCGGACCATAAGTTGATGTTCTGCATGCATCAATAAGTTGTGCAGAAATTGAAGAAATAGGAAGCAGAATCTGGAGGACTCTGGTATGATGATTGGATGTCTTTCGTTATAGGAGATAGAAGAGTTTGCTAAGCGGCCATTGACTCTAAGAATTCCATTTTGATCAAGAAGGGGGTTCAAAGTAAAAAGACAGCTTCTTTTGGAAATCGGTTTTTGATTAGAGAGTAAAGAGTATTCATTTTCGTAATGCCTTTCTTGAGCTAGTTTGATTAGACGTTTTTTAACCCAGTCAATTTCCTTTAGAGTAAATACCAAGGTTTCGTAGTTAATGTTCGAAGTAGACTGTATGCGATTTGGATTGGTACGATGAGCAAAACGAAACATGTAGGATATAACTCGCAAGGCTTTTGGCCAGGATGAGAATCAGTTTAGAAGATCGGGTTCTTTTTCGGTTGCATGAAGTACTTCGACTTTCCGTTCCTCGAGTGGAGCCACGTAATGGATGCTTTTTGAGCTATTCTGGTCCGTACCACCAAAGTGAGTGGTGTAGTAAGTCCTGTGGTCTGCAGCCCCGTGTTCCTAAGTCGGCAGGGTTGTGATTGGTCGATACATGTCGCCATTTGAGGTTTCCAACATTCTGGATAATTTGAGAGATGCGATTGCCCACGTATACCTTCTATGTACATAGAGGCTTTTCTAACCACGAGAGAACTATTGAGTAATCGGACCATAAGAAGGTTTCTACGTCTCCAAGAGGAAGTTGATTTGTGACGTTTTTGATGCATTTCGAAAGCAAGACTGCCCCACACAGCTCTAGTCGTGGAAGGCTTACGGTTTGCAATGGTGCTACTTTGGTTTTGGAAAAAAGTAAATGCGATGCTACGGTGTTGGGTGTTTGAGATCTTATATAGATGGATGCGCAAAATGCCTTTTCCGAGGCATCACAGAAACCGTGCACTTGAATGGTTTTACTTTGAGAAAATTCTGTCCATCTGGGAATTTGAATTTCTTTGATGGCGGGTAAATCGGTAAGGAAATTTTTCCACTTTTGGAGTGAAAGTGGTTTGACACATTCATCCCACTCAGTGCCTTCTAACCATATTTGTTGTAAAAGTATTTTTGCCTGAATGAGAATAGGCGCTAGCCACCCTGCGGGGTCAAACAATTTCGAAACGGAGGATAAAATTTGTCTTTTCGTAGCACTCGCCAGTGGTTTTATTGGCTCAATCGAGTACGAAAAGGAATCGTTTAACGCATTCCATCGAATGCCAAGCGTTTTAGTAGAACTTGAGCAATCAAAATTGAGGAAATTGGAGTCTAGCAAGTCCTCGGTCGGAATATGACGAAGAAGTTCAGGATGGTTCGAAGTTATTTCCTTTAAAGGGAAGCCTGCGGTGAATAAACATTGGATTAGCTGAGTTTGCGCTTGGAGGCATGAGGTCAAATCATGTCCTCCTGACAGTATGTCATCGACATAGGTTTCGTTTGTGAGAATGCGTTTGGCTAAAGGATGAGTCTTTTGGGAATCATCTGCTAATTGGTGAAGGGTTCGAATCGCGAGGTATGGAGCGCAATTAACTCCAAAAGTCACGGTTTTGTGAGCGAAATTGGTGAGTGTTCTTTCGTTTTTTCTACGGAAGAGAATTCTTTGAAATTGCTGCTCCTCCTCGTGTAGAAGGATTTGACGGTACATTTTTTGGATGTCCCCGTTGAAGACATATTTGTACAAACGCCAATTTAATATAACGAGCATGAGATCGGTTTGTAGGGTGGGGTCGATATGGAGAATATCGTTAAGTGAAGTTCCAGAAGCGGATGGTTTGGATGCGTTAAAGACCACGCGAACTTTGGTGGATTTGCTGTCTGGCTTAACGACCGAATGATGAGGTAGGTAATATGAGAAATATTTACCATTTTTGTGAATCTCATCGGAAGTGCTGGGTTTCATGTGGTCGAGAGATAGGTATTCTTCTAATACCCGATTATACTCTTCGTTGAGATTAGGGTTTTTGTTGGTCATGTGTTCCATTCGAATGGCTTGTTTCATTGATTGCGATCTAGATGGACCGAGAGATACTTTAGAGGGAAAACTGTATGTGAACGGCAATCGGACTTCGTATCGCCCGTCGCTTTGTCGATAAGTCGTATCCTGATAAAACTTTTCGCAAAAAGTATCTTCGACTGACGGTGGATGAGATTCCGTGACCTCCTCTAATTTCCAAAAACGCTTCAGTTGAGCATTAAGACTTTCACTAGAATCTTCGACTACATTAGTGTGGAACGTTGAGCACTCTGTGGATTTTAATGGACCACTCAGATACCACCCAAAAATGGTATTTTGGGCGAGAAGGCTTCCAAGGACTTGGTGTTTAACTCCTTGGAGCAGGATTTCGGGTATTAGGTCGCTATCTATTACCATGTCAGTTTGAGCTGGTGAATAAAAATATGGATCGGCGAGGTCCAGATCCTTTATTGCTGAGATATTAGGGTGTTGGATACGGAACGTGGGTAGGAAACTTGTGAGTTTGTGGAGAACAATCGTTTTGGTATGAATGCGAATGTTGTAACGTTTGGCTAGGAGCGTAATATGGCGAACACGAGTCGCGTTTTCAACGATCTTCCCGCCCATGCCCGTGTGGGCTCTTGATCGATTAAGGCTCTTAGATAGGGAGCAGTGTTTTTTCATTATTGGTTGAAAAATTTGCTTGGATATGAGAATCACCTTCGGCCGATGGGAACGTAGATTCCTCATACTTGGTGTTGCCTTCGGTGATATCGAAAATTGGATGTCGAGAGCGACTGGAGGAGGGGTCAGTTGCTTCCGTATGCAATGTAGTAGTTGTTTTGGGGTTGGGTTTGGTAGCTTGATTCCGAAATGGTACTTTTGGAATCGGTTGAGAAGTCGAAGTAGGATGTAGCAGGGTATGGTGAGATTTCTTGCAATGCAAACATCGGAAAGTACTTTGACAGTTGGAGAGGAGATGATTGTAGGCCAAGCAATTGGTGCAGTAGCCATGTTGTTCGACGAACTTGGTACGTTCTAAGGTATTGAGTTTTCGAAATTCCGGACACGATTTGAGCGGATGATTACTGTCGCATAATTTGCATGTAATCGAGAGTTTTTCTTGAGAGTGATATGACTGTATTTTCGCTGGAGATTTCGGTGGGAGGGAGTTTTGCACTCTCGAGGATTTGTAACCGTGCAAACGCTCAACTACTTCGTACCGACTGGTTAGGAAGTGGTTCATTTGCGACCAGTTGGGGAGATCTTTAGTAGATTTAAGGGATTGTTCCCAAAGGTAGAAAGTCTCATCTGGTAGCTTGGTAGAGCATAAGTAGATTAGGATTGGGTCCCATTCAGAAACAGAAACGCCTTGTGACTTCAAGCACGAAAGACAGTCGTTGATGGTGTTTTGAATTCGTTGAAGACTTTCGCTGTTTTCAGATGTAGAAGAAGGCAAGTTGAAAAGTGTTTGGAGTTGTTTATCAATGAGAATTGGCTTATTTTCGAAGCGGGCTCTTAAAGCTTCCCAGGCAAGAGAAAATTTAATTTTCATCGCTAAAAGTGTAATGCTTAACGATACAACCGGCCTTACCCCGCGTTTTATTTCGCAAATGGTAAAGTCTCTGGGCAGGCGTTGGCTTGGGATGGTTGAGATATACAGCCGTGAACATATCCCTAAAGGATGGCCAATCTTCATAACAACCGTTTGGTTATCGCAAGGGGGAACTTTAATGCATGGCATCGAATTGTCGATAAATGAGAGTGTTTGGCGAGAATTTACATTTTTCTCAGATGAGCTGCCTTGCAATAGCTTGAGTTGATCGAGGATTTGGGATTTGCATATATAAAAGCTATCAGTGCACACTTGGTACTTGCTATGTGCTTCTTCCTTGAATTCTGCGGAGATCGAGACGTCATCGGCGACGCAAACCTTTTCGTACGAAAGTCGCAGCATTTCCCAACGAGATTGGAGATCTTCCATCTTTACTTCGAGTAAAGAATCTAAGATAAACTTCGACATTAATGCGGACGCGATTGCCATAATCGGATTGTGGATGGAGAGTAATAATAAAAAAAAATAATAAAAAATGTTTTTTTTTTTTTTTTTTTTTTTTTTTTTTGGAAGTTGGTCGAAGCGGAAAATTTCTGCTGGGGAAATGCGCTTGAATACTTTAAGCTGGCAACTAGATTAATATACGACCAAATTGCAACTTTACTTGTTGCCAAATTAGCAACCTGGTGATTGTGCTACTGGGTATATGCGCTACTCGATAACACCAATAAGCAATATGGCTCTATTATTATTTTCCTAATAAGAAAATGTGACAGAACTAAACGGTTCAATTATATTTTGGCGCATACGGCCATGCACGTATGTACATATAATATACCTATATACATGCAAATGTAGGCAAACGGTGGTGGTTTTTGAGCTGCCGCAAACAGCGCAGAGCAAGAATAGGGACAAAATGAAAATATGGAACAGTCGCTGCGACCGATGCTGGCGCTGACGCTAGCAACAGTACGAGTGTATGTATGTATGTATGTGAATGAGAATTCGATGCTTTTACGCGTATATATGTACATACATACGTATGGAGATATATGTATGTATATTTGCAATAGATTACTAGCGAGTATTAAGTAGATGGAAACTGAACGAGTAACGCCACAAAGAAACGGTATATATGCGAATATATGTACACGTACCGTTTTTTTGAATAACGGCCAATATCTGAATGTACAGTTTTTTTTGTGGTTATATTGCAAAATATATTAAAGATATGTACATATGTGAATGTAATAGGGGTAACTTACGTTCTTCCCTCCATACTCTTCTTTACCGGCTTTGGCAAATGGTCCCCCGTTGGGTGCGCAATATGCTTCCTGTTGACTGTGCCGGCGCACTATCACAATATATAATTTGTAGCACTTTCGCAATTTCAGCGAAAGTCGAAGAAATTCGGTAACGCAACTTGTTGGGGTAGACCCTCTTTTCAAAATGTATCGCATCAGCAAATGTTTCGCGATTTCAGCGAAAGCAAAAGAATTTCGGTGACGAAACCCGCTGCCGGTGCTGCCACTCGTTTTTGCTGGTTGAGTTGCCAACTGGGGGTGTGTTCAGTGCTGCCAAATTTGGCTCGCAAGGACCATGTTTAATTGCAAGCGAGATTTTTGGTTAACAATAAAGAGAGATTTTATTTCTTTACATATATTTTTCTTACTTTACATATATTTTGCGTTATAATTCAATTTTTGGTTTATGAAGGCTCACAGAGCTAAATAACTTTAGAATTCAAAGCGCACAGCGCGTAATAAATGAAATGATAATGATTGGCTTAGCTCTAAGTGGACGAGGGCGATCCCACGGTGGTTGATTGACGCTCCAACGTTGATGCACAGATCGGTCCCGCTGGTGGTTGGTGATCTCGTGATTAGCAACTCGTGCACGCAAAGGCTAAAGCTGAAAAGAGAACAGAGCGACAAAATGCGCGCCGCGCTTTGATATTAACAACAGCACTGGAAACATATTCCAGCGCTGTTTCGCCGTTTCGAACTTAATCAGGGAAGTTTAAGTTCGGGAATTATGCAGGGATGCATGTCTTCATATGACTGAAAGCCATGGAAGTGGCAACTATAGAAATTATGCAGGAATGCATTTCTTCACATGAGCGGGAGTCATGGAGATTACTTTAAGTGCGCAAGTCACTTAAACAGTGTTCAATAGTTCAAAAATGAATATCTTCTTTTTTATAATGAAATTGATTTACCTTTTACACTTCCGTCGTTAAATGAAAAGTTTCGTTTTATTTAATCTTAAATTATATCCATTTATTTTCGTGTTATCGGTGGCCGTTTAGAAGCAAATTTAACACGTTCTAAATTCTACATAAAAAACTGATTGGGAAATTTAGTTTCAGAACAGAGGTTTATTTTGCTGTCTGTTTCTTGGCTGTTGACCAACGAATGGCATGCAGACACAATTCCAAGTAAAGCAAACTCACAGCAGTAACTAAACATATGTACATACATCAATTCAAATTCGTATAGTCAGGATAACGGGAAAGTATACATATGTTATGTTTAATTGTATATAAGCAACTTCAAATTAATACAAGCAAAGAAGTATGAATATAAAGCAAATAAAGAAGAGTACAAAACAAATAAAGATGTAAAGAATATAAATATGAATCGGTCACAATGGATGATAGGGTAAGCGGACGTTCTGCGACATCCCCACCCCCGTGAATCAACCTGATTCACGAACTTTACCGTCGAGAACGGCCAGCTTGGACACGGCTCGCCGTTTTAGTCCGGCGATTGTGCGCACGTCTACTTGACGAATTTCACCGTCTCGACCAGGGTAAACCTCCTCTATTACACCGCGACACCAATCTCGTCGTGAAACCTTGGGATCGCAAAGGAATACTATATCTCCCATTTTTACGGGCTCTGTCCTTTCGCACTACTTCACTCGGCAGGTCAACGTAGGAAGGTACTCCTCTATCCAGCGCTTCCAAAAATGGTCCCGGAGTTGACGGGCGATGCGCCATTGTTGGCGTATAGCACATGTATTTGTTAGAATAATGGCGGCTTCTGGTGTCTGTGCGGTATTACCCGTTCCCAATAGAAAGTCGTTTGGTGTTAATTGCTGTTCCCGGCTTACGTCGATGGGCAAGTGCGTAAGAGGGCGGGAATTAACTTCATTCTCCGCTTCCATAAGGAAGCAATTACGAGTATGTTCTCTCTGGGCAACTTCTTTGACAGTCTGGCGCAGGACATTCTTTATGGACTGGACCATTCGCTCCCAGGCTCCTCCTTGGGCTGGATTAAACGGCGAATTGGAGACCCAGTCGATACCCCGTTTTGACAACTCGCCTTGTATATGCTCGCAATCAAAAACTTCGCTGAATCGTTGAGCTTCGTTGTTGCTGCCGACGAAGTTTTTTCCGTTATCGGATCTTAGTCGCTGTGGCACTCCTCGGCGGTTAATAAAATTTCGAATGACAGTTATGCATGAATCGGTGCTTAGATCATGGGCTATCTCCAAATGCACTGCTCTTATGGTAAGGCATGTGCAGAGCGCTACCCATCTTTTCTCAGTACTACGGCGCACGGTCACATTGAGATGGCCGAAGTAGTCTAAATCCGTGTAAGTGAACGGCCACACATACGGAGTTAACCTGTCAACAGGAAGCGGTCCCATCATCGGGGGAATTGGAGTTGCCTTACGAAGGCGATATACAGGACAACTGGCAATGACGTTGCGTAGAAGGCTTCTCAAGCGTGGTACCTAGTAACTCGGTCGTATGGAGCAAATCGTAGCTTCCGTGTTTTGGTGGCCCATTTGAGTGTGGAGTTGCAATGTCAATAATTTGGTAAAAATATAGTGGTGGTAAAATTATGGGGTGTCTCACGTCAATTGGCAGCCAGCTGGCAGCATCGATGCGTCCGCGTACACGTAGGACACCTTCTCCATCAACGTATGGTGATAGTTGCAGCAAAGAGCTTTTGCGAATTATTCTTTGCCCGTTGCGAATTTGCTGAATTTCCGCACCGAAGACCTCGCCTTGGACGATGCGGCACAGAAGACGTTTTGCTGCTTCTAAATCGCTGGCTGATAATCCGTAGCAATCACTTAAAATTTGAACTTGACGGCGGCATATTTTTGTAAATAAGATTACCCAGGCTGTAGCTCTTACCAACCTGTTGAATGACGAAAAACGTTTAAAATTGATTAATTCACAACTTACGATACTCAAAGCGTATTGCGGTCGAAGCTCGACGTCGGTATCATCGGACTCAGCAGAAATGTTGTCTTCAGAAGGCCAGGCGTTTTCTGGTTGGCGTAAAAATGGTGGACATTATACCCAACGGCTGGTTGGGGCGAACGTAATGTTGTAATTGATGCGTGTAGCTTCATCGTCTGCATTAGTCGTGTTCCCAAAACGGTGGCTTTCAATTCTAAGCGCGGCACAGTAAGAGGCTTCAGTGGTGCGCACTTGGACTTTGCGCAGACGAAGGTAACTTCCACTTCATCACGACAGTTGGTTCCGCATCCGCAAAAACGTGTAGTTGCACCTCCTCTGGCTTACCTCTGCGAAAATAAAATCGGGGAATGGCGTATTCAGTCACTGCCGGCAATTGCTTAAGCCATCTATCCCATAAATCGAAGATGTTGTCAGGCAAGGGTTCATCCCAACCAGTCTTATGTCGCCAAACTTCACGCATTATTAACTTTGCTTCTATGATGAAATGGGCTAGAAAATCGAGTGGGTCGAATATAGACATGACCACACTAAGGAGCTCCCTCTTTGTAGGGCGTCTGTTATTATTAACTACGGCTTCACTGACATTGTTGAATTTTATCTTGAAGTTGAAGCAGTCTGTAGTTGGCTGCCACTGTAGACCTAGCACCCTTTCTAGCATTAAGTCTTCTATCTTAGCGAGAGTTTTTGTGACGTCGACGACGTCCAAAGCTGTGATAACTTCTAGAGAGCTGCATGTAAAATTTCGGAACTCGAAACCAGCATCCATATGAATTGCTCTTACTTGGGTTGCAACTGCATCGACATAATGATATTGTAAAATGGCTTTTACGGCACGGACTGAGTTGCGATCGTCGTCACGATATTCCAGAGCGTTTCGCGTTTTGACGTAATGTGCTGCACATGGTGAGCACGCAGCTCCGAACGTCAGCACGCACATTTCGTAAACATCTGGTTGTCTCTCAGAGTCACCATTCCTCCACAGAAATTGTTGGTCGCATCTGTCTTCTGGGCATATTAGCACTTGGTGAAACATCTCTTTGATGTCACCGCAAACACCCACCGCTCCTTCGCGGAAGTGGAATAGGACAGACGGGAGTGGTCTGTACTCCTGCGGACCCTTCAGGAGAAGGCGATTCAGCGAAATACCATTAACCTCGGCGGCAGCATCAAACACTATTCGTAGTGTGTTTGGTTTATTCGGGTTCATCACGGCAAAGTGCGGCAAATACCAGGTACGTGGCGTTATCGAGGCAACATTTGGCGGAGTAAGCTTACAGGCATAACCCTTTTTGACATAAGAGGCTATCATGAGCTTGTATGCGGCGGCAAAGCACACGTCACGAATCATTCGCTTCTCGACGCTCACCAATCGCTTGAGCGGCATATTGTAGCTGTCTGGAAACTGAGAAGTCCAGTTTGGAACCTTTTTCCAACGCGGTGGATTGTTGATTCCAATATAGTCCTGGCACGGACATCAGCTTCACTTTCAGCGCGACCTGCAGCCCTAACACCGAAACTTTCAATTTCTAAAAAGTTGGCGACCATTTTGTGAAGTACTTTATTGGGATTTCTGGCGAAAAGGCATGTTGATGGCGTAGGTAGGCCTTTGCTGGTTGGACCGAACACTACCCACCCCAGTACTGTATTTGCAGCATAAGGCCCATTTCTCCGCATTGCAATGGTTGTAGATGCGATGCCCAAATGACAATTATCGATGCCGATAAGCAGCCTCTGTACCGCACCATGTTGTGGTTCAACTGGCAACTGACGCACTCGTTTATCATCACAAGGTAGTTCTGTTTGGCTTAAGCTTTGCGATGGCAATTGGATATTTTTCACTGCGTAGACATTTGGCATTTTGTGTTTCTTTGTCATACCTGCTCCGCTAATATAAAGATCGACCAAGGTTGCTGGCTCCTGTACGGCATGACCACCGAACCACTAAACATTGAGGTTGTGGTGCAAACGGCCCTAAGCATTTTTGCAACCGTTGGTTATTGTCGAAGTTAGAATAACCATAAGTTGTTGTAGATTCGGTAAAGGCTGTATAAAAAATAGGCCACTCTTCAGGTCTACCGCTAAATTCTGGTAGATCTAGTAATTTTCGCGGCATAAGCATGGTTTGAGATGAGTGGCAAGTGTATACTGGCGTTGGAAGGCGGCATGAATAAATTCGGCGAATGTGCGGAAATCATAACGGGACTCAGCAATTGCCTGACTTGCGCTAGATTGTGCTTCTAACGGCGGCGGCAGAACTGACTGCGACGGTGGCAGTGCTGGCTGCAACTGCACGACTATGCTGCTGGCGTACGTAACGAATGAACTACCGCTTCTATATAATTCTGCTCGGAGGGTCTCGTTTTGTAGATCACGCTACCTTAGCTGTACTTGCGTGGCTGCCAAATGACTATCTATCTAGCTAAGCGTTGCTCCATGGCGTGGAGATCGAAAGCTCGATTGGCTGGCGTGAAGTCTCTGGAAACTTCGGCGACGTAAGCATCCGCGGTTGAGATGGTGGCGATTCCACAGTCAGCGTTAGTTAGTTAGTTAAGTTATCGGGTAAAGTAGGATCAAGCGACACCGCGACCTAAAAGATCTTTTCTATCCCTGCAATTAGTTCCTAGCCCTGACATCCCAAAATATTATCGGCTTCTCTAATTAATGCTAATAATAACTTGGTACACGAGTTCCTAATGTACAGAGACTCGACTATTGCTGGGTTGAAATATCTAACTCTCAGTCTCTCCAAAGCCAGACAGTCGCACAAGATGTGCTCCGATGTCTCCTCCTCCTTAAGACAAAGACGGCAGATCGTTTCGGTGGCGGGTCCAATCCGGTGCATGTGGGCACGTAGATTGTTGTGACCAGTCAGATAGCCGGTGAGCAACCTTATATTCCTCCTATTTAGATGAATTATGTCCTTTCTGGAAAATGGATACCCAAATAATTTGGCCTGTCTGAGGCCTCCTGCCTCTGCCCAGTACCTAATGCGAGTCCACCCACTTGGTGATTAAAGATTTTAAAGAGGACCACCTAAGTCCGTTCCCATTAAGACAGACGAAGATCCTTTTCTGGAGTTGATAACCCTATTGGATAGGGCTTTTATAGCCACCAGGCTGTCTGAGAATATAATTAAAAAAGCGTCTTTCAAACCCTCAGCCTGAAAAACAGTAGGCCATGTGCCCATTCCAATCGAAAGTTTAGTGCCGGGACCATAGACACCTGCACCTGTTCTCCCTTCCATCCTGGACCCATCTGTATACCAGTGTAAATACCTTGGATCTAGTTGAGGAGGCCCGTTTGACCAGACCTCGCGATCCGGTATATTGACCTGGAAGACTCGACCAAAACAGATTTCTTTTTGTAGGGAGTCGGTAAGCATGCCTGATCCCAACCCTGGGATTTTATTCAGAATACAACTATTTTGTGAGCTCCTATAGTGAACTTCCTGAACACATAACGTCTGACACCGTGCTGCCGAATTTTCCCGTGACAATGATAACTAGATCATCTGCATATCCGATAGCATCAAACCCGTTCTCTTGTAGTTTAGTAAAGAGGTCGTCCACTACTAGAGACCAAAGTAAGGGGGAAAGAACACCCCTTTGTGGGCATCCTTTATTAGCTCTAAAATTTAAAGCACTATTGCCCAAGGATGAGGTTATATCACGCTCACGGAGCATAGCGTCAATCCACCCAACAGTTGATAGATCCACACCCCTTCGGACCAAAGCCCTTGAGATGGATCCATAGGCCGTATTATCAAAAGCCCCTCGACATCCAGGAAGGCGCACAGAGCAATCTCCCTGAATACAAAGGCCCGTTCGATCTTACCGACCAAACACTGCAGAGCAGAATCCGTCGACTTCCCTTTGACGTTGGCAAACTGAGTATTGTGTATGGGAGTTGAGAACCTCAGGTTGTGTCTTATGTGAAGATCTAGCAGTCTTTCGACTGTTTTAAGAATGAAGGAAGTCAAACTGATCGGCCGGTATGATTTAGGTGATTCAGACGGCCGATTGCCTGTCTTAGGGATAAACACAACGGATACCTTCCAAGTATACGGTATGTATTCCCAAGAATAACGGGCCCTAAATAAACAGATCAGCAGGTCAATGACAGAATCAATGCATCTCTGTACCAGAGCCGGGTAGATACCATCGCCCCCCGCCGCTTTAAAGGGTTCGAAGGATTCTATTGCCCAGAGTACTTTGACCCTGTCAAAGATGGAGCCAGACCTGGCGACGCTTCTCACTCTAGGGGCCCCTTGTTCCGAAGAGTGAGTCGTCGACGGGTATGGCCCCATCGAGGAGCCAGGGAAATGTACTTCGAGCAGGTATTCCAGAGTTTCTCTGTTGTTGTTGGTGAAAGTGCCATTATGCCTCCTAAGAGAACCTTGCGTTTCATCAAAGTGGAAATGGGAGTCGTACTGTCGTGGAAGGATTCCAGCAGAACATTGTTGAGCACACTCGCCGCATACTCCATTTCCTCGATTGAGTTAATTGAGGTTAGCAACGAGTCTGATCTTGCCCTCACTAGATTTTTGTAAAGGTCCCAGTTTGTTTTCCTGGGTGAGAAGGTTAGGCCTCGGAGTTGTGTTCGTTCAAGGATTTCAAAACTTATGTGCTGGTGATCCGAGAGCGATGCCTCATCCGACACCTGCCAGTCTCTAATAAAATCACTAATTGATCTGCTGCAGAGAGTGAGATCTAGTACCTCTTCTCTGGCAGCGGTAATAAAAGTAGGTTTGCACCCCCTATTTGCGAATTCTATATTGTTTTGCATAAGATATTCTAGAAGGTACTCACCCCTTTCATTTATGTCGGTGCTGCCCCTCAACACATGGTGGGCGTTGGCATCGCAACCAATGATAAATTGTCGATTCGTCTGTTGGCAAAATTTGACAAGCTGCTGAACCTCCGCTGGAGGAATAGTGGGGATGTCACCTGGAAAGTAGGCAGATGCGATGACAATTTCTTGCACTCCGCCTACCGTCGACACTTCGACGACAGCAGCTACTAGATCCCTGGAAATAAAAGGAGTAAGAGGTATGTGATTAATGTTGTCTACACTAACCTACCTGATTGACTCAGCCCTCTTACTTATCCTCCAGTATGCCAGGGCTCCTGGAGTGGGCCAATAGCGACACTACGTTCGCTGGCAAATCTGCAGAGAGTGGCAGATGCCCCCTTGGCATGATGCAGATTAGCTTCAAGCACCCTTATGGCGCTCATTGCTTCCTTTGGAGCGATAGACTGACGAGACTCTTCTTCTTGTCTCGTCGGGACCCTTTGTCCCTAGCTTCTTTGCTTAGAGCCGGCCTACTGCATTTTGGCTTGCGGCAACTTTTTGCATTTTGGTGCCGGTTAAAGTTAGTGGATGTTGCTCCCCCCTCAAGATCGGGACCACCTCCGAAGCGGCAGCCATCGACGGCACAGTTGCTTGGCTTTGACTACCGCTCTGAGGTTAGCCGTGACCCGTTGAGAGGTCAGCTGATATTGCTGGAAACTGGGTCAGAGGATGCGCCTTTGAGGATTCGGCGGCTGCCGAGCCTGGGTTGGTCTTGCTCCCGCCACCTTCCTGCCCAGTGGCTGTGCTGGTAGAGGGGCGCAAATCCAAAGCGGCCTCCGCCGGGGCCTCCCCAAGCGTGCCCTCCTCCTTTGGCTCCTTGGCCTGCGTAGGTGACCTAAGGTGGAGTTTTATGTGGCCAAATCTATACGCGATTCTATATTTCATGGCCCCTAGTTTCATCATAGATGCGTGATCTATGAGGAGGACCAAATGAACCAGCTGACCATTTGTCAGCCTGTTAGAGACCTTCCAGCTAGTTGTCGAAATTGAGTTCTGAGCAGCGATAGTTGCCAGAATTTTATCGCTGCCTAGCTGGAGACTATGGGGGAAGTATCCTCGGCCCACGTGCGTCCTTGATGTTCATGTGGTTCGACCTTAACCACGTCGCAGTCTGAGGACTCGAGCAGACGACAAGAAGCCACCCAGGCCGGGGGACGCACCTTTCGAACTCCGGCTTTATGTCGTCCTTCGAGAACTCAATCGCGACGTCAATTATCGCCTCCTGTAGCAGTGCCAGTTGCTCTGCCGTGAGAGAGTTGTTAACAGGGTGAACCGGAACAAAGCCTAGTTCTACACTACCCGCCACCCGTCTGAAGGTGGCTTTTTTAGGCTCCGTATGAGCCGGTCTTGGCCTCTTCTTGGCATTGTCCCGAGGAGAATGCTCTTCGGAGCGAACTCGTCATCGCTGTGGTAGCTGAATTTGTTTTGGCAAGCTTAATGGCTTCTTCCCTAGATTTGCCAGTGTCTAGGGCACGCTTGAAAATTCTCCTCTCCTTGGAGTTGAAGAACACGAAACCGGAAGTTGAGTCCAGATTGACTCGCTGCACCAAGTTGCCGACTTCCGTAAGCCCTGAGACTTTAGAGCAGATGCTGATGGTATCGGGTGTCACCGTGCTGACTGACTCGGAGTCCGATGCCGAGGCAACCTGCAGCCGAGCAGACATTACACTCGAAGAATGTCCGGCAAACTGCGGTTCTCCAGGGGAGGTGGAGAGTGAGGGCCCACTGGCATCCGAGATCTTGACATTTATGGTAGTCGGAGTTGACGCCGAGTTGACGCCCCTCAACTATGGTCAAATCTGTACGAAGACACTGCCCCGAACCGAAATAAAGCTGTATAAAAAACGCGTATTCAAGCACTTTGACTTCACAACCGATTTATTTCACTTTTAGATTGTACAATTAATATTCACTGCATTCAACTACTATGATAATAAACTAAATGAATAGAATTGCGATAACGGCACAGCGATGCTAATATATATATATAAATTATATGAAGGGCGAACGTGTTAACCAGAAACAAGAAAAGAAAAATTATGTATACTAAAAATTACGAACTCGCGGGTTTTTTGACAGCTGAGTACCATTTACTCGCTCGCGCGGTAGTTGCTGAAACCGCTGAATTGTGGTTGGCACCTGCCATGTTTCGTTTACTAATTGAAGTTTGCGCAACCTGATAAGGTGAATTAACCAGATTATATTTGTGTTCTGATTCCTAACTACTCCTGTAGCACGATTCAGTAACCCTTAACAATTCAACAATGTTTGCTATTTGCAATAACAAATGTGCGATTTACTAACTCATGCTTACCACACTAAACAGCTGATTTTTCGTATTTATTCAAATTGACAAAAAGTGGCACCTCTGCTTTACGAAATGTCAAAATACGCGAAAAGCACCAAGAGGAATAAGAAAAAACAAGCTAATTTTATCGCGCCAATAGTCTCCGAGCACATATTTCAACAAAGGGAAGTATATTTTTATATATTTATTTAATTTGAACAAAATACTGCTTATAAATATTTTGCTTTATTTCAGAATGACATCAACGAGTGCAGCTGCAGCCAAACGGAGTCGGGCGTCGACAGAGCAACTCCTTGCGTTGCTCGACTTTTTGACGGAGCACCAGGGGCTAGCCACCGGCAAATTCCAGCGGCTATATTTGAAATTGGAGAACGAAAGGAAGTGGGCGGAAATGGCAGATAAGCTCAACGGCATTGGAGGAGCAAACAAGTCTGTGGAGCAATTGAGCACGGTAAGTACCAATCTTGTTTTGAAAGTGCACGTTCAAAGGAAGCAGATTTCCGTTAGTGTTAATGTATTTTGTTAATATATTAATTTATTTTATAATTAGTATTATATAGTTAATATATTAATATAATATACATATATATATTTCACTATTTTGAAAACAGGTGTGGCGCGACCTTAAAAGCCGGACAAGCACATAAGTGCGTGACCGGAAGAGGCCCATCGAACAGGCGCCTTTGTCAGAGGTGGATAGACGCGTAGTTGCTCTGATTGGCGGCAGCTATGTCGAGGGCCACGAGGAGGCAGCCGATAATGTGCCCTTTGAAGAGGTAAGTGTATAGTTAAGCAATTTTTGTGAATAACTTAATTTTTAAAATGTAATACATTTTAGGAGTTCCAATTAATAATGGTGGACGGGGAGTCGATAGACTTCGGGGAGATACCGGCAGCGCAATTTTACGCGGTGAGCGAGGTGAAAACCAGTACGCTCAAGACCCCGAGGCAGACGCCGCGTAGAGCTCTGAAACGGAAGCGGGCGGAACTTAAAAATATGTACATATTTGTTTTTTTTTAATAGATGATGGCCGAAAGCAGTAACAGGCAATCGGAGGCGACCCTTTCTATGGCGCAGGCCATCACCGTCGTGGGAGAAGGGTTGAAAGCCTGTGCCGAAGCTTTTAACCGCTTATCAAGCAGTACCGGCAACTTGTAAATATCGTATAGTAGTAGTTTTAAGAATGTAAATAATAGTTTTTAAGTCTAGTTTAATTAGTTTTAAGTTTGAATTTATCTTTTAATTTTTAAAATGAATTCGTTTTTTTCATTTCTTTATGTTAAAAATTATTTATTTAGTATATGAATTTGTACCTGAAGTATGTACCTTGAGTTTCAATTAAATGTGTTCAATAGTTTAAATATGAATATCTTTTTTTGTATAATTAAATTTATTTACCTTTCACACTTCCGTCATTAAATGAAAAGTTTCGTTTTATTTAATTATATTCATTTATTTTCAAAATTTCATTAACATTTATTAAGTCTAAGAGAATTCGAATATACATATAATGTATAATGAAACTTGTATTTAAAACAAACTTTTTCCATATTTTAATTTCTGGTTTTAGAACAAATGCTGAAAAACTAAAATGGCCTAACTCGAGATAAATCAGTTTCACAAAATGCCACAGATATACAAATGTGTTTTAAAAAAAACTTGTGTTTTAAAAACTTAAGTAAATAAGATGTGATTTAAGAAAAAAAGTTATTACGGAAGAGGCTGCAGCTTCATGTACAACAATATTGTCTGTTGGGGCTTCCAAATTTATTTCGTTTTCAAATTCAAATGGTTGGTCACCCAAGCGAACGTTGTGTAATGTTCCAGAACCCCCTGGAGACAATTTAATTGAATTTTTTTACGAATTAAAAAAAACTTACCAATCAAAAACATTTGATTACCATTATCGAATGATCATTGCATCACTCTACGGACTGTACATGAACTCCAAATAAAAGAATCGTACCTTGCCTCTGGAAACTTAGCATTCACATTCAGAATTTTCAAATATGGATCACATATCTGAAAAAATAAAGCATTAACAACTGTTTCATATTACTTTTTTTGTTATAGAAAAGCTTACCATTTGCACGTTTAAAGAGTGGTATCCGTGATGGTTCATGTATGCCTTCTCATGATTTTTGGGAGCCAAAATCGACACATGGGTGCAATTCAATGAATGGAGAAGGTGCTGACGCAAGTATTTCCTTGGCAGCTTGGCGCTAAGCTTGGGTCATTGGAAATTTTACATTCTTGAAAAACAAAGAACTGTTGATGGCATCTGTCACCCGGTGGATACAACGGCTTATCGATGACTGGCTCATCGAAATGCCCCACTGTTCTCCTACAGGGCATTGGTAACAACCACAGGCGTAGAAACGCAAAGCAGACAGCACCTACCACAATTAATGCGTTTATATATAACTGCAAAGTGTTTAAAGATTGAATGACTCGCCTGTTTCTCGGTGGATATTGCAGTTATTCTAGATCCTTTCAGTTTAGAGGCCAATTGGGCAACCAAGTTGTTGACTACGTTTGGACTTAGCCGATAAAGTTTCCGGAACTCGGTGGACAGCAATTCGAAGGGATCGTCCACGTTTCGGAGTGAACGCCTATCCACCGGATGCGCATTTAGTTCACGACCACTCCAATATATATTTAATGCCAAATATTCAAACGCCATTTCTTTTATTAATTTTATTTTTACACGCAAATAGCCTTTCACGTTTCTTAACAACACAAAACTAGATGCCGCTAGCTTAACAACACAGCTGATTTTGCAATAACGTATGTTGTCAAAAAAAGAGTTCCTGATGTTGTTTAGCTGATTTGGCAACTTTGAGTGTTGTTATAAATGTTACTGAATCGCGCTACTGATCACTGAGCGAATATATTTTATTGATGGAGTTGATTATTGTGTTTCTTTTTTGAGACCAAGGGTGATTTGGGTGGAAATTAATAGTCCTGGATGACGCTATTGACTTCTTATACCAATTAGTTATAATTTTGTTCTCTGTTCTATGTATCTCCATGTCTAGGAAGGCCAGTATTTTCTCGTTCTCTGTTTCAGTACTGAATTTTATTTTAGTATGTTGTGCGTTTAATGTTTTTAATATGTCTTCCACGTCCTTTATAGTTAAGTTCATTTAAGATAAATTTCAAAAGTTTACTCAAAATTATTTGCCTTTTCTTTCGATGTAGACAACAATTAAGTTTAGCCTTCACCATCCTGACAACAACTTCACCAGCTGTTCTTGCATGTGAAAGGTAATAAGAACACAAATATTTATTTAGCTTAATTAATTCAAATGTTTTGTAAAAAATTCGGTAGCTTAATCTTGCTCTTTTTTCAAATAGAAAATTGTAGTTGTAAATATAAATTAGAGAGTATGTTAATATACCAATGTTTTATCCGTTGTATTTGTATATTTGAATTTAGAACCATTATGTGCAATAATTTTGAGGTTCTGTGAAAACTACATACATATGTATGTATGTATGTATATGCATGCGCACAGTACGTGCCGATATAGTATAACATACATACATACATATGTATACGGCATATCACATAGTTCTAAGTGAAATACTGATTTTTCTAAAATGTGTATTAATTTTAATTAGAAATGCATATCATTAGTAAGAATAGTCAACTATCTTTCTGTTCTTGTTATTTTCTTTTAAAAATATAATATTTTGTATGAAAATTTTCAATTTGTGAAAAAGCCTTATTGCAGTACCTGTACGGTAGTTCACATACTTGTAAGTAAAGTATAAATTTTTTTGAAAATGTGCAATTATTTTAAATAGCGTTGCATATCATAAGTAAGAATAGTCAATTTTTTTTCTGTTCATGTTAGTTCTTTTCAAAATATTAATATTTTGTATGAAAATTTTCCACTTGTGAAAATTGCTTTATTGCATGTGCACAGTAGATATACGGCATTTCACATAGTTGTATGTCAAGTATAAATATTTTTAAATTTTTCAAAAATTTCAAATAAAAATGGATGCTATTAGAAAGAATAATCAATTATCTTTTAGTTCATTTTCGAATTTTTGAAAATTGCTTACTGTACATGCCCAGTACATTATTATTATTATTATTATTATTATTATTTATTAAGCAAAATCATTAGTACCACAAGAATCTTCTTCTTTTTTAGCACAACAAAATTAGAATAACATTAAAATTAATTATAAAAATATTGGTACAATAAGTTCTTTAGAGCGCTCAGATTTTGGGAATATTAACTTCTCATAAAGATAATTAGGGGTCTTAGTTGAGATAAGCCGGAAAAGAAAACTACAGGTTCTTGCCTTTAAATAGTCCTGTATTTCACAGCCTAAAACACTTGTCCTCCACTGCGAAGGTATCTCAACGTAACATAAACTTTAGAAACAACAGCATTTATGTGATCAGTACAAGAAAGGCTGGAGTTTATAATAAACCCTAGGTTTGTAATTTTATTTACATATTCCAAAGGCTTATTACCAAGGGCGAATTTAGGTAAAACTTTTATGTTAAGTTTCTTCTTGGTAATTGGTATAACAAACGACTTTCCAGAGTTAAGACAAAGACCGTTTCTCTTCGACCACTGCTCAATGGAGTAAATATCTTGGCTAAATTGGCTAGCTAATAAGTCTATATGTTCAAAACTATTTGACAGATATAACTGGATATCATCCGCATAGGCATGCACTTTTGCGAACTGGCATTCCCTAAAAATGTCATTGATGAAAAGGCTAAATAAATGGGGACCAAGAATTGAACCCTGATGAATACCAGAGGTAAGCTTTCCTAATTTAGAAGTATTTACACCTACCCTAACGCGTTGATGCCTGTAGCTCTTTAAAAGTTTCACAGAGTTTTCATCAAACCCATAGTGCTTAAGCTTATCACATAAAATCAGATGATTCACCGAGTAAAATGCTTTTGAGAAATCGAGCAAGCAAAGTAGCGTTAAATGGTTCTTATCAAAAGGCATCCTAATAACATCTAGAATTTTAAGCATAGCCGTTAAGCAACTATGTTTTGCCCTAAATCCCGACTGAAAAGGGCAGATAAGATTATGTTTGTGGATATGCGTATTAAGTGCTCAGATAATAATCATTCAAAAACCTTAGAGAGCGATGGCAAGATGCTAATAGACCGATAATCGCAAGGGACACTAGGAGATGATTTCTTTGCCACCGGTTGTACACATGCAATTTTCCAAGCGTTTGGGAAACAGGAAGTCGTAATACAATGATTATTAACATGCGCTAGAATGCTACTTATGTATATAGGGTAAAACAATTTTAATAAATTTAATTGGTAGGCTGTCCTCTCCAGCTGCATTTGACTTAATATTCATAACACATCCCAATAAACATTTAGGCTTGAGCTCAACTTGAGGTTAAGTTGAGAACTAAGGTATTTCTCAAACCTCCAACGTTGTTTCTCAAGTGCATCTCAAGGTGAGAATCATAGCGTTCTCAACAAAAAGGGCATTTTTTTTGTATGTCAATAATTATGATTCTCAAGTTGAGAAAAAGTTAGTTCTCAACTTGATCTCAAATGTGATTCTCCAATTGGTCTCAAACGTTTAGTAGCAGTACTGAAATAAAAATCGAAAATATATTTTCTTCCTTTTGAATTTAAAACACCGTGAATATATGTATGTAAATTCATTATACTCGTACTTTATTGCTTTTGATAGTCATATGAAAATACCAAAAAAATGAGAAGAGTTGGAGAAATACGTTGGATATCAACTTAAGAACTATGAATTTCCCCAAGGTTTGAGAAATTTGGAGAAATACCGTGGATATCAACTTGAGAACTATGAACTTCTCCAAGGTTTAAGAAATATTTTTTTGATGTTTGTTGGGATCTAATGACATCACACTCAGAAACAGAGTCAAATTTAAACATATGTCCAACAAATTTAGAAGCCACAAGTGGAACGAAATGAGGACGAGGTACGATAGACGCGGGACAGTTGATAAAGTATTCATTTAAATCGTCAACATTTAATTTACAATCAGATACAGAACGATCACATACACGCAAATTTTTTATGTTACGCCACAAAACAGATGATGGGAGCGAGGGGTCTAATTTTGACGTGAAAAACTTTCTCTTTTCCATTCTGATTGCATATGTGGCCTTGTTTCGTGCACATTTAAACGATACCCAATTGGATTCTGTTGGGTTCCTTTTTCATACTGTGTGCAGTTTATTTCTTATTTTAATAGCAAATTAAAAGCATTTAATAAATTGTCATTAAGGAAACTAAGCTTGTCATTTACAGTAGCAAGACGCCAACAGTCACACCAGTTAATACACGAGAGATGTAAATATAGAGAGTCAAAGTTTAAGTGCTTATAATCCCTAAACATAAAATTATTGCCACTAGAAGGACGGTCAAAAACAATGTCAATAGTGCAGAATATAAGGTCATGGTTCGAGATGAAGGGAAGCTGGTCAAAATTAAAAACAATAGTTGGGTCAGAAACTATAAAATAGTAGTCAAGTAGGCTAGGCTTAGAGTTATTCCCATACCGCGTAGGCACAGTCGTATTACGGAGTGAGAGACCAACTCCCTCTATATCATCAGTAAAACGCTTTGAATCAGAAGTAAGAAGATTTATGTTGAAGTCTCCACATATAATTATGTTTATGTAGTCTACGGCCACTGATGACATAACATTTAAAAATTGTGACAGACAATTGAACTTATGCGGGTTATATACACAAGAAACTAAGACTTTTGTAGACGAACTATACAATTCAACAAAAATATATTCAACGCCGCTTCCTTCAGATTTACATACAAGCTTTGCATTCAAATGGCTTTTATAGTATATTGCCACTCCTCCGTCCCTTCTGCCTAACCGGTCATTTCGAATTAGGTTATAGTTTCTCAAACTATAGCTCACGTTACTAACATCATTAATAAACCAAGTTTCGGACACACAAACTACATCAACAGAAGAACATTCAAAAACGTTTCTTACCACATCAATTTTAACAGAACTAAGGCTGCGTGCATTAAAATGCACAATGTTGAGTCCATCAAAGCGCTTACATAAAACATTTAACATCGCCAGACTGTTGTCATCTGTACTACTTTTAACAGCCATAAATTACAACAAAGAACATAAAGGCAAACAAACAAAAGCAAGTTCAGAGGATCATCAGAAATTGACTTTGACATTATAAAAGCTAGAAAGACCGTCAGTATAATAAAAATATAAAACATAAAATATAACATCAGAATAAAAACAACTAAACATTATCTGCTTCACAGCAACTCTGCAGTTCAAGCTGATTCAATATTTTCTGCGCATCCAGCTCCTTTCCCTTTCGAACATATATATCGCCCCGCAAAGTGAATACCGATAGCAAAATTCCAGCGCGGCGCAACTTAATAGCCTCTTGTAGAAGTTTTCTATTATTTACAGAGAGGCTTCATATATTGTAAATTGCCCCTCAAGCGCAATAGCATTAAGAGAGATAGGCTTCTTTGTACTCTTCCTGTACTCTCTAAACGCTGCTAATGTGCGGTTTCGATCGAGAGGTGAGTGGAATTTTACTATAACCGCTCCGCTATGGCTTTGGTTTTCACGTTGCTTTGTCCGGAAGATGTCTCTTATTTGAGGCACCAGAAAATCAATCGACTGACAAATATGATTGAAGGTGCTCTTAAGATTTTCCCCTTTAACGTACGGTAATCCAAAAACAACGGCGTCAACACTTAACCCTAGAGATCCCTTTTCTCGCTGTCTGTCTATTTGTTTGCTCAGTGAGCTCACTTTACTTTGAAGAGTACTCACATGCAGTTCAAGCGATACTATTTGCGCGGCAGTTTCTGTGGTCTTTGTTTTAAGCAATACAATTTCTTCGTTTATTCGCCTTGTCAGCTTATTCTCGATGTCCGCTAGCCTTGATGAGAAACCTTCAAACATCGATTGCAGCTTCTCAGTTTGACTCTGCACTTTATCTTCTAAGTCTCTTAGAGCAGAAAGTCCCGTAGATAAAGCGATGCTCTCATCCAACTTTGCTGCTTTGTTAGTCGCGCGAAGAGGGCCTTTACTTGAGCGGCGCTTAAGAGATGCAGAGAAAGACGAAGACGAAGAAATCACTCACTAGCTGCGATATGTTTTGCTTTTATTTTCAAGCGTTTTACTTAACACACAGCGTTCAAAACAAGCAAACAATTAGCACAGGCAAGTGCAGGTTACAATGCAATCAAAATGAGTGCAGAAACACAAATATATATTAGAAAATACCAAAAATTTAGTTATTAATGTGCAGAGGTAACAAAAGCACGTCTGTTCACGTCGACTGATAGGTTACTTTTTGTACGGCATTTCACATAGCTGTAAGTCAAGTACCATTATTTTAAAAACGTACGATAATTTCAAATAAAAATGGATGTTATTAGAAAGAATAATTAATTATCTTTCAGTCCATTAATTATTTTTTAAATTTCATAAATATTTTTTATGAAATTTTCGAACTTCTGCATGTGCACAGTAGATATACATACGTCATTTCACATACTTGTAAATCAAATATAAAATTTTCAAAAATTTCAAAAATAAATTGATGCTATAAGAAAGAATAATCAATTATCTTTCTGTTCATATTATTTTCTTTAAAAAAAATTAATATTTCGCAGAAAAACTCTCATTTTTAGGATTGCAACTTTTTTAAATTTTTTATATTTTTGGCAAAATACCGGATAGGTATGGACTTTTGCAGGTTGAAGAACGACGTTCCTTCTATTATCTTTGGTAATTAAAGTTGATAAATTGTACTTTATATTAAGAAAGTATTAATTTTAATATTGTAACCAGATAAATATTGTAAAATAAAATACTTGAACTTAAAAAAAAATATTTTAACTGTTAGCGGTAACCAGTAGGAAACAAATAGAAATGGTTAGAGGTAAGAAATTAATAACAAAAAGGGTAACTTATAAAACTGGTCCCGATAACAAGAAGCTAACAATAAGGGTAAAAAAATAAAAGTGGTTAGCGATAACAAGTAGATAACACAGTCGGTAACTAGTAAAACTGGTACTGCTAACAAACAAATACCAGGCTAGACAACCGACAAAATTAGAGCGAGGGTAGAAAAAGATTTGTGTAAATGCCATGAGTAAGAGCGAGTAGGATGATGACAGCGACGTGAAACAGGGAAGGGAAATGGTTATTTTTTTCCCACGGCTAGAACAAATGTGACTAATTTGGAACAATTGAACAAGTGAAGGCTAACGCTTAGCTACTTTTTTTTACTAACCATTACCTGTCTTGTAAAGGTTAAATAACTGATCTTAAGGATCCAGTGCAGGAGCACAACATTATGCTCACAAAACAGTTTCTACTGGGGTGCCACCGTCCGGGGCACCCCAATAGAGACCTGCTCGCGCTGGAGCCGGCACCCAGGCACATCAGGGGACATCTCTCACAACTGACGGACGTGGTCCAGACATACGTACACCTACCGCTGGACCCAAGGACGTACCGACAGGCTCTGGACAGCATCCACAGGGAGTCGGTGTCCGAATACATCGACACCCGCTCTGTGAGTGCAGTCCTGGGAGTCCAACCACCACCCATAGCAGCTGAGGAGCTCCAGCTGCCTCGTGAGACCCGCATCACTCTGGCTCAACTCAGATCTGGATATTGTAGCAGGTTAAACTCCTACCTATCCAGGATCAACCCCGACACCCCCAACACTTGCCCGGCTTGTGAAGAGTCTCCGCACGACACATGCCCGGCCAAACCTACTCAACTAACACCCCTCTCCCTATGGTCCGACCCTGTTGAAACGGCTCGTTTTCTGGACCTTTCGTTAGTTGAGCTTGACGATAATGATTGAGGGAGTCCGCCAACCCAGTGGGGTGTAGCTAGCCGCTACAGCAACAACAACAACCCTTCAAATATAACGAGGCCCGCCAGCATGCGTAGAAGGTTGGAAGCTGAGGTAGACGACAGATTCAACCCAATGTGTGGTGCTGTGGAAAAATTTGTGGACTCCGAGTTTTAGAGGTGTTAGACCGGTATCTCCAGAAGCATCCGCAGGAAAAGCAGAACCAACTAGGCAACTATACTAGAATTTCCATTACGCTAGGCAACCCGCTACTGACTATCGGCTACTGAAAGTATGTGAAACGATCTTTATATTTTTTCACTATTTCTTCAAAATGTACTTGTCAAAAAAGTAAATTCAGTGATGTGTATTTTCTGTATACTGAGATAAATTGCCATACATAATATGAAGAACGATTTTAGTAGCCGTAGCTAGTATACCGGCAACTATACACTAGTCTCCATTTTTTGACTTTCCTTAGTTTTCTGAATTTCTTGATTTAATTAGTTTTAAGATATTATGAATTAGCTTGTTTTTTTTTTTACAGAAGTTTACTTTTAAATTATTTTAAGTGTTTTTGAATTCAATTCATCTTATTGGCGCCATAGGCCGTTGACTACTATGTCGCCCTGGTATTGGTCTACAGCTGTTATCGTGAACTTTAACGAAATTGTGTAATAAAACCGTGGCTTTGACGATACCATAGAACGTGTATTGACAGAGAAGCCTTATCAGTCCATTCCGACTCACATTCTTCATTATATTTCTTTTGTCGTAGCTCACCAAAACATTTCTTGTTTTAGTTCACCACGGTTCGACAGCGATAGAGAAAAAAAATAACAGTGGCATAGCGGGAATACTGTTTACTTTGTTTTCCGAAACTAAATTTAATATCACACATGTTTAAAATATTTGATCAAACAAATCTAAGCCTAAAACTCATCTTATGTGCAAGCAAAAACACAAACGCATATTTTTATGCACATACATACATATGTACTTACAATATATACAAACGTACAAATGTTCAGGTGCCCGCAAACCTCCCGGATTTCCGACAATTCTGCTGCGACACGAAGGCAATAAACCACCACCATAAATTAGAGTTGGGAACAAATAAATAATAAGTTAAGATACTGGGTAATACTATTTTTAAGTAACCTTAAAACAAAAACCTACTACTTTGTAATGTAACTACTTTTTATAAAGAAGTATGTTTTCTATCCAACTAGAAATTGTATTTAATGTTTTGCAATAGCAGTGGTGACCAACAATGTTGTTGAAATGCGACAAAAGTCGCATTAGTTACATATTCATACATATACATATATGTGTTTTAAAGGGCTGCATGAATGCTCAAAAAGCGAACTTTGAGTCACTGTCCAAAAATTTCAACTTACACTCACTCACACAACGTAAAAACGAATTCTCATGTTTGGGTAAAATAAGGACCGACCCAGCAATAACGCTATGTCCTACAAAGAGTTTCTGTGAGACATTCAAAAAGTTTCCATGAATTTATACAAGGCATGACAATCCTACTGTATACTTTGCTGCACGTGTGAGCAACTTTCTTTTTCATTCGCATGAAACTTTACAATTACTTTTTCGAATAGTTGTCTCGTTTTAATCCGATATTAAAAACGATATGTAATGCATTATTTATGCAAAGTTATGCCTTAGAACTATCGCATATTGGTATGGTAAAAAAGAAGGAGGCTGTGTCAGAGACACGGCCATTAAGTTTAACGTAGAATACGCCATCCGATAAGACAGAAAACATATGTATAATGATAATGTATAATGATAAATAATACAAGCAAATGAATTTCTTTATTTGATAGTTACTTTTGATGATATAAATAAGCTTATGATAGGAAAATAAGATAAAAATGTTTTTAAATTATCAATTAAATTTCTCGCAAAAACGAAGTCAGTGGTAGTTATCAATAGTAAAGATAAATGATAAATAACAGACCCAAATCTATTTGATTATTTGAAAGTTACTTTTGAGAATATAGGCTTATGATAGGAAAAATAGGATAAATATGTTTTTAAATTAACATTTAAATTTCTCGCAAAAACTAAGTCAGTGGTTGTGTTATCAATAGTTGTGGGAGCATCATTTCGAATATAATCCAAATTAAACGTATCGCTCATAAATTTCGCCAATCTAGTATTTGAAGTGATTTCTGTGTTAAAATCACCACCAATAAGCATACTGACATCTGTATCAACGGGGAAGTCTCTGTTGATTTGCGTACTTAAAAGAGAATATTTCATTAATGTACTATATAGCATCATTTCCTTGTCTACTTGAGAAACATTTGGATGAAAAATACACAGTACCAATTACAAGTTTGACCTCGTTATTAATTGATATTTCTGCTAAGCAGATATCGCCAACGTTGCTATCAGTAAGCCTGCGATCTGAGCAATGAATTTGTGTTGATATGCAGTTTGCTAAAGTTGAATTTTTTTTATAAATTGCAACTCCTGCAGCACGTCGACGTTGTTGTTGAATATTTGCGACTGCATTGGAAGATGAATAATGGTTGGATTGTGAAATTAATTGGAAGCCCTCCAATTGCACTGGATCACTGATATTCATCCATGTCTCGCTGATCATTAGGTAATCGCATTGCGTGAGTATAAAATCAGTTATAATATCATGAGAGCGAGCAACAAAGCTTTGCGCGTTAATAAATGCAAATAATATGTTTATAATACCGTCATAAAGTACATGATTTATAAATTGTTGGACCGATTGAGTTAAAGTTGGTAATTGATGGTTTTCTAATCTTGCATATTCATCTGTGATTTCTTTTATAGAGGGAGCAGAACTTCCAGCTGCATGGTAAAATTTGAAATCATTCTTTGAATTTGTCAAATATAGACCTTCAATACTTGTAACACGGCTAAGACCAACATAGACTAATTGATTTGATTGACATTTGCTGTAGTCGTATACAATTTGATCAAATGTAGCACCTTGTGATTTGTGTACTGTAATAGCTGCAGCAGCTGTAACCGTAAATTGCAAACGCTTACATTTAATCGGTCTCTTCAATGAAATATTTGCAGATCTTTTAAAAATTGGTGTCCAGCTTAAAGCATTATTTAGGTTGTTTGAAAAAATTGATAGAGCATGCGGTCTACGTTTAATCCGTGCGGTTTTGCCAATTGCTACTTCTGGAAATTGAAACCACAAGCAAAGAATTTCGTTGTTTTGTTGTTGTCGCACATGACCTTGTGATAGAAGTGATTGTTGTTGAGGTTGTTGTTGTTGCTGAGGAAAATTATCTCCATGATGTTGTTGCTCTGTTTCGTGAGTAATGTTCGTGGGTGCAGCGTATTCAATTAATTTCAAGTTACCAATTAAGCCATTGACTAAACCGTCGTTTACATCGATGTTAGTTGTCAACATACATATATGGTTTGTCGAAGCATAAATTTATTAAGTATCGTAAGCCACTCAACTCCACGCAACTCATTTTATGCACTTGAGTTCGTGCACACACTAATTCTAGTGCTGTGTTGTAGCCAGTAATATGGTCTACTGCAATTTGTTGAACATCACTTATAATTGTGTTTGCATTGAAAGAATCTACATTTGCATTGCGATGAAAAAGTCGGATTACGTTTTTCAAATTTTGTGCACACCACTCTGTAGTTCTAAAGCGATCTTCTATAAGTTTTTGTTCGCTGGGCATTAACTTTTCTCCATTACCAATCTTGGTAAGTATGTTGGAAAATGTAACATCTCTCTGCCGCATGATTTCGGTCAAATTAAAATAATGTAATTGTTGCCATAAAATATTTCCACCAATTACATTGTTGCATCTTTTATAAATGGCTCTGGCATTGACCGGAGGTAATTGCCTGAAATCGCCAGCTAAAATCATGTGCAGTTGACCAAAGGGTGATTCAAGAATTCCCGTTATTTCTTGTAAGCGATGATTTATTTTATGAAAGAGATCAGGGAACAAGTAAAGAATACGGACCATTGAGCTAGGAAAAAAAAAAAGTGGGCGTGGTCCGCCCCTTTTTACCGATTTTGGTGGTATAATTTTTTTTTGGTGCAAAGTAATAGGAGGGGTGTTAGGGAGGGTTAAAGGGGGAAATTTCAATATTTTGAAAAGCTAATATTTAAAAAAGTATTATTCCGATCTTCATAATATTGGTATCGTTAAAAAGATAATCAAAAGACCTTTTTTGGTATGCATATATTTACATAAATCATATATATATTTTGAGAAAAACAACAAAAACTGAAAAAAAACACATTTTTTTAACAAAAAACTATATTTTTCTTAAAAAAATACGTAATTAATAGTATGTAAAAATAAGCTTGTCTTAAAGCCCATAAAATTTTGTAAGAAATTTTGTTTTATTTGTGTTGCTGACGATAAGAGAATCAGTAATAATGAAGGTAATGATCCAGAGCGGAAAAATTATACCACCAAAATCGGTAAAAAGGGGCGGACCACGCCCACTTTTTTTTTTTTTTCTAGCTCAATGGTCCGTATTCTTTACTTAAGCCGAGATCAGAACCGATCATACTGATCTCATCAATGATTATGCATTTTACACCAGCAAAATTTCTTTGATATTGTTGTAGTACTGAAGAGTTTAGAGTGTTCTCTGTTCTTCGAAGTGGAGTTATTCTAAAGGCGGAGTGTACTGTAGTACCATTTAAATTAATCGCAGCTTTGCCGGTAGATGCGCATGCCAAATATGCATTAAGTAAATCCGTTTGTTGTTGCCCGTATCGGTTTAGGGTTTCCATAATGAGCTTCATGGTGAAAGTTTTGCCGCTACCTGCCGGACCAGCTAAATATATTTGGATAGCTTCTGCTTCATTTCTGGATAATCGATGAATAAATTCAAGAATCAACTCTCTCTGTTTTTGATTTGTTTTGCGCATGCAGTTACAATATTCTTGCTTAGACATAACATTGGTTCGCTTCTTCACAACACCAATTCCATCTTGAAGTTCGTAATTGAAATCGTCATTATTTTCAACTGCAACATTATTGACAAATTCAGATCTATGATTTTCAACACGATCAATATTTCTAGAAATGAGGTTATCGTTCTCACATATTTGCGCAAGTTCAGCCATAAATAAATCAATGTTGATATTTGACTCATATTCCTTTCGCTTTGACATGAAATATTCCTGATTTGCGTCATAAATATCTATGAATTTGTTGTTATCAAGAATTTCGACCGCTTCATTTTTAAAAGGGTGGTAAAGAGTGAATATTTCGTGTTTATAATTTATAGTATCATCAAGACTATAACATCTGTATCTCAATATTCGTTGCACAGATCTTTTTCGATAGTTATTCGTATTTGTGTCAAATATCGAATCTGCGTTATTGTCATCAGTGTCATTGCCACCATCATAATCTGTTTGACTTTGATGAATTGTTCTATTTCTTACGCTAGAGGAATACCAGGACACAAAATCAGCCAAGCAAACATCATTCATTTCGTCACATCTCTCTTCATATTTAAGAAATACGGACTTCGTCCATATATCAACTGAATCTCCTCCGATGCCTTCTCTATCCATTTGTGCTTGCATTTTTTTTTATTTGTATCTCTCCTGCGGCCAAACGGTTGGAACATAGATCACATGTCTGCTAGCATGACACATTGGTTGACGCAAGAGGTACCACGCACCTTCTTGTGCACTTATTTCAACATTGTTCAATACTTTCAAACAGATTTTTTTCATGAGCTCCATATATTCTAAATCTGGATGTTCGTTATATAATTTTGATAATTCCCTATGAAGTTGGCTGATTCCACGATTCGATTTATTAACATATTCGACCACATATTGTGCACAAGAATATTCTTCTAGAATAAACTGTAAGTCCATATTTGAATTTAATACTGACGCAATCCATGGGTGGAACGTGTTGACGAATATCTGATTCATACATAGTTCGTTTAAAGAGCACTGTTGGGCGACGAAGAGTTGATCTGATAATATTCAGATATTGTTGATAGTTCAGATTATATTCTTGCAAAAACTCATCTAAATCAATAAAGTTTCTTTCCTCCAACATTTGTTTTAGATGTAAGGCTTTGGGAGCGTAATTTTTTTTACGATTGTCATCACTGCACATTGGAATTAATATTCTAGTTTCATTGATTGGCCAATATGGTATATGAAACCGATATTTAGTTTCGCCTCTTTTGTAACACGTGAACGTATGCTTGTGAGTTTGATTTTTTATTTTGCTGGAATCATCCAAATCTTCTCGGTTTACGGAACAAATATGATTAATTAATGAAATCGTGGCGTCCATAGAGTTTTCACCTATACTTTCGTGTGGATCGTTATCCAATCTGATGAAATAATCGATTACTCGATATGGACGAAAAGGGTTGTAAGATTGTGATGATGTCAACATAAGCATAATTGAATTAATTAATTTATGAAAATATAAGCAACACAAAACCGGATCCTCGTTTACTAGTTGTGCGCGCATGTTACGATTCAACTTCTCCAATACATTAGAGACATTCACGTCATTAATGTTTTTGAAATAGTCATTTAATCTATGCAATATTTCAAGTAAATTAGGCCAATGAATCTCATTTGCGCTCATTGTCAAAAAACAGGTTGGTTTTCCAAGTTGGCGAATCATCGCGAAAAGATCATTCCGTTTCATTTGCCAATATGCCATAGAATTGCGAAGAGATTTCAGGAATGCAAAGTTTTTTTCGGCACACTCAGTGAAGAACGTAGGGTTTTCAATTTCTTCGCGAGTCACATTTACTAAAGATGGAACAAACTTGAAACTGTGTTGCATACTATCAAGTACACGACAACGCATAACTTTCATGGCCATGTACAAAATATGGCGTGGGGAAACTCCACGACGATCCTTCCTTCTTATTTCGCTTGTGGCTTTCATATATTCAGTAACTTTTAGATCAACTTTAAATTTGCGAGGTTGGCCATAATAAATACCGGGGAAAGATAATTCTTCTGCACGCTTGTCGTAAAGGATATTCATGCTTTTTTGGCCCGGTGCAATATTTAAACAAAATTCTTCGTTCCATAAAAGGGTTTGTTGCCTTGATAAAATGACATCTGAATCGGGAGTGTTTTCGGTTATGTTTTCATTAATTCCTTCTTCGCATAGGACAGCTTCACGTGAAGTTGATGCCTGATTGTCATTAACTTCATACGCCGTATTTAACATGTTCCAATCAATACGTATGTTGTACATTTGATATAACTCTTTGTTTTGTAAATATGATAGCCACGATTTAACACACGACTTTTTAACGCATCCCCGCAAATATGTAGATTTATGTATTAAATTTTTTTTTATGTTCACATTAAAAGCATAATCGTCGCTCAGATTGCGTGGTAAAGTTTTAATCATTGTTGGCACATCTACTGGAACGTTTATCACTTGTCCAACAATTGAATATCCTTGATATCTCAAACGACGAATTTCCATGAATGGTAACCTGGGCGATATTAATCGCTCAGTTATGACATCCAATTCTGGCAAATTCGGCTTAACTGGATACTGAAAACCATTTGATATAGAAAGAGCAGGAATTTTGTTTCTTAATAAATTTGTTTTGCAATTTTGACATAAGAGGAAATTTGTTACATCCGCTCCTGGGAACTCGGCTTGTAGAAGTGATAGCACGCTTTGAAAATTGGGTGTTTTAAGGTCTTTTTTAAACCAAAGCCTGTCACATACGTTGCATGAAAATCCAAACTCATTGTCATAAAAAGTTAATTTTAAACGGCGGTTTGCAGCCGCCCACTTGTTTCGAAAACTCGAAGTTTCAACAGGATCGATTATTGCTGATGTCGTTGCCACGCCGCTTTCATGAATTCCTGGTATTTCTCGCGCTACTCTTGAACGTGTCATTCTTGTTGATGTTGAGGCTGTGGGATCTGTAAATTAAATCAAATATTAGGAATTTATATAAATTATTAATATATACATATGTACATATGTATATATGTATATGTAGGTATCAAACTTACCTATTTGATTGACATTGAGTGCTACCGCTGGTGTTACGATTTCTTGCACACTTGTTGTTGTTGTTGTTGCCGCTATAGGAGCTGTAAATGAAATAAATTATTGGGAATTTATATAAATTATCAATATATACATACATATGTACATATGTATATACATATATGTAGGTATCAAACTTACCTATTTGATTGACATTGAGTGCTGCTGCTGCGATTTGTTGCATATTGGTTGTTGTTGATGTTGCGCCTACAAATTAATTAACAATTTTAATAAAAATACGTATAAATAAGGGAACACAAAACTTACCAAAGTATTTATTTCTCTGCATAACAACCGCTCGTTGCCTTCTTTCTTTACGTGTAGGCGGCATTTTCCTCAGTAATGAAGCGTGATTTATATTTTTTAATATACTAAACGTCAACTTTCAGCTGTTGTCCAACAGCATCAATCAATATTTTTATTTTGCAGTAGTTGGCAGCGCTTTCTCTGCCTTTACTCTACTTAAATTTTCCCGCCTAAAATTATGCAATAAAATGAACGTCTATTCACGCTGCAAACTAGTGGTGGGTAACACAGTGCAGAACTACTACACACTCAACCAAACACCACACACATATTTGTTTGGATGTGTTTATAAAATTATTATTTGAGAAATTTAAATATTAGGAAGATATCAACCAATATGAAATGTATGAAACGAAAGCTAACATCTTCATTTGACTACAAAAAAATTTTAAGAAAATTTTTTTACGCCGTTTCCTTATAATTAAAGAAATAGAGATTACAACATTAACAATCTGACATGGGTGCCCATACCGTAAGGTAAGACGTATTCTACGCCAAAAAATGTATTATACAACGCATCATTCTATCCGTTATTCCTACTCCATATATAATAAAACAAATAACACTTAAATTAAATCATAACATATTTTTTTATTTAATTTCTTTATTCTACATTTAATAGTTTTTATACATACATATATGCAACAGGATCAATTCACAAAATGTTATTTATTTTAATAGATTAACACTATATAACATACAGAAAAATTAGGTATGATAAAGACGGGGAGCTACTAATACAACCAGACTCCAAGTAGGCGGAGGATTTCTCGGATTTTGAGAAGAATTTCTTATCATTGGGTGTATGCTCATTTTTATGGCTTTGCTTCTGTGGCGTATGTGCGGTCACGTCGCCTTTTGCTTCACCACTAGCACTTGCTGTGGTAGTGTTTGAGTCCTGCGCGCAGCCTTCGATGTTACGTACTGTAGTGCAAGGTGTCTCTGCTGGAAATGATGGCAAATCTGTATAACCTTTAGCACGCATATTCAGATAGTGAGAGAGCAACCCAAGTTGGAAGTGGTCACGCTCGCAATATTTACTCTGCATCGCTTGCTGGGTTTCGAGGAGTGAAAGATTTTACTCGCATTTTCGCGCCGAAAGTACAGTTGTTCCATTGGTTCCCATTGGTTGGATAAAAAGAGCTCTACGGCGAGATTGAGAATTTGCAATTTAACAACATCCTCCTGCAAAAACGAAAGTATGAAAATTTAATTAGTTTACCCTAAAATTGCATAGCGCGACGTACCTCATCCGCAAACGTTTTGGCCATTTTACGCATCACATCGGGTGCTATCTTAGTAACTTTTTCAGTATATTCGCGATTAAATTCTGTAATGAAAAATTAATAAAAACAATTTATAAAGCCAAAATAAAATGAACTTATCCAAATCAACCGTTTTCTTTAAATTTTTTTGGCTCATGTCATTTTGAAAGCTGCTCGCATACGATAGTGATGCTAACTTTCATATTTCAACCCGGTTGCGTTGGAAAGGTATTCGTTTGGTTAACTTTGTTTTGGATGCCATTTCCGTGGCGACTTATTTCAAATATGTAATCAAAAATGGTTCAATTGACTTTAAAAGACATTCTGAGAGTTCACTACACATACAAAGAAAATTTAATCAAAAGTTCTGTAAGCTTAGCCAACCAAATTTTTCAAAAATTACCGATGTCGATTTAGTTTTCCTTATTCATTACGAATCTGAAAAACACCAACTAGCATGGTTAAATTTCTTAACTTCATAATATGAAGTAGGTCAGAAAAAATTCGTTTCAAACTCAATAAAAACTAACAAGTCAACAAATATTATTTCCGGATATGTGACAAAATGTTTACACGAAACTATATGTAAATGGTTTTCGAATTACTAATTGAATTTTTAAATGCTAAGCTTTCTGCTATTCCTAAATTGATAAAGGCGTTGTGAGCGACGCTGAATTTTCTTGAGACGAATAAGTCGTTAGCTGGGTATCTTCTAGATCCGATTCTGTAAATATTGGCTTTAATCGATCTACAGATACATTTCTTGAGATTACAGCATACGGGCCTTTGGTATGGCGTATGGAACGTCGGCCGTACCTTATCGTTGCGTCCAAAAACTTGAGATGTGTCGGCAAGCTTACTGAAAACCCATGTTTTGAAATGTCGTGATTCGCTGTGGCTAAACGAGCCGCTTGGCAACCCAGTTGCCCGCGACATTGACATTTACACCTATACATTTCACACTTACATATTATATCAAATACACACATAAACACACAAATATACATGTAAACATATGACAACACAATTTTTGCGATCATCCGACTGAACGGACGTGTCCCCTCAGCGATCATCTTTAACTTAATAAAGTTCATAATTTTAAATTCGATACTCGTGGGTGTTTTATTTAAAAAACAAAGGTACGTGGAAAAGTGGTGAGTAATTCCAGCCAAATAAGTGCAGTGACAAGTGCAGTGAGTAGCGCAGACTTGCAAATGGTCCTTCTTATCTTATTAAATTTTAAAAATATTAAAACCAAAAAAAAAGGCTAACATTTTATAAGCCAAAAGGTGCAAGCAGTGAAAAAAAACGTTGCTTGATACAAGCTAAAAGTTATCATGAATAGGACCCCACCATCATATTATTGTCAACGGCACATCCGGTTGACTTAACATTCACTCAGTTCATCCACAACAAATATTCCACACGAGCCGCAAGGTCAGCAGAATCGCGTTCCCACAGTTGACGGCGATAAATATTCCACACGAGCCGCAACGTCAACAGAATTGTGTTCACACAGTTGACGGCGATAAATATTCCACACGAGCCGCAACGTCAGCAGAATTGCACCCACACGGTTGGTATGCAAGCAGAACAACAGCAGCGCAGCGCTACGCCGTGGGTTAGGAGCAGGCTAAACAACTATTGTAAAGTTAGTTAGAAAACTCGTTCCTAATCAACCGCAACAGGTGCGGAAATAAATCAAATTTATAAACCTGTAAAATAATCGTTTAATTGGCGCCCAACGTGGGGCGGCGCGAAAGTTATTACAATTATTAATTTAAAAAGTTTAAATGTCGCAAAGGTTGTAATCGACATTAAAGGAAGAAACTAATTACTTCCTACTGTGAAATCATCTGAAAGGTCCTTAACGGAAAGCGGACTTAGTCACTAGGGATCGATTTTCCCTGAACAGCGCAACAGAAACATAGTCACCAAGGAACGATTTTTCTGGGCAGCGTAGCCGACATTCACCAGCAAAGCAGTGCAAAGGAAGCAAAGCCACCGAGGAACGATTTTCCCTGGACATCATAGCCTACATTCACCAGCGAGAGCTTGAAGACGGGCCAAACAATACAGCAAATAGCTATAGTTAAGCTTATTATTTAAACAATAATGGAAAGGTGAGTGAAGTGCTCAATTTAAAATAAAGTGATTATAAGATAGAAACTGTTTGTGAAAATAAATGAGTTAAGTGTTGGAAGATAGTAAGATAAAAAAATTGTTGCAAAAAAATAAATGAGTGAGGTGCTGGAGGACCTCTTTAAAAATTTGAAATTAGGTATATCCGATAGCAATATGAACGCAGAACAGGTGAGCGAACTGGTTAAAGCAGAAGAAAGAACTGCATTAGCAGCACAGAAATTGGAGTTCGATTGGAAAGTGGTGGCAATCCAAAATCAAGTTACTATTGCCAAGCCC
This sequence comes from Philophylla caesio, assembly GCA_963971545.1. Taxonomy (NCBI): domain Eukaryota; kingdom Metazoa; phylum Arthropoda; class Insecta; order Diptera; family Tephritidae; genus Philophylla; species Philophylla caesio. The sequence continues at coordinate 91,814,982 of OZ020607.1, forward strand.
AAAGTAGAAAAATATAGTAAAGTAACAATAAACCCATTGGTAGGATGCGACATTACATTAGACGCAATAAAAACACTACCTGAGTTTCAGGGACACCGGGCACATATGTTTCATGGCGTGAGGCGGCGCACAATGCCTATGAGTTATTCAAAAGATACGATGGCAGCGAACGCCATTACCAGGCCGTAACAATTTTAAGGAACAAGATAAGAGGGGCTGCCGATGCAGTACTCTCATCATTTAACACCGTGCTTAATTTTAATGCCATTATCGCAAGATTAGATTTTACTTACGCGGACAAGCGTCCACTTTACCTCATAGAACAAAAGTTGTCCACTCTTAGGCAGGGTTCCTTGTCGTGCTTGGAATTTTATGACGAGGTCTAGAAAAATCTAACATTATTAGCGAACCAAAGCATAATGTCTTACGAGTGTAGCGTAACAGACGCCATTAATGAGAAATACATGGCAGATGCTTTGAGGGTGTTCATATCTGGCTAAAGGAAGCCCTTGTGCGACATCCTTTTCGCTTCGAGGCCACCAGACCTCCCAACTTACACATTCGCAGCTAATTTTGCAACAAGGCAAAGCGAAAATAATTATACAATTCCCACACAGAATACAAGAATCCTCACTATTCAGGTAATTTATTTATTTATTGATTGTTTACAGTCTTGCGACTTTAAAATGTTCAATTTTACAAAGTTATAATATATTTTCCTTAAAGCGTAACTACATGTTAGATATATTTTTACAAATCAAATATAAAATTGCTTAAAAATAATTGCGTAGTTGGGTAGTTGGGTAGCTGGAAAGGCCTTGTTTCCAGTCTACCATTATGTGCCACGGGCGGAAAGGCCTAGTTTCCGCTCCGCATTTCTGTTACTTGGTTTCTAATGGTCGGAAAGCACGAACAGTTTGTCATGGTCGGAAAGGCCGTGTTTCCGATCCATGGTCATATCGCCTTCATTTGTAGCTGGGACGGATGGAAAGACCAAGTTTCCATTCCGCGCCCTTACCGGATAGCCAATGTTTTACAATGGTCATACAGTAATTTCTTGAAACTGGTAAAGTTAGTGCAGTTTTTTATGTGCGACGGTAATTCATTAAAACACTTTAGCCCTTTATAGAAAATGTTTCTTTTATCCACTTCGGTTCTATAGAAGGGTAGCCTAAAGCTGTTGTTCTCTCTTAGTAGGTATGAGTGGGCGTCGTTAATGTATCGAAGGTTTTCACTCAAATAATCCGGAAGTCTGCCTTCTTTTATGTTAAACACAAATTTCATAACCTGATAAAAAACTTGCTGCTTTACACTCAGCCAATGCATATGAGCGATCATATCCCGCGTGGGTGTATCATTAGGCTTATTTAGTATAAAGCGCATAGCTCGGTTTTGCAGTTTTTGCAGTTTATCTACTTGGGTATCGCTAACTATAAAGAATATCGTTGGACAATATATATAGTGGGGTTCCACTATAGATCTATAGACAATGGTTTTGTATCTCCTTCCTAGATATTACCAAGATCTTTTTATAAAGCCAATTTTTTTTGCAATTTTTTTAACTGTACAACATGCTCATCCATTTTTAATTTATTAACAATGTATATCCCTAAGTATTTAATGAGTTTAACTTCTTTAATAACTTCATCTTTAATTTTTAGGCTGTAGTTTGAGCATCCGTTATTGACTGCCCTATTTAAGACCATGAACTGCGTCTTATTAACATTCAGTTTTAGTTTATTAGAGCATAACAAGTTATATAAGGAATTCAGATCTGCTTGCATTTTTCCAGTCGCATTCTGCACGTTCCTATCACTGACTGTTAGGAGTGTGTCATCAGCGAACAATTTTATCTTACAGTGTTTTAGCACCATATTAATATCATTGATATAAATATTGAAAAGAACTGGTGCCAACACCGAGCCTTGTGGTAACCCAATGTTCACGGCTACTTTTTGTGACACAGTTGACTCGATCACTGTTTGCTGCATACGATCGGTTAGGTAGCTCCGAAACCAGTCAAGCTCCTTGTCTTTTATACCAATATCCTCAAGTTTTTTCAACATTCTATCCCTGTCAATAGTTTCAAAAGCTCTTTTCAGATTAATAAACACCGCTACGATATTCAACTTTGAATTAAGATCTTCCTTCCACTGGGATAGAACCAAATTTAGTGCAGTCTCACACGAGTGCTTCTCCCGGAAACCTGATTGCTCTTTTATGAATATGTTATTAGTTTCCATATGACATAACAACTGCGTTTTAACCACATTTTCCAGAATTTTTTCAATGTTTGAAAGGGTGTAAATTGGCCTCATTTCTTCAACTTTTATAGTATCTTTTACTTTTTTAACGGGGACAATCGTCGAAATTTTCCAATCTTTAGGTACTATTCCTGATTCAAGGTTCTTATTTATCAGTAAAGAGTAGAAGTATCCCATATACTCTACTGAGTCTTTAATTACACCCTCAGACACAAAAAATTTTGCCTCCTCTTTTTCTCTTAAATTTCTTTACGGTATGTTCAATATCTTTAGAGTTAATCTGGTGGAATTCTGCTAATGTCTTCTATGTTTCTGTTTATCTCCACTATCACTTACGTTTTCTGCAATTTCATCACTGCTTTTGAATATTTTATCCCTTATTAAAACTTCGGTTATTTTTTCTTAACTATCTGATTTATTAACCACTTGTTTTAAGTGTTTCCACATAAATCGGCTATCATTTCTATTTGCTTCGACTTTCTGTTCCATGTAGCTAATTTTCTTAATTATGATAATTTTTGTGTACTGATTTTTTACCATGTTATATTCTGCCCAATCTCCTGTAAGCACTGCTTTTTCGTGTAATTTGAACTTCTTCTTGTTTGCCTCTGCTAATTGCCTGTCATACCATTTGTTTCTAATCTTAATATAAATTTGTCGCTGGTTGGTTAATTGTTGCATAGCCGACATCATACAATTGTTAATGTGCTTGAGCATCCTTCAACATCAAGAAACAGTACAGACCCGGACAATAGCATTTGACTGAAAATCAAAAGCTAAATAACGGAAGGGACAATGATAATGAAAAAGTGTAGAACCAATGGAGGTAGATCCATCCATCTCACAATGCAGATGTCAGCCATATAACAGGGATCACAATCCGAATCAAGAAGGGCAGTATAGAACCCAGCAGGGTAATCAACAAAAGCGTTCAGGGAATTCTGGATGCTATACAGGACTAAAAGTTCAGCGTGTAAACAACTTAAAAGATGAAAGTGATTCACGTAGCGAGTCGACATATGAGGAAGAGGCCGAACAGACAGCAGACGAAATTAAATTTGACCAACTAAATTTTTTAGGGGAAGGTCCCTCCTACCTTGGATCTCAAAATCTATAGGAGGGATAGAAATTAAACTCCTCATTGATACCGGGGCGTCGAAAAGCTATATGAAACCGTTACCGGCGCTTAAAGGAGTACAGACTGTTAGGAACACCTTTTCAGTAAAATCTATTCACGGGGTTACCCCCATCAAAGAAAAGTGCTACATAAAAATATTCGCAGTAATTGCGGAATTTTTCATTCTGCCAGACTTGACATCATTTGACGGTGTAATTGGGCTCGATGTACTAAATAAGGTGCATGCGAACATCGATTTGAAATTAAACGTAATAACCCATGACTTTGGGAAAGAAGAAACGTTCTTCATCACCCGCCAAGATGTTAGTCATCTTAGGCTTCAAGCTGATGCGGTATCAGCTGACGTTAGCGACAGCTTCTTTAAAATGATTAGACGAATCAACGGTGTTTTCGCCGACCCCAACGAAGCACTTCCGTATAATACAAAGGAAGTAGCAACAATCCGCACCGAAGATGAGGACCCAGTGTACTCTAGGTTATACCCATATCCATTGGGTGTAGCGGATTTTGTGAACAGGGAAATCCAGGAACTGTTAGCTAATGGTATTATCCGACCATCTAGGTCGCCGTTCAACAACTCCATATGGTATCGATTTTCGCAAACTCAACGAAAAAAGTGTAGGCGATAAATATCCGATACCTGACATTACAGGGATTCTGGTTAATTTGGGAGGAAGCAAATATTTTACAATTCTGGACCTAAAATCTGGCTTTCACCAGATTAACTTATCAGAGCGAGATAGGGAAAAAACTGCTTTCTCTATCAAAAACGGGAAATACGAATTTTGCCGGTTGCCTTTCGGATGAAAAAACGCCTCAAGTATCTTTCAAAGGGCAATAGATGATGTGTTAAGAGAGCACATAGGAAAAAGCTGTTTTGTTTACGTGGATGATGTCATAATTTTTTCACAAGACAAACAACAACATATGAAGGACGTAGAGGAAATACTTAAAAACTTATTCAATGCCAATATGGGGGTATCAGCTGAAAATTCAAAATTTTTTAGAACAGAAGTTGCGTATCTATGATTCGTGGTGTCACAGGGAGGGATAAAAACCTGTTCAGACAAAGTTTACACTATTCGGCAATTTCCTGAGCCTACCACCCTGAGGGGGCTTATATCATTTTTAGGCTTAGCGGGGTACTACAGGAGTGATATAAAGAACTTTGCTAAAATAGCCAAACCACTATCAACCATAATGAGGGGAGAATTCGGTCGAGTGACTGCGTCACAGTCCAAAAAAATCGAAATTGATTTGACTGATGAACAGAAAAAGACCTTCACTACCTTAAAAGAAATACTGGCGTCCGAGGACGTAACATTAATCTATCCAAATTTCAACAAACCATTCGACTTAACTACCGATGCGTCTTCACCGCTATAGGTGCTGTCCTCTCGCAATGAATCACAGGAATCTGTGAAAGGCTACGTAGTTAACGCAATATACTGCGATCTACACACATTAGCACAGGTTCAACATAAATTAATAGAAATCTTTCCAACGGTAACGTTTAGGCATACGGGGAAGTTTGTAAACGATATTACGGACCCAAACGAGCAACAAGAAATAATTGCGGCTGAACATAACCGCGTACATCGCGCAGCTCAAAAGAATGCAAAACAGATACTAGAAGATTATTTTTTTCCAAAATTAGAAAAAAGGCCAAGCAATTTGCGGCCAATTGTCGCGTACGCTCCCAGGCAAAGTACGACCGCCACCCAAAACAACAACTTATTGCTCAAACACCTATACCGACATATTGCGGAGAAATCCTACACATTGACATATTCTCTACTGGATCAAAATACTTTTTGACTTGCATCGACAAATTTTCAAAGTTTGCGATAGTACAGTCGATAAGGTCTAGGACGATAGTGGATGTAAAACCACAGCTCCTACAACTGCTCAACATGTTTTCCGGTACAAAAACCATCTATTGCGACAACGAAAAGTCTTTAAACTCATTTAGTGTCAAAGCGACGCTAAAAAATCATTTCAACATCGAAAACGCGAACTCCCCACCCCTTCATGGTACATCAAACGGTCAGGTAGAGCGATTCCACAGCACGCTGATGGAAATATCGCGATGCCTTAAACTTGACAAAAAACTAGAAGATATCGAAGAAATAATCCTTTTGGCCACAATCAAATATAACCACTCTATCCATACAGTGTCTGGAATGAAGCCCATTACTGTCTTTCGCTCAATAAAAGACGACGAACAGATAGCGGCTCGCATAAAAAACGCTCAAGAGAAAGAGTTAAAAGCGAAAAATAAGAATAGGAGGGATAGAGAATTCGCAGTAGGGGACAAAGTACTAGTCAAAAATAATAGCAGACTAGGCAATCCTCTATATACTGAAGAAAGTGTTGAAAAAGATTTGGGCACAACAGTGCTTAAAGGAGGGAGGAGGGTCCATAAGGACAACCTTCTCTGAAATCAAAACTAAGAGTTATTAAAATTAGCCATCTGTAGTTATTAATTAGTTTTAACTTTTTATGCTTTTAGGGTTATCTTAGAATTGGTCATTGCGATGCTAGTATCGGGAACGTCGGGAAGAGTAATAGACTACTCTAATGTGAAGTACATTCCGGTAGTTGACGGTGACCTCGTCATCTGGAAAAACTTCGGACATATAAACACGTTACTCATTTGACTCTATACGAATTATTAAGAGACGAGACAATTAACGCCACAGACAACTTTCCGCAAACGCATATGAGGAAGTTGTTGGACGCGGACATACAACAGATAAATAGACTAATACAGACGCTAAGTACTCACCACAGGCAGACCTAAATGCACTAGGGACAGTACTGAAATAATCACTGGAACTCCGGATCTCGACGACTTTGAATGGCTGACGAACACAGCAGAACAACCGATCGATTCGCAAGACAGACAATTTACCATTAACGCCGAGGTCCATCACTTTCGCGAAAATTGAAACCTTGAACCCTATCCTTTTAGACAGTAATGAAATAAACTCCATTATAAAAAATGGGCACTTCACAAACCTAACGGTAACCGATATTACGACCTTAGCTAAGATTAAGATCCTACAAGATAATAAGGTAATATATTTCTTAATAAGATATCCTATTCCTAAGTCTAGATAAACAACTATTGTAAAGTTAGTTAGAAAACTCGTTCCTAATCAACCGCAACAGGTGCGAAAATAAATCAAATTTATAAAACTGTAAAATAATCGTTTAATTGGCGCCCAACGTGGGGCGGCGCGTAAGTTATTACAATTATTAATTTAAAAAGTTTAAATGTCGCAAAGGTTGTTATCGACATTAAAGGAAGTAACAAATTACTTCCTACTGTGAAATCATCTAAAAGGTCCTTAACGGAAAGCGGACTTAGTCACTAGGGATCGATTTTCCCTGGGCAGCGCAACAGAAACATAGTCACCAAGGAACGATTTTCCTTGGGCAGCGTAGCCGACATTCACCAGCAAAGCAGTGCAAAGGAAGCAAAGCCACCGATGAACGATTTTCCCTGGACATCATAGCCTACATTCACCAGTGAGAGCCTGAGGCCGGGCCAAGCAATACAGCAAATAGCAATAGTTAAGCTTATTATTTAAAAAATAATGGAAAGGTGAGTGAAGTGCTCAATTTAAAATAAAGTGATTATAAGATAGAAGCTGTTTGTGAAAATAAATGAGTTAAGTGTTGGAAGATAGTAAGATAAAAAAATGTTTGCAAAAAAATAAATGAGTGAGGTGCTGGAGGACCTCTTTAAAAATTTGAAATTAGGTATATCCGATAGCAATATGAACGCAGAACAGGTGAGCGAACTGGTTAAAGCAGAAGAAAGAACTGCATTAGCAGCACAGAAATTGTAGTTCGATTGGAAACTGGTGGCAATCCAAAATCAAGTTACTATTGCCAAGCCCAAAGTAGAAAAATATAGTAAAGTAACAATAAACCCATTGGTAGGATGCGACATTACATTCGACGCAATAAAAACACTACCTGAGTTTCAGGGACACACAGGCACATATGTTTCATGGCGTGAGGCGGCGCACAATGCCTATGAGTTATTCAAAAGATACGATGGCAGCGAACGCCATTACCAGGCCGTAACAATTTTAAGGAACAAGATAAGAGGGGCTGCCGATGCAGTACTCTCATCATTTAACACCGTGCTTAATTTTAATGCCATTATCGCAAGATTAGATTTTACTTACGCGGACAAGCGTCCACTTTACCTCATAGAACAAAAGTTGTCCACTCTTATGCAGGGTTCCTTGTCGTGCTTGGAATTTTATGACGAGGTCTAGAAAAACCTAACATTATTAGCGAACAAAAGCATAATGTCTTACGAGTGTAGCGTAGCAGACGCCATTAATGAGAAATACATGGCAGATGCCTTGAGGGTGTTCATATCTGGCTAAAGGAAGCCCTTGTGCGACATCCTTTTCACTTCGAGGCCATCAGATCTCCCATCTGCTCTTGCCCGATAACAAGTAGATAACACAGCCGGTAACTAGTAAAACTGGTACTGCTAACAAACAAATACCAGGTTAGACAACCGATTTGTGTAAATGGCATGAGTAAGAGCGAATAGGATGATGACAGCGACGTGAAACCATTTCCGGTTATTTTTTTCCCACGGCTAGAACAAATGTGACTAATTTGGAACAATCGAACAAGTGAAGGCTAACGCTTAGCTACTTTTTTTTACTAACCATTACCTGTCTTGTAGGCATAAATAACTGATCTTAAGGATCCGCCACAAAATTAACGCATTTGACTGCGTCGCTGCAACAGGCAAAAAAGCCGTCACATAAACATCTTGACGTTTAAAACAAACTCAGCAAAATCCGCCTTGTCGAAGCAACTCGGATGCACTTGCACTGCCTCTATATGTATCAATTCCATCAATTATTTGTTAGATTCTACGAATATGGTGCTATCTCGAAGCCATGATGTTTCTAACATGCAGTGGAGTCTACTGGAGGAAGAAGCTAGCGGCAATAGCTCTCCAATAGAAGTATTGGAAAACAAGTACAACATATAGCGGCGAGGAGCATCCTTCAAACGAGGAGCACGAGACAGACGAGACTCCTACAGTTCAACTGCAACGGACTCTCGAGCAAGATCTCGGAGGTGGTTGCCTTCATGGCTCGGCACGGGCTGTTAATAGCTGCAGTTCAAGAAACGAAGCTACGTCGTAGTTCAACCTTAACGAACTGCGATGGCTACAACGTGCTTCGTAGAGATCGCGAGCGAGATAATGGTGGAGGCCTAGCCTTCATTCTACACAACACCGTGCAGTATCGTCTCATTGATGTAGACATCGACCCAAGGGACAGCACCTTAGAATGTCAAGGGATTGCTGTCCGGTCAGGCGATGTCGAGCTCGAAATATTCAACATATATATACCCCCTGTCTCCTGCTGCCCCGCTGCATATCACCCTGCCATAGGTGCGGTCCTCAGTGGTGAAAACCGTTTGGTAGTTGGAGACTTTAATGCGCATTACGATCTTTGGTTCTCAAGCCTATCAAATGATCGTAGGGGAAATATTTTGGCAGAGCAGATAGACGATTCGACATTCTGCACCATGAACGACGAAGCCCCCACCAGGATTGTGGGTAGTTGCAGCAGCTCGCCGGATCTAACAATAGCTAGCGCAGGTCTGATAAATAGCATAACGTGGCGACCTATGCTATCGCTTGCATCAGACCACCTACCCATAATCATCTCGATTGACAGACCTGCCAACTATGTTGCCTCGGATCGCCACACGTATGTCAACTTCAAAAAAGCTGACTGGGAGCGGTTCGAGGATTTCACTGAAGACGCCTTCAGTGCTCTCTGAACTCCAACCGACGTTCGCGTAGGCGAGCGCATGTTCCGCAGGGTGGTGAAGTCCGCTGCTGCCCGGTTCATTCCGGCAGGGAGGATCCCTGTGATCCGTCCTGACTTCCCGGGTGAGGCGGTGTCTCTGGCGGATGAACGCGACCACCTCCGGCAGGCGGACCCCGGTAATCCCCGTATTAGGCAACTAAACGGGGAGATCCAACGCCTGGTTAACGTTCATAAGCGGAACAAGTGGAGGGAGCACCTGAAGTCCTGCAACCTCGGTGCCGGAGTGGGCAAATTATGGTCGACCGTGAGGTCCCTGTCCAACCCGACGAAGCGTGAAGATCGAACAGAAATCTCCTTTGGAGACCACGCCTCGTCGGACCCGAAGCGATGCGCGAACTACTTTAGTCGACAATTTACACTGCATCCTTCGGCCGACAGAACCAAATGGTCAGTCACCAGAAGGCTGCGCAAGTCAACACCAAGCGCACCAATTGTCCTCTCTACCACTGAGGTGAAGGAAGCCATCGGGAAGGCGAAAGCTTTCAAATTCATTGGCCCAGACGGGTTAAGTATGTTGATGCTGAAAAAAGTGGGCACCGCGGGAGTAGCATATCTCACCAAGGTCCTCAACCTGTCTTTAAGCACCCTGGTCATTCCGGATATCTGGAAGACCAGAAGGGTGATACCACTGCTGAAACCAGGGAAACCGGCCGGCCAAGGCGAGTCCTATTGGCCGATCTCCCTGCTTTCTCCAGTGGTCAAGACCCTTGAGGCCCTGCTGCTCCCGCATTTCAATCACCACCTCAGCCCAGCGAAGCATCAACACAGCTTCCGGAAAGTGCATATCACTACAACAGCACTTAAACACTCAGATTAATCAGCAGCACTTGGGGCAAAGACAAAGAAACGTTGTTGGCAACATACAAGACGATTGGCCGGCCGGTTCTAAATTATGCCGCGCCAATATGGTCGCCCGGAACTAGCAGGACTCAGTGGTCAAGGCTGGAGACCTGTCAGAACGCCGCACTCAGGACAGTGACGGGATGTCTCCTGATGACGCCTGTGGATCACCTCTACCATGAGGCTAACGTGCTTCCAGTGCAGGAGCACAACATTATGCTCACAAAACAGTTTCTACTGGGGTGCCACCGTCCGGGGCACCCCAATAGAGACCTGCTCGCGCTGGAGCCCGCACCCAGGCACATCAGGGGACATCTCTCACAACTGACGGACGAGGTCCAGACATACGTACATCTACCGCTGGACCCAAGGACGTACCGACAGGCTCTGGACAGCATCCACAGGGAGTCGGTGTCCAAATACATCGACACCCGCCCTGTGAGTGCAGTCCTGGGAGTCCAACCACCACCCATAGCAGCTGAGGAGCTCCAACTGTCTCGTGAGACCCGCGTCACTCTGGCTCAACTCAGATCTGGATATTGTAGCAGGTTAAACTCCTACCTATCCAGGATCAACCCCGACACCCCCAACACTTGCCCGGCTTGTGAAGAGTCTCCGCACGACACCAATCACCTATTCACATGCCCGGCCAAACCTACTCAACTAACACCCCTCTCCCTATGGTCCGACCTTGTTGAAACGGCTCGTTTTCTGGACCTTTTGTTAGTTGAGCTTGACGATAATGATTGAGGGAGTCCGCCAACCCAGTGGGGTGTAGCTAGCCGCTACAACAACAACAACAACCCTTCAAATATAACGAGGCCCGCCAGCATGCGTAGAAGGTTGGAAGCTGAGGTAGACGACAGATTCAACCCAATGTGTGGTGCTGTGGAAAAATTTGTGGACTCCGAGTTTTAGAGGTGTTAGACCGGTATCTCCAGAAGCATCCGCAGGAAAAGCAGAACCAACTAGGCAACTATACTAGAATTTCCATTACGCTAGGCAACCCGCTACTGACTATCGGCTACTGAAAGTATGTGAAATGATCTTTATATTTTTTCACTATTTCTTCAAAATGTACTTGTCAAAAAAGTAAATTCAGTGATGTGTATTTTATGTATACTGAGATAAATTGCCATACATAATACGAAGAACGATTTTAGTAGCCGTAGCTAGTATACCGGCAACTATACACTAGTCTCCATTTTTTGACTTTCCTTAGTTTTCTGAATTTCTTGATTTAATTAGTTTTAAGATATTATGAATTAGCTTGTTTTTTTTTTACAGAAGTTTACTTTTAAATTATTTTAAGTGTTTTTGAATTCAATTCATCTTATTGGCGCCATAGGCCGTTGACTACTGTGTCGCCCTGGTATTGGTCTACAGCTGTTATCGTGAACTTTAACGAAATTGTGTAATAAAACCGTGGCTTTGACGATATCATAGAACGTGTATTGACAGAGAAGCCTTATCAGTCCATTCCGACTCACATTCTTCATTCTATTTCTTTTGTCGTAGCTCACCAAAACATTTCTTGTTTTAGTTCACCACGGTTCGACAGCGATAGAGAAAAAAAATAACAGTGGCATAGCGGGAATACTGTTTACTTTGTTTTCCGAAACTAAATTTAATATCACACATGTTTAAAATATTTGATCAAACAAATCTAAGCCTAAAACTCATCTTATGTGCAAGCAAAAACACAAACGCATATTTTTATGCACATACATACATATGTACTTACAATATATACAAACGTACAAATGTTCAGGTGCCCGCAAACCACCCGGATTTCCGACAATTCTGCTGCGACACGAAGGCAATAAACCACCACCATAAATTAGAGTTGGGAACAAATAAATAATAAGTTAAGATACTGGGTAATACTATTTTTAAGTAACCTTAAAACAAAAATCTACTACTTTGTAATGTAACTACTTTTTATAAAGAAGTAGGTTTTCTATCTAACTAGAAATCGTATTTAATGTTTTGCAATAGCAGTGGTGACCAACAATGTTGTTGAAATGCGACAAAAGTCGCATTAGTTACATATTCATACATATACATATATGTGTTTTAAAGGGCTGCATGAATGCTCAAAAAGCGAACTTTGAGTCACTGTCCAAAAATTTCAACTTGCACTCACTCACACCACGTAAAAACGAATTCTCATGTTTGGGTAAAATAAGGACCGACCCAGCAATAACGCTATGTCCTACAAAGAGTTTCTGTGAGACATTCAAAAAGTTTCCATGAATTTATACAGGGCCGTATGACAATCCTACTGTATACTTTGCTGTACGTGTGAGCAACTTTCTTTTTCATTCGCATGAAACTTTACAATTACTTTTTCGAATAGTTGTCTCGTTTTAATCCGATATTAAAAACGATATGTAATGCATTATTTATGCAAAGTTATGCCTTAGAACTATCGCATATTGGTATGGTATAAAAAATATATTATACAACGCATCATTCTATCCGTTATTCCTACTCCATATATAATAAAACAAATAACACTTAAATTAAATCATAACTTATTTTTTAATTTAATTTCTTTATTCTACATTTAATAGTTTTTATACATATATGCAACAGGATCAATTCACAAAATGTTATTTATTTTAATAGATTAACACTATATAACATACAGAAAAATTAGGTATGATAAAGACGGGGAGCTACTGATACAACCAGACTCCGAGTAGGCGGAGGATTTCTCGGATTCTGAGAAAAATTTCTTATCATTGGGTGTATGCTCATTTTAATGGCTTTGCCTGTGTGGCGTATGTGCGGTCACGTCGCCTTTTGATTCACCACTAGCACTTGCTGTGGTGCCTCTGCTGGAAATGATGGCAAATCTGTATAACCTTTAGCACGCATATTCAGATAGTGAGAGAGCAACCCAAGTTGGAAGTGGTCACGCTCGCAATATTTACTCTGCAGCGCTTGCTGGGTTTCGAGGAGTGAAAGACTTTACTCGCATTTTCGCGCCGAAAGTACAGTTGTTCCATTGGTTCCCATTGGTTGGATAAAAAGAGCTCTACGGCGAGATTGAGAATTGCAATTTAACAGCATCCTCCTGCAAAAACGAAAGTATGAAAATTTAATTAGTTTACCCTAAAATTGCATAGCGCGACGTACCTCATCCGCAAACGTTTTGGCCATTTTACGCATCACATCGGGTGCTATCTTAGTAACTTTTTCAGTATATTCGCGATTAAATTCTGTAATAAAAAATTAATTAAAACAATTTATAAAGTTAAAATAAAATGCCTTTTTACAATGTTGGCTTTTGTCATTTTGAAAGCTGCTCGCATACGATAGTGATGCTAACTTTCATATTTCAACCCGGTTGCGTTGGAAAATAATTCGTTTGGTTAACTTTGTTTTGGATCCCATTTCCGTGGCGACTTATTTCAAATATGTAATCAAAAATGGTTCAATTGACTTTAAAAGATATTCTGAGAGTTCACTACACATACAAAGAAAATTTAATCAAAAGTTCTGTAAGCTTAGCCAACCAAATTTTTCAAAAATTACCGATGTCGATTTAGTTTTCCTTATTCATTACGAATCTGAAAAACACCAACTAGCATGGTTAAATTTCTTAACTTCATAATATGAAATAGGTCAGAAAAAATTCGCCAACAACAAGTCAACAAATATTATTTTCGGATATGTGACAAAATTTTTACCCGAAACTATATGTAAATGGTTTTCGAATTACTAATTGCATTTTTAAATGCTAAGCTTTCTGCTATTCCTAAATTGATAAAGGCGTTGTGAGCGACGCTGAATTTTCTTGAGACGAATTAGTCGTTAGCTGGGTATCTTCTAGATCCGATTCTGTAAATGGAGGTTTTAATCGATCTACAGATACATTTACATTGTTGCAATTGATTTCGATGGTGAAATATTTAGGGTGTCTTGAGATTACAGGATACGGACCTTCGTATGGCGAATGGAACGTCGGCCGTACCTTATCGTTGCGTACAAAAACTTGAGATGTGTCGGCAAGCTTACTGAATACCAATGTTTTTAAAATGTCGTGATTCGCTGTGGCTAAATGAGCCGCTTGGCAACCCAGTTGCCCGCGACATTGACATTTACACCTATACATTTCACACTTACATATTATATCAAACACACACATAAACACACAAATATACATGTAAACATATGAAAACACAATTTTTGCGATCATCCGACTGAACGGACGTGTCCCCCCAGCGATCATCTTTAACTCGTCGGTGTTTTATTTAAAATACAAAGGTACGTGGAAAAGTGGTGAGTAATTCCAGCCAAATAAGTGCAGTGACAAGTGCAGTGAGTAGCGCAGACTTGTAAATGGTCCTTCTGCGAGAAAAAGAAAGGCACCTTAGAAAATATTAAATTTTAAAAATATTAAAATCAAAAAAAGGCTAAAATTGTATAAGCCAAAAGGTGCAAGCAGTGAAAAAAACGGTGCTTGATACAAGCTACAAGTTATCATGAATAGGTCCCCACCATCATATTATTGTCAACAGAAAGGAAAAGGACAAACAACGGGGGATGAGGAAAAGAAGTCAACTAAGCGAACTTACCTATACGAACACTGGCAAAACGCCAACAAACTCACCCCCCAAAAAATCCCTTGAAGCTATCAAAGTGAGTGGTATCTATCCACTTTACACATATAATTACTAAAAATTTAAAAGCGAGCTATTTGTAAATTTCGAAAATTTACCCCCAATAAGGCGTTTGCTAGTCTCCAGCTATAAGTAGCCAAGTACAAAAAATTAATACAGTCCACTAACCCCCCTTAAACCCCACATATATCTATATGTATATCTTAATATACAAAGCATAATATTAGTAACTCACAAAAATTAAGCGGCAAAGAATCTAAAATAAAAGTAAATTAAAAACGCTTACTCATTTACCACAAAGTATCTCAATCTTCTGTGCGCCCAACGTAAAACATATCTATATTAATATATGAATGTTAAAAACTAAAATAAAAATATACTCAGAACTAAAAAATACTAAAGCTTAGTAGCATTATTGCTCCCGTTGTTTGCACTCACTAGCATATAACATACATATAAACATACACAGTAAAAGATATAAGCATTGAATAATTGCATACTAAAATTCCTTACCCCCCATCTTAGCTCGCGAAGAACTAGATAAATTCAATTGCTTACAATAGCCCCACAAACAAACATACGTATATATATTAACTACGGTCATCCATAAACTCACTGCCAAACTACCTAAGCGAATAAGTACTTTGGCCCCAACTGCACTAACAAGCAAACAAACGTACATACATACGTGTATACTCCTTGCTAGCAAGTTCTCTGCATTACTGCATTCTCGCTACCTTCGTTAGCGTTAACATATAAGCATATACATACATATATACGCACGTACATACATATATATTGAAAATACTTATTTGTAATTAGTTATACCCTCCACCACATACACATATATATATAAAATTAAAATTTACAAACTGCGGCAAAATAAAAAGTGATAAAACTTAAAATTATTTGATATAAAATAAAGCTAATAGAAACTATAGTTGCGAGAAAAATAAAAGCAACGAAGAAAAGTAGGATATTAACACAACTATTAGAAAATAAATACAAAGCGGTTAAAAAATATACATAAAGCGCGGCGGTACTAAATCACCTCAAATACTTTGGTATACAAAAAACAAAAAATCAGCTATACAAAAACTTAATAATTTGTATTTTAATTTGCTGCTTAATGCCACTAGATAAATCCCCGCTAAAAGAAACAAAAACACCTCGGTTTTTAGAACTACCGACAATGGCCGATGACGATAAGCATCAAAGCACACCTGCAGAAGCTACACGCTCAAAACAGGGTGCAAAGCAAAAAAAGATAAAAGATTTTTCCGCCACAAAATTTATTTCAGAGAGTGACAGTTTAATAAGATACTGCACTCGATTTTCCTCAACCTCAATCCAAGACAATTCAGAATCCGTTCTGGAAATAAAAAAACAAAAGTCTTGACAACTTTTGGACACGACTCCAGTCTGCATATGACGCAATTATTGAAACAGATGATTCAGATATGCCAGAAAATTTTAAATCTTCAGCTTATGCAAAATATGAAAACTGCTTAGACCAATATGAAGAAACAAAGGCTATGATCTCCGATCAATTAAAGTTACTAAAGCCTATTGCACCTACTCCACCCCCGCGAGTAGAGCTGCCCCCAACCCTAATTCGAGAAGAAAATTCAGGCATATACCTCAAAGTGCCAGCGTGTGATACAGAAGTATTTCATGGAGGTTATGAACAATGGCCGTCCTTCCGGGACATGTTTACAGCCGTGTACATAAACCATCCAAAATTATCTCAAGCGCAAAAACTGTATCACCTTAGATATAAAACGAAAGGTCAAGCAGGCGCTATAGTAAAACAGTTCGCCCTCAATGATGACAATTTCAATCTGGCTTGGGAAGCATTAAAATCTCGTTAAGAAAATGAACGAGTATTGGTTGACAACCAAGTAACGATCCTTATGAACTTGCCAAAAATACAAAAAGAAGCAGCTGAAGAATTTTTAAAATTACAATCCACTGTAACAAATTGTTTGTCAGTTCTCTCGACACAGAATATTCCCACAGATAGCTGGGACCCCCTTCCGAGAGGTTAAAGAAACTTTCAACACATGAAAGAAATAACTTTGCCAAATCAAACAGGCTTTGTACTAATTACTTATCACATTCTCACACATTAAAGGATTGTTAGAGCAAATTCAAATGCGTTTATTGTCACAAAAGACACCACTCTATGCTTCACTTTAACAGCACCCCCCAGAGCAATAGTACAAATGTAAAGAGAACCACGGGTCTTCTTGCCACAACAAGACCCGAAAACTCCGAAACCCAAAATCCCGTAAATTCTCACGAGGAACCATGCTGCTCGAACGCAGCTAGAATACAAACGCTTCATTCTGAGAATGCAAGCAAAATATTACTACCCACTGCCGTGATCTCCCTCCAACATAGGGGAGAAATATTTGAGCTAAGGGCCTTAATATATCAAGGATCCCAACGATCGTTTATTTCATCTAAGGCCCAAAACAGATAGAAACTGCCGATTAAACAAGCAAATTTTGAAATTTCGGGAATGGGCGGAAGAGTAGTCCAAAACTCAAATAAAATCGGCTCCATTACCCTAATTTCCCCCAAAGCGGGCAAAAGAATACAAGCTCAAGCTATAGTTCTGCCGCAACTCACAAATATGCTTCCAAGCTATCACATAAATAGCAAACTTTGGTAAAAGTTTTCACATCTAAAATTAGCTGACCCCAATTGCCACACCCCCGCGCAAATCGATATTTTATTAGGCAGCGACCTAATCTCCAAATATTATTAGAAGGTGTTGAGAAAATTACCAACACTTTATGAGCTCACCCCGGAGTACGGGCACTCAGGAATCCTTAAACACTTCGTATTCATCCCCGAGAACGTCGATCGGTGCGTACCAAAGCTCGCTCCTTCACGACCCACATCCCATCAAGAGAGCAGTGGGAGGTGGAGGACCTCTGGTGCAAAGGTGCAGTGAACATGTTATCGGATGGATCGAAGCTGGAGGAAAGAGTAGGGGAGGCGTATTCTGCGAGGAACTGTCGCTCCATAGTAACTTTAGACTACCGGATTTCTGCAGCGTTTTTCAAGCTGAAATAGCTGCCATCAAGGAAGCAGTCGCAGCACCATACACAGAAGGTGGTAAGCATCTACTCGGACAGTCAGGCTGCAATCAGAGCCTTGGGATCGCTGACTCCGCGGTCAAAGCTGGTCGGGGAATGCCTGGCGTCCTTATCGGCCGCCTCGGAAATCTTTCGCATTCGTTTGATTTGGGTACCAGGTCACAGCGACATTGCGGGAAACTGTCTCGCCGACGAGCTAGCTCGCCAGGGTACTTCAAAAATAATCACTCCAGGAAGGAAGGGCATTGGAATTCCCATGGCCACGTGTGGTCTGCTTCTGGAAAAATGGGCCTTCAGTCGGCTCAGCAAACGCTGGACGGAAACCCCGACGTGCAAAGTTGCAAGGTCCTTTTGGCCAGTTGTGGACCGCAGACGGTCTGGGGAATTTTTAAACACTTCGAGGCCATTACTCTCGGCACTGATCGGTGTTCTGACAGGGCACTGCCCGATGGGGGCCCACGCTGTTAGGCTGGGCATCATTTCTGATCCTACATGCGCGTGCTGTTGGAGTCATCTCAACATTACCTTCTTAGCTGCCCTGCTTTCGCTAGGCTTAGATGTAGACATCTTGGCTCATACTTTTTCGATACTCCCGAGGGGCTCTCCGGTGTATCCATCGAAAGGCTACGCTCCTACATAAAGAACACTCGACGTTCCTCTTAACGCTCTACCGGCGGGTCTTTCAGTTCAGGGAAGGAAAGCTGCATAGTGGTGTCACAATTGACTATTAATTAAAGTCTAAGTGAGCCCCTGCTGCCACCTTACCTAACCTAACCTGTACAATCTACAACGGAAGAAAAGTTTGTCTCAAAAATTGCAATGCAACTGGGAAGGTTCGTTTAAGGTAATCAAACGGCTTAATGAAGAATTCACTCGGGAGACCGAGAAACAAAATGTAGATGGAACTGTGACCCATTTTGATATTTCGCTGTTTTCCTAATGTTAGAAGTAAGGGCATTATTCCGAATGTTAGAGCCTAGAAATCGCGTTTGTTAAAGTGTGCTGGCAATAGACTACGCTGCTCAGCCATGTTTACAACTCGGAAAATACGATCAGATTGTTGGGAAATTTCGTTGGATTTGCGGTAAGTTGCCTTTATTTTCAGTTTTATTAATTAAAATATTAATACTTTGGTTTTTATTTCAGCAGAAGCAACGCGGAAAGGTATGTATAGAAATTTCGACACATACATACATATATTTTAACCAATTTTATTCAAACTCGCAGGTATTGCGCACCCAAGTCAGCATTAAATTCTCCGGAGAAGATGGGCTGCAGAGGCACCATTGGGAAAACTAAGTAGAGTGAATTTCTTTTAAGAGCTAGTGAAGTGTAGTGAAAATATTTGTTGAATGGAAATAAAGAAAGCATCAATATCCAAATCCATTAAAGATCCAAATCATAGATGCAAATGTTCAACATGAGCAATCTAACTGAAAATTAAAAATTTCTTTTGGTGTGCATGTTGGAAAATATAATATATTAGGACTTCTTTTATTTAACCATCCATATGTGTATATCATAAAAAAATATTGAAAGTTGGTCATAATTAAAAAAACCAATCTTTTTACCAGATCACATGTAAACACCAACGTGGAGTGGATCACGGAGGAAATATTGACATGCAAGCTTTCTTCTTTGTAAAATAACGGTAGATTCATTTAAGATAAATTTCAAATGTTTACTCAAAACTAATTGCCTTTTCTTTGGATTTAGACTACAATTAAGTTCTGCCTTCACCATCCTGACAACATCTTCACCAGCTATTCCCGCATGTGAAAGGTAATAAGAACACAAATATTTATTTAGCTTAATTTATTCAAATGTTTTGTAAAAAATTCGGTAGCTTAATCTTGCTTTTTTTTAAATAGAAAATTGTGGTTGTTAATATTAATTAAAAAGTATGTTAATATACCAATGTTTTATCCGTTGTATTTGTATATTTGAATTTAGAACCATTATGTGCAATAATTATGAGGTTCTGTGAAAACTACATACATATGTATGTATGTGTATGCATGCGCACAGTATACTGTATATACGTATACGTGCCGATATAGTAAAACATACATACATACATATGTATACGGCATATCACATAGTTCTAAGTGAAGTACTGGGAAGGATACTTAAAAGCAGCACGAATGAAGAAGACCCATTGAACAAACAAGGTGTGTATAAACTAACCTGTGCGTGTCAATATAGATATATAGGACAAACAGGACGTAAAGTAAGAACAAGGTTTCGTGAACACATAAGGGACTACAACAAAAGGATACGAAAACCCATGGCAATACCTGAATCTAATTTTGCAAACCATTTGGTAAACGCAAATTTTCTCCCGCAAACATACATAAAACCGTTAAGGTACTGCACGTACAACAAAAAGGACGGCTTAGGCGCCGTCTTGCTCTTGAAAACATGGATATATATAAATAAAAAACATTTGATGGGAGGATAATAAACGCACAAATAAACTGCAACTCTGATGCGATATTTGCATCATTAAGGCTTGTTTACAAAAAACAAAACAAATACGTATGTAGGTATAATGACAGATACCAACATACAAAGCAAACCTGCAATACTCAAACGGACTAAAATTACTGACTATCTACCTGTACTTACCGCGAAGGCAGATTCGAGATAAAATATTCCTTTTTGGACTCTAACCGCGCGAGACTTCAGGTACCTATAATCAGGACACTTAACATTTGTAATTTACGATTATGCACCAATTCCTGCCTGACCAAAAAAAACGTAATACATAAATACAGAACAGACATAAACTGAACAGAACGAAAATTAACACTGAAGATAGCACAACGCCGAAACCGGTTTCTCTTCAAACCAAACTTGCAAAGGGATGACGGAAAATCATTCCAACAAATATAAGCATTTCACATAGTTGTAAGTCAAGTATAAATATTTTAAAAATTTTCGAAAATTTCAAATAAAAATGGATGCTATTAGAAGGAATAATCAATTATCTTTGAGGCTATTATATTTTTTTTTTTAATTTATAAAATAATTTTTATGAGCTTTTCGAATTTTTGAAAATTACCTTATTGCACATGCATGATTCAATTATAAAAGGTTAGGTAAATAATGACATTTGAATTTTGACACTCCCTTACGTAGTATGGAAAAGGGGCTAGAATTTTTTTTCCCTTTCTTGAAAAGTAAATAATTAGTAGTCAATTGTTACTGTTTTTTTAACTAGAAATTTCGAAGGATTTCATTTAAATTAAGACATATCGGGTGTTTTTTTTAAGGGTATAGAACTTCGAATTGAAATAAAACACAAGAAAATCGTTTTATGGTCCATCAATTTGGCTTTATTGGATGGATAATTTTATGCCATTAATGTGGCCGCCGCGGATGGCTCGAATAAAGCCAATTCTACAGGTCCAATTTTCAACCACTTTTTCGAGCATATGGGGCCGTATGTCGGCAATAACGCCACGAATGTTGGCTTCCAATTCCCCTAACGTTTCTGGTTTGTTGGTGTAGACGAGCGACTTCACATATCCCCAAAGAAATTAATCCAATGGTGTCAAATCACACGATCTTGGTGGCCAATTGACAGGTCCATTCCGCGAAATTATGCGCTCAGCGAATGTTTCCTTCAATAAATCGATTGTGACGTGCGCTGTGTGGCATGTAGCGCCGTCTTGTTGGAACCACAACTCATCCACATTCATGCCATCCAATTCGGGAACAAAATAGTCGGTTATCATGGCTCTATACCGGTCTCCATTAACGGTAACTGCCTCTCCAGCATTATTGCGGAAGAAGTATGGCCCAATGACTCCACCAGCCCATAGAGCACACCAAACAGTCAGTTTTTGTGGATGTAATGGCGTTTCAAGGGTCTCATGTGGATTCTCTTCACTCCAAATGCGGCAATTTTGCTTGTTGACGTAGCCATTCAACCAAAAATGAGCCTCACCACTGAACAAAATTTTGCGATGAAAATCAGCATCGAGATCAATCTCATTTTCGGCCCATACACCAAAATCACGACGCATTGCATGGTCTCGCGGCTTTAATTCTTGCACAAGCTGGATCTTGTAAGGTCGCAAGCCAAGATCTTTGCGCAAAATCTTCCATAAAGTTGATGGACAAAGCTCCAATTGCTGTGCACGGTGGCGAATCGATTCATTCGGGTCCTCTTCAACACTTTGCTCTACAGCGGCTATTGTTTCTTCGGTGCGCACTGTTCGACGTCTCTGCGGATGCGTATTATCACATAGAGTAAACGTAGTGCGAAAACGATCCATGGTTAACCGAATTAATTGCTCTCATGGACGATTATGTCGACCATAAAATGGACGGAGCTCACGGTAAACTTCGCGAACTGAACCATTATTTTCGAAATAAATTTGCACGATTTGCAACCGTTGTTCTTTTGTCAACCTGTTCATGATGAAATGGCAAACCAAACTGAACATAAATGACATTAGAGTTGCCAGATTTGACCACAAAATGCCAGTTTTATCTCTATTCGAAAAACAAACCTGTAAAAAAAAGCTACGCTTACAAAACATAATTATGTACTTATTGGTAATTTTTTTTTAATTTTTGACCAGCGAATTAATTTTAAATTTATTTGCCCCATGAACTAAACGACAAATAATTTCGATTGGTCATAAAACATTATCTTGAAATATTTAAGTTATGTATTCGCTTTATTCCTTTTATTTACATATGTATATACCATTGACATCAGGATTATTCTTAATATTATGACGAACCCCTGGACGGCGAAAACTATAATAATTCGAAATTTAAGAAAGAGAATCTTTATAAATTACGAGAAAATTTAATCAAACTTTATAACTAGACTGCGGATGTTTATACACATTTACCTGAAATATTTACTATACGGGGTCAGTCTTGTAATTAGAAAAAAGGCTATCTTTAAAAGCAGGAGATGAACTTACCGTTTACTCGGACAAAAGATACCAAAAGTGTTGCCAATAAGTTTTTGGTATTAAAAAGTTTTCAGGTTACTGCTACTTTTATTTTTAAGAAGCAACACGGTTTGGATGCTAAGGGAGCCGTTTGACAAAACGTGAGGGAGCTAGCTGCTTAGTTACCAAACCTCTAATAATTGAATCATGCATGCACAGTACATGTACGGCAATTCACGTGCTTGTAAGTGAAGTATAAATATTTTGAAAATTTTCGAAAATTTCAAATAAGAATGAATGCCATGAGAAAGAATAATCAATTATCTTTCAGTCCATTATATTTTTTTTAAATTTATTAAATAATTTTTATGAAATTTTCGAACTTTTGAAAATTCCCTTAATGCATGTGCACAATAGATAAACGACATTTCACATAGTTGTACGTCAAGTATAAATATTTTAAAAATTTTCAAAAATTTAAAATAAAAATGGATTATATTAGAAAGAATGATCAATTATCTTTCTGACCATTATACTTTTTTTTTTAATTTAATAAATATTTTTTATGAAATTTTCGAACTTTTGAAAATTGCCTTAATGCATGTGCAAAGTAGATATTCGGCATTTCCAAAATTTCAAATAAAAATGGATGCTATTAGAAAGAATAATCAATTATCTTTCTGTTCATGTTATTTTCTTTTAAAAAAAATAATAATTGTCAGAAAAATTCTCAATTTTTGATTTATAACTTTTTTAATTTTTTTATATTTTAAGCAAAATACCGGATAGGTATGGACTTCTGCAGGTTGAATGATGACGTTCTTAGGGCACCAACGGTCATTCTATATATGTATGAGGACTTTTGTATGGATAAATATAAGTTATATATGTATGTAGATACATATGTAAATAAATTAGAGTTAAGTAAAAATAATTGTTTTGTATATGTATGATATTTCTTGAAACTGAAAATGTAAATATTTTAAGTGGTCTAATTAAGAATATTTTCAACTGTTATTAGTTAATTTCTATGCTATTATCTTTGGTATTTTAAGTTGATAAATTGTACTTTATATTAAGAAATTATTAATAATTAATATAAGTTCAAAATTGTAACCTGATAAATATTGTAATAAAATACTTAAATTAAAATAAAAATATTTTTTTATTTACAAAAATTCAGTAAACTAAAGGTAACAATTAGCTAACGGGCGGTCTTCACCTGCTTTCAATGCTAGGTTGCTTTCTGTTTCTTGTCGTCGCAAGCGAGAGAGAGATTTGTTCACTGGGCATTTTGAAAGCATACTTTTTCATTTGCAACATGTCGTAGAGCAAGAAGGTTCGTGCCCTGTGTGATATTCAAACTCCAAACCCACTCATATTGTCGGTATAAATTAATTAATTTACAAAGATCAGTAACGCGACACTCGATTTTATCAATATATCTTATTAAAAGGCTTTTTTGTGCTCGAAGAGCCTATGATAAACAATGTTGCCACAATGAAAGATGCTACGAAATGCGAAAATGGCTGTCAAACTACAAAAATGACAGTTGAAAGCAAGCGAGCGCTCGCTTACCGATCGGTTTGCTAGACGAAGCATACTTTCAACTTTTTGCGGTCTTCACGTGCGACATGTCGCTTGCTTTCAGAAGTAAGCGAGCGTTGAAAGCAGGTGAAGACCGCAAGTAACGGTTAGCGGTAAGCAGTAGGTAAAAAATATATGTAAGTGGTTAGAGGTAAAAGAGAGTTACAAATAGAGTAACTTATAAAACTGTTTCCGACAACAAAAAGCTAACAATAAGGGTAACAAGTAAAAGTGTTTAGCGATAACAAGTAGTTAACAGAGCGGGGTAACTAATAAAACTGGTACTGCTAACAAACAACTACCAGACTAGGTAGCCGCCAAAAGTTAGAGCGAAACTAGAAAAAGATATGTGTAAATGCCATGAGTAAGAGTGAGTAGGATTATCACAGCGACGTGAAACAGGGAGGGGAAATGGTTATTTTTTCCCACGGTTAGAACAAATTTGAATAACTTGGTAACAATCGAACAAGTGAACGCTAACGCTTAGCTACTTTGTTTACTAACCATTTCCCGTCTTGTAAGGAGGTTGTTGGGCGAACGTAGAGTGAATGACAGGCTAACCTAATATCCACAGCCTGCGTTTGTGGACGCAAGCACGCAAGATTTTTAACCACGTCCACCCGAAACTGATTTGCGTGCTGTGACTTTACAGAGTTGCATGGCTGTCAAATTCGTTTGAGAACAATAAAAGGTGGAAATTTTCAGCGTTGGTTCAATTTATTTATTTGGTTTAAAAATTTGCTTTACCTTATGTTACATATTAATTTTTATTTAAACATTAAATATTATCTTAATTTATATGACGAGTTTCAACACAGAAACTTATTAACAAGCTTGGCAATTGATTTGTTTCCTCTTTTATATTATATAAGCAATAATAGTCATAAAAATCGTAATCCCAAGTTTCAAACAATGTACAAATTTACAAAAAGTTTTCATTCAAAGCTTTTTATGATTTTGTTGCTCATCCAAGCAAAAAAGTCCGTATTCGTTATATATCAGACAATGCGCATCACCATCAACGGTGGGATAAACGTCAAATCGAAATGTCACGCAAAATGAAAATTGGAAACTGAGTTAGCTTTTGCGCACGCCGTTCAATTTCGGTTGCTCCCATACAAGTTGTATGAGCATGAGACATTTTTGACAGAAAATTGCCGGAGTGCGCGAATATTACGTTAGGCGGTGAAGATGCAGAAGTATGTAAATAAAGATACACGATATGTATTTGCATGTGTACACGTCATTTTATACAAATGTAAATACAAACATATCGTGTAAACACAAATTACATTCGCTTCTGTATAAAGCAGAGGCACGTACATACGAAATAGAACTGCTTCTATTTTCATCTGACGCACAGACATAATCAGGTGTTCTTTTCACATTTTATTTTCAAAAATAGTTGCTATAAATCATTTTATTACTCACTCAAAAGTAATTTTAAATAATTTTGCCAATATGGATAAAAAAATCACGAAGGGAAGCTCTTGTGCTTTATGTTTGTAATATAATACACCAAACCAACTTAATTTTCAGTTGGAATGACCGAGGTAAGCTTAATTGCATCTTATTGAATTGTGGGAGTCATTTGAGTGCTTGTACAATCCTAAGAATAATTTATATAACAATATACTTGCACGGTACGAAGCGGATGAAGTAAAGGTAAATAAATAGATGTACATGATTGTTATCTCCATTTTCATGTCCGTGTGTTTGAGTACTTCGTTATAACAAACACTTTCTCTTTTGTACCGATTCTAGGCAAAATTTAATTATTTGCAAACTTACGTCCCAACTGCGTTTTGGTTTAAGAAACATAATAGCAACAATGATAGAAATAGCGCATGTTGGCGTCATTTCTATAGGGATATCCCGATGCCATGGCGAGTAGTAAATACTCATCTTGGTATCACCTATAGGGACGCTCTGTATAGAGTTCTCGGACCTCAGTATCTGCATATGTGTAGATATTCGTGGTGTGGTTCGGAGTTTACCGCATCAACAAGAGGGCTGTATCAAGGTGTCATAAGACACGTGTTGATGATCTGCTAGGCTAGACGCCCCCTGGAAAAATAGTCTAGTCGCATACGGAGCCAATCAAATGGAGCACAGAATCTAAGATGCGCTTAAACTTAGTGTGGCGACCAAGAGATACACGATGAGCCAAAAATAACAACAAAACCACTAGTTGATCGTCTCGTGTTTATGTCCCCAGCATAGTCAGCATCACTAAAACAGTTTAGAAGAGAAATGTTCTCACCTGGGAATTTAATACCATACCCTTTTGTGCCCTGAAGATATTTAAGTATCCGCTTTCCCATGTTTATATGAGCATACAATGGTTTATTCACATAACGGCTTATATAGCTGACTGCGAATGTGATGTCTGGCTCTAACATGAGATAAATCAGGCTACCAACTGCTTGTCTGAAGGGGTATTTATCTGTACATGATTCACCAACAGAACAGGTTCCAGTCGCTGCCACTTCACAAGGTATGCTGACCGGTATTGCTTCAGTCATATTGAAAGTCTCCAGGAGCTTTTCCGCATAACCAAGATGATTTACGTAAATACCCCTTTCGCTACCGCGCCGAATATCCAACCCCAAAAAGTGTCTTGCCTCGTAAACCTTAATATCGAAATTCTGCTTCAAAAACAGCAACAGATTGTCAACATCTTTCCGATCGCTTGTGGCTATTAATCCATCATCGATATACATATATATAGCAACCTCTTTCCACCTTTTTTTATTGACAAAAACGCAATGATCTCCTCCACTTGCTTGCAGGTCAAATTTGGTTAATAGTTTGGAAAATGTCTGATTCCAGCAACGGGACGCTTGCTTTAAGCCATATAAGCTCTTTAATAATTTGCAAACCTTGGACGATTTGTCAGAATATCCCTCAGGCTATGTGACGTATATGCTCTCATTAATCGTACCATTCAAGAAAGCTGTTTTAACGTCAAATTGCTTATTTTCCAGATTCTCTGATGCCGCAATGCTCAAAATAGCTCTTATGGATGTAAACTTTGCAGTTGGACTAAAGGTCTCAACATAATCAATGCCATATTGTTGACTAAAACCGCGCGCAACTAATCTCGCTTTGTATCGCTTACCTTCGTTTTCAGTTGCTCGTTTAAGCTGATATACCCATTTCGTAGAGACTGCATTGCAACCCTTCGGAAGATCAACTAAACGCCAAGTGTTATTCTTCCTCAATGACACCATTTCATCATCCATAGCACTTATCCACATGGCAGCTTGCTCACAGGTTGTTGCTTCCAAGTAGTTAAGGGGAACACCAAAACTCATGACATATGCATGACCTTCAGCCACTGCTACATTCAACGATGTTTGTTGCCTCTTACTTTCCTCAGCTTCGGCATTCACTGACGTCGATGACTGTGTGTTTTTACTACGAAGTCTGCCGCTAATAAAACTTTCATTTGCTGTCTGTGCACCTTGCTTCGCAGGCATCGCGTCACATACATCCACTTGAGGATGTTCTGCCGCTTCCGGTAAAACTTCGTCATCAGTGATATCAGTAGAAATATCGGCTATCACTTCCTCTGTCATTTGCGTTGACACATCAGCACTTGGACTAGGGGGTACTACTTGCGTTGATGAGTCTGCAGGAATCATGACATACGAGTCATCTGATGTTTTAGCGATAGCATCATCTTTTTCATTGAAAACTACATCCCTGGAAATTTCCAATTACTTTTTACCGTTTATATAAACACGCCACCCCTTAACACCCTCAGGGTAGCCAACGAATATTCCTTTTTGAGATTTACTATCCCATTTAAGCCTCTTTTGCTTTGGAATGTAATCGTAAGCGGTGGAACCAAAAATAAGCAACATGTCAATATTAGCCTTTTTTCCAAACCACAATTGAAATGGCGTTTCTTCTTTTTGCGGGCTAAAGATTGTCCTGTTGAGAACATAAACTGCTGTGTTCACTACTGCTTCTGCCCAATATTTCACATCTAAGTTTTTAGCGTGCAACATAGTCCTAGCTAATTCGACTAAAGTTCTCATATCCCTCTCAGCGCAACCGTTTTGCTCTGGATTATAGGGCACGGTTTTCTGATGAGCAATACCATTTTTCTGGAGCAGAGCTTCGACTTGTTTATTCACAAATTCCAGACCATTATCTGAACGAATAATTTTAACCTTTAGGCATGGTGCGATTTGAACACTTTGAATGTACTTAGTCAATAAGCCACATACTACACTCTTTTCTTTCATGAAAAACACGGTTCTGTAATTTGAATAATCATCTTTCAGCAAAAGAAAATATTTTGCTCCACCGATTGATGCTTTTTGCATGGGACCACACACGTCTGTATGAACAAGATCTACAATATCTGAAGTCTTACTCTGACTAGTTTTAAAGGATGTTTGATGATGCTTCCCAAATATACAGGCTTCAAAAAAAAAGTTTTCTATATCAGTAAAAGCAATGCCATTTTGTCGTAAAAACTGTTTGCAGAGCGCTATATTTTGATGAGCCATTCTACGATGCCATTCGCTAATCGGCAATACTTTTGTTGTTGTAAAGTAAGCAAAATTTCTCGGCGACATGGGCAAAATCACTTTTATTAAAAGCTTAAAAAGTTTCCCTTGATGAACTCCCACTAGCACAGTACTGCCATTCTTTAAAAATTCGCATCGTCTAAAATCTGATTTCATTTGCAAACCTTTATCAAGAGCACTGCTTGCCGAAAGCAAATTCAACTTCAGTTTCGGTACAAAGAGTACATCAGCCAAGTGATTTTCCTCCCAATTATCGTTGTTGTACGTAGAAATGTTAATAACACCATGGCCGTACGCGTATATCGTGTCTCCATTTCCCAGTCGTATCGTCATAGGAACTGTAAATTTTTCATAAGTGGTGAACCACTCTTGCTTGTTCGTCATGTGATCACTTGCGCCCGAGTCGACGAACCATTCCTGCTCTTTACCAATACTATTAGCGACCTCTGCCTCACACAAAAAGGCATTATATCTCTTTTTATTTCTTTTCTTGTCATTCGTTAAGTCTCGACTTTCATTTAACTTTGAAGGGCAATCGCATTTCCAGTGCCCAGGTTTTTTGCATACGAAACATCTTCCTGGCTTTAGATTTTTCTTGTACCGCTTGTAGGATGAAATATTCTGTTTTGCAACGAATACATCTCCAGTGTGTTCACCCTGGTCAGAAAACGTGATTCTTGCTTCTTCCATGTCAAGTCTGGTAGTTAAATTCTCCAACGTTTGTTATCTTACATCAGTTGATTCCCAAGCACTGTATAAGTGTACAAAACTGTGGGGTAGAGTCATAAGAATTTTCGTTATAACCATTGACGTTGAAACCTTTTCACCAGCATCACTCAATTGAGTAACCAATGACTCCAGCTTTGAAATATGCATTGCAATATCATCTTTGCGATCCTTTTGAAAACTGTAAAATTTTTGTTGCAGCATATGGATATTTGCGCTAGTTTTGAACTCATACACGCTTTCCACTTTTTCCACATTTCACGTGCAGTCTTACAGTTCAAAATATGCATAATTGGTTGCTGCCCAAGAGCCATTACAATTATCTTCAGATCTTTACTATCGCCTCTACTTAATTCTTCCCTCTGCATTCTCTGTGTCAGCAAGTTAACACTAGCATCACTTCCAGCTGCCCCTCCAGCAGCTCCAACCGCAACATCGCCCTTCGATTCCAGTGAAGTCCCAGCAGCAACCGATACACCTGAAGTGTTAGCGGCATCTTCTTGAATATACTTCAGCAGTTCTCCAGCATTTAAGAGTACTTTAATTTGAAACCGTCACATATTCCATTGATCCGCATTCTGAAGATTTTTTTTTTGGTATATTCTCCGTCCATAATGCGCTCGAAATACTCGTAGGTAGCAAAAATTTCGATTAAAAAAAAATTATTACCGATTACGCCAGACTTGTTTTTTTTTGAGACTGTACTTATAGCGAGTCTGTGCCCATAACCTATTGAGAACAACACAAGAAAAACCAGACCGCTCGAATGTTCAAGTACAACTAACTTTATTTAAAAAGAATAAAACTATGATACCTATATTCATACATACCTACATATTCATATGGAAAGAGAAAACTTGTACATAACTGTTGCTGGTACAATACAGTGGGATAGGAAAAGCAATGTGTAGATAAATATATTCAACAAAACATTTGTAAGCAAGTTCGTTTAATAAAGCGCAAATATGCTGAAAATAATACAATGAATGTGTTTTCTTCCCTCCCAAATACGTGAACATTAATAAATGCAAAAGAAAACAACTCAGTATTTGCTTCTGAATAAAAATAGCTTCGATGTTGACCTCACAAAATTTACAGCCAAATGAAAAATTAGCTGTCAAAGTAACAAAGTGACATCTTATTTCATACAATAGATGCTTAGATATAAACGCTGACATAAATGGCTGGCATAAAGAAATAAGCGGTCTCCATTGACAATATATCATCTGACATCTATTTTAGGACATCAGCTATTTTCGGTGGGTTACAGCGTTTAGCTAAACTTAGAGCTAACTACTTGCCAAACTATAGCAACTTTGTTTTTTCAGTACTGCGCCCTGCTCCAAATAAACGTGTAAAAGTTCTAAATCCCAAAGAGAACAATGAGATAGCCACTCTTTTATGAAAGGGAATACACTGCCTTATATTTCCGTCTACCTTTTCAATGCCCACAACTTTTAAACAGACTCTCCGAAATGCTTTTCTCCTGACATGAAAATTTGCATTGGAACGATTTTCGTCCATTGAAGGCACATCACGTTCCCAAAAGCAAATATTGCGATCATTCATGGAATAGTATACATACATGTATATAACTTAAGGCACCCTGCTAAGAATTATGCTCGCCAATGCATTGGTAATTTTGATATTACTTAGTAACTTTAAGATAATAATATTAAATTTTTTAAAATGATTTTCATATGCTGCTTATGCCATATTAAGAATGTAAGCGACGGTATCACTTCCACCGCTTGAGTCATTACTTTTCCAAAAGACAAGACCGGAGCAGACGAGATAGTAATGTTTGAACAATTGTTTCTTGAGAGGGTCAATACCTATAAAAATAACGGCTGATCCATCGTATTTACCGACGGATAAAGAATACAAAACAATATTGCAAACAGTATAATATCAGAAACTGGCGACTATATTAGTTTAAAATCCATGCTCGCATATTCATCAATATTCTCGGCAGAAGCAGCAGCAATACACGAAGCCTTGGTATTTGCCCTCCAGAAAAAGGCAAAATCATAATATGTTCAGACAGCCTCTCGGCCATCCAAACAATTCGAAATCCAACCTGCGACACCTGCGAAACAATAAACGAAATAAGAGAATTACTGATAATTTTACAGGACAGATATACGTATATAAAAAATTAATAGAAAACCCAAGTAATCGTATGTAAAAATGTCACCTGTAGCGCGATTCAGTAACTTTTTTGACAACACTCGAAGTTGCCAACTCAGCTAAATAACGGATGTTAACAATATTGCTATTCCGTAACTCATTTTTGACAATCAGATGTGTTGTTAAGCTGTCTACAACACGGAGGTAACCAAGGCGAATTAAATTCACTAATACCAACACAACTTTTACAGCACAACAACACACTCGTATTTTGATATTTCGCTAGTATTTTAATGTTAGAAGAAACGGCAATTTTCCGAATATTACAGGCCAGAAATCGCGTGTGCCAGAGACGGCTAGCAATAGATTAAGCAGCACAGCCATGTTTACGAATCACAAAATACGATCACTTTGTTGTGAAACTTCGTTGGATTTGCGGTAAGTTGCCTTTATTTTCAGTTTTATTTATTAGAATATTAATATTTTGGTTTTTATTTTAGCAGAAAGAAAGCGGAAAGGTATGTAAAGAAATTTCGACACGTACATATATATTAACTAAATTTGGTTCAAACTTATCAATTATCTTTTAGTCCATTATACTTTTTAATTTAAAAAATAATTTTTATGAAATGGTCGAACTTTTAAAAATTGCCTTAATGTATGTGCACAGTACACATACGGCATTTCACATACTTGTAAGTCTACTATACATTTTTTGAAAATTTTCCAAAATTTCAAATAAAAATGGATACTATTAAAAATAATACTCAATTATCTTGCTGTTAACGTTATTTTCTTTAAAAAAAATTTATATTTTGCAGAAAAACTCTCAACTTTAGGTATATAACTTTTTTAATTTTTTTATATTTTTAGCAAAATACCGGATAGGTATGGACTTCTGCAGGTTGAATGATGACGTTCCTTAGGGCACCAACGGTCATTCTATATACATACATATGTATGTATGAGGACTTTTGTATGGATAAATATAAGTTATATATGTATGTAGATGTGTAAATAAATTAGAGTTAAGTAAAAAGTAAAAATAATTGTTTTGTACATGTATGATATTTCTTGAAACTGAAAATGTAAATATTTTAAGTGGTCTAATTAATTTTTTCAACAGTTATTAGTTATTTTTTATGCTATTATCTGTGCTATTTTAAGTTGATAAATTATACTTTATATTAAGAAATTATTACTAATTAATATAAGTTTAAATATTGTAACCTGATAAATATTGTAAAATAAAATTCTTAAATTTAAAAAAAATATTTTTTTTTTTTAAATATAAAGTAAATGAAAGGTAACCGTTAGGTAAGCAGTAACTGTGGTTAGCGATAACAAGTAGATAACACAGCCGGTAACTAATAAAACTGGTACTGCTAACAAAGAACTACCAGACTAGGTAACCGACAATGTTAGATCGAGAGTAGAAAAAGATATGTGTAAATGCCATGAGTAAGAGCGAGTAGGATGATCACAGCGACGTGAAACAGGGAGGGGAAATGGTTATTTTCTTCCCACGGCTAGAACAAATGTGACTAATTTGGTAACAATAGAACAAGTGAACGCTAACGCTTAGCTACTTTGCTTACTAACCATTACCCGTCTTGTAGGGTGTTTTGTTATTTTATAATAGAGGCACATTGTAGGACTCGTTGGAAGTCACTATGCGACAGATTTGTTCGAGAGGTCACTTTGAATAAGCCCCGGTCGGGAGCCGCTGCAGAAGGAACAAACGAGTGGTGCTTCTTGGAGACAATGCTCTTTTTAAAAAAGCACGTTGCTCCGAGAAAGTAAGCAAAACACATAAATATGTAATATTTTTTTATTATATAGTTCTAATTTTTCTTAATTTAATTTTTCAGAACCGTTTCAAGTTTCCAGTGCACCACCGATGACATACCGTCCTCCAGCAATTCGCCGATTATACCACAAGTCGAAAATAGGGAAGTACTGGAAGAGAAGTATTTGCAGGAGGCTTTCAATGACAGTCAGTGTAATAGATATAGACAAGAATTGCTACAAGAAAGGAGAACGTTTCTTCCAAAAACAAAAACAAATCCTTCAAAAAAGCCAGACGAGGTGCAAGATAAGCATTTGCAAACAATTATGTTTAGTAAACTTTATATGTTATTGATACTCAATATTAATTCTCATGTGATGTTATTGTCTAATCCTTTATGTTAAATTATTTTTATTGAAACCAAGCTTTTTATGAAACTCAAGTATATATTATGGTAAGTAGATGCATAGGTATGTCTATACTTATTTATGTATTTGTATGACTGAATCTTGTAGTATATTCTGTATCTACTCTTTATATAAAGATAGTACTATATATAAATATTTAAAAACTTCAATGAAGTGTTATAAAATAATGAAATGAAAGATATTAAAGTCAGGCAGTTTGAGTGTAATTGAAAAATTGAGCTGAAACCAAATTTGGTGAATTAAATTGGGTGTAACATAAAGTAATCTTTTAACTGGTCACTCAAAGTAAATGCATTTCTTGTTGCGTTATTAGTAGTCATACGACCATCATTTCTCAAAGGCGTTGAGACTTCCCTTCGCCATAGTCCATTTATAATTTTGTCACTTTGGTACCGATATACTTACATAATCTGGTGGGCAATAACTGCCGTCATGGAATTTCACAAAGTTATGCAGCAACACTGCAGCTTTCACCACTTTTTCTACTGTTCCTGGGTGCATAAACAAAGGTGATAGAAAAATTCTCCAGCGAGCGCACAAAACACCAATTTCGTTTTCTATCACTTGTTGTTTGTGCCAGGAAAATCGTCATCTTCGGGTAATTCTAAGCTACCACTCAATAGTCGTCGCCCGAAACCAGAGTTCTATAGTACTCCACCGTCACTTTGCGACCCATATGCACCAATATCTACGGTTGTTAAGGTGTAGTTTGCACTGCAACTCGCCAAGAGAACGATAGAGTATCTTCCTTTGAAATTATAATACAGAGATTCATTATTATGTGCTTTCCGTCTACCGCATCAACATAATTTTGAAAATTCCACATTGTATAAAAATCAGTACCGATACGTTTCCATTCGTGCTTTTGTGGAACAGACAGGTAAATAATTCCCAATTCCTTCCAAATCGCTTCGCATACCTCGCTTATTATGGTTACCACAGTAAATGCTGTGGCGAGTGTTTGCTTACTGTCCCCGTGCACAAGATAACTGCGAATATAATATTGAACGTCCATAAACGTATTTAGGTATATGTACATATAAATTTTTTTTGAGTGCATGTTGGAAAAGATAATATATTAAGACTTTTTTTATTTAACTATCCATATGTGTATATCATAAAAAATATTGAAAGTTAGTCATAATTAAAAATACCAATCTTTTTTCCAGATCACATGTAAACCCCAACATGGAGTGGATCACGGAGGAAATATCGACATGTAAATGGTTGTACTTTGTAAAATAAAGGTAGGTTCATTTAAGATAAATTTCAAATGTTTACTCAAAACTAATTGCCTTTTCTTTCGATTTAGATTACAATTAAGTTCTGCCTTCACCATCCTGACAACATCTTCACCAGCTGTTCCTGCATGTGAAAGGCAATAAGAACACAAATATTTATTTATCTTAATTAACTCAAATGTTTTGTAAAAAATTCGGTATCCGATATACATAGTATAAAATACATACAGATGTATAGTTCTAAGTGAAGTACTGATTTTACTAAAATGTGTACTAATTTTAAATAGAAATGCTTATCGTTAGTAAGAATATTCAATTATTTCTGTTCATGTTATTTTCTTTTAAAAATATAAATACTTTGTATGAAAATTGTCAACTTGTAAAAATTTTAAAAATTTCAAATAAAAATTGATGTTATTAGAAAGAATAATCAGTTATCTTTCACTCCATTATACATATATTTTTTTTAATTTAATAAATAATTTTTATGAAATTTTCGAATTTTTGAAAATTGCCTTATTGTACAGGCACAGTACATATACGGCATTTCACATACTTGGAAGTCAAGTATAAATATTTAAAAAAATTTCGAAAATTTCAAATAAAAAGGGTTGTTATTAGAAAGAATAATCAATTATCTTTCACTCCATTGTATTTTTCTTTAATGTAATAAAAAATTTTTATCAAATCTTTGAATTTTTGAAAATAGCCTTATGCACAGTATGTAGGTTAGGGTGCCAATCGTTTGTATGAAAAAAAAATTTTGTTTGAATTTTACGGGCTGCGGGTCGGATTATTGTGACACTAGGTCTAAAAATTCAGTGGTGAAAATTTTAGCCAAATTGGACAACGCTTTCGGGACGCGCATCGAGGTCAAAGGTCAGATATATGCAAATTTTACTATTTATATGATTTTTCTTCGAAATTAACCCTAAAAAGTAAAACAATTTTTTGGAAATTTTTCTGTTATATTAAAAGTAAAAAAATATTATATAAAATAATTTATACGCCAAAATCTTTTTGTAGAGATTGTAGATTAGCATTTTTCGAATACTGCTGCCTATAGCTTTGTACCACCTGTAATATATAAAAAAAACAACGATAACAAAAAGAAATTTAACACACAAGTAATAAAAGAAGAAGATACTTACTTTCATTAAATGTTGTTTCTGTTCCTCATCTTTTGTAATTAGACCATGGTATTCTTGAATCAATTTAATGCCTCTTTCGGCACTATCGTTGACAACACTTAAGTTTTGAACAATATTT
The DNA here is from genome assembly GCA_963971545.1 of Philophylla caesio. Lineage (NCBI taxonomy): Eukaryota > Metazoa > Arthropoda > Insecta > Diptera > Tephritidae > Philophylla > Philophylla caesio. The sequence continues at coordinate 91,851,480 of OZ020607.1, forward strand.
TTTCCTTTTACGTACTCCTCCAAAACATTCCAAGAATGCGGGTCTTTGTTGAAAAAGTCCGTGGGAATTGCAAATCTCTTGAAAACTTTTTTTGTAGTTGTTGAAAATAAATCTTGTAAAATATCAGAATTATCTCTGAATATAAACGTTTTTAAATTTTCCTTCTTTATTACAAGCTTTTTTGGTATTTCTTCATCCTCATTTTCAGTAGTGTCTATAGACAATGTCATCTTATCCACTAATTTGCCTTTTGTTACATCATCTATTCTATCGTCAAATAAACAAAAGCCCACACATTCCTCGTTTAAATAAAAAAGATGATTTAATACTTTTGAAATGGCTTTGTTGGCAATATTTTGGTTAATTGCTTTGTAGTTTTCTAATTTTCTCAAAAACATAATATCATTTAAAGCAGCTTTATCGGCCTTATTCGAATCAAACCAAAAAATTGAATAACAGCTTGTTTGCGATTATAAGCGATTGCGGGCTGGTTAGCGTAGATTTAAAAAGATTCCCCCAGATTTAATGCAAACACATCTTGCTAGTGAGAGTCCATTTAATCGAGAGAAAAAAAACGGAAGCTAGATTTGACAAGTATATACAAGTGCGGCCAACCTAGCGAATAACTCAGTAATAAAAAAGAGTTGCCAATTAGGCGCGAACATGCCGGCCACCTTGAACGACTGTTCAAATCAAGCTCAAGTAGACATAAGACTTTACATACAATAAATTCTTAAATAGAAAAAATATCTGTCTTTGTCGGCAAAAGCGACAATTTTGCTATAGGTCTCAACAGCTCTCCCTCAGATGTCCTTAAGTTCACGACTCGGACGCGGTTATCTGCACCGGGGTGACTGCTGAGAACACGGGCAAGCCTCCATTTGGTGGGCGGTGCGTTGTTGTCATGGATAACAACCACATCGTTCTTTTGTAGGTTTTGCGTTGGGCGAACCCACTTCGTTCGACGCTGAAGGTTTACAAGATATTCATCTCGCCATCGCTTCCAGAAATGTTGCCTTATCGCTGTAATTATTTGCCAGCGCTGATGAAGCGTTCCCTTAAATGCCTCTAAGTCAGGATCCGGAAGACCCTTTATTGGTTCTCCAATCATAAAATGCCCTGGTGTTAGCACTTCGAAATCTTTGACGTCGGATGGTATCCAGCAAATGGGCCGAGAGTTTACGCAACCTTCAACCTCTGTAAGAATGGTTGCAAATTCCTCATAAGATAGAAGAGTGGAACTCAATGCACGCTTTAAATGGTATTTAATTCGCTTTATACCCGCCTCCCAATATCCACCCATGTGAGGGGCGCACGGAGGGTTAAAGTGCCAAGTGGTTTGAGCGTCAGCAAAATAGGATGCCAGCTTGGCGTTACCAATGCAGCGTTCGAATGCGGCACGCAGCTCCCTTTCCGCTCCAACAAAGTTGGTACCGTTATCGGAATAAAGGTGTTGACAGTACCCTCTTCGATTAGTGAAGCGCTTGTAGGCAGCGATAAAGTTACCTGCCGGCAGATCCCCGGCCAGTTCCAAATGCATGGCGCCCGTGCTCATGCATATGAATGAACATATATACGCCTTCGTTGATTTCGCGCCTCTTCCATGCGTAAACTTAATACTATACGGACCGGCAACATCAACCCCACTTCGGAGAAAGCATCGTGTACTTGTCACCCGACTCGATGGTAGATTTGACATAAGTTGTTGCTGCGGTTTGCGATTCAGACGTTTACAGCGCACGCAGTGACGATATATCCCTCGTACGAGGTTTCGGATGCCAGGGACCCAGAATCGCCGTTGAATTGCTGCTTGCATCATTTGCGGTCCGGCATGCGACATAATGGCGTGGGTTTCAGCGGCGATAACTTTGGCGAGCGACGAATTTTTCGGCAATATCATTGGCCCTGACAGGCGCATATTCACCTTTAACTGGCCTGCGGCTATGCGTACGTTGCGACCAAAACGAATCAAATACGCTGTAATTCGTTTAAGTTTGTTGTACGAGTGGAATCTTCTCAACAAATCCCACTCCTCAGCGGTTTGTGTTAACATGACAGCTTTGCTAGATTTCTGTTCCAGTTCGGTAGTGTGTTGTGTGGGAGGTTCAGACCAGAACCGATTATATTCGCGAAGCCAGGTGGAGCCATGCCACCATAAGGGATGCGCAAGAAGTTGTGAAGGCTTGATACCCCTAGAAGCACAATCTGCGGGGTTGTGCTCCGAAGCGACATGTCTCCAAGTTTCTGGCGGTAGAACCTCTTGCACGTCGGCGACTCGATTTGCAACGAACACCGACCAACGACTTGGCATTCCTTGCAGCCAGGCCAGCGCCACCATAGAGTCGGTCCACGCATACAGCTTTTCGAATATCCGACCGAAGCTTGTCTGAATTTGGCGAACTAACTTTGCACCTAGGTGAGCTGCGCATAGTTCCAGCCGAGGTAGTGAGGTAGTTTTCAATGGCGCTACCTTAGTTTTTGCAGCGACCAGCACAACATTTACTTCGTCGAACGGCGTTTGTGTACGGCAATAAATAGCTGCAGCATATGCAGCTTCCGAAGCATCTGTGAACACATGGAACTCGGCGTCTGGAATTGCGCCGGTGCCTATCCAGCGATTTAGTTTAAGCGTTGAAAGCGTTGTTAGCTCACGTCTATGTGACATCCATTCTGCAGCTATCTCCGGTGGTACCAACTCGTCCCAATCTACATTTGAGCGCCAAATCTTCTGCAGCCATATTTTTGTGCGGATGGTGCATGGGGCGATAAGCCCAAGCGGATCAAAGACTTTGCTCATATCGGAGAGGAAAACACGCTTCGTAAGCCTTTTCGGCAATTCTTCGAAGTTGAATACAATTGACAGCGAGTCGTTGTCTGTATGCCAAATACATCCGAGTGTTCAGATGTCGCTTCCATCAGCCAAGAGGTGAGATACCTGCGTAGATCCGTGAGTAATCTGCGCTCTTAACGGTTGACAATTTGTCGCCCACTTTCGGAGGTCGAAACCACATTGAGAAAGAACGTGTGAGATGTCTCTTTGTAGTGCGGTTAGCTCTTGAAGCGTGTCAGAACCGGTCAGCAAATCGTCCATGTAAAAGTCTGACGTGATGACCTTAGCAACATTTGTATACAATTCACTTGCTTGCTGTGCCGCACGGTGTAACGACTTCACAGCGAGGTGTGAAGCAGAAGCTACCCCATATGTGACCCTTAGAAGGCGATAATCCCGTAAGGGTTCTGTTGCATTCTCACGCCACACTATGCGCTGGTAGTCGGCATCCGTTTTGGCGACGTAGACTTGTCGATACATCTTTTCGATATCAGCAATAAGACCGTAGCGATGAGTACGAAATCGAACCAAAATCGAGAAGAGATCTTGTTGCAACTGTGGGCCAACCATTAGGGCGTCGTTCATTGAACGTCCGGAGGAAGTCTTCATAGATGCGTTGAACACCACCCTAAGCTTCGTCGTGGCACTCGTTTCCTTCACCACTGCATGATGTGGCATGTAGTATGCGGTTTGAGTTGGTGGACCGGTTAGCTCCATGTGGCCCAAGTCGACTAGCTCTTTCATGAACTGGCAGTACTCCTCATGTAGACATTTATTTGTGGCGAACCTCCTCTCCATTCTCAGCAATGCTCGAACTGCTGCGCTTCTCGATTCTCCAATCGCAACCCCTGTTTTGAACGGTAGGCGTACAATAAAACGACCGTCCTCTGCGCGCTGGGTTGTATCGTCGAAGAGTTTCTCACAAAACAATTCCTCAGGCGTATAGAACTTTCTTGGTGGAAGCTCTTCGAGCTCCCAAAACTTAGTGAGAAGTTGAGTTATCTGGGTCTCACAGTGAAATGTTGCGATTGAAGCAGATTGCTTTTGTAAACAACTAGCGTTGCCGTATAGTACCCAACCAAAAGCGGTGTTCTGCGCCATCGGAGTGCCATTTGGACCTTTCCTCAGACCATCAAGTAAAATCTTGTCCATTTCGTCCATGCCGATCAAAACATCTATTGACCCAGGCTTGAAAAAGTTTGGATCGGCTAGTGGTAAATCGATGATGTGTGACCAGGGCGAGACGGGTACAGCCGTGGTAGGAAGATCATTCGTAATTTTAGGCAGAATAAGCGTAGTTACGTTAAAGGTTGCGTCCAATGACCGCGGCGATACGCATACCTTGACTTCTCCCTTAGTACGGCCTCCTTCAATCGACCCAATACCTGTAACGCGAGTGGACGAAGAACTTCTTGGGAGAGTAATATAAAAGAGTAATAAAAAAGAGTTGCCAATTAGGCGCGAACACAGCTTACAATAAAACCAGCCACTTCTATCAAACCATTGATTTCCAAATCGGTAATATCAGAAAACTGATGGCGAAAAATTACTATTTTCAAACAGTATATAGCCTTGGCCATCCATCTAGCGTAGTGTAATGCACCAGGTTTTGTGAATTTTATTCCTCGAGGTGGACTGCCACCAAGGAATATAATTACAAGTTCCAAAAATTCTTTGTAATCGTTTCTGGGGAACGCTTCATTTATTTTATTATTAGCGAATGTTAAAACTTCAGCAACATTATCGCCTAGAATTTCAATAACTTTTGGATGAGATATTCCTGGTATGTAATTCTCGGTATTTATTACTGGCCACTGTTTTTTGAATTTTTTAAATATCGCTATGTCTGGTCCGGTAGATACTCCAACATTGGCCTCTGTAAAAACTGCTGCTAACACAATTTCAAAAATATGGTGTCTGCAGCCTAAAAATAGAATTTCCTTTCCTATTGCTCTCTCCAAAAGCGTACATGCACCTTTGAAACGACCAGTGTTGGATGATGTCGTATCAAAAACAAATGCTTCCGTTTTTGTCAAAATATTTTTATCTTCCAATGCGTCATAAACTGCAGAAGATATTTCCATTCCAGTCCCAGAAGGAATGGCAGGCATATCTATAATTTGTTCGAAGCCTGGAGCCGAAGCAATTATAGCCAAGCAATCTTCTACTTTACCTGTTACTACCGGTAAGAGTTTAGTATCCCAATGTATTGTCAAAGGCTGATCATTTGCAGTAAACTTTTGTATAATTTTTTCACTTTGATTTTTTCATAAGCGCGCTCTTTCCTCACTTATGGAGGATCGATTTAAAATATAATTAGATGGATTAAGTCCTATGGCATCTAAAACTGCTACCAATAAATGAACAGCATCTCTCTGGCTTACTTTCAATTTGTCAAAAACTGCAGCTAGTCTTGGTGTTAAAATCTTTTGTTTTTGGGTACAGGAAGTTGTACGAATACGTTTTTTATCTGAAGAACTTAGAACATATTCTTCTTCTGATGTTGCAACTTCTTCGGATTCAGAGACTTCCATTATATTGCAAGCTAAAATAAACAATATCATTGTTCAGTACTTCTAACATAGTGTAAAATTTAATGAAAAAAACAAATTTTTTAAAACGAAATTTTTACCTGATGAAGTTGATGGTAACTCCACACTTAATTCCTTACGCAATTCTTTTTGTTTTTTTCGTTTCATTTTTCTTTCTTCCTTTCCCTTGAAGTTAAGGTCCAGTCCTAACATACTACCTTCACGTCCTTTCATTCTTTGTTTTATTAAAAATTGTTTATCTTCTTCTATATTTATGAAATTTAAGTTAAATTAGCTTCAGGGAACCCCCGAATTGGCATCTAGTAGGCCATGATATTTATCATTAAAATCCGTTAATTTCAAAAGAATGGTTGTTGTCTATAATAAAAAATTAATTTGCAACATTTGTGCTATAGATGGCGCAAGTTATTTACAAAAAATTCATTTCCGCAAAATAATGTAGAAACTTATGAGTTTCGCAAATTTATTTCATATAAATAGTAAAATTTGCATATAAATGACCTTTGACTTCGATGCGCGTCCCGAAAGCTTTGTTCAATTTATCTCAAACTTTCAGCACTGAAGTTTTACACCTAGTGTCACAATAATCCGACCCGCAGCCCGCAAAATTCCAAAAAAAAAAAACCGCTGTCACTCTAATGTATATATACGTATGTACATATCATATGCATTTATCAAATTTGCCTTTGCTGGCCCTTCGCCTTATGTGTAGGCGTCAGCAGGTCTCTGCCGTTTTGTCAACAGCAGAGCTATTCATTCGTTTTTTGATCGCTAATTAAACTGCACGGGCTAATTCGAACCCGCCTGCAGTCCTCGTTATTTAAGTTAATAAATTGTAATTTGTAAGACGAATTCGGTCGTTTTATTGTCTGTTGGGGCTTCCAAATTTATTTCGTTTTCAAATTCAAATGGTTGGTCACCCAAGCGAACGTTGTGTAACGTTCGAGAACCCACTATAGAAAATTTACTTGCATTTTTTTACGAATTAAAAAAAACTGACCAATCAAAAACATTTGATTACCATTATCGAATGATCATTGCATCACTCTACGGACTGCACATGAGCTCCAAATAAATGAATCGTGCCTTGCCCCTCGAAACTTAGCATTCACATTCAAAATTTTCAAATATGGATCACATATCTGAAAAAATAAAGCATTTACAAATGTTTCAAATTACTTTTTTTTGGTATAGAAAAGCTTACCATTTGCACGGTTAAAGAGTGGTATCCGTGATGGTTCACGTAAGTCTCCTCATGATTTTTGGGAGCCAAAATCGACACATGGGTGCAATCGATTACCCCGATAGTGCCTCCAATGAATGGAGAATGTGCTGACGCAAATATTTCCTTGGCTGCTTGGCGCTACACTTGGGTCATTGGGAATTTGACATACTTGAAAAATAAAGAACTGTTGATGGCATCTGTCACCCGGTGGATCAAAAATGCAGCGCACCCCTTATTCATAAATTCTGAGAAGGAACAATATTTGTATCAACCGGATGACAATGTCAAATACATTGTATTGTTAGAAGTACTACCAGGTGCTAATGGCATTAGGAAACGGGTGTTTTCTAATCTTTATTTTAATAAAGCAATAGAGGCTATGTGCCTTCAATGCGGAAATACTCCGCGTTGTAAGGAGGAATGCAAAAATGTTAAATGCCTTTTATGCCGGGCCACAAACCACGCTTCTATAGTTAAAGATTGTCCAGCTCGCACCAAACGACAAGACATTCAAAAAATTTTAGTAATCGAAAATATTACATTTAAAAAATGTAAAAGCAAATATGGTACTGAGAATCGCTTCTCTCTTCTTGACAATTACGACAGAGATTTTCCAAAAGGTGTAGTGGGTGGCAATGACCTAGACATGATTAGAGATCAGCAATCGGAAGTTAACACTTACGAAAACCAAATATAGCAGAGTGGCAAGAGGCCCATCTCCTAAGGTTTTAGACAACTCGGGTAAAGAAAATATGATGCGTACAAATGCAAGTCCGAAACCAAAGCCGGTTGCTAATGTGCCGGTCATCAATCACAGAGTTACCGAACTGGAAAATTTTATAAGCGAAGTAGTTAAAATCTGTTCGAAATTTTGTGATGTAACAAAGGAAAAAGATTTATGCGAAAAATTCATTAGGCTACAAGAATAAGTCAATAACAATTAAACAACGTTTGTACAGACTGTAATGGGTCTCCTCCAATACAACATCCAAAGTTATAAAACAAGCAAAAAGGACTTAGAATACTTTGTCAACAATAATAGTATAGATGCAATTTTACTTTCTGAAATTTTGTATTTTAATAAAAATGATTCCGCTTTACGGCTTTTAAATTATAATCTTATTCGCAAATTAAGACAAGACAGTAATGAGGGTGTTGCCATATCACTAGGGAACTCCATGCGTTTCAAAAAAATTGTTTTTAATACTCCTCTGGATAAAATAGCGATAAGAACAACGAATCTAAAACCAAACAACAACATATTTTCAGTATATCTTCCTCCACAGATTTCGGACGCTGAGTTCACGGACGTGTGTAACGAAATTTTTCAATTTAGGAGTACAAATCCCTTTACAATTATAGGGGGTGATTTCAATGCTCACTGCGTTGACTTTGGTGACACAGTCAACTCTTGGAAGGGTCTAATACTAGCTGATATAGTTTGGAATTTTAGGATTCACTGTCTTAAAAATGGGAAACATAATTTTTTCGCATAACAAATCACGTCGATAATCATAGTAGTGTATAAGATTTGACTTTTACAAATTTTTGTGTGTCGGGCTTTACTTGAGATACACCAAGGCTGTACCTAGTTTACGAAGTAATTGAATGAAAACCTTGCGAATCTCACTTTGTCAACAGTACCTCTGGATTAGAATTCCTGTCGAATCCGGATACTCACCTAAGCCGTTGTGGAATAGTTCTCTTGACGTATTATTTAGACGATTGCGGGCTGCACGAGCAAAACTAACGCATTATTGTAGTTATCCTAATTATTTACTATATAAAAATGCGTTGGAGGAATGGTATGTTGCAAGAAAAAAAGCTAAGAATGAAGCTAGAGAGGGACACTTATCTGAAATCAGTAAAATACTGTCTAGTCACGAATTTTGGAGATCTGTATGTAGCCATAAAATACTTGCAAAGAACACCCCTATTCGTGAAACTTGGGATTCGACAAAAAAATTTAGCTTTTTTATCACACCTAAAGGATCAGATTCCAAAGAATGATAACTCGATACCTATAACATTGGCAAACGATCGCGTGGTGACCCCATTTGAATTAGAAGATCAAGACGAAGTACTGCTTAGAAAGCCCAAAGACACTAGGTTTGACGCGATTAAATACGGAATGATCCGAAAACTATCGATTGCTGGTCGAACAAATTTTTTAGAAGCTTTGAATACTTGCTGGAGAAACAACACGGTATTGGATGTGTGGCGAATAATTAAAATTGTTCCCATTCCAAAACGTAAAGTTGACTTGAACTTAGTGGAAAACTTTAGACCAATATCCCTGATATCTATCTGTGCAAAACTTCTCAATCTTATGATTAAAAATAGACTAGAAGAAACCTTAAATGGAAGTAATATACTACCACAATCTTCATTTGCTTTCCGCAAAAGTTTTTTTATGTGTATTAACGAAATGACCCATTTAATTACATCTAAGAAGAACAAGGGATATAAAGTAGTCATGACAACTCTTGACACATCTAAAGCCTATGAGTTCGTCGACCTTAGTAAATTGTGTAAATTTTTTAACCACAATGGGATTAGTTCTGACATTTCCTCCTGGATACTAAATTTCTTTTCAAAAAGAACCCCAATTTTAGGCACTGAATCTGTGGATGTGACAGGGGGTATTCCTGAGGGATCCTGTCTAAGTCCTACAATATTCAACATTTACGCCGTGTAAATCTCTCCACGACCTAAAAGACGAAAACACTTCAATTTTTCAATTCGCAGATGACTTTGCAATCATATCATATGAAAGAGATTTTGAAATGGCAGTAGGTACTCACTCTTACTAATAAAACTAATATTTTTAATGAGAAGTTTAAACAACTAAATCTACATCATAACCTACCCAAAACGCAATGCTAAGGGCTCTAAAAGGGACTTAACTCCAAGTTCACAATACTACGATAAGACAATCATTTTCCATCAAATTTTTAGGCAAATGGATAAACAATAGCCTGACAGTGAAATAGCACAATGCGCACATAATCAAAGATAAAAACTCCAATGCCAATGTTGTTAGAATGATGACCAATGCTCACGGAGGTCTAAATCCTCAAGCTGCCCTTAACTTGTACAAATCTCTTGTAAGATCCAAAATAGAGTATGTCAGAACTGCCACATGTCATTCTCCTAAATATGTTGTAAAAAAAATTTAAACATTTCAAAATCAACTACTACGTCGCTGCTAGGGGTGTACTCCGTCGACACCTAACCATTTATTATATGCCCTATCAAGTGAACTACCATCTAAACAAAGAGGAATATTCTTAAAATCTAAAGAATTATTAAACATAATGACCTTTAATTATACTTTATAGACTAATATCCCTGCTGAAAAGCTGCTTTACACTAGCTACGGTTTTTGTTACAGCAAATTCAAACAAATTTTTGGCAAGGTAGATAATAATACACCTGTTATCAGATATAGGTTTTAATAAATCAAATATATCTAAGAATACTATCCAAAAACTATGTTTGGAAAAATATCACTTTTAAAAAAATAAGAATTTCCAAATATTTTCCACCGATACTTCTATCAAAGATAACTTATGTGGCATAGCTGCATATTACGATAAACGTATCATATTTATATAAAATCAATGAAAATATCTCATCACTTTCTGCCGAACTTTTGACTATAAAATGCGCTATCTTAGTATCAGAGGCAAGCAACCTTAGTAAAATAGTTATTTTTACTAACAGCAAAACGAGTTGCATTATGTTAAGAAAACATAGTAAAAACAACCATACAGTCAATGAAATAAACGCTATAATTGAGAGGTCGCCGATTGGGGTCTGCAGGATGGAATGCATACCCGGCCATTCAGGCTTCTTTTTAAATGAAAAAGCAGATAAAGATGCAAAGCTTGTTATATCTCATGGAACGGTGATCGATATTAAATATAGTAAAAAAGACGGTTTACGCAAAATATATAATTCTCTAAGAGATGAATGGATTGCAGAGTATGTCGAGTTATCAAGAAATAAAGCGACATTTTTTTCTGAAATTTTTCCTAAACTGCCTTCAAAACCATGGCTTCACATAATGGATTTATCATCGAGTGAAATTAAATCAATAAATATACTTATATATGTCCTCTCATCATTATGATTGCAAATACCTATATTTAATTGGAGCAATCCAATCGAACATCTGTACTTTTTGCAATGTTATCGAAAGTATTTAACACTCGGTTTTTAACTGTATTAAATCATATATGTATGTAATACATATATATTGGCAGTATCGACAAGTGCAGTTAGCAAACATTACAGGACAGATATATAAAAAATGAATAGAAAAACCAAGTAATCGTATGTAAAAATTTTACCTGATTTAAAAAAAATTAGAAATATTCATCAACGACATTGCGAATATTGTAAAAATAATGTTTTTTCTCTTTAGTTGAATAGTTAATGATTAAATTTTGCTCACAGAAATTTGAAATTTATGAATATGCATATGAATTAAACATTCACATATAAAAAATTGCTCATTAATACAAATCAAATCCTTTTTATTTGATTTCAAAGGAGCTATGAAATAAAATTTTACTTCTTCATGAGCTAAACTAAACGGTTAGTTTGTATAAGTAAACATCGCCAAAAAAGGTATAAGGTCGCAGAGTAAAAGAATCCTCTTCAAGATTATTTCTAGGTGCTCCTGCATATATGTATACATACATATGTATGTCAAACTTGATTGTGTGTTTGTCACAAATATCCCAGCAAAAAACATGATTACCGCAGAAATAAAAGTGGAATCGAAATAAACCGTAGCAATCGCTTACCCTTTCGCTTCTGGAATTCATTACTTTAACATGGGCATGTCATTGGCCGTAAGCCCTTGCAACCTACATTACCTACAAACAATCAGAGAACAAATTGCTTAAACGATTGGAGAGAAACGACTGCAGAACGCCTTACAGATAAGCGAATGAAGAATGCCTTGATACACTAACACCGTAGAAGCGAAGTAAGAATACCTTGCTCTAAAGATTGAAAATAAACGAATTACCAATGCCTTACAGAGAAGCGAACGTAGAATGCATGAACATGTTCGGTTTAAAGAATCAGAAAACAGGGTGTTTTAAGATGTTAAATTTTTTTTCTTCAATTCAGATTTCACAACTTTATTAACATTTATAATAAAAATTAAAATTTTCCCGAATTTAGTCTTCAGTTCTTGCTTAAACATACATATTAAAATAGTTAATTATTTATACAAAAATAATAATTATGTAGAATATAATTCAATTCAATTATTTCTGCATATATATACATATAAATTTATATAAATATTTTATTTATTTTTTATTAAGTTTTTATTCAATATTATTTATTTCTTCTTCGCTATATTCGAGTATACCTTCAGGGCGCTTTCGCTTCAGACAAGAGACCTTGTGGTACCGATTTTTCACTGATTTCATTGCATAACGCAACTGGTGTATGCAATTTTTCTGAAACTCCAAGTTTCTGAGTAGCTTCTGAAAAGAAAGTATTAAAATTACATGCTATATTCGTGCAGAAAGTGTATGCATGTACACTTGTAATAATAAAAATATGTACATAGTTCAATTTATTTTTCTTTATTGGTTTTTACTAATTTTCTATAAAATTCTATATTTTATTCTATACATGGGATTTTAAACTTTCTGTCGCAGCAATATTTTCTACCAAAATACATTTTAGCTCTTCTACATATACATATTTCCTTTCAGTTCTAATATAGTCCCTGAAATTTTTAAATTAATACGTATGAATGTATTAATTATTTAAAATTTTCTTAATTTTTCTATTTTAAATTTCTATTTTTACTAGTACTTTTTAAATAGTTAAATTAATAGAAAATAGGTAAATATATGAAAACTGATTATCTACAGTGAAGTTAGAAAATATTTAATTAGTTTGAATAAGTCTGAGAGATACATACCTCTTAAGTCACGAATTTCACGGCCATTTCCTGATTTATAAATACACACTAGTTTTAATATTATTTTCACTACTTTATTTATTTTCGTTTTATTATTTATATTTATTTTTTAGCTTCTTGCTTCTGAATAGCACTTCACTCACTGAATTCAACTTTACACTAAATCAAACAATGCAAAACATAATTATTTCCACAGAAAGTAACGGGATTTAGTTATTCCATTTTGCATTACCCGTAATCTGTCACGGAAGGGGAAAAATTGAGATAATGTAAACCAACGCGTTTATCGGATTCTTATTCTACTATGCATTACCGGTAATGCGGAAAAGAAGGGAAAGCAAAAATAAGGCATTCTAAGGCAATGCCTTCTGGAACACATTACTTTTAAAAGCGATTACCGGTTTTTTGCTGGGTATTCACAGATACTAATACTTGTAAAACCAGCGTATGCGCACAACGTATATTTGTACTGAAACTATCTCTTTTTGATTGCTATACATACATATGTAAGTATTATACATATATACATATGTATTAAATATAATTCCACCAGATCTAGATTTTCTTTCTTTCTCAAATGTAATTCCATCAAAGAAATTTTGCTAACGAAAAATTCCAATTATTATTTACAAAAATAAATTTTGTCATAATATGTATATGAAATGTACACATACATATATATTTAGTTTGTAAGAATTAACCTTAAATCATTTTCAAATTATAGTTACATATGTAAGTCATAATATATGAAAAGTACACATACTTATGTATTTAGTTCGTAAGAAATGTCCTTAAATCACTTTTAAATTCGAATATGTCAAGTTAAACTCATTTTGTAATAATATTCATTACTCATTGTAACGTGACGAAAATTTGTAATCTGACTTTTACTGTTGACTGATCTGGCAATATGGTTGCTGACCATAGCCATCAATTCCAAATCCTAAAAAAAAAAGCTGTATTTACATACATATAAATAAGTCTTGGATGATATATTGGAAATTTTGTTTATTGTTCTTTTAATGCATGAAGCTTGGCAGTGCCTGAGAAAAACTTTAAGACGCCAGATTTGGGTAATGAGGCTTTATGAAGGTTTTGATGAAATGTATCATCGCGATCCTGAGCAGTTCAAAAAGAGTGTCCGGTTACCACCTACAGTTTTTAATTTGCTGCATGAGCTAATAAAGAATAAAATTACAAAAACATCAAATAGACGATCGATATCTGCAAAATGCAGACTTTTTTTTAAGACTTACGTGAGTGACAGTGATTTATATGTACATATACCTAAATACGTTTATGGACGTTCAATATTATATTTGCAGTTATCTTGTGCACGGGGACAGTAAGCAAACACTCGCCACAGCATTTACTGTGGTAACCATAATAAGCGAGGTATGCGAAGCGATTTGGAAGGAATTGGGAATTATTTACCTGTCTGTTCCACAAAAGCACGAATGGAAACGTATCGGTACTGATTTTTATACAATGTGGAATTTTCAAAATTATGTTGGTGCGGTAGACGGAAAGCACATAATAATGAATCTCTGTATTATAATTTCAAAGGAAGATACTCTATCGTTCTCTTGGCGAGTTGCAGTGCAAACTACACCTTAACAACCGTAGATATTGGCGCATATGGGTCGCAAAGTGACGGTGGAGTACTATAGAACTCTGGTTTCGGGCGACGACTATTGAGTGGTAGCTTAGAATTACCCGAAGATGACGATTTTCCTGGCACAAACAACAAGTTCCCCTACTTTATGGTTGGAGACGCCATACCGCACACTAGATTTATTCAATGCTTGTTTTTGCATTTAGGAACCCGTTTGTCGCGTGATCGCGAAATGTTTAATACACGATTATCGCGTGCCCGGAGGGTGATAGAAAACGAAATGGGTGTTTTGTGCGCTCGCTGGAGAATTTTTCTATCACCTTTGTTTATGCACCCAGGAACAGTAGAAAAAGTGGTGAAAGCTGCAGTGTTGCTGCATAACTTTGTGAAATTCCATGACGGCAGTTATTGCCCACCAGATTATGTAAGTATATCGGTACCAAAGTGACAAAATTATAAATGGACTATGGCGAAGGGAAGTCTCAACGCCTTTGAGAAATGATGGTCGTATGACTTCTAATAACGCAACAAGAAATGCATTTCCTTTGAGTGACCAGTTAAAAGATTACATTATGTTACACCCAATTTAATTCACCAAATTTGGTTTCAGCTCAATTTTTCAATTACACTCAAACTGCCTGATTTTAATTTCTTTCATTTTATTATTTTATAACACTTCATTGAAGTTTTTAAATATTTATATATAGTACTATCTTTATATAAAGAGTAGATACAGAATATACTACAATATTTAGTCATACAAATACATAAATAAGTATAGACATACCTATGCATCTACTTACCATAATATATACTTGAGTTTCATAAAAAGCTTGGTTTCAATAAAAATAATTTAACATAAAGGATTAGACAATAACATCACATGAGAATTAATATTGAGTATCAATAACATATAAAGTTTACTAAACATAATTGTTTGCAAATGCTTATCTTGCACCTCGTCTGGCTTTTCTGAAGGATTTCATCCAACATTTGTAAAAAATCATTGTTTTTGGAAGAAACGTTCTCCTTTCTTGTATCAATTACTGTCTATCTATACAACACTGACTGTCATTGAAATCCCTCTGCAAATACTTCTCTTCCAGTACTTCCCTATTTTCGACTTGTGGTATAATCGGCGAATTGCTGGAGGACGGTATGTCATCGGTGGTGCACTGGAAACTTGAAACGGTTCTGAAAAATTAAATTAAGAAAAATTAGAACTATATAATAAAAATATTACATATTTATGTGTTTTGCTTACTTTCTCGGAGCAACGTGCTTTTTTAAAAAGAGCATTGTCTCCAAGAAGCACCACTCGTTTGTTCCTTCTGCAGCGGCTCCCGACCGGGGCTTATTCAAAGTGACCTCTCGAACAAATCTGTCGCATAGTGACTTCCAACGAGTCCTACAATGTGCCTCTATTATAAAATAACAAAACACCCTACAAGACGGGTAATGGTTAGTAAACAAAGTATGTAGCTAAGCGTTAGCGTTCACTTGTTCTATTGTTACCAAATTAGTCACATTTGTTCTAGCCGTGGGAAGAAAATAACCATTTCCCCTCCCTGTTTCATGTCGCTGTGATCATCCTACTCGCTCTTACTCATGGCATTTACACATATCTTTTTCTACTCTCGATCTAACATTGTCGGTTACCTAGTCTGGTAGTTCTTTGTTAGCAGTATCAGTTTCATTAGTTACCGGCTGTGTTATATACTTGTTATTGCTAACCACACTTACTGCTTACCTAACGGTTACCTTTCGTTTACTACATATTTTAAAATAAAAAAAAAATTTTTTTTTAAATTTAAGTATTTTATTTTACAATATTTATCAGGTTACAATATTTAAACTTATATTAATTAGTAATAATTTCTTAATATAAAGTATAATTTATCAACTTAAAATAGCACAGATAATAGCATAAAAATAACTAATAACTGTTGAAAATATTCTTAATTAGACCACTTAAAATATTTACATTTTCAGTTTCAAGAAATACCATACATGTACAAAACAATTATTTTTACTTAACTCTAATTTATTTACACATCTACATACATATACATATAACTTATATTTATCCATACAAAAGTCCTCATACATATATAGAATGACCGTTGGTGCCCTAAGGAACGTCATCATTCAACCTGCAGAACTCCATACCTATCCGGTATTTTGCTAAAAATATAAAAAAATTAAAAAAGTTATATACCTAAAGTTGAGAGTTTTTCTGCAAAATATAAATTTTTTTTAAAGAAAATAACGTTAACAGCAAGATAATTGAGTATTATTTTTAATAGTATCCATTTTTATTTGAAATTTTGGAAAATTTTCAAAAAATTTATAGTAGACTTACAAGTATGTGAAATGCCGTATGTGTACTGTGCACATTAAGGCAATTTTTAAAAGTTCGACCATTTCATAAAAATTACTTTTCAAATTAAAAAGTATAATGGACTAAAAGATAATTGATAATTCTTTCTTATATCATCCATTTTTATCAAAAAAATAAAATAAAAATTGTACATTATAAAAAAATATTTATGAAATTTAAAAAAAATATAATGGACTGAAAGATAATTGATTACTCTTTCTAATAACATCGATTTTTATTTGAAATTATCGTACATTTTTAAAATATTGATACTTGACTTACAACTATGTATGGATGTGAAATGCCGTACATGTACCTACATACTGTGCATAAGGCTATTTTCAAAAATTCAAAGATTTGATCAAAATTTTTTATTACATTAAAGAAAAATACAATGGAGTGAAAGATAATTGATTATTCTTTCTAATAACAACCCTTTTTATTTGAAATTTTCGAAATTTTTTTAAATATTTATACTTGACTTCCAAGTATGTGAAATGCCGTATATGTACTGTGCCTGTACAATAAGGCAATTTTCAAAAATTCGAAAATTTCATAAAAATTATTTATTAAATTAAAAAAAATATATAATTTAATTTATTTAATTTATTTATAAAATATTATAGGCACAGTAAGACACCAGGTCTTTTCGTTGTACGCATATTACATAGATTATTTTTACATGACATTGAACTTAATCCTAAGGAAATATCGTAAGTACAATAAATATAAAAAGTACAAAGTACTAAGATTGATAATTATAATACAATGAAATATTAAAAGATTTTAAAGGAGGGTGTATATATATTAGGGGAAAGGGGTAGGATATTACATGAATAGATTTGTAACTGCCGTTTTGAAGCATCCAATCGATGTTACACATTTGATTGAAATTGGTAGTGAGTTCCAAGTTCTGACAGCACTAACAAAAAACAATCTAGAGGCCGTCAGAGTTTTGTATTTTGGGACAACAATATTGTGCGTACGGTTTGATTGCACAAATTTTAATTTTCGGAAAAGATAACCTGGTTGACGGTTTCTAATAATTTTAAATAGGTATACCATATTGCGGGCCTTGAGATAATTTTCAAGGGTGGACCCAAGGATATTTTTGGTATATAAGGAAATGTGGTCAAATTTCCTTTTACAGTAGATGAACCTAGCTGCGTTATTAAGAGCTAGATTTAACTTGTTTTTAGAATCGTAGCTTAGGGTACCATATACGAGTTCAAAATAGGAAATTTGAGGCACTATAAGGGACTTAACCAATTTGAGTTTTGTGCTTATCGGTAGACAATAACATGTATGCCATAGATTTCTTAATGTGAAGTAAATTTTTGTTATGCAGTGACGTATATGGTCTTCGCATGTTAAGCGAGAGTTCATTTTAAAACCAAGATTATACACAACGTTTTGAAATTTCAGTTCCGTTCCATTTAGAACAACTGGTGATAAACTACTGAGATCAAAAGAATCACTCATAATTGGAAGCACCTGTGTTTTAAAAGCATTTAAGCAGAGACCATTCACGTGGGCCCATTCTTCAATTCTTACTAGGTCCTCATTTAATCTAGCTACCAAGTCCTCACCAAGGCCAATGGGACGTGAGAGGTATATCTGGGTGTCATCCGCATATAGGTGAATTGAGGCATTTTGACAGCAGTGAACAACGTCATTAATAAATATACTGAAAAGTATAGGGCCCAAAATGGAGCCTTGGGGTACTCCAGAGGTAATTTCTCCGCGATATGAAAATATATCTCCACACTGGACTTGTTGGTATCTGTTTGATAGGTAGCTTCGCATTAGCTTAATTGCTGTTGTATTGAAGCCAAAATAATGCTTTAATTTTGAAAGAAGGATATCATGATTTACGCTGTCAAAGGCTTTAGAGAAATCTAAAAGTACTAAGATGGTAAGTAATTTTTTATCAAAAGCTGGGCGGATGTCATCCATAATTTTTAACACGGCTGTGGAACAACTGTGGTTCGATCTGAAACCAGACTGGAACTCACTCAGCAGATTATGAAGAGCCAGGTGCGTCTGTATTTGAGTGGAAATAAATTTTTCAAAAATTTTGGCCAAAGTTGGCAATATGCTGATGGGCCTAAAGTCTTTAGGAGAGACACAGGAGCTGCCTTTAGCGACCGGAATCACGTTGCCAATTTTCCATTGATTTGGGAAGGTAGAGGAGGTTATGACAAAATTAAAGATGTGAGTAAGGGTAGGAAGCACAAAAGGCAATATTAGTTTTAAAAACCGCAAGCTCAGCCCATCTACACCAATTGCATTCGATTTTATAGCAAATATGCACTTTATAATATCTTCTTCAGTGGCTGAACCAAATGAGAATTCATGGGTGGGATCACTTCCCAAGCTTTCGTTGATGTTAAATGGAAAAGCAGGTGCATGAGAATTCTGTCCAATGAAGTAGGAATTCATTACATTAGCATCAATCTCACAAGTTTTTACATTTTTGGCACAAACACCCAGTGATTTTAAGTTCGTCCACAACACTCTGTTAGGCAATTCATTATTAAATTTTGCACTAAGGTAGGCTCTTTTACTATTTCGCAACTCAGTAGTTACTTTATTTCTCAACGTTTTATATGTATTCCAACGTTCAATGGTGGGACTACGCTTCCAATATCGATAAGCCCTGCATCGATTTTTAATAAGGGCTAAAATAGCCTTAGTGAACCAAGGTTTAGTATAGTTAATTGCTTTAACACCGCGAATGGGAACATATTTTTCAAATAAATATTTTATTAATGTAGTAAAATAGCCTAATTTGTCATCAACATTTGCAAAGTACCAGCAGTGATTCCAGTTAAGTGATATGGCTTCGTCAGATAGTGCAGATATGTTTATACTTTTGAAATCTCTGTAGGTGAATGTGGACAACGGTTTTATTTTATGAAGTTCAAAGTTAAAAAATATTATCATAAGCTCATGGTCAGAAACTCCAGATAAAGAAAATTGGTCAACATGACTTACACTGCTAACAACGCTTACCCCAAAAATATCTAACATACTTGGCTTGCAGTGTGGTGAAAACCGAGTTGCAAATTCGTTCGCGATAGTAATACCACAGTTGTTAAAGCAGTTGAGCAGGTATTTAGACTTTGCATTATTGGACAACATATCAACATTAAAGTCACCACAAACGAGGACTTGCACATAACTCAAGGAAAATTCAGAAATTTTAGTGAACAATGAAGTGAGATCGTTTGATTTAAGAGGGTTGTACACACATATAATAAGAAACTTTTTTACATTATCACTACATTCTATAAACAGACTTTCAACAGTTTCAGAAGTGTGAGATTTATATATAACTTTGAAGTTTAAATCAGCTTTTAAATAAATGGCTATGCCACCCCCTCTTTTACCAGTAGTTCTATCATTTCTTACAACTGAATAATCACATAAAGCATATGCACAATTAGCAAATGAAGGTCTGAACCAGGTCTCAGTCACACAAATAACATCAATTTTTAGGTCACGAAAAGTTGCGTTCAGATATTCGAGTTTTTCAAGGGTTAAACTTCGAGCATTAAAGTGGCAAACACTGAAACCTACATGATACTCACATGCATATTTAAGAGCTAGCCTCAGATTGTCATTGTTATTATGCTTACATAGATTGTTACTCATAACACTGCAGTATGATTAATGCTTGGAAACGGTCAGTTACGATGGGAGAAAGATAAGGATAGGGAAACAAAGGGTTAAGGTCAAAAGAGGGAAACGTATAGTATACGAGTATCTTAAGAAAAATAAATTTTAACAAAAACAATGAAGCATGCTTATGAAGCATGATGTGGATAAATACATACATACATATATAGTAAGTTAATTATATTGTTGTTTAGGTAGCTGCTGCAATGCGGTCTACGCTCGCACGATCCAAAACTTTTGATGCTTCGCTGTGGAGATGTTTTCGTACATAGACTTGTCCGCGAATAGAGAATGCACCCACCAGAAGCTTTTTTCTCTTAAGCTGCGTTGCAAATTGCATTAACTCGCGATTCCTCTTCGTAAGGCATTCGTGTACAAAAATCTTTCCATCAGAATTCAGCCCGATATCGTGAAGTGTAAGAGATTTACGGCTTGCTTTTAAAAAGCAAGCAATCCCCTTAAACAAAAGTGAGCGATCATATGGTGAATTGAGCTTGATTATAATAGGGGCAGGCATGTTGTTGTTGCTAGTTTTGTTTTTGCGCATACGAAAAATTGAGCGGATGGGCAGGGGAGCTACGTTAATCGACGTGCATAGACTAGAAAGCAACGAAGGTAAATTCTCTTCGGCTATAAGCGGAACACCATACATTATTACGTCTGTCGCCACCAACGCATTCTCCAGTTCATCAACTTGCTGACTCAAAATGTTAATGGAGTGAAAGATAACTGATTATTCTTTCTAATAACATCAATTTTTATTTGAAATTTTAAAAATTTTTACAAGTTGACAATTTTCATACAAAGTATTTATATTTTTAAAAGAAAATAACATGAACAGAAATAATTGAATATTCTTACTAACGATATGCATTTCTATTTAAAATTAGTACACATTTTAGTAAAATCAGTACTTCACTTAGAACTATACATCTGTATGTATTTTATACTATGTATATCGGCACGTACTGTGCATATACATATGTATGTACATATGGTTCTAAATTCAAATATATTAACATACTCTCTAATTAATATTTACAACTACAATTTTCTATTTAAAAAAAAAGCAAGATTAAGCTACCGAATTTTTTACAAAACATTTGAGTTAATTAAGATAAATAAATATTTGTGTTCTTATTGCCTTTCACATGCAGGAACAGCTGGTGAAGATGTTGTCAGGATGGTGAAGGCAGAACTTAATTGTAATCTAAATCGAAAGAAAAGGCAATTAGTTTTGAGTAAACATTTGAAATTTATCTTAAATGAACCTACCTTTATTTTACAAAGTACAACCGTTTACATGTCGATATTTCCTCCGTGATCCACTCCATGTTGGTGTTTACATGTGATCTGGAAAAAAGATTGGTATTTTTAATTATGACTAACTTTCAATATTTTTTATGATATACACATATGGATAGTTAAATAAAAAAAGTCTTAATATATTATCTTTTCCAACATGCACTCAAAAAAAATTTATATGTACATATACCTAAATACGTTTATGGACGTTCAATATTATATTCGCAGTTATCTTGTGCACGGGGACAGTAAGCAAACACTCGCCACAGCATTTACTGTGGTAACCATAATAAGCGAGGTATGCGAAGCGATTTGGAAGGAATTGGGAATTATTTACCTGTCTGTTCCACAAAAGCACGAATGGAAACGTATCGGTACTGATTTTTATACAATGTGGAATTTTCAAAATTATGTTGGTGCGGTAGACGGAAAGCACATAATAATGAATCTCTGTATTATAATTTCAAAGGAAGATACTCTATCGTTCTCTTGGCGAGTTGCAGTGCAAACTACACCTTAACAACCGTAGATATTGGTGCATATGGGTCGCAAAGTGACGGTGGAGTACTATAGAACTCTGGTTTCGGGCGACGACTATTGAGTGGTAGCTTAGAATTACCCGAAGATGACGATTTTCCTGGCACAAACAACAAGTGATAGAAAACGAAATTGGTGTTTTGTGCGCTCGCTGGAGAATTGTTCTATCACCTTTGTTTATGCACCCAGGAACAGTAGAAAAAGTGGTGAAAGCTGCAGTGTTGCTGCATAACTTTGTGAAATTCCATGACGGCAGTTATTGCCCACCAGATTATGTAAGTATATCGGTACCAAAGTGACAAAATTATAAATGGACTATGGCGAAGGGAAGTCTCAACGCCTTTGAGAAATGATGGTCGTATGACTTCTAATAACGCAACAAGAAATGCATTTACTTTGAGTGACCAGTTAAAAGATTACATTATGTTACACCCAATTTAATTCACCAAATTTGGTTTCAGCTCAATTTTTCAATTACACTCAAACTGCCTGATTTTAATTTCTTTCATTTTATTATTTTATAACACTTCATTGAAGTTTTTAAATATTTATATATAGTACTATCTTTATATAAAGAGTAGATACAGAATATACTACAATATTTAGTCATACAAATACATAAATAAGTATAGACATACCTATGCATCTACTTACCATAATATATACTTGAGTTTCATAAAAAGCTTGGTTTCAATAAAAATAATTTAACATAAAGGATTAGACAATAACATCACATGAGAATTAATATTGAGTATCAATAACATATAAAGTTTACTAAACATAATTGTTTGCAAATGCTTATCTTGCACCTCGTCTGGCTTTTCTGAAGGATTTCATCCAACATTTGTAAAAAAGCATTGTTTTTGGAAGAAACGTTCTCCTTTCTTGTAGCAATTCTTGTCTATATCTATTACACTGACTGTCATTGAAAGCCTCCTGCAAATACTCCTCTTCCAGTACATCCCTATTTTCGACTTGTGGTATAATCGGCGAATTGCTTATCTTGCACCTCGTCTGGCTTTTTTGAAGGATTTCATTCAACATTTGTAAAAAAGCATTGTTTTGGGAAGAAACGTTCTCCTTTCTTGTATCAATTACTGTCTATCTATACAACACTGACTGTCATTGAAATCCCCCTGCAAATACTTCTCTTCCAGTACTTCCCTATTTTCGACTTGTGGTATAATCGGCGAATTGCTGGAGGACGGTATGTCATCGGTGGTGCACTGGAAACTTGAAACGGTTCTGAAAAATTAAATTAAGAAAAATTAGAACTATATAATAAAAATATTACATATTTATGTGTTTTGCTTACTTTCTCGGAGCAACGTGCTTTTTTAAAAAGAGCATTGTCTCCAAGAAGCACCACTCGTTTGTTCCTTCTGCAGCGGCTCCCGACCGGGGCTTATTCAAAGTGACCTCTCGAACAAATCTGTCGCATAGTGACTTCCAACGAGTCCTACAATGTGCCTCTATTATAAAATAACAAAACACCCTACAAGACGGGTAATGGTTAGTAAGCAAAGTAGCTAAGCGTTAGCGTTCACTTGTTCTATTGTTACCAAATTAGTCACATTTGTTCTAGCCGTGGGAAGAAAATAACCATTTCCCCTCCCTGTTTCACGTCGCTGTGATCATCCTACTCGCTCTTACTCATGGCATTTACACATATCTTTTTCTACTCTCGATCTAACATTGTCGGTTACCTAGTCTGGTAGTTCTTTGTTAGCAGTACCAGTTTCATTAGTTACCGGCTGTGTTATCTACTTGTTATTGCTAACCACACTTACTGCTTACCTAACGGTTACCTTTCGTTTACTACATATTTTAAAATAAAAAAAAATATTTTTTTTAAATTTAAGTATTTTATTTTACAATATTTATCAGGTTACAATATTTAAACTTATATTAATTAGTAATAATTTCTTAATATAAAGTATAATTTATCAACTTAAAATAGCACAGATAATAGCATAAAAAATAACTAATAACTGTTGAAAAAATTAATTAGACCACTTAAAATATTTACATTTTCAGTTTCAAGAAATATCATAAATGTACAAAACAATTATTTTTACTTTTTACTTAACTCTAATTTATTTACACATCTACATACATACATATATAACTTATATTTATCCATACAAAAGTCCTCATACATATATAGAATGACCGTTGGTGCCCTAAGAACGTCATCATTCAACCTGCAGAAGTCCATACCTATCCGGTATTTTGCTAAAAATATAAAAAAATGAAAAAAGTTATATACCTAAAGTTGAGAGTTTTTCTGCAAAATATAAATTTTTTTTTAAGAAAATAACGTTAACAGCAAGATAATTGAGTATTATTTTTAATAGTATCCATTTTTATTTGAAATTTTGGAAAATTTTCAAAAAATTTATAGTAGACTTACAAGTATGTGAAATGCCGTATGTGTACTGTGCACATTAAGGCAATTTTTAAAAGTTCGACCATTTCATAAAAATTA
The DNA here is from genome assembly GCA_963971545.1 of Philophylla caesio. NCBI lineage: Eukaryota > Metazoa > Arthropoda > Insecta > Diptera > Tephritidae > Philophylla > Philophylla caesio. The sequence goes on from OZ020607.1 coordinate 91,876,049, forward strand.
CTTTTTAAATTAAAAAGTATAATGGACTAAAAGATAATTGATAATTCTTTCTTATAGCATCCATTTTTATCAAAAAAATAAAATAAAAATTGTACATTATAAAAAAATATTTATGAAATTTAAAAAAAATATAATGGACTGAAAGATAATTGATTACTCTTTCTAATAACATCGATTTTTATTTGAAATTATCGTACATTTTTAAAATATTGATACTTGACTTACAACTACATATGTATGGATGTGAAATGCCGTACATGTACCTACATACTGTGCATAAGGCTATTTTCAAAAATTCAAAGATTTGATCAAAATTTTTTATTACATTAAAGAAAAATACAATGGAGTGAAAGATAATTGATTATTCTTTCTAATAACAACCCTTTTTATTTGAAATTTTCGAAATTTTTTTAAATATTTATACTTGACTTCCAAGTATGTGAAATGCCGTATATGTACTGTGCCTGTACAATAAGGCAATTTTCAAAAATTCGAAAATTTCATAAAAATTATTTATTAAATTAAAAAAAATATATAATGGAGTGAAAGATAACTGATTATTCTTTCTAATAACATCAATTTTTATTTGAAATTTTTAAAATTTTTACAAGTTGACAATTTTCATACAAAGTATTTATATTTTTAAAAGAAAATAACATGAACAGAAATAATTGAATATTCTTACTAACGATATGCATTTCTATTTAAAATTAGGTTACATTTTAGTAAAATCAGTACTTCACTTAGAAATATACATCTGTATGTATTTTATACTATGTATATCGGCACGTACTGTGCATATACATATGTATGTACATATGGTTCTAAATTCAAATATATTAACATACTCTCTAATTAATATTTACAACTACAATTTTCTATTAAAAAAAAAAGCAAGATTAAGCTACCGAATTTTTTACAAAACATTTGAGTTAATTAAGATAAATAAATATTTGTGTTCTTATTACCTTTCACATGCAGGAACAGCTGGTGAAGATGTTGTCAAAATGGTGAAGGCAGAACTTAATTGTAATCTAAATCGAAAGAAAAGGCAATTAGTTTTGAGTAAACATTTGAAATTTATCTTAAATCAACCTATCTTTATTTTACAAAGTACAACCGTTTACATGTCGATATTTCCTCCGTGATCCACTCCATGTTGGTGTTTAGGTACATGTGATCTGGAAAAAAGATTGGTATTTTTAATTATGACTAACTTTCAATATTTTTTATGATATACACATATGGATAGTTAAATAAAAAAAGTCTTGATATATTATCTTTTCCAACATGCACTCAAAAAAAATGTATATGTACATATACCTAAATACGTTTATGGACGTTCAATATTATATTTGCAGTTATCTTGTGCACGGGGACAGTAAGCAAACACTCGCCACAGCATTTACTGTGGTAACCATAATAAGCGAGGTATGCGAAGCGATTTGGAAGGAATTGGGAAGTATTTACCTGTCTGTTCCACAAAAGCACGAATGGAAACGTATCGGTACTGATTTTTATACAATGTGGAATTTTCAAAATTATGTTGGTGCGGTAGACGGAAAGCACATAATAATGAATCTCTGTATTATAATTTCAAAGGAAGATACTCTATCGTTCTCTTGGCGAGTTGCAGTGCAAACTACACCTTAACAACCGTAGATATTGGCGCATATGGGTCGCAAAGTGACGGTGGAGTACTATAGAACTCTGGTTTCGGGCGACGACTATTGAGTGGTAGCTTAGAATTACCCGAAGATGACGATTTTCCTGGCACAAACAACAAGTTCCCCTACTTTATGGTTGGAGACGCCATACCGCACACTAGATTTATTCAATGCTTGTTTTTGCATTTAGGAACCCGTTTGTCGCGTGATCGCGAAATGTTTAATACACGACTATCGCGTGCCCGGAGGGTGATAGAAAACGAAATGGGTGTTTTGTGCGCTCGCTGGAGAATTTTTCTATCACCTTTGTTTATGCACCCAGGAACAGTAGAAAAAGTGGTGAAAGCTGCAGTGTTGCTGCATAACTTTGTGAAATTCCATGACGGCAGTTATTGCCCACCAGATTATGTAAGTATATCGGTACCAAAGTGACAAAATTATAAATGGACTATGGCGAAGAGAAGTCTCAACGCCTTTGAGAAATGATGGTCGTATGACTTCTAATAACGCAACAAGAAATGCATTTACTTTGAGTGACCAGTTAAAAGATTACATTATGTTACACCCAATTTAATTCACCAAATTTGGTTTCAGCTCAATTTTTCAATTACACTCAAACTGCCTGATTTTAATTTCTTTCATTTTATTATTTTATAACACTTCATTGAAGTTTTTAAATTTTTATATATAGTACTATCTTTATATAAAGAGTAGATACAGAATATACTACAATATTTAGTCATACAAATACATAAATAAGTATAGACATACCTATGCATCTACTTACCATAATATATACTTGAGTTTCATAAAAAGCTTGGTTTCAATAAAAATAATTTAACATAAAGGATTAGACAATAACATCACATGAGAATTAATATTGAGTATCAATAACATATAAAGTTTACTAAACATAATTCTGTGCAAATGCTTATCTTGCACCTCGTCTGGCTTTTCTGAAGGATTTCATCCAACATTTGTAAAAAAGCATTGTTTTTGGAAGAAACGTTCTCCTTTCTTGTATCAATTACTGTCTATCTATACAACACTGACTGTCATTGAAATCCCCCTGCAAATACTTCTCTTCCAGTACTTCCCTATTTTCGACTTGTGGTATAATCGGCGAATTGCTGGAGGACGGTATGTCATCGGTGGTGCACTGGAAACTTGAAACGGTTCTGAAAAATTAAATTAAGAAAAATTAGAACTATATAATAAAAATATTACATATTTATGTGTTTTGCTTACTTTCTCGGAGCAACGTGCTTTTTTAAAAAGAGCATTGTCTCCAAGAAGCACCACTCGTTTGTTCCTTCTGCAGCGGCTCCCGACCGGGGCTTATTCAAAGTGACCTCTCGAACAAATCTGTCGCATAGTGACTTCCAACGAGTCCTACAATGTGCCTCTATTATAAAATAACAAAACACCCTACAAGACGGGTAATGGTTAGTAAACAAAGTATGTAGCTAAGCGTTAGCGTTCACTTGTTCTATTGTTACCAAATTAGTCACATTTGTTCTAGCCGTGGGAAGAAAATAACCATTTCCCCTCCCTGTTTCATGTCGCTGTGATCATCCTACTCGCTCTTACTCATGGCATTTACACATATCTTTTTCTACTCTCGATCTAACATTGTCGGTTACCTAGTCTGGTAGTTCTTTGTTAGCAGTATCAGTTTCATTAGTTACCGGCTGTGTTATATACTTGTTATTGCTAACCACACTTACTGCTTACCTAACGGATACCTTTCGTTTACTACATATTTTAAAATAAAAAAAAATATTTTTTTTAAATTTAAGTATTTTATTTTACAATATTTATCAGGTTACAATATTTAAACTTATATTAATTAGTAATAATTTCTTAATATAAAGTATAATTTATCAACTTAAAATAGCACAGATAATAGCATAAAAATAACTAATAACTGTTGAAAATATTCTTAATTAGACCACTTAAAATATTTACATTTTCAGTTTGAAGAAATACCATACATGTACAAAACAATTATTTTTACTTAACTCTAATTTATTTACACATCTACATACATATACATATAACTTATATTTATCCATACAAAAGTCCTCATACATATATAGAATGACCGTTGGTGCCCTAAGGAACGTCATCATTCAACCTGCAGAACTCCATACCTATCCGGTATTTTGCTAAAAATATAAAAAAATTAAAAAAGTTATATACCTAAAGTTGAGAGTTTTTCTGCAAAATATAAATTTTTTTAAAGAAAATAACGTTAACAGCAAGATAATTGAGTATTATTTTTAATAGTATCCATTTTTATTTGAAATTTTGGAAAATTTTCAAAAAATTTATAGTAGACTTACAAGTATGTGAAATGCCGTATGTGTACTGTGCACATTAAGGCAATTTTTAAAAGTTCGACCATTTCATAAAAATTACTTTTTAAATTAAAAAGTATAATGGACTAAAAGATAATTGATAATTCTTTCTTATATCATCCATTTTTATCAAAAAAATAAAATAAAAATTGTACATTATAAAAAAATATTTATGAAATTTAAAAAAAATATAATGGACTGAAAGATAATTGATTACTCTTTCTAATAACATCGATTTTTATTTGAAATTATCGTACATTTTTAAAATATTGATACTTGACTTACAACTATGTATGGATGTGAAATGCCGTACATGTACCTACATACTGTGCATAAGGCTATTTTCAAAAATTCAAAGATTTGATCAAAAATTTTTATTACATTAAAGAAAAATACAATGGAGTGAAAGATAATTGATTATTCTTTCTAATAACAACCCTTTTTATTTGAAATTTTCGAAATTTTTTTAAATATTTATACTTGACTTCCAAGTATGTGAAATGCCGTATATGTACTGTGCCTGTACAATAAGGCAATTTTCAAAAATTCGAAAATTTCATAAAAATTATTTATTAAATTAAAAAAAATATATAATGGAGTGAAAGATAACTGATTATTCTTTCTAATAACATCAATTTTTATTTGAAATTTTAAAAATTTTTACAAGTTGACAATTTTCATACAAAGTATTTATATTTTTAAAAGAAAATAACATGAACAGAAATAATTGAATATTCTTACTAACGATATGCATTTCTATTTAAAATTAGTACACATTTTAGTAAAATCAGTACTTCACTTAGAACTATACATCTGTATGTATTTTATACTATGTATATCGGCACGTACTGTGCATATACATATGTATGTACATATGGTTCTAAATTCAAATATATTAACATACTCTCTAATTAATATTTACAACTACAATTTTCTATTTAAAAAAAAAGCAAGATTAAGCTACCGAATTTTTTACAAAACATTTGAGTTAATTAAGATAAATAAATATTTGTGTTCTTATTGCCTTTCACATGCAGGAACAGCTGGTGAAGATGTTGTCAGGATGGTGAAGGCAGAACTTAATTGTAATCTAAATCGAAAGAAAAGGCAATTAGTTTTGAGTAAACATTTGAAATTTATCTTAAATGAACCTACCTTTATTTTACAAAGTACAACCGTTTACATGTCGATATTTCCTCCGTGATCCACTCCATGTTGGTGATTACATGTGATCTGGAAAAAAGATTGGTATTTTTAATTATGACTAACTTTCAATATTTTTTATGATATACACATATGGATAGTTAAATAAAAAAAGTCTTAATATATTATCTTTTCCAACATGCACTCAAAAAAAATTTATATGTACATATACCTAAATACGTTTATGGACGTTCAATATTATATTCGCAGTTATCTTGTGCACGGGGACAGTAAGCAAACACTCGCCACAGCATTTACTGTGGTAACCATAATAAGCGAGGTATGCGAAGCGATTTGGAAGGAATTGGGAATTATTTACCTGTCTGTTCCACAAAAGCACGAATGGAAACGTATCGGTACTGATTTTTATACAATGTGGAATTTTCAAAATTATGTTGGTGCGGTAGACGGAAAGCACATAATAATGAATCTCTGTATTATAATTTCAAAGGAAGATACTCTATCGTTCTCTTGGCGAGTTGCAGTGCAAACTACACCTTAACAACCGTAGATATTGGTGCATATGGGTCGCAAAGTGACGGTGGAGTACTATAGAACTCTGGTTTCGGGCGACGACTATTGAGTGGTAGCTTAGAATTACCCGAAGATGACGATTTTCCTGGCACAAACAACAAGTGATAGAAAACGAAATTGGTGTTTTGTGCGCTCGCTGGAGAATTTTTCTATCACCTTTGTTTATGCACCCAGGAACAGTAGAAAAAGTGGTGAAAGCTGCAGTGTTGCTGCATAACTTTGTGAAATTCCATGACGGCAGTTATTGCCCACCAGATTATGTAAGTATATCGGTACCAAAGTGACAAAATTATAAATGGACTATGGCGAAGGGAAGTCTCAACGCCTTTGAGAAATGATGGTCGTATGACTTCTAATAACGCAACAAGAAATGCATTTCCTTTGAGTGACCAGTTAAAAGATTACATTATGTTACACCCAATTTAATTCACCAAATTTGGTTTCAGCTCAATTTTTCAATTACACTCAAACTGCCTGATTTTAATTTCTTTCATTTTATTATTTTATAACACTTCATTGAAGTTTTTAAATATTTATATATAGTACTATCTTTATATAAAGAGTAGATACAGAATATACTACAATATTTAGTCATACAAATACATAAATAAGTATAGACATACCTATGCATCTACTTACCATAATATATACTTGAGTTTCATAAAAAGCTTGGTTTCAATAAAAATAATTTAACATAAAGGATTAGACAATAACATCACATGAGAATTAATAATTGTTTGCAAATGCTTATCTTGCACCTCGTCTGGCTTTTCTGAAGGATTTCATCCAACATTTGTAAAAAAGCATTGTTTTTGGAAGAAACGTTCTCCTTTCTTGTAGCAATTCTTGTCTATATCTATTACACTGACTGTCATTGAAAGCCTCCTGCAAATACTCCTCTTCCAGTACATCCCTATTTTCGACTTGTGGTATAATCGGCGAATTGCTTATCTTGCACCTCGTCTGGCTTTTTTGAAGGATTTCATTCAACATTTGTAAAAAAGCATTGTTTTGGGAAGAAACGTTCTCCTTTCTTGTATCAATTACTGTCTATCTATACAACACTGACTGTCATTGAAATCCCCCTGCAAATACTTCTCTTCCAGTACTTCCCTATTTTCGACTTGTGGTATAATCGGCGAATTGCTGGAGGACGGTATGTCATCGGTGGTGCACTGGAAACTTGAAACGGCTCTGAAAAATTAAATTAAGAAAAATTAGAACTATATAATAAAAATATTACATATTTATGTGTTTTGCTTACTTTCTCGGAGCAACGTGCTTTTTTAAAAAGAGCATTGTCTCCAAGAAGCACCACTCGTTTGTTCCTTCTGCAGCGGCTCCCGACCGGGGCTTATTCAAAGTGACCTCTCGAACAAATCTGTCGCATAGTGACTTCCAACGAGTCCTACAATGTGCCTCTATTATAAAATAATAAAATACCCTACAAGACGGGTAATGGTTAGTAAGCAAAGTAGCTAAGCGTTAGCGTTCACTTGTTCTATTGTTACCAAATTAGTCACATTTGTTCTAGCCGTGGGAAGAAAATAACCATTTCCCCTCCCTGTTTCACGTCGCTGTGATCATCCTACTCGCTCTTACTCATGGCATTTACACATATCTTTTTCTACTCTCGATCTAACATTGTCGGTTACCTAGTCTGGTAGTTCTTTGTTAGCAGTACCAGTTTCATTAGTTACCGGCTGTGTTATCTACTTGTTATTGCTAACCACACTTACTGCTTACCTAACGGTTACCTTTCGTTTACTACATATTTTAAAATAAAAAAAAATATTTTTTTTAAATTTAAGTATTTTATTTTACAATATTTATCAGGTTACAATATTTAAACTTATATTAATTAGTAATAATTTCTTAATATAAAGTATAATTTATCAACTTAAAATAGCACAGATAATAGCATAAAAAATAACTAATAACTGTTGAAAATATTCTTAATTAGACCACTTAAAATATTTACATTTTCAGTTTCAAGAAATATCATACATGTGCAAAACAATTATTTTTACTTTTTACTTAACTCTAATTTATTTACACATCTACATACATATATAACTTATATTTATCCATACAAAAGTCCTCATACATATGTATGTATATAGAATGACCGTTTGTGCCCTAAGGAACGTCATCATTCAACCTGCAGAAGTCCATACCTATCCGGTATTTTGCTAAAAATATAAAAAAATTAAAAAAGTTATATACCTAAAGTTGAGAGTTTTTCTGCAAAATATAAATTTTTTTTAAAGAAAATAACGTTAACAGCAAGATAATTGAGTATTATTTTTAATAGTATCCATTTTTATTTGAAATTTTGGAAAATTTTCAAAAAATTTATAGTAGACTTACAAGTATGTGAAATGCCGTATGTGTACTGTCACATACATTAAGGCAATTTTTAAAAGTTCGACCATTTCATAAAAATTACTTTTTAAATTAAAAAGTATAATGGACTAAAAGATAATTGATAATTCTTTCTTATAGCATCCATTTTTATCAAAAAAATAAAATAAAAATTGTACATTATTAAAAAATATTTATGAAATTAAAAAAAATATAATGGACTGAAAGATAATTGATTACTCTTTCTAATAACATCGATTTTTATTTGAAATTATCGTACATTTTTAAAATATTGATACTTGACTTACAACTACTATGTATGGATGTGAAATGCCGTACATGTACCTACATACTGTGCATAAGGCTATTTTCAAAAATTCAAAGATTTGATCAAAATTTTTTATTACATTAAAGAAAAATACAATGGAGTGAAAGATAATTGATTATTCTTTCTAATAACAACCCTTTTTATTTGAAATTTTCGAAATTTTTTTAAATATTTATACTTGACTTCCAAGTATGTGAAATGCCGTATATGTACTGTGCCTGTACAATAAGGCAATTTTCAAAAATTCGAAAATTTCATAAAAATTATTTATTAAATTAAAAAAAATATATAATGGAGTGAAAGATAACTGATTATTCTTTCTAATAACATCAATTTTTATTTGAAATTTTTAAAATTTTTACAAGTTGACAATTTTCATACAAAGTATTTATATTTTTAAAAGAAAATAACATGAACAGAAATAATTGAATATTCTTACTAACGATATGCATTTCTATTTAAAATTAGGTTACATTTTAGTAAAATCAGTACTTCACTTAGAAATATACATCTGTATGTATTTTATACTATGTATATCGGCACGTACTGTGCATATACATATGTATGTACATATGGTTCTAAATTCAAATATATTAACATACTCTCTAATTAATATTTACAACTACAATTTTCTATTAAAAAAAAAAGCAAGATTAAGCTACCGAATTTTTTACAAAACATTTGAGTTAATTAAGATAAATAAATATTTGTGTTCTTATTACCTTTCACATGCAGGAACAGCTGGTGAAGATGTTGTCAAAATGGTGAAGGCAGAACTTAATTGTAATCTAAATCGAAAGAAAAGGCAATTAGTTTTGAGTAAACATTTGAAATTTATCTTAAATCAACCTACCTTTATTTTACAAAGTACAACCGTTTACATGTCGATATTTCCTCCGTGATCCACTCCATGTTGGTGTTTAGGTACATGTGATCTGGAAAAAAGATTGGTATTTTTAATTATGACTAACTTTCAATATTTTTTATGATATACACATATGGATAGTTAAATAAAAAAAGTCTTGATATATTATCTTTTCCAACATGCACTCAAAAAAAATTTATATGTACATATACCTAAATACGTTTATGGACGTTCAATATTATATTTGCAGTTATCTTGTGCACGGGGACAGTAAGCAAACACTCGCCACAGCATTTACTGTGGTAACCATAATAAGCGAGGTATGCGAAGCGATTTGGAAGGAATTGGGAAGTATTTACCTGTCTGTTCCACAAAAGCACGAATGGAAACGTATCGGTACTGATTTTTATACAATGTGGAATTTTCAAAATTATGTTGGTGCGGTAGACGGAAAGCACATAATAATGAATCTCTGTATTATAATTTCAAAGGAAGATACTCTATCGTTCTCTTGGCGAGTTGCAGTGCAAACTACACCTTAACAACCGTAGATATTGGCGCATATGGGTCGCAAAGTGACGGTGGAGTACTATAGAACTCTGGTTTCGGGCGACGACTACGGCTACGAGTGGTAGCTTAGGATTACCCGAAGATGACGATTTTCCTGGCACAAACAACAAGTTCCCCTACTTTATGGTTGGAGACGCCATACCGCACACTAGATTTATTCAATGCTTGTTTTTGCATTTAGGAACCCGTTTGTCGCGTGATCGCGAAATGTTTAATACACGACTATCGCGTGCCCGGAGGGTGATAGAAAACGAAATGGGTGTTTTGTGCGCTCGCTGGAGAATTTTTCTATCACCTTTGTTTATGCACCCAGGAACAGTAGAAAAAGTGGTGAAAGCTGCAGTGTTGCTGCATAACTTTGTGAAATTCCATGACGGCAGTTATTGCCCACCAGATTATGTAAGTATATCGGTACCAAAGTGACAAAATTATAAATGGACTATGGCGAAGAGAAGTCTCAACGCCTTTGAGAAATGATGGTCGTATGACTTCTAATAACGCAACAAGAAATGCATTTACTTTGAGTGACCAGTTAAAAGATTACATTATGTTACACCCAATTTAATTCACCAAATTTGGTTTCAGCTCAATTTTTCAATTACACTCAAACTGCCTGATTTTAATTTCTTTCATTTTATTATTTTATAACACTTCATTGAAGTTTTTAAATTTTTATATATAGTACTATCTTTATATAAAGAGTAGATACAGAATATACTACAATATTTAGTCATACAAATACATAAATAAGTATAGACATACCTATGCATCTACTTACCATAATATATACTTGAGTTTCATAAAAAGCTTGGTTTCAATAAAAATAATTTAACATAAAGGATTAGACAATAACATCACATGAGAATTAATATTGAGTATCAATAACATATAAAGTTTACTAAACATAATACTGTGCAAATGCTTATCTTGCACCTCGTCTGGCTTTTCTGAAGGATTTCATCCAACATTTGTAAAAAAGCATTGTTTTTGGAAGAAACGTTCTCCTTTCTTGTATCAATTACTGTCTATCTATACAACACTGACTGTCATTGAAATCCCCCTGCAAATACTTCTCTTCCAGTACTTCCCTATTTTCGACTTGTGGTATAATCGGCGAATTGCTGGAGGACGGTATGTCATCGGTGGTGCACTGGAAACTTGAAACGGTTCTGAAAAATTAAATTAAGAAAAATTAGAACTATATAATAAAAATATTACATATTTATGTGTTTTGCTTACTTTCTCGGAGCAACGTGCTTTTTTAAAAAGAGCATTGTCTCCAAGAAGCACCACTCGTTTGTTCCTTCTGCAGCGGCTCCCGACCGGGGCTTATTCAAAGTGACCTCTCGAACAAATCTGTCGCATAGTGACTTCCAACGAGTCCTACAATGTGCCTCTATTATAAAATAACAAAACACCCTACAAGACGGGTAATGGTTAGTAAACAAAGTATGTAGCTAAGCGTTAGCGTTCACTTGTTCTATTGTTACCAAATTAGTCACATTTGTTCTAGCCGTGGGAAGAAAATAACCATTTCCCCTCCCTGTTTCATGTCGCTGTGATCATCCTACTCGCTCTTACTCATGGCATTTACACATATCTTTTTCTACTCTCGATCTAACATTGTCGGTTACCTAGTCTGGTAGTTTTTTGTTAGCAGTACCAGTTTTATTAGTTACCGGCTGTGTTATCTACTTGTTATTGCTAACCACACTTACTGCTTACCTAACGGTTACCTTTCGTTTACTACATATTTTAAAATAAAAAAAAATATTTTTTTTAAATTTAAGTATTTTATTTTACAATATTTATCAGGTTACAATATTTAAACTTATATTAATTAGTAATAATTTCTTAATATAAAGTATAATTTATCAACTTAAAATAGCACAGATAATAGCATAAAAAATAACTAATAACTGTTGAAAATATTCTTAATTAGACCACTTAAAATATTTACATTTTCAGTTTCAAGAAATATCATACATGTGCAAAACAATTATTTTTACTTTTTACTTAACTCTAATTTATTTACACATCTACATACATATATGTATAACTTATATTTATCCATACAAAAGTCCTCATACATATGTATGTATATAGAATGACCGTTTGTGCCCTAAGGAACGTCATCATTCAACCTGCAGAAGTCCATACCTATCCGGTATTTTGCTAAAAATATAAAAAAATTAAAAAAGTTATATACCTAAAGTTGAGAGTTTTTCTGCAAAATATAAATTTTTTTTAAAGAAAATAACGTTAACAGCAAGATAATTGAGTATTATTTTTAATAGTATCCATTTTTATTTGAAATTTTGGAAAATTTTCAAAAAATTTATAGTAGACTTACAAGTATGTGAAATGCCGTATGTGTACTGTGCACATACATTAAGGCAATTTTTAAAAGTTCGACCATTTCATAAAAATTACTTTTTAAATTAAAAAGTATAATGGACTAAAAGATAATTGATAATTCTTTCTTATAGCATCCATTTTTATCAAAAAAATAAAATAAAAATTGTACATTATTAAAAAATATTTATGAAATTAAAAAAAATATAATGGACTGAAAGATAATTGATTACTCTTTCTAATAACATCGATTTTTATTTGAAATTATCGTACATTTTTAAAATATTGATACTTGACTTACAACTATGTATGGATGTGAAATGCCGTACATGTACCTATGTATGTACATACTGTGCATAAGGCTATTTTCAAAAATTCAAAGATTTGATCAAAATTTTTTATTACATTAAAGAAAAATACAATGGAGTGAAAGATAATTGATTATTCTTTCTAATAACAACCCTTTTTATTTGAAATTTTCGAAATTTTTTTAAATATTTATACTTGACTTCCAAGTATGTGAAATGCCGTATATGTACTGTGCCTGTACAATAAGGCAATTTTCAAAAATTCGAAAATTTCATAAAAATTATTTATTAAATTAAAAAAAATATATAATGTAGTGAAAGATAACTGATTATTCTTTCTAATAACATCAATTTTTATTTGAAATTTTTAAAATTTTTACATGTTGACAATTTTCATACAAAGTATTTATATTTTTAAAAGAAAATAACATGAACAGAAATAATTGAATATTCTTACTAACGATATGCATTTCTATTTAAAATTAGGTTACATTTTAGTAAAATCAGTACTTCACTTAGAAATATACATCTGTATGTATTTTATACTATGTATATCGGCACGTACTGTGCATATACATATGTATGTACATATGGTTCTAAATTCAAATATATTAACATACTCTCTAATTAATATTTACAACTACAATTTTCTATTAAAAAAAAAAGCAAGATTAAGCTACCGAATTTTTTACAAAACATTTGAGTTAATTAAGATAAATAAATATTTGTGTTCTTATTACCTTTCACATGCAGGAACAGCTGGTGAAGATGTTGTCAAAATGGTGAAGGCAGAACTTAATTGTAATCTAAATCGAAAGAAAAGGCAATTAGTTTTGAGTAAACATTTGAAATTTATCTTAAATCAACCTACCTTTATTTTACAAAGTACAACCGTTTACATGTCGATATTTCCTCCGTGATCCACTCCATGTTGGTGTTTAGGTACATGTGATCTGGAAAAAAGATTGGTATTTTTAATTATGACTAACTTTCAATATTTTTTATGATATACACATATGGATAGTTAAATAAAAAAAGTCTTGATATATTATCTTTTCCAACATGCACTCAAAAAAAATGTATATGTACATATACCTAAATACGTTTATGGACGTTCAATATTATATTTGCAGTTATCTTGTGCACGGGGACAGTAAGCAAACACTCGCCACAGCATTTACTGTGGTAACCATAATAAGCGAGGTATGCGAAGCGATTTGGAAGGAATTGGGAAGTATTTACCTGTCTGTTCCACAAAAGCACGAATGGAAACGTATCGGTACTGATTTTTATACAATGTGGAATTTTCAAAATTATGTTGGTGCGGTAGACGGAAAGCACATAATAATGAATCTCTGTATTATAATTTCAAAGGAAGATACTCTATCGTTCTCTTGGCGAGTTGCAGTGCAAACTACACCTTAACAACCGTAGATATTGGCGCATATGGGTCGCAAAGTGACGGTGGAGTACTATAGAACTCTGGTTTCGGGCGACGACTATTGAGTGGTAGCTTAGAATTACCCGAAGATGACGATTTTCCTGGCACAAACAACAAGTTCCCCTACTTTATGGTTGGAGACGCCATACCGCACACTAGATTTATTCAATGCTTGTTTTTGCATTTAGGAACCCGTTTGTCGCGTGATCGCGAAATGTTTAATACACGACTATCGCGTGCCCGGAGGGTGATAGAAAACGAAATGGGTGTTTTGTGCGCTCGCTGGAGAATTTTTCTATCACCTTTGTTTATGCACCCAGGAACAGTAGAAAAAGTGGTGAAAGCTGCAGTGTTGCTGCATAACTTTGTGAAATTCCATGACGGCAGTTATTGCCCACCAGATTATGTAAGTATATCGGTACCAAAGTGACAAAATTATAAATGGACTATGGCGAAGAGAAGTCTCAACGCCTTTGAGAAATGATGGTCGTATGACTTCTAATAACGCAACAAGAAATGCATTTACTTTGAGTGACCAGTTAAAAGATTACATTATGTTACACCCAATTTAATTCACCAAATTTGGTTTAAGCTCAATTTTTCAATTACACTCAAACTGCCTGATTTTAATTTCTTTCATTTTATTATTTTATAACACTTCATTGAAGTTTTTAAATTTTTATATATAGTACTATCTTTATATAAAGAGTAGATACAGAATATACTACAATATTTAGTCATACAAATACATAAATAAGTATAGACATACCTATGCATCTACTTACCATAATATATACTTGAGTTTCATAAAAAGCTTGGTTTCAATAAAAATAATTTAACATAAAGGATTAGACAATAACATCACATGAGAATTAATATTGAGTATCAATAACATATAAAGTTTACTAAACATAATTCTGTGCAAATGCTTATCTTGCACCTCGTCTGGCTTTTCTGAAGGATTTCATCCAACATTTGTAAAAAAGCATTGTTTTTGGAAGAAACGTTCTCCTTTCTTGTATCAATTACTGTCTATCTATACAACACTGACTGTCATTGAAATCCCCCTGCAAATACTTCTCTTCCAGTACTTCCCTATTTTCGACTTGTGGTATAATCGGCGAATTGCTGGAGGACGGTATGTCATCGGTGGTGCACTGGAAACTTGAAACGGTTCTGAAAAATTAAATTAAGAAAAATTAGAACTATATAATAAAAATATTACATATTTATGTGTTTTGCTTACTTTCTCGGAGCAACGTGCTTTTTTAAAAAGAGCATTGTCTCCAAGAAGCACCACTCGTTTGTTCCTTCTGCAGCGGCTCCCGACCGGGGCTTATTCAAAGTGAACTCTCGAACAAATCTGTCGCATAGTGACTTCCAACGAGTCCTACAATGTGCCTCTATTATAAAATAACAAAACACCCTACAAGACGGGTAATGGTTAGTAAACAAAGTATGTAGCTAAGCGTTAGCGTTCACTTGTTCTATTGTTACCAAATTAGTCACATTTGTTCTAGCCGTGGGAAGAAAATAACCATTTCCCCTCCCTGTTTCATGTCGCTGTGATCATCCTACTCGCTCTTACTCATGGCATTTACACATATCTTTTTCTACTCTCGATCTAACATTGTCGGTTACCTAGTCTGGTAGTTTTTTGTTAGCAGTACCAGTTTTATTAGTTACCGGCTGTGTTATCTACTTGTTATTGCTAACCACACTTACTGCTTACCTAACGGTTACCTTTCGTTTACTACATATTTTAAAATAAAAAAAAATATTTTTTTTAAATTTAAGTATTTTATTTTACAATATTTATCAGGTTACAATATTTAAACTTATATTAATTAGTAATAATTTCTTAATATAAAGTATAATTTATCAACTTAAAATAGCACAGATAATAGCATAAAAAATAACTAATAACTGTTGAAAAAATTAATTAGACCACTTAAAATATTTACATTTTCAGTTTCAAGAAATATCATAAATGTACAAAACAATTATTTTTACTTTTTACTTAACTCTAATTTATTTACACATCTACATACATACATATATAACTTATATTTATCCATACAAAAGTCCTCATACATATATAGAATGACCGTTGGTGCCCTAAGAACGTCATCATTCAACCTGCAGAAGTCCATACCTATCCGGTATTTTGCTAAAAATATAAAAAAATGAAAAAAGTTATATACCTAAAGTTGAGAGTTTTTCTGCAAAATATAAATTTTTTTTTAAGAAAATAACGTTAACAGCAAGATAATTGAGTATTATTTTTAATAGTATCCATTTTTATTTGAAATTTTGGAAAATTTTCAAAAAATTTATAGTAGACTTACAAGTATGTGAAATGCCGTATGTGTACTGTGCACATTAAGGCAATTTTTAAAAGTTCGACCATTTCATAAAAATTACTTTTTAAATTAAAAAGTATAATGGACTAAAAGATAATTGATAATTCTTTCTTATAGCATCCATTTTTATCAAAAAAATAAAATAAAAATTGTACATTATAAAAAAATATTTATGAAATTTAAAAAAAATATAATGGACTGAAAGATAATTGATTACTCTTTCTAATAACATCGATTTTTATTTGAAATTATCGTACATTTTTAAAATATTGATACTTGACTTACAACTACATATGTATGGATGTGAAATGCCGTACATGTACCTACATACTGTGCATAAGGCTATTTTCAAAAATTCAAAGATTTGATCAAAAATTTTTATTACATTAAAGAAAAATACAATGGAGTGAAAGATAATTGATTATTCTTTCTAATAACAACCCTTTTTATTTGAAATTTTCGAAATTTTTTTAAATATTTATACTTGACTTCCAAGTATGTGAAATGCCGTATATGTACTGTGCCTGTACAATAAGGCAATTTTCAAAAATTCGAAAATTTCATAAAAATTATTTATTAAATTAAAAAAAATATATAATGGAGTGAAAGATAACTGATTATTCTTTCTAATAACATCAATTTTTATTTGAAATTTTTAAAATTTTTACAAGTTGACAATTTTCATACAAAGTATTTATATTTTTAAAAGAAAATAACATGAACAGAAATAATTGAATATTCTTACTAACGATATGCATTTCTATTTAAAATTAGTACACATTTTAGTAAAATCAGTACTTCACTTAGAACTATACATCTGTATGTATTTTATACTATGTATGTATATCGGCACGTACTGTGCATATACATATGTATGTACATATGGTCCTAAATTCAAATATATTAACATACTCTCTAATTAATATTTACAACTACAATTTTCTATTTAAAAAAAAAGCAAGATTAAGCTACCGAATTTTTTACAAAACATTTGAGTTAATTAAGATAAATAAATATTTGTGTTCTTATTGCCTTTCACATGCAGGAACAGCTGGTGAAGATGTTGTCAGGATGGTGAAGGCAGAACTTAATTGTAATCTAAATCGAAAGAAAAGGCAATTAGTTTTGAGTAAACATTTGAAATTTATCTTAAATGAACCTACCTTTATTTTACAAAGTACAACCGTTTACATGTCGATATTTCCTCCGTGATCCACTCCATGTTGGTGTTTACATGTGATCTGGAAAAAAGATTGGTATTTTTAATTATGACTAACTTTCAATATTTTTTATGATATACACATATGGATAGTTAAATAAAAAAAGTCTTAATATATTATCTTTTCCAACATGCACTCAAAAAAAATTTATATGTACATATACCTAAATACGTTTATGGACGTTCAATATTATATTTGCAGTTATCTTGTGCACGGGGACAGTAAGCAAACACTCGCCACAGCATTTACTGTGGTAACCATAATAAGCGAGGTATGCGAAGCGATTTGGAAGGAATTGGGAAGTATTTACCTGTCTGTTCCACAAAAGCACGAATGGAAACGTATCGGTACTGATTTTTATACAATGTGGAATTTTCAAAATTATGTTGGTGCGGTAGACGGAAAGCACATAATAATGAATCTCTGTATTATAATTTCAAAGGAAGATACTCTATCGTTCTCTTGGCGAGTTGCAGTGCAAACTACACCTTCACAACCGTAGATATTGGCGCATATGGGTCGCAAAGTGACGGTGGAGTACTATAGAACTCTGGTTTCGGGCGACGACTATTGAGTGGTAGCTTAGAATTACCCGAAGATGACGATTTTCCTGGCACAAACAACAAGTTCCCCTACTTTATGGTTGGAGACGCCATACCGCACACTAGATTTATTCAATGCTTGTTTTTGCATTTAGGAACCCGTTTGTCGCGTGATCGCGAAATGTTTAATACACGACTATCGCGTGCCCGGAGGGTGATAGAAAACGAAATGGGTGTTTTGTGCGCTCGCTGGAGAATTTTTCTATCACCTTTGTTTATGCACCCAGGAACAGTAGAAAAAGTGGTGAAAGCTGCAGTGTTGCTGCATAACTTTGTGAAATTCCATGACGGCAGTTATTGCCCACCAGATTATGTAAGTATATCGGTACCAAAGTGACAAAATTATAAATGGACTATGGCGAAGAGAAGTCTCAACGCCTTTGAGAAATGATGGTCGTATGACTTCTAATAACGCAACAAGAAATGCATTTACTTTGAGTGACCAGTTAAAAGATTACATTATGTTACACCCAATTTAATTCACCAAATTTGGTTTCAGCTCAATTTTTCAATTACACTCAAACTGCCTGCTTTTAATTTCTTTCATTTTATTATTTTATAACACTTCATTGAAGTTTTTAAATTTTTATATATAGTACTATCTTTATATAAAGAGTAGATACAGAATATACTACAATATTTAGTCATACAAATACATAAATAAGTATAGACATACCTATGCATCTACTTACCATAATATATACTTGAGTTTCATAAAAAGCTTGGTTTCAATAAAAATAATTTAACATAAAGGATTAGACAATAACATCACATGAGAATTAATATTGAGTATCAATAACATATAAAGTTTACTAAACATAATTCTGTGCAAATGCTTATCTTGCACCTCGTCTGGCTTTTCTGAAGGATTTCATCCAACATTTGTAAAAAAGCATTGTTTTTGGAAGAAACGTTCTCCTTTCTTGTATCAATTACTGTCTATCTATACAACACTGACTGTCATTGAAATCCCCCTGCAAATACTTCTCTTCCAGTACTTCCCTATTTTCGACTTGTGGTATAATCGGCGAATTGCTGGAGGACGGTATGTCATCGGTGGTGCACTGGAAACTTGAAACGGTTCTGAAAAATTAAATTAAGAAAAATTAGAACTATATAATAAAAATATTACATATTTATGTGTTTTGCTTACTTTCTCGGAGCAACGTGCTTTTTTAAAAAGAGCATTGTCTCCAAGAAGCACCACTCGTTTGTTCCTTCTGCAGCGGCTCCCGACCGGGGCTTATTCAAAGTGACCTCTCGAACAAATCTGTCGCATAGTGACTTCCAACGAGTCCTACAATGTGCCTCTATTATAAAATAACAAAACACCCTACAAGACGGGTAATGGTTAGTAAACAAAGTATGTAGCTAAGCGTTAGCGTTCACTTGTTCTATTGTTACCAAATTAGTCACATTTGTTCTAGCCGTGGGAAGAAAATAACCATTTCCCCTCCCTACTCGCTCTTACTCATGGCATTTACACATATCTTTTTCTACTCTCGATCTAACATTGTCGGTTACCTAGTCTGGTAGTTTTTTGTTAGCAGTACCAGTTTTATTAGTTACCGGCTGTGTTATCTACTTGTTATTGCTAACCACACTTACTGCTTACCTAACGGTTACCTTTCGTTTACTACATATTTTAAAATAAAAAAAAAAAATTTTTTTAAATTTAAGTATTTTATTTTACAATATTTATCAGGTTACAATATTTAAACTTATATTAATTAGTAATAATTTTTTAATATAAAGTATAATTTATCAACTTAAAATAGCACAGATAATAGCATAAAAAATAACTAATAACTGTTGAAAAAATTAATTAGACCACTTAAAATATTTACATTTTCAGTTTCAAGAAATATCATACATGTACAAAACAATTATTTTTACTTTTTACTTAACTCTAATTTATTTACACATCTACATACATACATATATAACTTATATTTATCCATACAAAAGTCCTCATACATATATAGAATGACCGTTGGTGCCCTAAGAACGTCATCATTCAACCTGCAGAAGTCCATACCTATCCGGTATTTTGCTAAAAATATAAAAAAATGAAAAAAGTTATATACCTAAAGTTGAGAGTTTTTCTGCAAAATATAAATTTTTTTTAAAGAAAATAACGTTAACAGCAAGATAATTGAGTATTATTTTTAATAGTATCCATTTTTATTTGAAATTTTGGAAAATTTTCAAAAAATTTATAGTAGACTTACAAGTATGTGAAATGCCGTATGTGTACTGTGCACATACATTAAGGCAATTTTTAAAAGTTCGACCATTTCATAAAAATTACTTTTTAAATTAAAAAGTATAATGGACTAAAAGATAATTGATAATTCTTTCTTATAGCATCCATTTTTATCAAAAAAATAAAATAAAAATTGTACATTATTAAAAAATATTTATGAAATTAAAAAAAATATAATGGACTGAAAGATAATTGATTACTCTTTCTAATAACATCGATTTTTATTTGAAATTATCGTACATTTTTAAAATATTGATACTTGACTTACAACTATGTATGGATGTGAAATGCCGTACATGTACCTACATACTGTGCATAAGGCTATTTTCAAAAATTCAAAGATTTGATCAAAAATTTTTATTACATTAAAGAAAAATACAATGGAGTGAAAGATAATTGATTATTCTTTCTAATAACAACCCTTTTTATTTGAAATTTTCGAAATTTTTTTAAATATTTATACTTGACTTCCAAGTATGTGAAATGCCGTATATGTACTGTGCCTGTACAATAAGGCAATTTTCAAAAATTCGAAAATTTCATAAAAATTATTTATTAAATTAAAAAAAATATATAATGGAGTGAAAGATAACTGATTATTCTTTCTAATAACATCAATTTTTATTTGAAATTTTAAAAATTTTTACAAGTTGACAATTTTCATACAAAGTATTTATATTTTTAAAAGAAAATAACATGAACAGAAATAATTGAATATTCTTACTAACGATATGCATTTCTATTTAAAATTAGTACACATTTTAGTAAAATCAGTACTTCACTTAGAACTATACATCTGTATGTATTTTATACTATGTATATCGGCACGTACTGTGCATATATGTACATATGTATGTACATATGGTTCTAAATTCAAATATATTAACATACTCTCTAATTAATATTTACAACTACAATTTTCTATTTAAAAAAAAAGCAAGATTAAGCTACCGAATTTTTTACAAAACATTTGAGTTAATTAAGATAAATAAATATTTGTGTTCTTATTGCCTTTCACATGCAGGAACAGCTGGTGAAGATGTTGTCAGGATGGTGAAGGCAGAACTTAATTGTAATCTAAATCGAAAGAAAAGGCAATTAGTTTTGAGTAAACATTTGAAATTTATCTTAAATGAACCTACCTTTATTTTACAAAGTACAACCGTTTACATGTCGATATTTCCTCCGTGATCCACTCCATGTTGGTGTTTACATGTGATCTGGAAAAAAGATTGGTATTTTTAATTATGACTAACTTTCAATATTTTTTATGATATACACATATGGATAGTTAAATAAAAAAAGTCTTGATATATTATCTTTTCCAACATGCACTCAAAAAAAATGTATATGTACATATACCTAAATACGTTTATGGACGTTCAATATTATATTTGCAGTTATCTTGTGCACGGGGACAGTAAGCAAACACTCGCCACAGCATTT
This sequence comes from Philophylla caesio, assembly GCA_963971545.1. Classification (NCBI taxonomy): domain Eukaryota; kingdom Metazoa; phylum Arthropoda; class Insecta; order Diptera; family Tephritidae; genus Philophylla; species Philophylla caesio. The sequence goes on from OZ020607.1 coordinate 91,897,941, forward strand.
ACTGTGGTAACCATAATAAGCGAGGTATGCGAAGCGATTTGGAAGGAATTGGGAAGTATTTACCTGTCTGTTCCACAAAAGCACGAATGGAAACGTATCGGTACTGATTTTTATACAATGTGGAATTTTCAAAATTATGTTGGTGCGGTAGACGGAAAGCACATAATAATGAATCTCTGTATTATAATTTCAAAGGAAGATACTCTATCGTTCTCTTGGCGAGTTGCAGTGCAAACTACACCTTAACAACCGTAGATATTGGCGCATATGGGTCGCAAAGTGACGGTGGAGTACTATAGAACTCTGGTTTCGGGCGACGACTATTGAGTGGTAGCTTAGAATTACCCGAAGATGACGATTTTCCTGGCACAAACAACAAGTTCCCCTACTTTATGGTTGGAGACGCCATACCGCACACTAGATTTATTCAATGCTTGTTTTTGCATTTAGGAACCCGTTTGTCGCGTGATCGCGAAATGTTTAATACACGACTATCGCGTGCCCGGAGGGTGATAGAAAACGAAATGAGTGTTTTGTGCGCTCGCTGGAGAATTTTTCTATCACCTTTGTTTATGCACCCAGGAACAGTAGAAAAAGTGGTGAAAGCTGCAGTGTTGCTGCATAACTTTGTGAAATTCCATGACGGCAGTTATTGCCCACCAGATTATGTAAGTATATCGGTACCAAAGTGACAAAATTATAAATGGACTATGGCGAAGAGAAGTCTCAACGCCTTTGAGAAATGATGGTCGTATGACTTCTAATAACGCAACAAGAAATGCATTTACTTTGAGTGACCAGTTAAAAGATTACATTATGTTACACCCAATTTAATTCACCAAATTTGGTTTCAGCTCAATTTTTCAATTACACTCAAACTGCCTGATTTTAATTTCTTTCATTTTATTATTTTATAACACTTCATTGAAGTTTTTAAATTTTTATATATAGTACTATCTTTATATAAAGAGTAGATACAGAATATACTACAATATTTAGTCATACAAATACATAAATAAGTATAGACATACCTATGCATCTACTTACCATAATATATACTTGAGTTTCATAAAAAGCTTGGTTTCAATAAAAATAATTTAACATAAAGGATTAGACAATAACATCACATGAGAATTAATATTGAGTATCAATAACATATAAAGTTTACTAAACATAATTCTGTGCAAATGCTTATCTTGCACCTCGTCTGGCTTTTCTGAAGGATTTCATCCAACATTTGTAAAAAAGCATTGTTTTTGGAAGAAACGTTCTCCTTTCTTGTATCAATTACTGTCTATTTATACAACACTGACTGTCATTGAAATCCCCCTGCAAATACTTCTCTTCCAGTACTTCCCTATTTTCGACTTGTGGTATAATCGGCGAATTGCTGGAGGACGGTATGTCATCGGTGGTGCACTGGAAACTTGAAACGGTTCTGAAAAATTAAATTAAGAAAAATTAGAACTATATAATAAAAATATTACATATTTATGTGTTTTGCTTACTTTCTCGGAGCAACGTGCTTTTTTAAAAAGAGCATTGTCTCCAAGAAGCACCACTCGTTTGTTCCTTCTGCAGCGGCTCCCGACCGGGGCTTATTCAAAGTGACCTCTCGAACAAATCTGTCGCATAGTGACTTCCAACGAGTCCTACAATGTGCCTCTATTATAAAATAACAAAACACCCTACAAGACGGGTAATGGTTAGTAAACAAAGTATGTAGCTAAGCGTTAGCGTTCACTTGTTCTATTGTTACCAAATTAGTCACATTTGTTCTAGCCGTGGGAAGAAAATAACCATTTCCCCTCCCTGTTTCATGTCGCTGTGATCATCCTACTCGCTCTTACTCATGGCATTTACACATATCTTTTTCTACTCTCGATCTAACATTGTCGGTTACCTAGTCTGGTAGTTCTTTGTTAGCAGTATCAGTTTCATTAGTTACCGGCTGTGTTATATACTTGTTATTGCTAACCACACTTACTGCTTACCTAACGGTTACCTTTCGTTTACTACATATTTTAAAATAAAAAAAAATATTTTTTTTTAATTTAAGTATTTTATTTTACAATATTTATCAGGTTACAATATTTAAACTTATATTAATTAGTAATAATTTCTTAATATAAAGTATAATTTATCAACTTAAAATAGCACAGATAATAGCATAAAAAATAACTAATAACTGTTGAAAATATTCTTAATTAGACCACTTAAAATATTTACATTTTCAGTTTCAAGAAATATCATACATGTGCAAAACAATTATTTTTACTTTGTACTTAACTCTAATTTATTTACACATCTACATACATATATAACTTATATTTATCCATACAAAAGTCCTCATACATATGTATGTATATAGAATGACCGTTTGTGCCCTAAGGAACGTCATCATTCAACCTGCAGAAGTCCATACCTATCCGGTATTTTGCTAAAAATATAAAAAAATTAAAAAAGTTATATACCTAAAGTTGAGAGTTTTTCTGCAAAATATAAATTTTTTTTAAAGAAAATAACGTTAACAGCAAGATAATTGAGTATTATTTTTAATAGTATCCATTTTTATTTGAAATTTTGGAAAATTTTCAAAAAATTTATAGTAGACTTACAAGTATGTGAAATGCCGTATGTGTACTGTGCACATACATTAAGGCAATTTTTAAAAGTTCGACCATTTCATAAAAATTACTTTTTAAATTAAAAAGTATAATGGACTAAAAGATAATTGATAATTCTTTCTTATAGCATCCATTTTTATCAAAAAAATAAAATAAAAATTGTACATTATTAAAAAATATTTATGAAATTAAAAAAAATATAATGGACTGAAAGATAATTGATTACTCTTTCTAATAACATCGATTTTTATTTGAAATTATCGTACATTTTTAAAATATTGATACTTGACTTACAACTATGTATGGATGTGAAATGCCGTACATGTACCTACATACTGTGCATAAGGCTATTTTCAAAAATTCAAAGATTTGATCAAAATTTTTTATTACATTAAAGAAAAATACAATGGAGTGAAAGATAATTGATTATTCTTTCTAATAACAACCCTTTTTATTTGAAATTTTCGAAATTTTTTTAAATATTTATACTTGACTTCCAAGTATGTGAAATGCCGTATATGTACTGTGCCTGTACAATAAGGCAATTTTCAAAAATTCGAAAATTTCATAAAAATTATTTATTAAATTAAAAAAAATATATAATGGAGTGAAAGATAACTGATTATTCTTTCTAATAACATCAATTTTTATTTGAAATTTTTTAAATTTTTACAAGTTGACAATTTTCATACAAAGTATTTATATTTTTAAAAGAAAATAACATGAACAGAAATAATTGAATATTCTTACTAACGATATGCATTTCTATTTAAAATTAGGTTACATTTTAGTAAAATCAGTACTTCACTTAGAAATATACATCTGTATGTATTTTATACTATGTATATCGGCACGTACTGTGCATATACATATGTATGTACATATGGTTCTAAATTCAAATATATTAACATACTCTCTAATTAATATTTACAACTACAATTTTCTATTAAAAAAAAAAGCAAGATTAAGCTACCGAATTTTTTACAAAACATTTGAGTTAATTAAGATAAATAAATATTTGTGTTCTTATTACCTTTCACATGCAGGAACAGCTGGTGAAGATGTTGTCAAAATGGTGAAGGCAGAACTTAATTGTAATCTAAATCGAAAGAAAATGCAATTAGTTTTGAGTAAACATTTGAAATTTATCTTAAATCAACCTATCTTTATTTTACAAAGTACAACCGTTTACATGTCGATATTTCCTCCGTGATCCACTCCATGTTGGTGTTTAGGTACATGTGATCTGGAAAAAAGATTGGTATTTTTAATTATGACTAACTTTCAATATTTTTTATGATATACACATATGGATAGTTAAATAAAAAAAGTCTTGATATATTATCTTTTCCAACATGCACTCAAAAAAAATGTATATGTACATATATGTACCTAAATACGTTTATGGACGTTCAATATTATATTTGCAGTTATCTTGTGCACGGGGACAGTAAGCAAACACTCGCCACAGCATTTACTGTGGTAACCATAATAAGCGAGGTATGCGAAGCGATTTGGAAGGAATTGGGAAGTATTTACCTGTCTGTTCCACAAAAGCACGAATGGAAACGTATCGGTACTGATTTTTATACAATGTGGAATTTTCAAAATTATGTTGGTGCGGTAGACGGAAAGCACATAATAATGAATCTCTGTATTATAATTTCAAAGGAAGATACTCTATCGTTCTCTTGGCGAGTTGCAGTGCAAACTACACCTTAACAACCGTAGATATTGGCGCATATGGGTCGCAAAGTGACGGTGGAGTACTATAGAACTCTGGTTTCGGGCGACGACTATTGAGTGGTAGCTTAGAATTACCCGAAGATGACGATTTTCCTGGCACAAACAACAAGTTCCCCTACTTTATGGTTGGAGACGCCATACCGCACACTAGATTTATTCAATGCTTGTTTTTGCATTTAGGAACCCGTTTGTCGCGTGATCGCGAAATGTTTAATACACGACTATCGCGTGCCCGGAGGGTGATAGAAAACGAAATGGGTGTTTTGTGCGCTCGCTGGAGAATTTTTCTATCACCTTTGTTTATGCACCCAGGAACAGTAGAAAAAGTGGTGAAAGCTGCAGTGTTGCTGCATAACTTTGTGAAATTCCATGACGGCAGTTATTGCCCACCAGATTATGTAAGTATATCGGTACCAAAGTGACAAAATTATAAATGGACTATGGCGAAGGGAAGTCTCAACGCCTTTGAGAAATGATGGTCGTATGACTTCTAATAACGCAACAAGAAATGCATTTACTTTGAGTGACCAGTTAAAAGATTACATTATGTTACACCCAATTTAATTCACCAAATTTGGTTTCAGCTCAATTTTTCAATTACACTCAAACTGCCTGATTTTAATTTCTTTCATTTTATTATTTTATAACACTTCATTGAAGTTTTTAAATTTTTATATATAGTACTATCTTTATATAAAGAGTAGATACAGAATATACTACAATATTTAGTCATACAAATACATAAATAAGTATAGACATACCTATGCATCTACTTACCATAATATATACTTGAGTTTCATAAAAAGCTTGGTTTCAATAAAAATAATTTAACATAAAGGATTAGACAATAACATCACATGAGAATTAATATTGAGTATCAATAACATATAAAGTTTACTAAACATAATTCTGTGCAAATGCTTATCTTGCACCTCGTCTGGCTTTTCTGAAGGATTTCATCCAACATTTGTAAAAAAGCATTGTTTTTGGAAGAAACGTTCTCCTTTCTTGTATCAATTACTGTCTATCTATACAACACTGACTGTCATTGAAATCCCCCTGCAAATACTTCTCTTCCAGTACTTCCCTATTTTCGACTTGTGGTATAATCGGCGAATTGCTGGAGGACGGTATGTCATCGGTGGTGCACTGGAAACTTGAAACGGTTCTGAAAAATTAAATTAAGAAAAATTAGAACTATATAATAAAAATATTACATATTTATGTGTTTTGCTTACTTTCTCGGAGCAACGTGCTTTTTTAAAAAGAGCATTGTCTCCAAGAAGCACCACTCGTTTGTTCCTTCTGCAGCGGCTCCCGACCGGGGCTTATTCAAAGTGACCTCTCGAACAAATCTGTCGCATAGTGACTTCCAACGAGTCCTACAATGTGCCTCTATTATAAAATAACAAAACACCCTACAAGACGGGTAATGGTTAGTAAGCAAAGTAGCTAAGCGTTAGCGTTCACTTGTTCTATTGTTACCAAATTAGTCACATTTGTTCTAGCCGTGGGAAGAAAATAACCATTTCCCCTCCCTGTTTCACGTCGCTGTGATCATCCTACTCGCTCTTACTCATGGCATTTACACATATCTTTTTCTACTCTCGATCTAACATTGTCGGTTACCTAGTCTGGTAGTTCTTTGTTAGCAGTACCAGTTTCATTAGTTACCGGCTGTGATATCTACTTGTTATTGCTAACCACACTTACTGCTTACCTAACGGTTACCTTTCGTTTACTACATATTTTAAAATAAAAAAAAATATTTTTTTTAAATTTAAGTATTTTATTTTACAATATTTATCAGGTTACAATATTTAAACTTATATTAATTAGTAATAATTTCTTAATATAAAGTATAATTTATCAACTTAAAATAGCACAGATAATAGCATAAAAAATAACTAATAACTGTTGAAAATATTCTTAATTAGACCACTTAAAATATTTACATTTTCAGTTTCAAGAAATATCATACATGTGCAAAACAATTATTTTTACTTTTTACTTAACTCTAATTTATTTACACATCTACATACATATATAACTTATATTTATCCATACAAAAGTCCTCATACATATGTATGTATATAGAATGACCGTTTGTGCCCTAAGGAACGTCATCATTCAACCTGCAGAAGTCCATACCTATCCGGTATTTTGCTAAAAATATAAAAAAATTAAAAAAGTTATATACCTAAAGTTGAGAGTTTTTCTGCAAAATATAAATTTTTTTTAAAGAAAATAACGTTAACAGCAAGATAATTGAGTATTATTTTTAATAGTATCCATTTTTATTTGAAATTTTGGAAAATTTTCAAAAAATTTATAGTAGACTTACAAGTATGTGAAATGCCGTATGTGTACTGTGCACATACATTAAGGCAATTTTTAAAAGTTCGACCATTTCATAAAAATTACTTTTTAAATTAAAAAGTATAATGGACTAAAAGATAATTGATAATTCTTTCTTATAGCATCCATTTTTATCAAAAAAATAAAATAAAAATTGTACATTATTAAAAAATATTTATGAAATTAAAAAAAATATTATGGACTGAAAGATAATTGATTACTCTTTCTAATAACATCGATTTTTATTTGAAATTATCGTACATTTTTAAAATATTGATACTTGACTTACAACTATGTATGGATGTGAAATGCCGTACATGTACCTACATACTGTGCATAAGGCTATTTTCAAAAATTCAAAGATTTGATCAAAAATTTTTATTACATTAAAGAAAAATACAATGGAGTGAAAGATAATTGATTATTCTTTCTAATAACAACCCTTTTTATTTGAAATTTTCGAAATTTTTTTAAATATTTATACTTGACTTCCAAGTATGTGAAATGCCGTATATGTACTGTGCCTGTACAATAAGGCAATTTTCAAAAATTCGAAAATTTCATAAAAATTATTTATTAAATTATATAGTAAATAATTAGGATAACTACAATAATGCGTTAGTTTTGCTCGTGCAGCCCGCATTCGTCTAAATAATACGTCAAGAGAACTATTCCACAACGGCTTAGGTGAGTATCCGGATTCGACAGGAATTCTAATCCAGAGGTACTGTTGACAAAGTGAGATTCGCAAGGTTTTCATTCAATTACTTCGTAAACTAGGTACAGCCTTGGTGTATCTCAAGTAAAGCCCGACACACAAAAATTTGTAAAAGTCAAATCTTATACACTACTATGATTATCGACGTGATTTGTTATGCGAAAAAATTATGTTTCCCATTTTTAAGACAGTGAATCCTAAAATTCCAAACTATATCAGCTAGTATTAGACCCTTCCAAGAGTTGACTGTGTCACCAAAGTCAACGCAGTGAGCATTGAAATCACCCCCTATAATTGTAAAGGGATTTGTACTCCTAAATTGAAAAATTTCGTTACACACGTCCGTGAACTCAGCGTCCGAAATCTGTGGAGGAAGATATACTGAAAATATGTTGTTGTTTGGTTTTAGATTCGTTGTTCTTATCGCTATTTTATCCAGAGGAGTATTAAAAACAATTTTTTTGAAACGCATGGAGTTCCCTAGTGATATGGCAACACCCTCATTACTGTCTTGTCTTAATTTGCGAATAAGATTATAATTTAAAAGCCGTAAAGCGGAATCATTTTTATTAAAATACAAAATTTCAGAAAGTAAAATTGCATCTATACTATTATTGTTGACAAAGTATTCTAAGTCCTTTTTGCTTGTTTTATAACTTTGGATGTTGTATTGGAGGAGACCCATTACAGTCTGTACAAACGTTGTTTAATTGTTATTGACTTATTCTTGTAGCCTAATGAATTTTTCGCATAAATCTTTTTCCTTTGTTACATCACAAAATTTCGAACAGATTTTAACTACTTCGCTTATAAAATTTTCCAGTTCGGTAACTCTGTGATTGATGACCGGCACATTAGCAACCGGCTTTGGTTTCGGACTTGCATTTGTACGCATCATATTTTCTTTACCCGAGTTGTCTAAAACCTTAGGAGATGGGCCTCTTGCCACTCTGCTATATTTGGTTTTCGTAAGTGTTAACTTCCGATTGCTGATCTCTAATCATGTCTAGGTCATTGCCACCCACTACACCTTTTGGAAAATCTCTGTCGTAATTGTCAAGAAGAGAGAAGCGATTCTCAGTACCATATTTGCTTTTACATTTTTTAAATGTAATATTTTCGATTACTAAAATTTTTTGAATGTCTTGTCGTTTGGTGCGAGCTGGACAATCTTTAACTATAGAAGCGTGGTTTGTGGCCCGGCATAAAAGGCATTTAACATTTTTGCATTCCTCCTTACAACGCGGAGTATTTCCGCATTGAAGGCACATAGCCTCTATTGCTTTATTAAAATAAAGATTAGAAAACACCCGTTTCCTAATGCCATTAGCACCTGGTAGTACTTCTAACAATACAATGTATTTGACATTGTCATCCGGTTGATACAAATATTGTTCCTTCTCAGAATTTATGAATAAGGGGTGCGCTGCATTTTTGATCCACCGGGTGACAGATGCCATCAACAGTTCTTTATTTTTCAAGTATGTCAAATTCCCAATGACCCAAGTGTAGCGCCAAGCAGCCAAGGAAATATTTGCGTCAGCACATTCTCCATTCATTGGAGGCACTATCGGGGTAATCGATTGCACCCATGTGTCGATTTTGGCTCCCAAAAATCATGAGGAGACTTACGTGAACCATCACGGATACCACTCTTTAACCGTGCAAATGGTAAGCTTTTCTATACCAAAAAAAAGTAATTTGAAACATTTGTAAATGCTTTATTTTTTCAGATATGTGATCCATATTTGAAAATTTTGAATGTGAATGCTAAGTTTCCAGGGGCAAGGCACGATTCATTTATTTGGAGCTCATGTGCAGTCCGTAGAGTGATGCAATGATCATTCGATAATGGTAATCAAATGTTTTTGATTGGTCAGTTTTTTTTAATTCGTAAAAAAATGCAAGTAAATTTTCTATAGTGGGTTCTCGAACGTTACACAACGTTCGCTTGGGTGACCAACCATTTGAATTTGAAAACGAAATAAATTTGGAAGCCCCAACAGACAATAAAACGACCGAATTCGTCTTACAAATTACAATTTATTAACTTAAATAACGAGGACTGCAGGCGGGTTCGAATTAGCCCGTGCAGTTTAATTAGCGATCAAAAAACGAATGAATAGCTCTGCTGTTGACAAAACGGCAGAGACCTGCTGACGCCTACACATAAGGCGAAGGGCCAGCAAAGGCAAATTTGATAAATGCATATGATATGTACATACGTATATATACATTAGAGTGACAGCGGTTTTTTTTTTTTGGAATTTTGCGGGCTGCGGGTCGGATTATTGTGACACTAGGTGTAAAACTTCAGTGCTGAAAGTTTGAGATAAATTGAACAAAGCTTTCGGGACGCGCATCGAAGTCAAAGGTCATTTATATGCAAATTTTACTATTTATATGAAATAAATTTGCGAAACTCATAAGTTTCTACATTATTTTGCGGAAATGAATTTTTTGTAAATAACTTGCGCCATCTATAGCACAAATGTTGCAAATTAATTTTTTATTATAGACAACAACCATTCTTTTGAAATTAACGGATTTTAATGATAAATATCATGGCCTACTAGATGCCAATTCGGGGGTTCCCTGAAGCTAATTTAACTTAAATTTCATAAATATAGAAGAAGATAAACAATTTTTAATAAAACAAAGAATGAAAGGACGTGAAGGTAGTATGTTAGGACTGGACCTTAACTTCAAGGGAAAGGAAGAAAGAAAAATGAAACGAAAAAAACAAGAAGAATTGCGTAAGGAATTAAGTGTGGAGTTACCATCAACTTCATCAGGTAAAAATTTCGTTTTAAAAAATTTGTTTTTTTCATTAAATTTTACACTATGTTAGAAGTACTGAACAATGATATTGTTTATTTTAGCTTGCAATATAATGGAAGTCTCTGAATCCGAAGAAGTTGCAACATCAGAAGAAGAATATGTTCTAAGTTCTTCAGATAAAAAACGTATTCGTACAACTTCCTGTACCCAAAAACAAAAGATTTTAACACCAAGACTAGCTGCAGTTTTTGACAAATTGAAAGTAAGCCAGAGAGATGCTGTACATTTATTGGTAGCAGTTTTAGATGCCATAGGACTTAATCCATCTAATTATATTTTAAATCGATCCTCCATAAGTGAGGAAAGAGCGCGCATAACAATACATTGGGATACTAAACTCTTACCGGTAGTAACAGGTAAAGTAGAAGATTGCTTGGCTATAATTGCTTCGGCTCCAGGCTTCGAACAAATTATAGATATGCCTGCCATTCCTTCTGGGACTGGAATGGAAATATCTTCTGCAGTTTATGACGCATTGGAAGATAAAAATATTTTGACAAAAACGGAAGCATTTGTTTTTGATACGACATCATCCAACACTGGTCGTTTCAAAGGTGCATGTACGCTTTTGGAGAGAGCAATAGGAAAGGAAATTCTATTTTTAGGCTGCAGACACCATATTTTTGAAATTGTGTTAGCAGCAGTTTTTACAGAGGCCAATGTTGGAGTATCTACCGGACCAGACATAGCGATATTTAAAAAATTCAAAAAACAGTGGCCAGTAATAAATACCGAGAATTACATACCAGGAATATCTCATCCAAAAGTTATTGAAATTCTAGGCGATAATGTTGCTGAAGTTTTAACATTCGCTAATAATAAAATAAATGAAGCGTTCCCCAGAAACGATTACAAAGAATTTTTGGAACTTGTAATTATATTCCTTGGTGGCAGTCCACCTCGAGGAATAAAATTCACAAAACCTGGTGCATTACACTACGCTAGATGGATGGCCAAGGCTATATACTGTTTGAAAATAGTAATTTTTCGCCATCAGTTTTCTGATATTACCGATTTGGAAATCAATGGTTTGATAGAAGTGGCTGGTTTTATTGTAAGCTGTGTTCGCGCCTAATTGGCAACTCTTTTTTATTACTCTTTTATATTACTCTCCCAAGAAGTTCTTCGTCCACTCGCGTTACAGGTATTGGGTCGATTGAAGGAGGCCGTACTAAGGGAGAAGTCAAGGTATGCGTATCGCCGCGGTCATTGGACGCAACCTTTAACGTAACTACGCTTATTCTGCCTAAAATTACGAATGATCTTCCTACCACGGCTGTACCCGTCTCGCCCTGGTCACACATCATCGATTTACCACTAGCCGATCCAAACTTTTTCAAGCCTGGGTCAATAGATGTTTTGATCGGCATGGACGAAATGGACAAGTTTTTACTTGATGGTCTGAGGAAAGGTCCAAATGGCACTCCGATGGCGCAGAACACCGCTTTTGGTTGGGTACTATACGGCAACGCTAGTTGTTTACAAAAGCAATCTGCTTCAATCGCAACATTTCACTGTGAGACCCAGATAACTCAACTTCTCACTAAGTTTTGGGAGCTCGAAGAGCTTCCACCAAGAAAGTTCTATACGCCTGAGGAATTGTTTTGTGAGAAACTCTTCGACGATACAACCCAGCGCGCAGAGGACGGTCGTTTTATTGTACGCCTACCGTTCAAAACAGGGGTTGCGATTGGAGAATCGAGAAGCGCAGCAGTTCGAGCATTGCTGAGAATGGAGAGGAGGTTCGCCACAAATAAATGTCTACATGAGGAGTACTGCCAGTTCATGAAAGAGCTAGTCGACTTGGGCCACATGGAGCTAACCGGTCCACCAACTCAAACCGCATACTACATGCCACATCATGCAGTGGTGAAGGAAACGAGTGCCACGACGAAGCTTAGGGTGGTGTTCAACGCATCTATGAAGACTTCCTCCGGACGTTCAATGAACGACGCCCTAATGGTTGGCCCACAGTTGCAACAAGATCTCTTCTCGATTTTGGTTCGATTTCGTACTCATCGCTACGGTCTTATTGCTGATATCGAAAAGATGTATCGACAAGTCTACGTCGCCAAAACGGATGCCGACTACCAGCGCATAGTGTGGCGTGAGAATGCAACAGAACCCTTACGGGATTATCGCCTTCTAAGGGTCACATATGGGGTAGCTTCTGCTTCACACCTCGCTGTGAAGTCGTTACACCGTGCGGCACAGCAAGCAAGTGAATTGTATACAAATGTTGCTAAGGTCATCACGTCAGACTTTTACATGGACGATTTGCTGACCGGTTCTGACACGCTTCAAGAGCTAACCGCACTACAAAGAGACATCTCACACGTTCTTTCTCAATGTGGTTTCGACCTCCGAAAGTGGGCGACAAATTGTCAACCGTTAAGAGCGCAGATTACTCACGGATCTACGCAGGTATCTCACCTCTTGGCTGATGGAAGCGACATCTGAACACTCGGATGTATTTGGCATACAGACAACGACTCGCTGTCAATTGTATTCAACTTCGAAGAATTGCCGAAAAGGCTTACGAAGCGTGTTTTCCTCTCCGATATGAGCAAAGTCTTTGATCCGCTTGGGCTTATCGCCCCATGCACCATCCGCACAAAAATATGGCTGCAGAAGATTTGGCGCTCAAATGTAGATTGGGACGAGTTGGTACCACCGGAGATAGCTGCAGAATGGATGTCACATAGACGTGAGCTAACAACGCTTTCAACGCTTAAACTAAATCGCTGGATAGGCACCGGCGCAATTCCAGACGCCGTGTTCCATGTGTTCACAGATGCTTCGGAAGCTGCATATGCTGCAGCTATTTATTGCCGTACACAAACGCCGTTCGACGAGGTAAATGTTGTGCTGGTCGCTGCAAAAACTAAGGTAGCGCCATTGAAAACTACCTCACTACCTCGGCTGGAACTATGCGCAGCTCACCTAGGTGCAAAGTTAGTTCGCCAAATTCAGACAAGCTTCGGTCGGATATTCGAAAAGCTGTATGCGTGGACCGACTCTATGGTGGCGCTGGCCTGGCTGCAAGGAATGCCAAGTCGTTGGTCGGTGTTCGTTGCAAATCGAGTCGCCGACGTGCAAGAGGTTCTACCGCCAGAAACTTGGAGACATGTCGCTTCGGAGCACAACCCCGCAGATTGTGCTTCTAGGGGTATCAAGCCTTCACAACTTCTTGCGCATCCCTTATGGTGGCATGGCTCCACCTGGCTTCGCGAATATAATCGGTTCTGGTCTGAACCTCCCACACAACACACTACCGAACTGGAACAGAAATCTAGCAAAGCTGTCATGTTAACACAAACCGCTGAGGAGTGGGATTTGTTGAGAAGATTCCACTCGTACAACAAACTTAAACGAATTACAGCGTATTTGATTCGTTTTGGTCGCAACGTACGCATAGCCGCAGGCCAGTTAAAGGTGAATATGCGCCTGTCAGGGCCAATGATATTGCCGAAAAATTCGTCGCTCGCCAAAGTTATCGCCGCTGAAACCCACGCCATTATGTCGCATGCCGGACCGCAAATGATGCAAGCAGCAATTCAACGGCGATTCTGGGTCCCTGGCATCCGAAACCTCGTACGAGGGATATATCGTCACTGCGTGCGCTGTAAACGTCTGAATCGCAAACCGCAGCAACAACTTATGTCAAATCTACCATCGAGTCGGGTGACAAGTACACGATGCTTTCTCCGAAGTGGGGTTGATTTTGCCGGTCCGTATAGTATTAAGTTTACGCATGGAAGAGGCGCGAAATCAACGAAGGCGTATATATGTTCATTCATATGCATGAGCACGGGCGCCATGCATTTGGAACTGGCCGGGGATCTGCCGGCAGGTAACTTTATCGCTGCCTACAAGCGCTTCACTAATCGAAGAGGGTACTGTCAACACCTTTATTCCGATAACGGTACCAACTTTGTTGGAGCGGAAAGGGAGCTGCGTGCCGCATTCGAACGCTGCATTGGTAACGCCAAGCTGGCATCCTATTTTGCTGACGCTCAAACCACTTGGCACTTTAACCCTCCGTGCGCCCCTCACATGGGTGGATATTGGGAAGCGGGTATAAAGCGAATTAAATACCATTTAAAGCGTGCATTGAGTTCCACTCTTCTATCTTATGAGGAATTTGCAACCATTCTTACAGAGGTTGAAGGTTGCGTAAACTCTCGGCCCATTTGCTGGATACCATCCGACGTCAAAGATTTCGAAGTGCTAACACCAGGGCATTTTATGATTGGAGAACCAATAAAGGGTCTTCCGGATCCTGACTTAGAGGCATTTAAGGGAACGCTTCATCAGCGCTGGCAAATAATTACAGCGATAAGGCAACATTTCTGGAAGCGATGGCGAGATGAATATCTTGTAAACCTTCAGCGTCGAACGAAGTGGGTTCGCCCAACGCAAAACCTACAAAAGAACGATGTGGTTGTTATCCATGACAACAACGCACCGCCCACCAAATGGAGGCTTGCCCGTGTTCTCAGCAGTCACCCCGGTGCAGATAACCGCGTCCGAGTCGTGAACTTAAGGACATCTGAGGGAGAGCTGTTGAGACCTATAGCAAAATTGTCGCTTTTGCCGACAAAGACAGATATTTTTTCTATTTAAGAATTTATTGTATGTAAAGTCTTATGTCTACTTGAGCTTGATTTGAACAGTCGTTCAAGGTGGCCGGCATGTTCGCGCCTAATTGGCAACTCTTTTTTATTACTGAGTTATTCGCTAGGTTGGCCGCACTTGTATATACTTGTCAAATCTAGCTTCTGTTTTTTTTCTCTCGATTAAATGGACTCTCACTAGCAAGATGTGTTTGCATTAAATCTGGGGGAATCTTTTTAAATCTACGCTAACCAGCCCGCAATCGCTTATAATCGCAAACAAGCTGTTATTCAATTTTTTGGTTTGATTCGAATAAGGCCGATAAAGCTGCTTTAAATGATATTATGTTTTTGAGAAAATTAGAAAACTACAAAGCAATTAACCAAAATATTGCCAACAAAGCCATTTCAAAAGTGTGGGCTTTTGTTTATTTGACGATAGAATAGATGATGTAACAAAAGGCAAATTAGTGGATAAGATGACATTGTCTATAGACACTACTGAAAATGAGGATGAAGAAATACCAAAAAAGCTTGTAATAAAGAAGGAAAATTTAAAAACGTTTATATTCAGAGATAATTCTGATATTTTACAAGATTTATTTTCAACAACTACAAAAAAAGTTTTCAAGAGATTTGCAATTCCCACGGACTTTTTCAACAAAGACCCGCATTCTTGGAATGTTTTGGAGGAGTACGTAAAAGGAAAAAATATTGTTCAAAACTTAAGTGTTGTCAACGATAGTGCCGAAAGAGGCATTAAATTGATTCAAGAATACCATGGTCTAATTACAAAAGATGAGGAACAGAAACAACATTTAATGAAAGTAAGTATCTTCTTCTTTTATTACTTGTGTGTTAAATTTCTTTTTGTTATCGTTGTTTTTTTTATATATTACAGGTGGTACAAAGCTATAGGCAGCAGTATTCGAAAAATGCTAATCTACAATCTCTACAAAAAGATTTTGGCGTATAAATTATTTTATATAATATTTTTTTACTTTTAATATAACAGAAAAATTTCCAAAAAATTGTTTTACTTTTTAGGGTTAATTTCGAAGAAAAATCATATAAATAGTAAAATTTGCATATATCTGACCTTTGACCTCGATGCGCGTCCCGAAAGCGTTGTCCAATTTGGCTCAAATTTTCACCACTGAATTTTTAGACCTAGTGTCACAATAATCCGACCCGCAGCCCGTAAAATTCAAACAAAATTTTTTTTTCATACAAACGATTGGCACCCTAATATACATATGTATGTGATAATGAGAATAATTTTGGGATTTCTGGCTAGCAAGTTACAATGAATGTGTACGTACATATATGCAGGTAAGTATTGGCGCAATGACAATGCTTTTGTATGTACATATGTATGTATATAAATATATATAAAAGCTAGCACAGCGACTGAGCTAGTTACGTCGACTGCACTGCTTCTGCTGCTTGCGATGCTCATTTTTGCTGCATAACCAAACATACTCCCTCCGTTGGAAGATTCAGGCTTTCAACATCATCCTGTTTCGGAAGAGGGCACAGCTTTCTGATAGCTCTTCGGATGGCTCCAGTTGCCGTCTTAAGCTCAGCAACCCTCGATACTCCATCTGAACCACAAATAAGCTTTGTCACTCTAGCCAATGGCCACTTGAGCGGTGGCAAATTTTCGTCTTTCACCATAACAATATCGTTGACGCATAAGCTGGGTCTCTGTACACGCCACTTGGAACGCTGCTGTAGAAGCGTTAAGTATTCTTCACGCCAACGAGCCCAAAAGATTTGCTAGTAGTACGACACGCGCTGCCATTGGTCTAAGCGATTGAAGTTAAGCTTCGTGACATCAGGTTGATCAAATAAATAGATTGGAGCCGTTCCAATGAAGTGTGCTGGTGTCAAGACATTTAGATCATCAGGATGCTCTGAAAGTGGAAGAATTGGTCTAGAATTAATGATTGCCGCTATGTGGCAAACGAGT
This sequence comes from Philophylla caesio, assembly GCA_963971545.1. NCBI lineage: Eukaryota > Metazoa > Arthropoda > Insecta > Diptera > Tephritidae > Philophylla > Philophylla caesio. The sequence continues at coordinate 91,914,819 of OZ020607.1, forward strand.
GTGCGCAGCTCATCAAAATTTAACAAAGAAGAGGCAACTGTTCGATAAAAATGATGCTTCGCAGTTTTTACAGCTGCCTCCCACAATCCAGCAAAGTGTGGTGAGCGAGGTGGTATAAATCGCCAGTCGATGGTATTATCCAAGCAAAATTCATGAACAGTTTTGAGATGATCGTCACTAAGAAAAGGGCGTCGCAGTTCAACAAGCTCATTCCTTGCGCCGACAAAATTAGTGGCGTTGTCAGACCATATTCGAGCGGGTCGACAGCGCGTGAGAATGAATCGATTGAGAGCGTTTAGAAAGGCCCTCGTGGAGAGATCCATAACTAGCTCTATATGAACAGCCTTCGTAGCGAAGCATATGAAGATGCAGATATAACACTTTATGGCCGGTCTGTTACGTACTTCGTTCTTGTAGAAGACTGGGCCACAGTAATCAACGCCGGTGACCATGAACGCGTGCGATGTGTTAACTCTGTCATCAGGAAGGTCCGCCATAATATGCTCAGCTAACTGCGGCTTAGCTCGAAAACAGATGGTGCATTTGCTTACTGAACTTGATACAGTTTTTCGGCCTCCAATTGGCCAATACTGCAGGCGGATGCTAGAGAGCAGTGCACGAGGACCAGCGTGTAAGTTGCGCCTATGAAAGTACATTATAATTGCGCGAGTTACCGGATGACGTCTAGGCAATATAACGGGATGTTGTGCGTCGAAGTCCAAGACCGAGTTTTTAAGTCACCCACCTACGCGAAGTAGTCCATCGTTGTCGATAAATGGTGAAAGAGACGCGATACAACCAGACGGCTTCACACTTTGTCTGGCTTGCAAGGCATCGTATTCGACCCTGAGATGAGTTTTTTGAATTGTGCGCAAAAGTAATTTCATTCCCTGACGAATGTAATGAACAGTCAACCCAGAACACCGTATGCGATGGCGAAATTTGTAGATGTAGCCAAATACATGCTGTAGCCTTGTAAACGAATTAGCGTATTTGCATTCGAGCGAGATATCGGTGCACCGAGGTACCGCGAGTAGTACCTTCTTTCGCAGCTCTGGCAACAGTTGTACCGTACGCAACGCATGGGCCATTTACTTCAATCCTCTGCCAAGAACTTGGGACCATGGATCCATAGTGATGACTCGATGAGTTCGCTGGTAGTTGCGCCCCTAGACAAAATGTCAGCCGGATTAAGTTTGGTGGGCACATAATGCCATTCCATGTCTGCTGTAAGCTCTTGGATTGCTGCTATGCGATTAGAGGCGAAGACTTGGAACCTTGATGGCTCGTCGCGTATCCATGACAAGACGACTGCTGAATCCGCAAACGGGCATGTAAAAGGTTCCATTTCAGCTACTTCATGAATGAGTTGCGCCAACAATGCAGCACCGCATAGTTCCAGCTTAGGTACAGTAAGTGTCTTAAGAGGGGCCACGCGAGACTTGGAGCATAGTAGATGCACTTGCCTCTCTTCCTCATTGCCAGACACAACATATACACATGCCCCGTAGGCATCTACGCTGGCATCGCTAAACCCGTGAACTTCAACAACACCACTCGATAGGATTGACAATCGAGGAAAACTTAGTTTTGGTATGCGCCAAAGCTCTGCGCACAAACTACTACACGATGAATCTAACGATGTGGGCAAGCTTTCATCCCAGTTGAGTCTTTCCTTCCACAGCTGCTGGAGGAATATCTTTGCTTACCACTTACGCAATTTGAAACGCCCTTTGGCCAACAGATTAGTGACTTGCTCCATGATCTCTCTGACTTCTTGAACGGAACTACCACCTGTGATGAGATCGTCGACATAGAAATCACGCCGCAATATTTCCTAGCCGATAGGAAACTAGAGCTGTTCGTCAAAAGATAATTGGTGCATTGATCGCACCGACAAAAACGATCCCGGACGAGTACCGTAGGTGACTATATCGAACCTGAAAACCTGAACTTCTTTCTGCGGCGTATCGCGCCACAGAATGCATTGCAAATAACTGTCCGGCTCTGACACTTGAACACAACGATACATTTGCAAATGTCGCCTGTCAAGGCCACTGGAAATGTTCGAAAACGTAACAATATGTTGGAAAGCTTGGGTTGTATTGTAGGCCCTGTCATAAGCACGTCGTTAAGCGAGTGACCGGACGATGAAGTCGCAGAACCGTCGAACACGACCCGCAGTTTTGTAGTGGTGCTTCCTTCCTTCAAGACGCAGTGGTGAGGCAAAAAATGTTTACATAGATGTCGATTGTCCTTGCTGACTAACGACATATGTTTCAAATCCAAGTATTCGTGAATGAAAGCAGTATACTGCGCCTTTAGCTTTGGTTGGCGCTCCAATTTGCGTTCAAGATCCAAAAAACGACGAAGCGCTTGTTGATACGACTCACCCAATATGTCTGTGTTGGATTTGACAGGTAGGCGAACAGAATAATCACCAGTTGGCAATCGAATGAAATTAGCCTTAAAGTGCGCCTCACAATCCAATTCCTCTTTAGTGTACCTAACGATGGAGGAGCCGCAACTCTCAAGCTCCCAAAATCGTCGAACCAGATGATCAAGTTGAACAAGGTGTTCATTGTCGATGTCAGAGGTAAATAATGCGGCCACTGCCGATGCAATTCGCGGCGAAGAGTCGCCACCTGTAACCATCCACCCTTATCTAGTCTTCTGAAGTAAAGGCAGACCAGGCGCGAGCTTGATTTGACCAACACACAAAAGCTCATAGAAGAGACTTGCGCCGATGAGCGATCCGCTGGGATTGATAAAAATCCGGATCGGCTAAGCGAATGTTGGATGAAATATTCTACGATGCGATGCCCAGAGTGCAATTTGGTTGATTCTCCGTTATGCTAGGAGCCACCAATGCTGTAATGGAAGCTGAATACTCCGAAGTTTGAGAACGAAGATTAATGTCGACGGTGAAACCGTCGGATACGAATTTGGCATCACCTAGACCAGATACTGAAACTGATGACTTGGTTCTGCGTAGCTGTAGTTGATGAGCGAGACGAGATGTGATGATGTGCAACTGCGACCCGGAGTCGAGCAGTGCACGGCAAGGTACCCATGTACTTAACGTTGATGATTGCAGTAGCCAGGAGCACAGCATCATGACTGAGATTCTGGGCAGACATACAAGCCGGCGTCGAGGGCGAAGTAGCAGCCAAAGTGCGATTTGACGGTTGTGCAGCAGTTTTCGATGACGATTGAGAATTCTGCTCTACAGACGTTGTTTCTTGCCTGTTGAGGTTAACAAAATGCAAAAGACTATGATGCTTGGCACCACATGAGCGGCATAAACCAGCATTGCACGCTCTGAGCTGGTGGCCTCTTCGGAGGCAATTCAAACATAATGCCTGCCTTTTGGCTTCTTTCAGACGTAGTTGTGGCGATAAATTATTGAAACGACTGCAGCTGTATATAGCATGGTCTGTGCTGTCACAGAAACCACAATCGTTTGATGTGTTAGTAGTTACAAAAGATTTTCTGCTGGGATTAGTAATTCTATCATTCTTGCCCACCTGAGAAATGCGCGCGTATGATGTAATGGATTGATCAACGTTTTCCAGCTTCTGACAGCGTTTCTCCAGAAATGTCGTAAATTGCTCACATGAGGGTATCACATCCAACGGAGCAGCTTCTTCCCACATGGCTTGCGTGGCTATATCCACTTTTTGCAAAAGGGTGTGTATGATTATGCACCCAGCTATCTGCTCCGAATTTCCTATGGTCTGCAATGCGCGCAGATTCCCGTACCTTGTCTGACAGCTCTCGAAGCTTCAGTGCTGACGCGGAGTCTACCTTTTTGAGCCCAAGAATCTCAGTGATGTGTGCCTGGAAAATAAGTCGTTGATTATTAAAACGTTTATTAAGTAACTCTAAAGCAATAATGTAGTTAGATCCTGTAATCTCCAAAGAACGGATTGCATCCAACGCTGAACCCTTTAAGGAGGATCGTAGATGCTGCAGCTTCTCGACGTCTTTGAGATCAGGGTCCTTATCAATGATGGTCGAAAACATTGAAAAGAAATCGGTATACTCCGTGTAATTGCCACTAAATGTAGGCAACTTAAGTTCAGGCAACCGTGGTCGGCTTTGCATTATAATTGTTTGCCCTTCCATGGTCTGATCTTGTCGCAAGGTTGAGCATGGTGGCATTTGTGACTGGCGATTGCTGATAACATGCCGTATGCGTGACCGTAGTGAAATGAGCAAACCATCGAAGCTGATTCGCAGCTGGCCCCCAATCTCGTCGAAATCCAGCTCTTCCAGATTATCATGAGCTGAGCTGAATTTTTCAGACATTTGCTCAAGATCTTCCAGGCGTACGTTGAGATCGGCGTCAGTGAGCGAACTTATACGGTCACCTTCAAGTGCCCGATCAATTGCCTGCGCCTGCATATAAATTGATTGCGCCTTGCGCTTGTAAAAAATAACCATGTTTTCAGGTGACAACCGCGGAGCTTCATTCGTTGCCATGGTGTCGATGTTAAATGCGATAAGCCCAAAAAAAATGCTGTACTCGACCGTTCGAAAATATCGCCTGACTAGGCAGCGGTAAGTATATGTTAGAAAATTAACGGGTTCAATAACGCGCAATTTTTACAACGGACCACAAATGCTCTTACACCGAATGTATTTGGCAAATTGACGGAATAAATTTAGCGAACGTTGTTTTTTTTATGTACATTTGCATGTACAAGTGGTGCGTACAGTACAGCCAATTATAAATTATGTTTCTATTTATATGCACACCACTGTATGTACTAGGCCGTTAGTGAGCTAAAAAACACGCGATGTTCTTAGCGGAACATAGTTATGTACCGAGTACAGAATGCGAGTTGGCAAATTTACTGCAGGTAATTTATGTAAATATATGTATATGTACAAAAGGTGCACGCACTACAAACACTAGTTCCTGTATATGTTTATGCACAGCTTCACTCCTCTATAATAATTTCCTTTGTTGTTGTTTTAGAGGAAATTAGTTCGACCCGAATTATTTTTTATTAAAGAGGCGAAATTAACGACGATCGCGTTATGCCGGCACCGAATTTCTGTAAGTGCTTTCGTGCACATACATACATATGTATATACATATGTATGGGAGCACACTACAATTATGTTTTTTCACACAGCAACTCAGAAGATGCCATTAACAATTTTGGTTTTTCACAGTGCTATTTTTATAATCGCAACTGTATGCGCATTTGTATGTAGCAAAACCACTATATTGTTGTTGGCTGCTATGAGTTTCACCCGAAACTTGCGAATTAGTCTTTAATATTTTATGTTTTATTCAAAACGCGATTATGGACGACAAATCACGTCGGGGTCACCAAAAAATGTGTAGCTACCGAGCTTTTTCGGAAGCTAATATTTTGCGAATAAATTAAAACGACCGAATTCGTCTTACAAATTACAATTTATTAACTTAAATAACGATGACTGCAGGCGGGTTCGAATTAGCCCGTGCAGTTTAATTAGCGATCAAAAAACGAATGAATAGCTCTGCTGTTGTTGTGTACGTACATATATGCAGGTAAGTATTGGCGCAATGACAATGCTTTTGTATGTACATATGTATGCATATAAATATATATGAGTGCTAGCACAGCGACTGAGCTAGTTACGTCGACTGCACTGCTTCTGCTGCTTGCGATGCTCATTTTTGCTGCCTAACCAAACAATATGTACATATATTCAAATTCTCTTAGACTTAATAAACATTAATTATGGTAAGGGTTCAACTTTTCGAAAATAAATTAATATAATTAAATATTAAATAAAACGAAACTTTTCATTTAATGACGGAAGTGTGAAAGGTAAATACATTTAATTATACAAAAAAAGATATTCATATTTAAACCATTGAACACATTAAATTGAAACTCAAGGTACATACTTCAGGTACAAATTCATATACTAAATAAATAGTTTTAAACATAAAGGAAATGAAAAAACGAACTCATTTTTTAAATTAAAAGAAAAATTCAAACATGAAACTAAATAAACTGGACCTTAAAACTATTATTTACATTCTTAAAACTACTACTATACAATATTTACAAGTTGCCGGTACTGCTTGATAAGCGATTAAAAGCTTTGGCACAGGCTTTCAACCCTTCTCCCACGACGGTGATGGCCTGCGCCATAGCAAGGGTCGCCTCCAATTGCCTGTTACTGCTTTTGGCCATCATCTATTAAAAAAAAACAAGTATGTACATATTTTTAAGTTTACGTAAAATTTTGATTTAATATAAAGGTTTTAATTAGAAACTCGAAAGTTAGACTAAAATTCACTTAACCATACACTTACCGTTTGGCTGCAGCTGCACTCGTTGATATCATTCTGAAATAAAGCAAAATATTTATAAGCAGTATTTTGTTCAATTTAAATAAATATATCAAAAAATACTTCCCTTTTGTTGAAATATGTGCTCGAAGACTATTGGCGCGATGAAATTAGCTTGTTTTTTTCTTATTCCTCTTTGTGCTTTTCGCGTATTTTGACATTTCGTAAAGCAGAGGTGCCACTTTTTGTCAATTTGAATAAATACGAAAAATCAGCTGTTCAGTGTGGTTAAGCATGAGTTAGTGAATCGCCCATTCGTTATTGCAAACAGCAAACAATGTTAACTAACAACTCGACATATTGAATTGTTAAGAGCTAGTGAATCGCACTACAGGTCACTATTTAGAGACTTTAATTTGAGGCTAGATGCTTTATTTTGAAAGTAATAAAAGTCAACTAGTCTAAAATTGTGACTTTTGTCTCTATAAGAGACTGAGACTGCTTACTGAATTTGATAATAAGATTAACCGTGCGCGATCGGCCTTTTAAACTTAGTTTTAAATCCGTTTAAAGTTGATTGAAAAACTGCTTACTGAGTTTAAACTTAGTTTAAACAGAGTTCAACTTGAAGAAGAGAACGGTTGATTAGCTTGGGAGGAGTAAAGGGGGAATTTTTCACATTGATCCGACTTTCACGATATTGGTATGGCTGGAAAGGTTTATTTACTTGATAGGTATGTATATTTGTATATACATTACATATATTTAAATAAAAAAAATACAAATTTCTTTAAAAAATAAGTAATTTACTATTAGCAAAAATACGTTTGTTAAAAATACCATAAATATACCCTTAATTTGATGTAGAATTGTATATATTTAGATTTAAATATTATAAGAAATTATGTTATATTTTTGTTGCTGACGATGAGAGAACTGGTCATACTGAGGGTTATGATCAGGGTTGGGTGCATATGTATAATACTTATATATTGGCAGTATGAACAAGTGCAGTCAGCAAACATTATTGTACAGATATATAAAATTAGAAAAGGAAAACCGAGTAAACGTAAGTCAAAAATAACACTTGAATTCAAAAGAAAATCCAGTGGCGTAGCCAAAAATTAGTTGTCAAACTCTAAATTGTTAATATCGTTTCACAATTTTTCGTTTATTTATTTTTTATTTTAAATTAAAGTTCATTTGACAAAAACCATAAGCTTTTAAATTATATACTATGTGCAAAAACTAGAAATCTTCATCAAAAAAACGAACAAACAAATTTCAAATGAACGACATGGCGAATATTGTAAAAATATCACTTCCGTTTTGAGTTGAGCCAACATAATGTTTTTTCTCTTTAGTTTAATAGTCAATGATTAAATTTTAGTCACTGAAAATGGAAATTTATTATTATGCATATGAATTAAATATTCACATATAAAAAATTGCTTATCAATGCAAATCAAATAGTTTTTGTTTGATTTTCAAGGAGCTACAAAATAAAATTTTAATACCCCCACAGTGAAGCCACCCTCTTCAAATATATTTTTTGGCGCAACTGCAGATATGTCAAGCAAGTTTTTATGTGTTTGTGACACGTATTCACAGATATTAAAACATATAAAACCATCTCCCTTTGATTGCGGAATTTTTACACATTGCGCAGATCGGTTACTGCCAATATATGAGTATTATATATGTATATAATTGGGTGCTGTAATCGTCGAATACAACCAAGGCGCGAGGGTGGTCACCTTGGCGTGGTGCAGAGGCTTAGGCGTTCCCCACAGGAGTCGTGCATGGAGCGGAGTGACGATGTGTAATTGTTTATCTATCTCTATGCCGGCTCCTAATAGGAACGCTGACCAAGTATCGCCACTTCCTTATCCAGGGTGGTAAGAAACACCGTGCCCTTTGGAAGGTTTGCAGCCAGGAGGGAAACAACCGGCTGTATTTGTATTTGTACCACTCCTCGACACCGGGCCGCATCGAGGAGTAACGCTTTGCTCAAGCCGAGCAGGCGGTCGTACGAACAATATGAATGCAACTAAAAAACAAAAAACACAACAACAACAACAGAATAACAACCAGCACAACAACAAACAACAGCATATAAGCAATAACAGCCGCAGCGGGTTTACATCAGCTAGTGTGGTAGTGAAGGGCAGCAGTACGAGTGTACCTCAGGCGTCGGTGAGGAGAGGTAGCTTCATGGAGCGTCTGACCGCTCAAGAGGCTTCCCTCTTCATCGAGCATGCCAAGGATAATGAAGCGCCAAGCACCAGCTCAGGAGTACGCAGAGAGAAAGCTCTGATCAGAGGTAAGATAGAGGGTGTGGGTGAGTTAACGGGGGATAACGTAACCGCCGAAGCAGATCGGTCGCAAAGCCGAACCGGCCATATCTCATCTTCTACTTGCAGCGCAGGCGAGATGAGAGAGAGCCCCAGCGAACGACGCTCCCAAAGCAGGCACCGGCTTGACCAAAACTTGCGGAGGTCCATGAGTGAACTACGCTCGGGTAGCAGTCAGCGACAGAAAACACCAGGCAGGCGGGAGTACGAATGGAGATAGAGAAGGAAGCGACGGCGGCCCTTAACTCGGACGAGCTCACGAAGCTGCAGGACGCCATAGTTCATTACTTGTTTAAGGGGGCCTCCTTTCCCCTTTCCTTCTACGGGGTGTATTTCCGCTCGGGAATGCTCCTCGTGGATTGCAAGGATGAGAGGACAACCTGCAAAGGTGGGAGGGGCCAGTGATATGTGTCAAGAAGGGGAATGAGATTCCTCTACTGCACAACGTCTCGGTGTTCCTGTCTACAAGCTCCGACGAATCGGCGGAGTAGGCGCTCCAGCTGTTGAGGACCCAAAACGAGGGGATACACTCCTTGGTTTGGAGGGTCATCTCGAGCAGCACCGAAGACGGCGGTCTTAGACTGGATTTGGACATCGACGACGGGTCCTACCTAGTGCTAAAAAGAGCTGGTTTCCTCCTGCACTACAGGTTTGGCATGGTAGTAGTGAGGCCATGGAGGAGAGAACCTCCCGGCAACAAAGAGCCTAAAGCCCAGTGCCCAACTGGAGCCACCGGCGTTGCCGCTACTCCTGCTACCGTGGCTTCTGTAGAGGTGCCTGGGGGTTCGAAGACAGGTGTGCAGTCGTCTGCCCAGCTGAGCAGTACAAATGAAGCTATTGACAGCAGTCAGGGAGAGGACATTTCCAATTACGAGGAGCTCCTAAAGGGGCTAGACATGAGGAGCCTGGAGCTGGGTATAGCTAGCGAGGGCGACGTACTGCTCTCGGACCTAGAAGAGCCCGAGCTAGAAGTTGGAAGTACTCCAACGTTTGTGCCTAGGGTAAGACAAGAGGTACTGGACGTTACCCTGAGCAATGAGATGGCTCACCCTCTAATATCGGGTTGTAGAGTCTCGTCAGAGCACTCACTCTCGGATTACAGGATTATCCGCTTTGATCTGGGGGTAACGATCAGTGTAGAAATAAGCAAACGCAATCCCAGAAAAACAAACTGGGACAATGAGAATTTGTGTTTTTTTTCACTTTTATTTGCTAAGTATTTTTCTTTATTTGCTTTGTATCCATACTTCTTTAGTTTTATAAATTTGAAGTTTTCTTATACACATTTACATATATATATATATATATATATATATACATATATATATATATATATATAAAGCAAGAGCCATACGATATGCGCTGCCTGCGCAACAAACAAAGTCAATCATGCAAACAACACCACATACTTATGGTTGCATGTTATACATTTGTCAATTATTGCCGAACTCACAATTTTGCCTAAATTTTTCCTTATTCTTCATTTGGAACACACCAAGCGTACTGCCACACTTCACCCTTCGGCTCAATGGACCAAAAATATGTTCCGTTTAAATAAAAATACTGTTTTCGTATAATGCTTGAATATTTATTGATTGTTTTTATGCTGCCTATTCGCTAGCGCAACCGTTTCGTTCTGCTGTAAACTCGCTACTACTCACACGCTCGAACATAGATATTGATGGTCTTTTATCATTGTTCAAAAATTGCCCTTTTGTCGTCTATGCTATTCAATAAATTTTTAATAAATGCAAATTAGCTGCAAGTCGTATCTGTATAATAGACACTGTATTGTCATGCTTGCTAACATCCCTTCTGTACCCTTCACAGCTACATCAGGTGATCCACAAGGAACCGTTTAGGGTTCACTTTTTTTGTTCTATTTATTAAAATTTTTTTTTTATATATTTCAGCCTTTGAAAATACAAATTTCTTACAGACTAATTACGTACTTCAATTTAGCTGCTAAAATAAAGATAACATCTAGAATATTGAATTCAACAAATTTTAGAAATCATTTATTGATAGAGAAAAATCAATTGATACAGTGCGTGAAATAATATTTATGTCATTCAAAGAACGAGCAACAGGTGTGTTACTAGCGTAGTAAGTTTTGTAACTGTCCATGTAAAATGGCAAACAATTTCGCAGATTTCGTTGAGGAATATGAAAATTAATTTTTTCTAAAAAAGCAGGGCAAACCCTTTTGAACTCGTTCAATCCTATTGATACAATTTTTATTAGAAGGTCTCCAAATGATTACGGCATATTCAAAATTTGAACTAACAAAAGATGTATATAATAATTTAAGCGTAGGGGTCAGCAAACCCAGCATTGCGTAAGATTTCGCTGCTATATGAAAATATGACTACTAAAAGAAAATTCATTGAGAAGATAATTCAAAGATCTTTAATTTCGTATAATGACTCTAGATATTTTATAATTCGTGGACAGATTCTTGTGTATTTTCGCAAACGTATTTGAAAAATTTTTTAATATTCAGAGCAAGATAATTTTTATTGCACCAAAAATAATCAGTTATCTATGTCAGCTTGAAGCCAATACGCATCCTCGGGGCTTCTTATTTTAGATCGTCAGTATAAAGCAAATATTAAGCAAATGAAAAACAGGTACTTGTTTCATTGATAAATAAGATAAAGAGCAAAGGCCCTAATATACTCCCTTGGCGGACGCCAAAAGAAGCAAAGCAATAAAAGGTACTGAAGATGCACCTTCAATTGTGACAACACAACACCTATTACTTAAATATGATTTTTATCCATTGCAAAAAAAAAATGAATGAAACCCCAAATTGGCTAACTTATCTATTAAAATCGAATGGGAAACCTTGTCAATAGCCTTAGAGATATCTGTGTAAATGCAGTTCACTTGAAACCCATCTGAAAAAGATCGTATGCAATATTCGCATATTCACAATTATTTTTTCTTTCATAAATATGTTTTATATGTGATCTAAGATCTATCACACCCTTGCAAATGCAGCTGATATGCACCAGCTCCAGCGGGATATCGATTGCCTGTATTCTTGATGCGTAAAAATTCGTTTAAGCCTCAACATTTCGAAGTGTTTTCAGATTTCTTCATCTAAGTCACCTAATGCGTATAGCTCTTCATATATCTACATTTCTGGACTTCCTTTGAATGTTGTTTTTGAAACGAAGGTTTTAAGTGTACTTTTTGACTCCAAGTGTACCTTTAAAATGCATATCAATTCAATTATTGCGAAATCTTTTTCCTCTGAATTTTCTAACCCCTATACGCTGAAGCTTTTATATGCTAACTTCGTCAAATCTAAATTGGCAATATGCCATATTTATATGGAGAACTTATGTATATGCAAACGCAAACCTGCCGTTAAGTTTTTCTCCGTTTTTTTCTCAGGTCACTTAACTTTAGTGAACCGATTCCTTCGTATAACGTTCGGTCATCAATCTCAAAATGTTCGCTACAATTTGCCTCTTATTTTTATCAATTAAAAAAAATAAATAGTTATATGGCCAAACAATAATAAATAAAATGTAAAAAAGGATGAGCCAGCCTAATACAAAAAAATTTTAACAAATGGCACTTGATTGGAGTAAGTTTTGAAGGGTAAAAAGAAGAAAAAATAACAACAGCTCACACAGCGTAAACTTAGCTCAGTGCGTTTAGATGCCGGCTTTAGTACTACGTTTGAGGGTTCGACTCCCACGGAAGCCAAGAAGAAAGAAGTCTGATGTGGAAATGGGATGATTTCCGAAATAGTACCATATCTTCTACCGCTTTGCGTATTGTTGTTTTTCCTTACAATTTTTCCCAAAAACTATTCGGCCTTAAAGATCATAAACAATCAAAAAAACAATTATTTCTTTATTATTACATTAAATGATAAATTTCAAACCATTTTCTGATCGCATACTACTATTTTAACAAAAAAGTATCATATGATTATGTTTCTCCCCACTTCTAAAATGCATCATTAGATTGAGGAGTATCAACTTTCAGTTGTCACAAAATACAGAACCTTTTTTTAGAGAAAATTGATTTCTATTATCTTGCGTTTAATTGGAATTGATTACTTGTTACGAAAGAATACTTTACATATAAATGAATTATTTGCCACTTGTATTTTCCCTGGAGAAGGTAATAAATGTTCTTCATATAAATTATTGAAACAAGTTTATGGTTGTTTAAATATTTTATTTCACAGAGTTTTGGCCGGATGCGGTGTTAACTTATATGTACTTAGTGCTGCCATAAGTTCTGTTACAAGTTCAGGCCTTTATAAAAATGAAACAATAATAAATTTTTTAATAAAGTTAATTTTATTTAATAATGCATATATTTAATGAGCGATGTACAACATTTTATTCGAAATGGTCACCGTTTGCTTTCACACAAGCCCTAAAACGATTCGGCCATTGATCAATAGCAGCACGCACAGTTCCTATTGGTATTGACGACGCTGCTCGAACCAAAGATTTTTGAGACTCTCCAAATTTCTGTGGGGTTTTCGACAGGCCATGTTCTCAAACTCTGACCATAAACTGTAGTCCAATGGATTTAAATCTGGACTTCCAGACGGCCAATCATCTGCAGCTATGAAACCAGGAATATTGCTTTTAGGCGACTGCTGGGTGATTTTTATCTTGTGCACTGGAGCAGAATCTTGCTGAAGGATCCAATGCGCTTCATCGAAAAGAGTATTGCTTAACTGCTTTACCACGCCTTCTAAAACATCCTGCTGGTACAATTATGCCCCAGTTTAACCCCTTTTTCACAGAAATGAGGAAGACAGGATATATATATGTATAATGTTAAAAAAACTTTCTGATTTATGTGTGCAATTTGTGACATATACGCTAACTATGCAAAAAATATAGATATTTACAACCTTTTTGCTTCAAATCTCAAATAAGGTTCAAACACTTTTATGCATTATTTTATGCATTGAATGACTAATATTTTACTTCTCAGGCAGTTAATATACATATAAATGATATATGTACATATGCACTTTAATTGTACTAAGTAGTATAATCAAGATCAACGATTATTCATTTACATACATATTTTCAGACCCTGGGATTTCATCAGAAGATACCAAAATGGTCTGTCGAAAGTGTTCATTCAAAGAATATAGTTGCTATTTTACATTTACTTGTTGCACTAGCCCGCTATTTCAGAGCTCCGATTCGTTTACCAGAAAATGTTTTTGTAAATGTCGTCATTGCTCAAAAAAGTGGCGGCCTCTTAAACGCACAGTAAGTAACTTTCTATGAACGTAAATTGTATATGTTTGTTTAAAAATTCTTTGATTAGGAAATTTCAGGAGCAAATCACTTCTGAATATGACGACGTGGGCATGCGCTGCGACAAAGATGCTTTCGATACACTTTTTGATTGTGCTCCAGATAAATTATCTGTGGTCAAAAAGTCTCTAATAACTTTCGTAAACAAACATTTAACGAAGTTGAACTTTGAAATTACTGATCTTAACTCAGACTTTCGTGACGGAGTATATTTGTGTTTATTGATGGGACTGCTTGGAGGATTTTTTGTCCCATTATATGAATTTTATCTCACGCCCCAGGATATAGATCAAATGGTGACAAATGTAGCATTCTCAATTGATTTGATGCAAGATGCTGGCTTGCCAAAACCAAAAGCTCGCCCTGAAGGTAAGCAAATTTAGTATAATCATTCCATTACGAGTTATCACATACCGGCAATTATAATTAAGTAATGTGAATTTTTTTAATAATGAAATCTATTTTTTAATAAACATACATAAATGTTAAGTTATTTATATGAATGTTACTGGTTGGACAATGAAAATCCCTTATTTATCTTTGCGCACTCAAATATGAATATAAGCGAAACCAGTTGATAATTAAGTTAGATTTTTTTGCGATGTAAGAAATATCTATCCTCGTCGCATCCGTGTTTATAAAAAATTATAATGATATGATATGTAAAGAAATATAAAGAACATTTATGTCAATGAAAAATTCAGTGTATAGAGGTCTCTCGCCCACTTTTCCCACCTGGATAAAAAGTATTCTATGTTCTTGACTGAAGTCTTGAGAATATGTGTCTTTAAATTAATAGATTAATAAAATATTGCAATGTAGGTGTCAACCGAAAGAGGCATACAAATAACACAGGTCCGCAACAAAAATGCTGTCTGGATAGTTCCAACTGATTTCTATGTATTTAGGTGTTCTGAAAACTAAAAAAATACTCAAAAAATTCCAGAACGTAAGGTTGTTTTACAAAACGCAAAATTTTATTATAAAAAAGGGGTTTTTTGGGCTAACTTGTAGGCATTACAATAGGTATAATTTTATTTTGATTACTGTTTTTAAATGTTTACCATAACTATCATTAATTTCTAAATAAGGAACACCCTGTGTGAGCTGCATTAACAAACATAAACATGTTGTAACCTGAACGTGCGCGCTCCGATAGTGTAGAAAGTGGCGCGGTACAATTACGTGTTAACTCGCCATTGTTTTGTAGATTTTGGTTCAGTATAGTGCAATGTCCCTCATGGGACCAAAATACCAGTGCCCAAGGTCCCTGCTACCTTGGGAGAGATTCCAAGTTCTGACGAAGATGGTGCTGTACCTGAACCCGATGACATGTCAAGGGTGAGCTAAATGCTATGGTAAGAGACTTGAATCTTCCCAAACACGCTGCTGAGTTGCTTGGATCAAGGCTCAAGAGCAGGAACTTACTTTTGCCGGGAGTGTCTTCCTCCTGGTTTAGATATAGTGAGGAGCAGTTTACTTCCTACTTTGCCCAAGAGGACGAGTTGGTTTATTGTACCAATATTGAAGGTTTGATGAATACATTTAAGATCTCATACGCCACTCTGCTTCACAACGGTGGTTTCTATACTTCCATTCCTGTCGGTCATTCCGTACACCTCATGGAAACCTACAAGAACTTGGAATTGATTCTTTGCAAATTAAAATATAAAGACCACGGTTGGCAAGTGTGCGGTGATTTCAAAATCTTGGGCATGGCGCTCGGACAACAATCTGGGTTTACGAAATTCCCTTGCTTTTTGTGTCTATGGGATAGTAGAGACCGAACAAAAACAAAAACTGGCCTCCGAGGGAGCTTAAAGTTTTCGAAAAGAATGTCCTGCATGAAACTTTGGTGTCTCCTCATAAAGTTCTTCTACCACCGCTTCACATAAAGCTGGGTTTGATGAAGCAATTTGTAAAGTCACTTCCAAGAGATGGAAATTGCTTCAAATAGTTAATATCCAAGTTTCCTGGCCTCTCGGAGGCAAAGTTGAAGGAAGGTGTTTTCGTTGGACCAGATATTAGACGGCTTTTGGCTGATCCACTATTCATTACAACCATGGCGGATCCTCAAAGAGAAGGGTGGATTGCCTTTAAAGAGGTCAAAAAGAAATTTTTAGGCAATAACAAAGATCCTAACTACAAACAAATCGTCAAAAGGATGTTAAAAGCATTTTAAGCTTAGGCTGCTTGATGAGTTTAAAAGTACAATTTCTTCATTGTGAAGAGTGAAGAGCAAGGTGAACGATTTCGCCAAGATATTAATTAGATGGACAAAGGATACCAGGGAAGATGGAGCGTTTCAATGATGACAGACTACTGTTGGACGCTTTAAAGAGACCTTCCCGATGCCTCCTACAAGCGAAAATGTACCAAAAGGAGTCTCACTGAGAAAAAGAAATGTGTTTAGTGCTTACTAATTAATGTATTTGTCATATCTTTTATAATAAGGTGGTAAGCCTGGAGAAAGCGATGTGTCAAAGTATAATATAGGCCAGTTTTCCTTTTTTAATTATTACATTCCTTGCAATCAGTACACTGTTTTCTTACTGACTAATTTGCTACAAATATCTGTATTCTTGTTGCGTATATTAATAAAGGATTTAATAATAGTAATAAGCGTGTAAATCATTGGTAGAATACACTAACAATTATTGGCGCCGAGGTGAAAAATAAAATATGGATCAGCAGCAATTACAAAATTACAACGTGAGCATCATTTCAAACTTCGAAACTTTTGATCCTAATACTGAATCTTTCAAAACATATAAAGAAAGACTAGAAATACATTTCGTAATAAATAGAGTACAAGAGAATAAGGAACTGTGTGCAAAATTATTGTTACAGTATATAGAATCAAAGAACTACGCATTGCTTACGTCATTGGCAGCGCCGAAACTCGTCAATTTGTTAAAATACGAAGAATTAATTGTCTTATTGGAAAAACATTTTTGCAAAAAAAATAATGTATTAGTTGAACAGCACAAATTCTTTGGCGAACTACAAAACAAAAAACAATCAATTGCAGAATTTGTGGCACAATTGCGTAAACGTGCAAGTGACTGCGAATTTGTGTGCGCATGTAAGGCAACGGTCTCCGAAGTGTTCATAAGGGCACAATTTATTAGAGGATTGCGGAGTGAACATATGCGCGAGCCAGCTGCTAGAAAATTTCGATTTTGACTTCGAAACGATTTTAAAAAAAGCTGTAGCACTTGAAGCAGCTAAAATGGGTAATAGAGAAATTGCAACAAACAACACAGAAATAAATCAAATTAACAAAACGCATTATCAAAAAAAGAATATATTCGATAAAAATAAAAATAAAAATCAGTCGCGGTGTTGGGCTGTCTCCAGTCGCTTGAGAGACCAACATCGACAAAACGAGAAATGCAGTGCCTTCATCTTTTGCCATCGGTAGACAAGGGAGGCGGGATTCTTCATGATCTCTATGTGTGGCGGAGCCAGGATGGGACTGCCGACGAGAAAATGTCCCGCAGGCAGTGGTTCCAAGCTGGAGGCAGTAGTGGATGCTGCATTAAGCGGTATTGAATTGAGACCCGCTTCAATCCTACATAATAATTTGGAAAACTCTTCGAAAGTATATTTAAAATTAGATGCAATTTTTCGAAAATGAGATTTGAAACTCTTTACACCTGCTTCCCGTAAGCGACCCATGTGCGGAGCAGATGCTCGAATGAAATGCCAAGAGAGCTGCTGATGAACGTACTTGGACGTTACATCAGACTTCGAATGAGCAAGAAACGCTTTAAATTCCGTATTTAAAGCTCTAGATCCTCCGACGAAATTGGTTCCGTTGTCGGAGTATATATTTTTTGGGCACCCCCTACGTGATACGAACCTTGAAAAGGCTGCCAAGAAGGTGGGAGTGCTCAAGTCATTTGCAGCTTCCATGTGGATAGCCTTTATTGCAAAGCAAACGAACAGGCATACGTAACCCTTCGTGATTACGCAGCCTCGCCCTCTATAACTTTTGATCTCGAATGGACAAGCGAAATCAACGACCGTATTAGTGAAAGGGCGCGTGAAGGCCTCCCAGGGCGGCCATAATTTGTCTTTACGCCCGCTTCCTATAGATTGTACAAAACTTGCAGTTATGTATGACCAATTTGTTCATTACTTTGACCTGAGGTAATCAATATTACGCTCGAATAAGCCGCAACATTAACTGGTTTTCCCCATGTAAGGAGATCTCATGAACAAACTGAGTCACAAGTCGCGAAAAGAAAGAATTATAGGATGACGTTCGCTATAATTTAAGTTTTTCGACGGCCCAAGTCGCTTCGACTCCACGGCTGCCTAGGTCGACTGGGTTCGAGGACAAATCCACATGATACACACAACTCCAAACGAGGCAGTGAGATGATTTTTACCGGTGAAACCCTCGTTTTTGCTAAGAGGAGATTGACCGCAACACTGTCCCTCCTTTCGACGGGCAGGTATATAGCCGCAGCATACGCCTTCTCCGATGCATTGCAGAATCCATGAAGCTCCCTCCTTTCCGTCGGTGAGATTGTACCCATCGTGGAATTTTGATTTCTCCTATTGCCGAATACTCCGTGGCAAACTTTGACCAGCGCGCAAGTGTTGTTGAAAATACCTGCTCATCCCAATCCGTTCCTTCCAACCAGATGTTCTGCATTTACATCTTCTCCACTATGATGATCGGTGCGAGCCACCCTAGTGAATCGAATAAGTTAGCGACGGCTGGCAAAATCTTTCCTTTTGTCACTACTTGAATTGATCTAATTCCTTCGCAGCGAAGTAGAATCGATCCAAACATGCATTCCATCGTATGCCGAGAGCCTTAACGATGCTCGTATCTTCGAAGTCATAGAAGTCTTGGCTGAGCAAATGAGATGTTGGAATATCGCGCAGGACTTATTTATTATTGGCAGTCCACTTTCGAAGTGGAAAACCTGCCGAACTTAAGACCTCGGTGATTTGATCCCCGGCCTTAATGGAGGACTCTAACTCGTGCCCACTTGCGAGCACATCGTCGACATACATATGTTGTCGGAGGACTATCGAAGCGATTGGAAGCGAATCGTGAACGTCGTCGGCCAGTTGCAGAAGCGTCCTTATTGCGAGATAAGTAGCGCAGTTTACCCCGAAAGTGACAGTATTCAATTGAAATTGACGAACTGGTTTACTTATTGAATCGCGAAATACAGTTTTTGGAAATTTCCTTTCTTGAGGCTGAACTATGATCTGACGATACATTTTCTCTATGTCGCTGCTAAAGACATATTTTAATAATCTCCATCGGAGGATCAGTATCGTCAGATCGCTTTGTAGAATCGGTCCAAGCAGTAGCACATCATTGAGGCTTGCTCCATTGTCAGACGGACAGGACGGATTTAACACCACCGAAACCTTCGTAGAGGTGCTTTCGGGCTTGGTAACCGCATGATGGGGCAGGTAATAACTATTGGCCCGGCCCTCATCCGGGAAACTGGACAACTCAGTCATGTGACCCAGTTGCTGATACTCCTTGAGTACCCTAGTGTATTCCTCTCGTAAAGAGGGATTATTGCCAGACGACCTTCACTACGAAAGAACTGCGAGAAAGCTATCTTTCGCGAGCTCCCTAGGGAAACCTCTGTCGGAAAGTTCCGACGAAATGGTAACGAAACTATATATTTCCCCGATTCGTATCGCTTGGTAGTATCTTTAAAAACTTTCCCGGGAACGAATGTTGTATGGCAGGATCGATCTCGCAAGTTGGCAGATCTCCCGTCAGTTTAGGTGCACTAGTGCCGTTGTCTGAATCGACCGGGGATCCCAAAGTTATGGAACACGCCCGGCTGGTTTGCGCCGAAACCGTGTTGTTGGTTCCGGACACCCATGCATTCACTTTCCTCGTTGACAGCTTAATCCGACGTCGAAGTCGTTCCGTCATGAACGAGCACTCAGATCCAGAATCAATGTGCGCTCTGGCCGAAAAAGTAGACCCACGATGTATAATGTTAACCTGAGCTGTTCCCAGTAGAACCCCATTTGTTCGTGTTCGTAATACACGACTGTACATGGGTGGAAGCCTCAATATTACCGGTGGAGTAACTGGACCAGAAGTTTGTCCGGTTAGAACTAGTTTGAGGAACCACTTTTTCTCGAAGCTGTTTGCTGAACTGGGTCCAAATGCAACCGTGAGTGATGCCTGGATTGGCAAATTGAGCAATTAAACGCACTGGTGCACTTCGCGACTCCATGTCCGGAGGACAGGCAGTTCAGGCAGAGTTGACTCCTAGCAAAGTTGCTTTTTTCTGAAGGAGCCATTTTTTGAAATCGTTGGCAAGATCGTATGCTGTGTGCATCGCAATTGCACAGCTTGCATTAATTTCTTGCCATTTTCGACATGGGTTGTCGAAACTTGACTTAAAAGGCTGCAGTCTCTGTGACCGGGAAGTACTAGGCTCTCTAATGTAAAAAACAAGTTTCTAGAGTCTGGAATTAACTTGTAAGAAACCTGTCCATATTTTCCCACTTAGGAATTTCCGTTTTTTCCTGGACCGATTGTTCCCACATTGAGAGGGTGATCTCAGGTAGCTTCGTTGAGCAAAGGTAGGTTATGATCGCATCCCAATTCGTAATGTCAATCTTATGTATCTGGAGTGCCGATTTCGCAGTTATTGATTTCGCGCTGAACGCAGTTCCTACCGGGGATAGGTTAAAGAGAATTTTCAATTGACTGTTCACGAGAATACTTTTGTTCTCGCAGTGATCGGTTAGGTTTTTCCACGCCGTTGAAAAACTTTTATTTGTAAGTGGGCACTTACGAACTATCTCCTTTGCCTCACCCTGAGTCTTTTGGTTTAAGTGGAAAAGTTTTTCCCCTGGGGTGAGTCGCTTATTCAGAATATAAATGTCCGTGAACATGCCACGAAAGGTTGGCCACGACAGGTAATCTCCCTTAAAAACTTCCGTGTCGCACGGTGCGGGACGAATATGGTGCTCCAAGTAGGAAGACTCTACCGCCCTTTCGGATTTATTTAGCTTGGAAGTGAGATCACCAATCACTTCCATGCATTTGAGATAAGCCGCGTAGGCTTATTTGTGCTTCTTCTTGGCGGCAGTGGCCTCTTTTGAAGAGCTCACGGCATCTGTACCTAAAAATTCTAAAAAAGCGCGTTTCACTCTACTCCAAGATTCCTTGACTTCTTCCTTTTGGATAACCAGTTTCGAATTCAATTAGTGAATCTGCTAATTGCATAAAAGTGGCCATGATAGCTGTCGGAGTATGTCGACAAGATTTGAGTTTCGCCGATTTTCAAGTTAAAGAAAAAGGATTTTAGTTTCAACGTTATAAAACGTAGGTACATACATATTTAAAATAATTTATACAATTGGTATGGATGTATATACATATGAATATATAAATGTATAAATGTGTAAGTCGCCGTAAATTTGTTTATTACAAATTATATTAATATATATAATATCCAGAAAAATGTTGGGTGTGTTGATTGTTGTTGTGTTGTTCGCTCGGGGTTTTTTGCGGGTGAGTAGTTTTTATAAAATTGTGCGGAATTCTTGCTATTGACAGAATTGTGCATTCTGCATTTTCCTTTCATTCGCCAATTGGTAAGTTTGCTGAATATGCAGGGATGCGTTTGTATGAACGTCCCGGCCGCATTGCAGTGTCTGCGAATAAATTTTAATTAGTTTGATATAGGCAATTCAGAAAACTCATAATGGTAAATTCTTTTGGGTTGATAATAAATATGCAAAAACTGATATTTTGCGAGTCGGATTGATAAGTGCACGTATCTTGTGCCATACATAACCTTGTTTAATACGTATGAGTGCTGTGGGGATGAGGGTCTGCTTGGCCAATAGCATGGGTATTTCGGAATGTGGAAGTAGAAGTTTTTGTGTTGCTTTCGCTTTTTCCTTCGTCTCAGAGGTGTTTGTGTATAGCAACGGGTGACCATGTAGAGTCGAGGTTTTTTTAAATTGGGTTGACGAGAAAGAAAAAGGAGTCTTTTCTAGCATTCCATCGGATACCTAGGGTTTTCGTGCTATTGGTATCCGATAAGTTCAACAATTCTGAATCTAGTATGTACTCTTTGGGTAATCCTGTTAAAATCTTTGAGTCGTTGGACGTCCATTTGCGTAGAGCAAATCCTGCGGACTCCAAGGCTGAAATCAGTTTATCTCGTGCTCTTTTGGCTGTTGGTAAGTCATGAGCTCCTGATAAAACGTTATCTACGTACATCTCGTTTTGCAGAATGTTTGTTGCTAATGGGTGGCTTTCTTGTATCATCGGTTAATTGCATCACGGTACGTATTGCTAAATACGGAGCACAATTGACGCCAAACGTAACTGTTTGAAGCTCATAGTCGGATATAGGGTCTTGAATAGATTTTCTAAAGAGGATTCTTTGAAACTGGGTGTGTTTAGAATCTAGTATTTGTCGGTACATTTTTTGTATGTCCGCGTTAAATACAAAACAAAACAGTCGCCATTTCATAATGAGGGTGACCAAATCCTTTTGTATAGTAGGCGGCCTTTTGTATAGTAGGCGGGGTAAATTTTTCTGTGGGGTTGTATTCAACTTTCTTCATATGACCGAGCTCAAGATATTCATTGATTGCTTGATCATATTCCTTCTTAATGTCGGGTCTCTTGATTAAAGATTTTTCATAACGTATATATTGTGGCATTGCTTTCCGATGTGTCTTGAGTTTCCGATCTCTATATATTCGGGGTCTTTGAACGGTAGAGATACAACATAGCGACCATCGGAATTTCGACGAGTGGTTTTTTTATAATTTTGTTCGCAAAACCGATCTGAGGCTGTTTCAATTGATTTTTGGGGAACTTCTTCCACTTCCCAAAAACGGGTTAGTAAATTCTCGGGTGTAATTTTATTAAAAAATGAAACAGAAAGAAATGGGCAGAAAGTGAAAAGAACAAAATTTTTGTTTCTTTTGCACTCAATAACGTTAGATCAAAAAAGCCTATTTGCAACTACATAAATATAAAATTGATCAGCACCAAACAATTAGAAACAATATTAGATTCATTTGTGGGTTTTGGTATGGGACCTGATAAAATCCAACCGAATTCTGTCTCTTGAGCTAATAACGAACCTAAAATGTTTCTTTGAACACCACTAAGTACTATTTGTGGATAGAGATCGCTACCAATCAAAATATCAACGGGTCTGGGTTTGTAGAATTGAGTGTCTGCCAGAGTGAAGCCGAGTTGAGTGAGGCAGAATTTAGGGTCGATAGGGTATGTGGGTAGGTTATCAGTAAAAATTTTATGAATAAATGCATGGGTTCGTATCTTAAAACATTTATTCAATTGCGAACAGAGGGTGAGTTCACATAGTCTTGTGGGTGTTGCTGACACCGCATTATTTAAGCCAGTCACTTGGGCTGATGTAGAAGAGGTGGGAAAATCCAAGTTTCGAGTCGATAGGAGCCCCTGCTATATAACGTTGACCATTGTATTCTATTTACATCATAGCGGTTCCTTATAATATCTTTTGCCTACTTGAGTCAATTGGATTTCCGGGTAACGATTCAGTGGACTGTATGGTGCTAGTGTAGGCTTGTCGATTTAAGGTTGGGTTTTGATCGAGTGTGGTGGAACTATGGCCTACGTCAAGAGTCGAACCAAGGACTCTTGGACCTTCCGGAGCGGGTTGGGTGTGAGTTTCTAAGTTTCTGTATAGAAGGGAATTCTGTTTTTTATTGCATGTTCTACAAGAATACTTACTTATTCATTCTCTGAAGCTATGAGATAGCGCTAAGCAATTATAGCAATAGCCCTATTTTTTGATTGTGGCTATTCGAGTCTCAGCACTCATTGTTAAAAACTTGGGGCATTCACGAATTGAGTGTTGTTTTTTGCATATTTTGCAGCTTTCGATACTGAATGATCTTTTCGGGAAATTAGGTTCGTTGATCTTTCGAGGGTTTGATGTACTGGGTGTTGGGGTTTCAGATACGTTCACATGAAATGTATTGTATTTCTTATCATTTCCTTTGTTTGGAACTCTTTCGTAACGAGTTGGAACGGACTTTACTATTGAGGCTTTAAAATTACCCACCGACTCCAACGTTTTATATTTGTGAGTTAAAAACGAGTCAAAAGTTGACCATACGGGTATAGTGGAGTTGTCGGATAAAGTATATTCAAATGCTTCTAGGGTTTCTTTCGAACTACAGAGGTGAATTAAAATAGGATCCCAGCTTTTTATATCGATTCCGAGATTAGAGAGATTCGTCAATTCATTATTCACAGCTCTTTGAAGAGTTTTGATAAAACATTCCGTTTCATGAGTCACTTGGGGTAAATTAAATAACGTTTTAAGCTGAGTACTTACCTGCATTCGCTTGTTTTCGTATTGATCTACAAGATTTTTCTATGCTAGAATAAAACCGTCATTTGTTAGTGATGCGTTACGTATAATTTCACGGGCTTCTCCTCGGGGCTTTTGGTTAAAGTGAAAGAGTTTTTCCACATTACTTATACGTGGATTATGGATATAGAGAGCAGTGAACATATCTCTAAAGGTTGACATGTTCCGTAATCACCGTGAAATATGTCGGTGTCGCATGGTGGCAAATCTCTCAGGCTCGTTGTTTAATAGATGGGGCTGGATTTTTATATTTGTCGATGGTTTTATTAATCGAGGCTAGACAGTTTAAATATAACTGATAGCCTTCTTTGTATTGATCTTTGATTTCAATAAGATCAATAGTTTCACCGCGTTTTTGAGGGGTTCTTCGAACGATATCATAAGATTTTTAACTTTATTATAAAGGGAATCTATTTCAACTTTTTTAATTACAAGTACATACAAGTACATAAATAATGCGACTGTGGTTATTTTAAAGTGTCCATTTTTTGCGAGTGAGTATAATTATTAGTTTCAGTAGATTATACAAAAATTTTAAATACATAAATTTTTTTTTTTTTTGAATTTTTTGGATTGTAGAGGGTTAATTAATTTTAATCAGGCAATTGTTTATTTGTGATATTTTATAATGTGCATATTAAAGTGAAGCAATTAGTAGCGAAAAATTTCTTAATTGGTTTTTTGAAAATTTTCCTATTGGGTATTTGCTAATTTTTCCTGCTGGGTATTCACTTGCGCTTGCTGAGATAACCCTCGGTGTTTGTACCAACAAAGAGTACGGCCAAGTGGATATGTATGTAAGTACGTATGTATGTATGTATATAAGCGTAAGGTATATTGCGTATGTACTATGTAAGTATGCAAACTGCCGACGGCAAATTAATTATGTGTGTAAGAACTTAGTTATTTGCGCCGATTTGGGCAGATATTTAAAAGTGCAAAGTGGAATACAAAGTTAAATTGTTTTAATTCAATTTAATTGAAGTTAAGTTTAAAACTTCTGTATTCACTCTGTCGAAATTTCTGACTTGCATTAATAATAAATTGATTGGAAGTTCACTTTTTTTTGCGATTTTGTATGTACATATGTATGTATATCACTTTGTTCCTGTTTGTGTTTCTGCTTAATTCTGATAGATTTCTGGCAAATTGCTGTTGGAAACCAACAACGAATTTGAAAGTTTATTAAAAAATCCTCTGTTTTTATAAATCGAATCCGGCTCGAAGGACCAAAATGTCGGGGTATGTCCACAAGATTTGAGTTTCGCCGGTTTTCAAGGTAAAGAAAAAGGATTTTAGTTACAACGTTATAAAACGTAGGTACATATGTGTATGTACATATGTATATTTAAAATAATGTATACAATTGGTATGGGTGCATATACATATGTACATATGAATATATAAATGTATAAATGTGTAACTCGACTTAAATTTGTTTATTACAATTTATATTAATATATATATGATTATATTAACCTGTTTTTATTTATTTTAATATCCAGAAAAATGTTGGGTGTGTTGATTGTTGTTGTGTTGTTCGCTCGGGGTTTTTTGCGGGTGAGTAGTTTTTATAAAATTGTGCGGAATTCTTGCTATTGACAGAATTGTGCATTCTGCATTTTCTTTTCATTCGCCAATTGGTAAGTTTGCTGATTATGCAGGGATGCGTTTGTATGAACAATAGCTTGTTGGATTATTTGCGGTTGGATAAAATCCGAAAAATGCACGTAATGCCGAAATTTGTAACTAAATAATCCAAGCAGCCACTTAGAATGCAAAAAGCCTTTCGAAAATTGCCGAGCCGATCAAATTTAAACAACAAAGTTGAAGACGAATATAAGACTCGAAACCTGTAATGGTTAAGGAGATGTAGTCTTACAGTGATCTTTATAAGTTTAGATTCAGGCTGAGATATCGCAAAGGATACCAACACGCGAAACGACGCCACTGATTCTGACTAACGACCTACCGGCGGTTCGGGACCCATTTATAGGTGCCAGCTCTTAGCGGTTGGGTGAGTTCGTGGCCGAGGCCGAAGTCTCCACTACACATTTTATTAAAGAGTCCCTCCGGAAACTAAATAATAAGGATTAGAAAAAAAAACTCATAGAAAAGCGAAAAAAATCTTTATTACTGTGAAACAAAAGAAACCAAAAAAAAATAAACCCGAATTGAAGCTGTTTTTAATTGAATACACTCGCGACGCTTTATGATGATATGCAACGCGCGGTCTTTACCCACCCTCCATGCCACTCCAGTAATGTTAGTAGAGGGTCATTTTTATGTTGATGTTGTTGCTGTCCTATCTCATTAAGCCACAAGGAAAACTAAAATTTTATTTTCTAAACATTATAATTAACTTCTTCTTTTATTTACAAAAACTATTTTTCATTTAATCCATTATTTTATACTTTCATATATTACTTAAACTTTAGTAATTCAATTAAAAGGGGTTAAGGGCAGGCAAAAATGAAAATACTGGCAATTGAAGTTTAGCTAAATATGCATGAATAGATTTCATAATGCTTGCTAATATTATGCGTTTTTTTTTTTTTTTTGTTGTTTGTTTTTATTAAACGGCATATGAAAAAACAAAATTTCTAAAACATTGTAATTACCCAGGAGTAAGCATCAGCATATATGTAGTTATGAAAAACTTTATTCGGCTGGCAAAGCAAAAGCAATTCAGGCAAAAATGTGTTTCTTTTGGTGCGCACCATAAAACCAGATCCAAGGTTTGGCGCTTACTAAATTCCATTGCTATGCAAGAAATGCTCGATACCTGTGTTGGCTTTTGCCTAGCCGATCGCGTCACCAACAACCACAAGCACTTGTCAAATTAATTATATGTTTGAGTACTTACATTTTTTACTGCTGTCCGCTGAAAGGCCTTCCAACGACGAGTAGGTAGCTAAGCTGATAACACGAAGCAAATGCAAAAGATGCTATGTATGATAAGTATACCTGTAGGATGTTGTTGTCGCTTCCCGCTTATTTTTTTGTTTCACTTATGTTCGCTCGTGGGTGTTCATGCACAGTGAGCCGAACAAGGACAATAATTACTAAATTAATTTTTTTTTTTTCTCAACTTATTGACGTAATTATAAACTTACAAAGTAACCTGCTACTTATTAATTATGTTGAAAGGTTATCGGTAAATGCAGTTTTATGGTGATTACACATTTTACCGTCATTACATGGTCGATATGACTTTTATTCTGACTTCATAATTATTAATTACTTATGATTATTAGTATTATTAATATTTTTTCTATCTCCTAATGATCTTTGTGGTGCGGCTAATGGGCAGGCAATCATGCGAATTTTTCGTAATTTCGTAGGTACCAGTTTTGGGCATGGGCAAGTGCCGAAATGGCCCATCGAGATCTGCTCGACACAAAAACAAAAAAAAACCACATGGATGGCTAGGTATCGAACTATATAGATAGATACTATGCAAAAACACGGAACAGCGTGCAGGCGGCAAATAAGGTATTGTAAGCGGTGTTTTTCGTTTGGGGCAGCCAGTGGAAGCGTCGGCGACGTTAAAAATTAAGCGCGTGACAAGCTTTTTGTTACTTTATTGGTTTTTTTTTTGTTAAACTTTTCGCGTTAACTTCGTTAATGTTTTTTTTTTTTTTTTTTTTTTTCTATTTTTTTTTTTTGGTTTTGCGGATCGCGCTTTCAATAAAAAGTAAATTTACGGAACCCAAAAAAATAGTTTCCAAACTAAATTGGCTTTTACTTGCGCGCGATGACTTCCCGTTTCGTAGAAATAAATTGATTGCTCTTATCACTCCTCAACATCAACTTACTCGGCCGACGACTTAAACGGAAAAAGGATCCTAGCACCTGCAGGCGAATCTTCCAAGCCTCTGGCTATCATTTGACAGCTTCTTACGAATGACTGAAGTACAGAACTGTCAAAGACTGCAACAGAATTAATCAAATCCGGACTAAGTGATAGTGAGTGAAAGCGGTTGGTGTCTTAGCTTAATACGCGTAAAATATCGCATGATATAATTTTTTTTTTTTTTTTTTTTTTTCCAGATGCATAAAAATTGCATTACTTATAGGAACGACAACTTTATAGCAAAATTATTCTTAGCAGAATAAAATAGGAACTTGGACCATTACATATAGCTACCTTTGGCTGAAGATTAGATGGAATTTGTACAGTCGTACTTCAAACATTTCCACCCGCAATACGATTTTTTTTATTATATTCTTTCATTATTTAATATATTAAATAATCACCCTGTACTCGATGAACGAAAAAATAATAATGACAGTAGTGGTATTTATGGCGCTGCTGCGCCATAAATCAAACTAGTCGTGACATCTGTCAAAAGCCACTAGTGTCAAACCACTTCCGTTTAGCTTTGCCGATCCTTTCCAATCCAGCCGCCGTCGAGTAAAGAAATGTTTAATAAATCTGCATACATAAAGCGTTAAATCTTCTTAAAGTCAGAATTTTTTTTGTTGTGTAAATAAATCCATCTTCTACTACTATTTTGTGTTTCGAGTGCAATAAGGCCATATCCAGATTTTCGTAGGAGAAGAAAATATTTTCCGGTAAGAAATTTTAAGCTTAATTAAAATATATACGAGTATATATATATGTATATATATACATATAAATAATTGTCTTGTGATAATTTGTCCCTGTAGGTTCACTGTAAAGGAACATTGAAGTAAAAAGCATTGAGCTAGAATTAAACTTGCAATACTTGCAACTACAATAACGCCAGGAGAAGAAATCACGGCAATTCGACCGTCCCATGTGGTAACCCACGTGGGGCGAAACATTAAAAATATATAGCTAAAAGAAAAATGCTAATGCTACCATAATATTCAAGCTAAAATTTAGTTGACGAAAAAAAAAAGAAAAAAAACAAAAAAGAAGAAAAAACCACAAAAAAAAAATAAGAAAAGAAAATTAATGAGTTCTTAATAATTTAATTGCATACTTAATTACAAGATGGTCACCTTAATTTAATATTCTTTGTAAGACTCACTGAGTAAAACTTTTTTTTCTTATTGGAAAGAGACCCATGTAATTGTTAAACGTAAAAATAGGTTAAGTATGTATATACAAATATACGAATGCAGCTGCGTACATATGTGCATCCATAACTAGTATGTGCGTAAATATGTTCGCTATGAGACCTAAACAAAGATCTCAACAATGGGAATTCGCGTAAACGGGCTCATGCAGACCAACAAAATTGGTGTTTGTTAGTAATGTTTGCATTAGCTCTAGATATACATACAAGTAAATATTGTTAAAGAAAAAAAGAAAAAAAAAGAAACCCAAATCGGAGTGAGTGAAATAATGACAATAACAATATAAAACAATTTTCTCTTAGCAAAGAACAAGCAAGGAAACAGACAGATCAACAAGATCAGCTGAGTCCAGGAGCAGCAACTACGTTTCGGAGACCTCTTAAGCGGAACACTGCGTTACCAATAAATATGTATGTATGTCATTTTCTTTACCTTATTATTGTTGTTGTCATATTACTCACGGCCTTTGTAAGCATTCAAGCAAAACAAAAAAAAAAAAAAAGAGAAATCTCAAAGTAAATACAAATTAAAAAGGAACGAGAAGTTGTTAGAGAATTTGTAGGCAGACGCATGCGAATGCGTACATATATATATATATGTATATATAAATATTTTTGTATATATGATCGTATTAGTTAAATTAATGAATGAACTCTGAAAAACTCCTTTGGTATAATATTGCTATTTATATAGGTATACATATATAAGTGCAACAAAAAAAAAAAAAAAAAAAGAAAAGGAAAGAAAAACAAAAAAAAAAAAAAAAAACATATATGTATATATGCAGGTTCGAATAATCATATAAATAAATAACTTTATAATGTTTTGCTGAATCCCGTGTGCGTATTTTGTTCGAAACTCATGCGATTTGCGTTGGTTGGATTTTTACAGCCTTTGAATTAAGATTCGGAGGCATCACTAAAATTTGGGGCTTTATTTCTACCGAAAAAGCCATGGTTGGGCGGGCAAGGGACAGCAATAAAAATAAAGCTGCTGTCATGCAGGTTTGAGGATGAAGGCATAGGAGCCGTGAAGCATATACGTACATACGTTTACTCGTGTGTATAGGAATTCATAATAGCTATTTAGGAATTCAGTAGGTTGTATGGTTCATATAGTGTGCAATTTCTTTATTTATTTCGTTTATCTTCCCACCTTTTTAGTCTTTGAAGTTACGTTTAGTAACCCACGCAACTGAAGCTGCGGGCCATTGCCAGTGCACACGCCGTAACTGATAAGATACTACTAGGACTATCCAGAAAAAGTGGTGTAAAGGCAAATTCAAAGGGGAAGTTCATAACAGAAATAAAATGGCGCCCAACGTGGGGCCCGAAATTCGAATGTGAAGTATTTGTAAATGCTTTCGAAAAGAAACTAGTGGGTCTCAATTCCGTCCGAATTGTCGGTCTGATTTGTTTTTCTTAGTTTTTGTTTGTTTGGATATCTGGAAATTCAGAGCATTAGGACAGCTATATGCTTTAGTATCTGACCATGTATTTAATGATTAATTAATTTTTTTTGGATTTGTTGTCGTTGTATAAATATCAGCTTTGGAACAGCTTTTCATGAGAGATATATGCTTATCATAATTGACCACTGGTAGGAATGCAATAAAAGCAATAAATCGTAGTGTGAATTATACACAAACTTCGAGTTGAAGCATAAATGGGTTTTTTGGAACTTTTGTATACTCAAGCTACCTAGCATTGCTTACCAGAGATTTAATTTATGTTTTCGAAAATTGAAGTCTCTGGAAAAATAAAGCGACCATAAACTAAAACTGTTTTCTAAATTGCTGTAGAAAAAAAAATGAATAGATAGGAAGGCTCAAGAATCTTTGGAAGTTTAAGGATATTTTAGTCCTTTAACCAGATTTCGAGTTGATACTGGCCAATCTGTGTTTTCATCTTCTCGCACCGCCAACCAAGTCCATGACGAGTAGAACAAAATATAATACCGAATTGTGAAGTTTTAACCAATACAATTTTTGTTGTGGTTTTTTTTCTCGGTTATTTCACGCTAATATTTTTTTTTGAAGATTATTATTGAATTTATTAGTTTTAATTAATATAAACTCATTGAGGATAATGTCTGTACGCCGAAGCATTGACAACTTGCCATTGCAAGTAAACTTATGTACGATTTGTCGGGGTATTTATTCCGAAGCTGATGACGTTCTAAGAACTGCTTGTGCACATCGATTCCATCGAGCTTGTCTCTTGGATTGGCTAAAAAGCAATTCAAGTTGTCCCCAGTGTAGAACTAGATGTAACAGCAAGGAGTTCTCCCGGAGCGGCCCTCGAACCAGATCCCAGCCGACACCAATCAACAATGAAGGACGTACGAACATGAATTTACAATCTCAAAGAAATTTACAACAAGAGAACTTAGACATTCCAGGAGCGGCAAGTGTGCCTTTGGAAGAGCAGACGGTAAGTCAAGGCCGAACAGCCAGCTCAAAGGAAGGTAACGACGATGAAGAAACGCGGTTACGTAAAATGGTTAGCGCTGTAATTTCGGCAATGTTTTAGGAAGATTAAACCTTAACGCAGGTCCGAACGATGCCCCCCAAGCTCAAGTATCACAAACTGTAGCTGCAAACGCACCGCCAATTGATACTCCTCTTAGACCTAATATAAATTCTGTGAACTCAACACCAATTTGGGCTCGCGATAATTTTAATAATCAAGATAATTTTCTCAGACAGATAGACCAATTCAGATTCAGTAACATTTCTAGCGTTCCGAACACAGGCAGAATAGCCCAGCTTATAGCCAATTGGGACATAAAGTTTGATGGTTCTCCAAACCTGTCGGTAGAAAACTTCCTTTACCGAATAGAATCGCAAGTAATAGATACGTTAGGTGGAAACTTTAACTTAGTGTGCGAACACGTCCAAAGCCTATTCATCAAGGATGCTAAGGACTGGTATTGGCGTTACCGTCGGTCAGTCGAACAAGTGACATGGCCAACACTGTGTCAAGCACTTCGAACACACTTTCAAGAACACAAAACTGATACAGAAATAAAAGAATTAATTCGAGCTAGAAAACAAGGACTTAGCGAAAGTTTTGACGATTTTCGAAATGCAATTCTGAAGTTGGCAGAGGGCTTACAAATCCCTTTACCTGAATTAGAGCTCGTGGAAATCCTTCAAAGGAATTTACGACCTCGCATTCGTCAACAACTATTGTATGTAACCGTATCCTCACTCGCAGAATTGCGTAAATTGTGTTTAAAAGGTGAAAATCTAATAAACGATATTGCAAAATCAAATTCGCCCACAGTACCTACACAAAATGTGCGCCAGTTACCCCGTCGTCATATAAATGAACTTTTTAATGGTAAAAATCCCGTTGATGAATTAGACGAAGCAGTTGAGATCGATGGAATAAGCAAAAACTCAAACAGGACAAACTTAGTGTGTTGGAATTGTCAGGCGGAAGGCCACCGATATTTCGATTGTCTCGCAGAAAGAAAAATATTTTGCTACGGCTGCGGTTTTCCGGGAATCTATAAGCCCAATTGCACTAAATGCCATTCGGAAAACTTACAAAAGAGCGAGGTTCTCAGCCAGAATCCTCGCTACGACACAAAACGGAAGACATAGAAAAAATACTCATACGCCACGACGCACATAATACCCAAAATACCCGAAGTCCGCTTTTAACAAATATAGTACCCTATGATGTTCGTCTAAATAATTACAACAAAATACGTTCAAGAATTTTTGATAACGAAAATGATAGAAATCATATCACTCAGAGCCGTTCTTCTAATCGAATAAAACACTTTTGGAAAAACGTGATGTCAAACAGGAAAACTGTAAGCAAGTTTATTTATTCAATTAAACAAAAGTCTAACGATATACGACCATACGCGGAAGTTGAAATTTTTGGTGAAAACTATTTAGGACTTCTTGATAGCGGAGCGCAGGTTTCGTGTCTAGGGAGCTCATTGGCAGAGAGAATAAGCCAGAAAAGGGAACCGCGGCAACACACAACTTCCATTTATACAGCCGATGGAAAGAATCAAATTGTATTTGGCATCATTGAACTAGATGTAAAATTTAAAAACGAATGTAAGAAAATAAATTTCTATATTATTCCGAGCATCACCCAAAAGGTAATTTTAGGAGTAGATTTTTGGGGAAAATTCCAAATCGCCCCCAATGTTATACCGGAGATCAGTAGTGTTTCTAAAGAGTATTATGGTGCTGAAAAAACCATTGCCTTAGCTAATCAGCAGAAACGTCAGCTTAATTTTGTTATAAACCTTTTTCCAAATTCCGAAAAGGAAGGATTAGGAAAAACTCATTTGATCGAACATATCATTGAGCTTGAGCCTAATGCGCGCCCTATCAAGCAGAGGTGGTTTCCGATATCACCAGCTGTAGAAAAGGTAGTTCATAGCGAAATCGACGAAATGCTGGAGTTGGGAGTAATTGAAGAAGCCCCTAATAGCCCTTGGTCTAGCCCGGTAGTTTTGGTTAAAAAGAGCAACAAAGTTCGCCTTTGCTTAGATTCGCGTAAAGTCAATAGTCTAAAGGTTCAATTAGAGGTGCCATAACCATAACCATAGAAAACAGCTGATCCAACCAACCTTATGAGTTACACTGTAATCGATTAGTGGAGCCATACCATAACGCCATAACCATAACCATAACCATAGCGACCAACTGAATTTTGGTTTTTGCCGTAACCATAAACAAATGATTGCTGATTCGCCTTGTTTATTGTGATATTTTTGTTCTTCGTGTGCAGTTTATTTTGTTTTGATGAGTTTTAATTTATATTTTGCGTCCGCGTTTTACATACTTTACTAAATTTTTATTTACTTTCAGTTTATTGCAAATATCAGCTGTTTATGGTTATGGCACCACTAATCGATTGCTTAAATATGGTTATGGTTATGACTACGATTATGGCTATGGCGTTATGGGATGGTACCTCTAATTGAACCTTAACTATTAAAGATGCATACCCACTTCCACATTTAGAAGGAATCCTTAGCAGATTGCCAAAAGCAGAGTTCATTAGCTCACTCGATCTTCGTCGAGCATTCTGGCAGATTCCACTAGCTGAAAACTCCAGAGATTATACGTGTTTTACGGTGCCGAATCGCCCACTATATCGCTACCGCGTTATGCCATTTGGTCTCTGCAATGCACCGCAAGCACTTTGCAGACTAATGGACCGGATCATACCACCAACTCTAAAAGACCAGGTTTTTTTTATTTAGATGACCTTCTAGTAGTATCGTCAGATTTCGAAACTCACATTAAGGTATTGTCTGCCGTCGCCGATCACCTTAAAAGAGCAGGTTTAACTATAAATGTACAGAAAAGCAAGTTTTGTATTCGAGAAGTTCGATACCTAGGATACATTGTAGGTAATGGCACCTTACGCACTGACCCTGATAAAATATCATCCGTGGTAAACTATCCGACACCCACAAACGTGAAACAATTACGGCGGTTTCTAGGTATGTCCGGTTGGTATACACGATTTATCGATAATTTTGCTACCGTTACAACTCTTCTTACAAATTTACTTAAAAAGGGAACTAAGTTTGAGTGGACTGAAAAAGCCCAAGAAGCCTTTCGCCTACTCAAGGAAAAATTATGTTTAGCTCCAGTTTTGACTAGCCCAAACTATTTTAAACCATTTGTTATCCAGTGTGATGCAAGCAAACTTGGTGTTGGTGCAGTCCTAGCCCAAAAGAACAACGAAGGCGTAGAAGCTCCAATTGCATATTTTTCGCAGAAATTGAACAAAGCCCAAAATAACTACAGTGTAACTGAACTTAAATGCTTGGCTGCAATTTTGAGCCTTAAGAAATTTAGAGCTTATGTCGAAGGACAGGAATTTACCATAGTAACTGACCACGCAAGCCTAAAGTGGTTAATGCAACAAACGGACTTGTCAGGCCGCTTAGCTCGTTGGTTGCTGAAGCTTCAAGGTTTCAGATTTAATATCGAACACAGAAAAGGCTCTCAGAACATAGTACCCGATTGTCTTTCCCGTCAGAATTTCGAAGAGCTGATCGAAATAAACAGGTTAGAAGAATTGGAAGCTAAGCCGCTTATTGATCTGGAGTCATCTGTCTTCGAATCTGACGAATACATGAAGTTAATAAAACACGTACGCGACAACGAGCCAAGGTTGCCTGATATTCGGCTGATTGACAAACATGTTTATAAGCGCACAGAATTCCCGAATGGTGATCAGGATCGGGAAACGTTCAATTGGAAGTTGTGGGTTCCTAAGTCATTAGTCCAGGAAGTAATAAAGATTGCTCACTGCCCGCCAAATAAGTCACATGGAGGAATTGCAAAAACTCTGGAACGATTACGAACCAATTTTTATTGGCCAAATATTACAGTTGACGTAAAAGAATTTATCGCTAGATGCGATGTTTGCGAGCAAACTAAGGCCCCAAATACAATACTCCGTCCCCCTATGTCAGCACAATACACTGTACAGCGACCCTTCCTAAAATTGTATATTGACTTGCTTGGTCCTTATCCGCGGTCTAAACAAGGCAATATCGGAATGTTAATCATTTTGGATCATTTAACTAAGTTCGTTCTGTTAAAAACTATAAAGAAGTTCACTAGTGAGCCTATTTGCGATTTTCTTACAGATTATGTATTCAGCAGTTTTGGAACTCCGGAGATTATAATGACAGACAATGGTAAACAATTCAAATCCGCTCAGTTCAATAATCTTTTAACTGGCAAAGGAATACGGCACATATATACGGCATTATATAGCCCCCAAGCGAACGCAAGCGAACGCGTGAATCGCTCTATATTACAAGGAATCAGAGCATACCTCAAGACGGATCAGACGTTATGGGACAGAGACCTTCCTAGTATCGCTGAAGCACTACGAAGTGCATATCATCAGTCAATCGGATGAACTCCTTATTCCGCCCTGTTTGGACAACAGATGGTGAGCCATGGAAAAGACTATCAACTACTCAGACAACTCCAATCGCTCGATGAGAACGTTTTAGACAGAGCTGATAGGCTGCAACGCATAAGGGAGTCTGCCATGAAAAATATATCCAAAGCATTTGAAATGTCGGCAAGGCGATATAACCTTCGTAGCTCGAACAAGGAATTTTCAGTGGGTGACAGTGTTTTCCGCAGAAATTTTGTTTTGAGCGATGCATCAAAGAGATTCTGCTCTAAATTGGCACCGAAATTCATTAAATCCAAAGTAATATCTATCAAAGGAAACTGTATGTACGAATTAGAAGATGCAGATAACAAGCATCGGGGCATATATCATCGTAAAGATATACAGTAAAGTACGTAAATCATAACGAACGAGACCGCACCAACACTTTAGGTGGGGGGTGTGTACAGTCGTACTTCAAACATTTCCACCCGCAATACGATTTTTTTTATTATATTCTTTCATTATTTAATATATTAAATAATCACCCTGTACTCGATGAACGAAAAAAAAATAATGACAGTAGTGGTATTTATGGCGCTGCTGCGCCATAAATCAAACTAGTCGTGACATCTGTCAAAAGCCACTAGTGTCAAACCACTTCCGTTTAGCTTTGCCAATCCTTTCCAATCCAGCCGCCGTCGAGTAAAGAAGTGTTTAATAAATCTGCATACATAAAGCGTTAAATCTTCTTAAAGTCAGAATTTTTTTTGTTGTGTAAATAAATCCATCTTCTACTACTATTTTGTGTTTCGAGTGCAATAAGGCCATATCCAGATTTTCGTAGGAGAAGAAAATATTTTCCGGTAAGAAATTTTAAGCTTAATTAAAATATATACGAGTATATATATATGTATATATATACATATAAATAATTGTCTTGTGATAATTTGTCCCTGTAGGTTCACTGTAAAGGAACATTGAAGTAAAAAGCATTGAGCTAGAATTAAACTTGCAATACTTGCAACTACAATAACGCCAGGAGAAGAAATCACGGCAATTCGACCGTCCCATGTGGTAACCCACGTGGGGCGAAACATTAAAAATATATAGCTAAAAGAAAAATGCTAATGCTAACATAATATTCAAGCTAAAATTTAGTTGAAGAAAAAAAAAAGAAAAAAAACAAAAAAGAAGAAAAAACCAAAAAAAAAAAAAAAAGAAAAGAAAATTAATGAGTTCTTAATAATTTAATTGCATACTTAATTACAAGATGGTCACCTTAATTTAATATTCTTTGTAAGACTCATTGAGTAAAACTTTTTTTTCTTATTGGAAAGAGACCCATGTAATTGTTAAACGTAAAAATAGGTTAAGTATGTATATACAAATATACGAATGCAGCTGCGTACATATGTGCATCCATAACTAGTATGTGCGTAAATATGTTCGCTATGAGACCTAAACAAAGATCTCAACAATGGGAATTCGC
The DNA here is from genome assembly GCA_963971545.1 of Philophylla caesio. Classification (NCBI taxonomy): domain Eukaryota; kingdom Metazoa; phylum Arthropoda; class Insecta; order Diptera; family Tephritidae; genus Philophylla; species Philophylla caesio. The sequence goes on from OZ020607.1 coordinate 91,952,653, forward strand.
GTAAACGGGCTCATGCAGACCAACAAAATTGGTGTTTGTTAGTAATGTTTGCATTAGCTCTAGATATACATACAAGTAAATATTGTTAAAGAAAAAAAGAAAAAAAAAAGAAACCCAAATCGGAGTGAGTGAAATAATGACAATAACAATATAAAACAATTTTCTCTTTGCAAAGAACAAGCAAGGAAACAGACAGATCAACAAGATCAGCTGAGTCCAGGAGCAGCAACTACGTTTCGGAGGCCTCTTAAGCGGAACACTGCGTTACCAATAAATATGTATGTATGTCATTTTCTTTACCTTATTATTGTTGTTGTCATATTACTCACGGCCTTTGTAAGCATTCAAGCAAAACAAAAAAAAAAAAAAGAGAAATCTCAAAGTAAATACAAATTAAAAAGGAACGAGAAGTTGTTAGAGAATTTGTAGGCAGACGCATGCGAATGCGTACATATATATATATATATGTATATATAAATATTTTTGTATATATGATCGTATTAGTTAAATTAATGAATGAACTCTGAAAAACTCCTTTGGTATAATATTGCTATTTATATAGGTATACATATATAAGTGCAACAAAAAAAAAAAAAAAAGAAAAGGAAAGAAAAACAAAAAAAAAAAAAAAACATATATGTATATATGCAGGTTCGAATAATCATATAAATAAATAACTTTATAATGTTTTGCTGAATCCCGTGTGCGTATTTTGTTCGAAACTCATGCGATTTGCGTTGGTTGGATTTTTACAGCCTTTGAATTAAGATTCGGAGGCATCACTAAAATTTGGGGCTTTATTTCTACCGAAAAAGCCATGGTTGGGCGGGCAAGGGACAGCAATAAAAATAAAGCTGCTGTCATGCAGGTTTGAGGATGAAGGCATAGGAGCCGTGAAGCATATACGTACATACGTTTACTCGTGTGTATAGGAATTCATAATAGTGGGAGTTCATAACAAATTAGGGTTTAATATCTTTGGCATGATAAGTTCCAATCTCTTTCCCTTGCGGGTCTTCGATCAAGTAGTATGCATTTCCAATTTTTTTCTTTATTCTACATTTTATAAACTGTGCTCCAAGCTTTGCATTAAAATTTTTACTAAATTTACTCAGTGCAAAATTTCGTCTAAAAACTTCCTGGCCTTCCTTAAAAGATACTGGTTTGGCTCTCAAGTTATACTGAACTACGTTGCGTTCGTAAGCCTTACGCATATTGTCTTGTATGTCTTTTCGCTATATTGTTAATTTGTCGCCATGTTCAATAGCCACACTCGATTCTTCCACCAATGATAGCTGTTTAAGCAAACGGTAATCCGAGCCATGGGTTATCATGTTGCAGCCAAATAAAGCTTTAAATGGTGAACAACCAATTGACTGATGCAATGAAGATCTAAGTGCGCAAGAAATGCTCGTCAAGTATTTGTCCCATTCGGACTGGTCTTGCATTGCTTTGTGGCGAATATAAAGCAGTGAACTTTTGCTTAATGCCGAATTCTGTCAAGAACGCTTTAAAGTCGTTCGACTTAAACTGCGAGCCATTGTCGCTTACTATAGTTTCAGGCACTCCATAACAATGAAAAATTTGATGTAGCAGAAAATCTTGTATGGTAGCGGAGGTGAATTTGCGTAAAGGATAAAGCCAATGAAACTTGCTAAAATGGTCAAGCACTATCAATAAGCCGATATTACCGCGTTTGCTTCTTGGATACGGTCCTAGTATATCTATGTACAACTTTTGAAAAGGTCTCCCTGACACACTTTGCAACCCCATGGGTGGCGTGAGTTTAACGTTTGGAGCAGGTGTCACATTGTCGAATATAGTCACGAACATCTTTAGCTAAACCTGGCCAAAACAAATTACGCTTTATTCGCTCAATAGTTTTTTGCGTGCCTGCATGGGCTGTAATGACACTGTCATGTCCACGTTTAAGAACGCCTTTTCTTAATTTTTCCGGAACCCACAATTTCCACGCGATGTAATCTTCATCTACAATGCCGGTCAAATGTTGGGTGCGGATATACACAAATTTATCAATTACTTTTAAATCGGGCAAACTATCATTACGGGGTGCAATGGGGTACAGTGGTGCTTCTGGGTATGCAGATACAGTTGCGCGGCTGTACTCAATCCCTACTCTTACGTCCACGTTCGTGCACCCTGGGCAAAGTGAGCAACCCATGTGCGAGATACGGTAACCAACCCGTGTGGAGCCATGGGTCACGGCTAATAGAGAGGGAGCTTTAGTGGAGCCACTCCGACATATTCGGTTTAAGGGTCCACTGAAGTCCGCAGCGTCTGTTCACCAGGAGGTGCGGCTGCAAGCGGGCGTCTGTCTTGGAGCAAGCGGCTCGCTATATAAACGAATTTAAAATATCAACCCCCAGCAATGGGTTGTGCGCAGGGCTTGGAACCCGCCACGTAAAAAACAACTTCCAATGAAAAGCAAAGCAAAGCCTCGGACAGGACCCCCCTTTTTAGATGACGACCACGGCAAACGTTTTAAGGACTATGATTTGAGGGCATGCACCTGGAATGTCCGAACCCTTAATTGGGAAGGTGCCTCTGCCCGGCTGGTTGATGTCCTCGGTAGAGCGAAGGCTGACATCACCGCCATCCAAGAAATGCGATGGACGGGGCAAGGGAGGAAAACGGTAGGCCCTTGCGACGTATACTACAGCTGCCATGTAAAGGAGCGCAAATTTGGTGTCGGATTTGTGGTGGGAGAGAGACTTCGCCGTAAAGTACTGTCGTTCACTCCGGTGGACGAACGTCTCGCCACAATCCGCATAAAGGGGAGATTCTTCAACATCTCCCTGATTTGCGCCCATGCCCCGACGGAAGAGAAGGACGATGGGACCAAAGATTGCTTCTACGAACTCCTGGAGCGCACGTTCGAACGCTGCCCCCAACACGATATAAAAATCGTGCTAGGCGATTTTAATGCCAAGGTGGGTAAGGAGGGCATCTTTGGTTCCACAGTCGGAAAATTCAGTCTCCACGAGGAAACGTCTGACAACGGATTGAGACTGATCGACTTCGCCGGGGCCCGAAACATGGTAGTTTGTAGTACCAGGTTCCAGCATAGGAGGATACATCAGGCTACGTGGCTGTCTCCAGATGGTAAGACACGAAACCAAATCGACCATGTTGTGATAGACGGAAGGCACGCTTCCAGTGTCCTAGATGTGCGCACGATCCGAGGAGCCAACATCGACTCGGACCATTATCTTGTCGCAGCCAAGATACGCACGCGCCTCTGCGCGTCAAAAAGCGTGCATAAAGGCACACAAGGAAAGCTCGACGTCGGAAAGTTGCAATCACAACAGACAGCCACGCACTTCGCTACTCGACTCGCACTCCTGCTCTCTGAGAGCTCTAATCAACACAGCGATATTTCAGAGCAATGGAACCACATCTCTTGCTCTTTACGTACCGCCGCTGAACAATCTATTGGTTTCCAGCGAGCCCGGAAAAATGACTGGTACGATGAGGAATGTCGCGTTGCCACGGAACGGAAAGATGCTGCCTACAGGGCCACGTTGCGATCGGGCGCAACGCGAGCCTTGCGGGAGAGATATCGTGAGTTGAAAAAGGAAGCGAGACGCATTTTTCGAGAGAAGAAGAGAAAGGCCGAAATGCGTGAGTGCGAAGAGCTTGAATTGCTGGCCGACAGGAAAAGCGCCCGAAAATTCTTTCAGAAAGTGCGACGACTAACAGAAGGTTTTAAGACCGGGGCGAATTCCTGTAAGAACGACAACGGCGACCTGGTAACTGACGTTCAGAATATACTTAGTTTATGGAGGGAGCACTTCTCCACACTACTTAGTGGTAGTGACAGAGACCACCTTGGAGAAGATGATGATCCCGAAACCCCAATCAATGACGACGGAATTCATATTCCGTTACCCGACTGCGATGAAATCCGTATAGCAATAGCACGGCTCAAGAACAACAAAGCGCCCGGAGTTGACGGGCTGCCAGCTGAGTTATTCAAATACGTTGGAGAATAGTTGGTAAAGCGCATGCACCAGCTTATCTGTAGAGTATGGTCGGACGAATGCATGCCTACTGATTGGAATCTAAGTGTACTTTGCCCAATCCATAAGAAGGGTGATACTGCAATTCGCGCCAACTATCGTGGTATCAGCCTTCTTAACATTGCATATAAGGTTCGGTCGAGCGTATTGTGTGAGAGACTAAAGCCCACCGTCAATGAACTGATTGGACCTTATCAGTGTGGCTTTAGACCTGGTAAATCTACTATCGACCAGATATTCACAGTGCGCCAGATCTTGGAAAAGACCCAAGAAAGAAGAATCGACACGCACCACCTTTTTGTCGACTTCAAAGCCGCTTTCGACAGCACAAAAAGAAGTTGCCTTTATGTCGCAATGTCTGAATTTGGTATCCCTGCAAAACTTATACGGCTATGTAAAATGACGTTGAGCAACACCACCAGCTCCGTCAGGATTGGGAAGGACCTCTCCGAGCCGTTTGATACCAAACGAGGTTTCAGACAGGGTGACTCTTTGTCGTGTGACTTTTTTAACCTTATGCTGGAGAAGATAATTCAAGCCGCAGAACTAAATCGGTCAGGCACTATCTTTTATAAGAGTGTGCAGCTGCTGGCGTACGCCGATGACATTGACATCATCGGCCTTAACAACCGCGCAGTTAGTTCTGCCTTCTCCAAACTGGATAGAGAAGCAAAGCGAATGGGTCTGGAGGTGAACGAGGGCAAGACGAAGTATCTCCTGTCATCAAATAAACAGTCGGCACATTCACGACTGGGATCAAACATCACTGTTGACAGTTATAACTTTGAAAAAGTAGAAGACTTCGTTTACTTAGGAACCAGCATTAACATCAATAATAATGTCAGCCTCGAAATCCAAAGGAGGATCACTCTTGCCAACAAGTGCTACTTCGGACTGAGTAGGCAACTGAGCAGTAAAGTCCTCTCTCGACGGACAAAAATTACGCTCTATAAGTCTCTCATTATGCCCGTCCTGATGTATGGCGCAGAAGCATGGACGATGAAGATATCTGATGAGAAGGCTCTGGGAGTGTTCGAGAGAAAGATTCTCCGAAAGATTTATGGGCCTTTACGCCTTTGCGATGGCGAATACCGTAGAAGATGGAACGATGAGCTGTACGAGCTTTATAACGACGTAGATATAGTGCAGGGAATTAAGATTCAGCGGCTTCGCTGGCTTGGTCATGTCGTTCGAATGGATGAAAGCGCCCCAGCTCTGAAAGTATTCGACGCGGTACCCGCCGGTGGTAGCAGAGGAAAAGGGAGGCCTCCTCTGCGTTGGAAAGACCAGGCGGTAAAGGACTTGGGTACGCTTGGTATTTCCAACTGGCGCCAGTTAGCGAAAGAGAGAAATAACTGGCGTGCTGTGCTAAGCTCGGCCAAAATCGCATAGGCGGTTATCGAGCCAATGAAAGAAGAAGAAACTATCATTACTGTTTTTAATTCTCTGTATCAAAGTCACATAATCTGGATCGAAAAAACAAGTAAATTCTAAATCAATCTCTGGACCTACTGCTTCTAAGCTGGCTATCTCGGTATCGTGAATGCGCGATAAGGCATCTGGTACAATGTGGTCTTTGCCTTTGCGGTGGGAAATTGTAAACTTATATGTTTGTAGACGAAAAATCCACCTGGCTAATCTACCGCTAACGTTCTTCTGTCGCAACAACCATAAGAGACTTGAATGGTCAGTAATAACTTCAAATTCTTGAAGTTCGAGATAACATCTGAACTTCTCAATGGCTAAAATTACAGCTAAACATTCCCTTTCCGACACACTATAATTTCTTTCGGCTTTAGACAGTTTTTTGGACATGAATGCTATAGGTCTTTCGTCCTTCTCTTCAGACAATTGCACAAGAACGGCGCCAATACCATAATCACTGGCATCGCAATGTAAGTAAAACTTCCTATTAAAATCAGCATTTTGCAATACAGGTGCAGAAGTTAACAGACACTTAAGTTTTTCTTGTGCAGCTTGTGCTTCTTTAGTCCAAACAAACTTTTTCTTTGTTGACAAAACTTCTGTTATTGGGTATGTGATTTCTGCGAAATTTTTTATAAATCTCCTGTACCATCCACACACTCCCAAAAATCCACGGACTTGCTTAAGGTTTTTTGGCGAGGGCCAAGACAATATGCAAGAAATTTTTTCGGGATCCGTGGAAATTCCACCACTTGCTATCACGTAACCTAAGTAGGTAATTTTTGTTACGCAGAACTGACTTTTCTTCAAGTTTAATGTAAGATTGGCTTTTCGAAATTGTTCTGCCAGTCGCACCAATACAGATAGGTGAGAGGAAAAACTTTCGGATACTATGCACATGTCGTCTAAATATCCAAACACGCAGTTTTGCAGGTCGGGAGGAATTAACGCATCCATGAGTCGGCACATCGTTGCCGGTGCGTTGCATAGTCCAAACGGCATGACCACAAATTGGTATAACGGTCGACCGGGTATCGTGAACGCGGTTAACTGGCGCGACTCCGGCGATCTGCCAATAGGCGTCTTTCAGGTCTAATTTGGTAATGATGTTAGCTTTTGGTAGGCGCGAAAAGATACCTTCAATGCTTTGCAGTGGATATGCATCCTTTTTCGTCACATCATTAACTTTTTGAGCATCCAAGCATAATCTAACCTTTCCGGGTTTTACCACTAATCGCATGGGCGAACTCCATTGTGAATAAGATAGCTCGATTACGCCTAGTATAATCATTCTATCTACTTCCTCAAACATTAATCTTTCTACGGACGGGCTAACCGGGTAGTATCTTTGTTTAACTGGTTTAGCACTTCCTACGTCAATGTGATGTTGGATCAAGCTAGTACGGCCTAAGCCTTGCTTTTCAAAAAAAAAAGTAATTTTACCCATTCTAATTGCTGGTTTTGGGTGTTTGTTAATTGGTAATTAATCGAACAATCTACCTTAGAATTTTCTAATGTTAGTGTACTGATTATCCCTGGCGCCAACTCGAAAATTCTCCAGAAGTCGATACCAAGAATAAGCCTTTGTGTAATCGATGGTATAATGTATAATTTTATATGTCTGTCTATATCTTTGTAGTGCATGTATTCTTTAAGGAAACCTTTAACGGGGTGTGCATTACTATCGGCTGTTTTTACATACGAATTAATGCGGTGAAATTCTGAATAATTAGAAAAATCTTTTTGTGCAAAATCGGATCCAATACAACTTACATTTGCAACAGTATCCAATAAAAATATCTCGCAAAAATTCAAAAATTTTACTTCCGCGTAACATCTAAGATCGGTGTTAGTATTAAAGATAGACGAAATTAACATCTTTCTATTTTTACGTCTTTCACCAAAAAACTTTCTCATTCGTAGTGTATTCCTCTTCGCATTCTTAACGTCCTCTTCGAAAATGATTTTTCTAGCGCTTAAGTAATTTTGCAATCGTTCATGGTTCGGTTTATAAGAGAAATGAGTAGCCTGGGAAGGGCCAAAAGTATTATCATGTTTATTCATAATCGGAGTAGTGTTTTCCTCTTTTATTTCAGGGGCATTCGGTTGTTGTTGAATGCACCCCGTTGGGAGTTTTCCGCTTTGCGCTTCGTACATTTTTCGCACTGCGGTTTGTAAACGTTCGGTGTTCCGCATCCATAGCAAAATATGCGTCGATCTACAAGACAATCTTCCCAAATATGTCCTTCCCTATCGCAGTTCCAACACTTCAACGTTTTGAGCGTCTCGTGGATAGCAGCAATAGTGGCTTGGGTACTACCAGACTCGACAAGTGAGCTTTCTTCACTTTCAAGAGAAAATACTTGTCTACGCCCACCTGTAGTAACGAGGGGTTTAGGTTGGCTAGATCTTCCACCCTGTTCATCTTTTAGTAGATTTTCGCGCATTTGACACAATTTTCTTAAATGTGCCACTAATAGGACAGGTACGTACAACAATTCGTGCCTTATTTCCGGTCGGAGATTACGAACAAGAATTTCGATCAACTCTTCTTCTGGAATGCTTCTACCTAGCCTATCTACAAGTAAACTAACTGCATCGTACAAGCTTTGGAAATACTCTCCTGGTTTTTGCTTCCGTGAACGTATCTGCTCTCGAAAATCGAAATCCGAACGAAAGTCTTTATATTGATAACGTAACGCTGTGCAGAATTCCTGCCAATCAATTATATCTACCTGTTTGTGGTACCTCCAATACCAATCTAAGGCTTTTCCTTTTAATAATAAGTGCAAATTTTTGCATAATGCATCAAAATCATTGTTTAATGTTTCCCTAGTTAACACTCTAATTCTGTATACAAATTCTTCCACAGTTAAATCGTCAAAAGTACCGTCGAACCTTGCGTTCCATTTTTGTATAATATTAGAAATCTTTGTTGGGTTAATGGAGGTGGTTAATGAACCTCCATTTGGCAAATTATTGTCCATGTTTTCATGGGCCGGACGGCTTTGATTACGCGTATTACCCTCGGTCAAATTCTAAGTTAAATTTAGCGAACGAAACATTCTTTGAACACTGTCTTCCACCATTTGTGAAATTCGGACATAATCAATACCGCTTTGACGATTGGCATTATTCCTTCTGTCACGATTTCGCGCTCGGCCAGAACTATTTCCGCTAATATGATTGGAAGCATTACCCGAGCTTAAGCTGATGTCCACGATCGGAATATTTAAACTGTTATTTAAAGATGGCGGTCCCGGTTCCTGTTCTATAAGTGGAGTCATATTTGGAGCCAAACTTCTTGCAACACTTCGCGTTACTTAAATATATGTTGGCACACAGTCATGCTACATGGTTGCGTATCCGTCATAGCGTTCGTGCAGACTAAACAATCGCTTACATCTGCATTTCTACATGCAACTGTAGGGGGGCTGTGTAAAAGTGACATAGTTTTATTTTAATTATTCTTCCTTATATGTGGCCATATTTAATGAAAGAAAACAACAACAAACAACATTTTAACGATCAACTGAAAACAGAAAAAAAAATATTTTGGGCTATGGTATTTAATACAACATTTTCTTTAAAGCTTAATTCCTTGTCTGACTTGCTCCTCTTTACCCGGACAGAACTTCGCATTAAACGCAAAATTTTGTATTTCCAGCGGAAAATCAATGGAAGATTAAAACAATTTCTATTAGCAAAAAAATGTGTGAGAAGATTTGAAGAAATAAATTCGTGCAAAATTCACTGAAAGTCAGAGAAAGGCTTAAACAAGAGGTTACCGGACGATGGTATTTACTCAGAGATAATTACTCGTATTCCACATTACGTTATATTAGTATTGACCAACCTCATAAATCCGCAGCGATATTTATACTTCTTTTGAAACCAAATGAGCTAATTGGGGCCTTGCTTATTAATCCGTATAACTGCAACTCTCTTGCAATATACACATGTTAAGGATGGTAATTAACAATAAAAATTTCTGTATGCGTGGGGCCCCACGTTGGGCGCCAAAAATTATGTAATGGTTAAGGAGATGTAGTCTTACAGTGATCTTTATAAGTTTAGATTCAGGCTGAGGTATCGCAAAGGATACCAACACGCGAAACGACGCCACTGATTCTGACTAACGACCTACCGGCGGATCGGGACCCATTTATAGGTGCCAGCTCTTAGCGGTTGGGTGAGTTCGTGGCCGAGGCCGAAGTCTCCACTACACATTTTATTAAAGAGTCCCTCCGGAAACTAAATAATAAGGATTAGAAAAAAAAACTCATCGAAAAGCAAAAAAAATATTTATTACTGTGAAACAAAAGAAACCAAAAAAAAAATAAACCCGAATTGAAGCTGGTTTTAATTGAATTCACTCGCGACGCTTTATGATGATATGCAACGCGCGGTCTTTACCCACCCTCCATGCCACTCCAGTAATGTTAGTAGAGGGCCCTTTTTATGTTGATGTTGTTGCTGTCCTATCTCATTAAGCCACAAGGAAAACTAAAATTTTATTTTCTAAACATTATAATTAACTTCTTCTTTTATTTACAAAAACTATTTTGCATTTAATCCATTATTTTATACTTTCATATAATACTTAAACTTTAGTAATTCAATTAAAAGGGGTTAAGGGCAGGCAAAAATGAAAATACTGGCAATTGAAGTTTAGCTAAATATGCATGAATAGATTTCATAATGCTTGCTAATATTATGCGTTTTTTTTTTTCTTTTTGATTGTTTGTTTTTACCAAACGGCATATGAAAAAATAAATCTAAAACATTGTGCAAGGCCATGGCAACTCTGAGAGGTAGTTGCAAGAGAGTCGTGCGCGTACGAGCATACAAGATATACAAGCGGTCACGGAATTCTATTAATAATATATAAACTTTGTAAAATTAAACGTTATATGAATTAAAACGTGTTGCAATTATAAAATGTAAGTCTGAGTGTTTCAATTAACTATCGGCGATCCTTTCAATTGTAATTACCCAGGAGTAAGCATCAGCATATATGTATGTAGTTATGAAAAACTTTATTCGGCTGGCAAAGCAAAAGCAATTCAGGCAAAAATGTGTTTCTTTTGGTGCGCACCATAAAACCAGATCCAAGGCTTTGCGCTTACTAAATTCCATTGCTATGCAAGAAATGCTCGATACCTGTGTTGGCTTTTGCATAGCCGATCGCGTCACCAACAACCACAAGCACTTGTCAAATTAATTATATGTTTGAGTACTTACATTTTTTACTGCTGTCCGCTGAAAGGCCTTCCAACGACGCGTAGGTAGCTAAGCTGATAACACGAAGCAAATGCAAAAGATGCTATGTATGATAAGTATACCTGTAGGATGTTGTTGTCGCTTCCCGCTTATTTTTTTGTTTGACTTATGTTCGCTCGTGGGTGTTCATGCACAGTGAGCCGAACAAGGACAATAATTACTAAATTAATTTTTTTTTCTCAACTTATTGACGTAATTATAAATTTACAAAGTAACCTGCTCCTTATTAATTATGTTGAAAGGTTATCGGTAAATGCAGTTTTATGGTGATTACACATTTTACCGTCATTACATGGTCGATATGACTTTTATTCTGACTTCATAATTATTAATTACTTATGATTATTAGTATTATTAATATTGTTTCTATCTCCTCCTAATGATCTTTGTGGTGCGGCTAATGGGCAGGCAATCATGCGAATTTTTCGTAATTTCGTAGATACCAGTTTTGGGCATGGGCAAGTAACGAAATGGCCCAATCGAAATCTGCTCGAAACAAAAACAAAAAAAACCACATGGATGGCTAGGTATCGAACTATATAGATAGATACTATGCAAAAACACGGAACAGCGTGGAGGCGGCAAATAAGGTATTGTAAGCGGTGTTTTCCGTTTGGGGCAGCCAGTGGAAGCGTCGGAGGATGCTGGTTGTGGCTCCGGGATCTTTATACCCAGCAGCGCTTAGGCATAACCAACCTCGTCCTTGGTGGCTGCTAAGTCACGTGGGCGTGATGTAAAGTTCCTAAGTTTCTGTGCGTGGGGCATTCCGCGTTAAGAAATCAACGCAGCAGGATCTCAGGTGTCTGGCCGAGGATATTAACGTATCTCGGCGACGTTAAAAATTAAGCGCGTGACAAGCTTTTTGTTATTTTATTGGTTTTATTTTGTTAAACTTTTCGCGTTAACTTCGTTAATGTTTTTTTTTTTTTTTTTTTTCTTTTTTTTGGTTAGTTTTGCGGATCGCGCTTTCAATAAAAAGTAAATTTACGGAACCCAAAAAAATAGTTTCCAAACTAAATTGGCTTTTACTTGCGCGCGATGACTTCCCGTTTCGTAGAAATAAATTGATTGCTCTTATCACTCCTCAACATCAACTTACTCGGCCGACGACTTAAACGGAAAAAGGATCCTAGCACCTGCAGGCGAATCTTCCAAGCCTCTGGCTATCATTTGACAGCTTCTTACGAATGACTGAAGTACAGAACTGTCAAAGACTGCAACAGAATTAATCAAATCCGGACTAAGTGATAGTGAGTGGAAGCGGTTGGTGTCTTAGCTTAATGCGCGTAAAATATCGCATGATATAATTATAATATAATTTTTTTTTTTTTTTTTTTTTTTTTTCCAGATGCATAAAAATTGCATTAATTATAGGAACGACAACTTTATAGCAAAATTATTCTTAGCAGAATAAAATAGGAACTTGGACCATTACAAACCCCAGCAAACAATCCAGCTAAATAAATAAGTTTTGCTTAAATAACTTTTTTCAATTCACTCAGTGGGCTCTGAGCAATTTTAATTATTATGGGCCGTTTGCACAATCTCTGGTTAAAATTACCGGCGGTTAGCAACAACTGAGCTTACTATTCAGCGCTTGCTTATCTGACGGATGGTCTAACCGGCGCTTTTAGTTTCGGTTAAGCGCCTAACCGGAGATGGGGCAAACGGCCCTAAGTATCGAAGCGAATGTGAACAAACGAAGATATCGAAAAAATCGATAGTTTGTACAGGGAATGATCTCGATATTTTGTTTGATTATTTCTTGTTTTTACTTCGTGTCACTTTTTAGATATTTGCATTCTTTTAAAATTGTTAGCAATAATTATTATGCCAAGCGATCGTAAATCGCTATTAATTATTTTCACTCGAATATTCAAGTTTGAAGGACCGATAATTCGCGTTAGTGATTTTGTGTGTATCTATGTATGTATGTGCATGCATATATGTATGTATGTATAAATGCTGGGGTCGAATCGTCAAAGTCGTGAACAAGCAACTCGTCACGGAAAAATGCGAATATCGAATTGTCACCATCGTGAAAGTACTCGTTTGATCGTAAATCGGTATGAAGGCACTGGTGAACGAGTGACTGAACGTACTCGTCCGTTTTAACTGTCATTCGTACACAAACTTCCTATCGAAAAGAAGTTAAGTTTAAGCAAATTTTTAAAATGTAAATATATTGAATTTATTTGTGTTAAATGTACAATATTTTAACTCTTTTTATTAATAAAGGGCAAACTATCACAAATTAAACCAGTTGCAAAAGGATTTGATGGCACAGTTTATGAGTGAACATCCGGATTTAACGAAAAATGTATTGCCAAATTGCGCGCAGGGGAAAATTACATCCAAAAGACTTTGGGAAGAGCTTACAAAAAAGTTAAACGCTGCAGCACCACCAACGAAAGACGCGAAGTTGTGGAAAAAAGTGTGTTTATGGTATTTTTATTTAAAACAAATGTTACAATGTTTTTAATTTTAGGCTTTTCCTGATCAAAAATATAATGCCAAAAAGAAGCTTTGCTTCAATAAAGCCTCAAAGCAACTCTCAGGTGGAGGACCATTTTATGAGAAATCGCTAACTTCAGCTGAGGAACTTCTGGTCGAGGCAGCTGGATTAGAGGCTTGCGTTGAAGGAAATAACTCGGTTCCGGAGTTTGGGAATGTCATATCACCATTTGCTCTCTCAAATATAAGTGAATCAAGTTCAAGTGGAAGCGATGTTGCCAGTACTTCAGTCACCATCTGCACAACTGCCCGTAAGACTCCAAGTAGTCGGACGCCCAGAATAACACGTCCAAACGATTCAAAAAAACGAAAGCATGGGCATTAAGTTTGAAGACTGCTTGAATTAAATGAGAAGCAGCTGGAAATTTCTCACAGGCGGTTAGAAATAAACGAGCGAATGCTGAAAATCAAAGAGCAGAAGCGCCGAATTCAGAATGCTTCCAGGGAGGTTGACTATGAGATAAAATGTTTATAGCTCGTATCTCTGAAGGGCAATGCCCGCAGATGAGTTTTTACTCTAAATGTGATACTGGAGAGTTTTTGAATTAAATATTTTTTTTTTATAAATTATAAATTTTTAAGTTCCTTTTATATACAATCAGTTAGTTATTTGAATATAACTATAACATATGTGCCTTACAAAGAGTGATCTCATTAAATGAATTAATAAAAACCAACAAATATTAACAAAACATTTATTTCAGGTTGATTAAATTACTTATTTGGTTAAATATATTCTTACGTTCTATTTGGTAAAATTAACATCAGTTTAAGAGCGAATGTTTAATTTGATCTCTTATAGTTTGCCCGATTCTACTTAGATGGCCTATTTCAACATCAACATAACGTTCACTTTCAGCTTCACAATTTGTAATGCTGCGTTCTTCCAGAACCCTTCTCTGGTTTGAACTTTTCCATACAAAGGAATCATGGGCCGCACCTCCATACTGACAGTTGATCGCCAGAATTTTGTAACGATGATCACAAATCTGCCACAGGATTCTATATTAGTAAAAAAATATCTATTGAAATATGTGCTCATCCTTCGTTGGCTTCTGTAATCCAATGTGTGTACCGTCTATACATCCAACAACTAAAAATTACAAAATATGTTTACATAGCAGCTCATTCTTCAACTTGTATTTACCTCCGGGGATTCTATATTTGTCCACAAACCACTCCTTGCACCTTTGTGAATCCTCTAGGTCAAATCGTATAAATTCCGAGCACAATTTGTTTTCCATTTCCAAAAGTATCTCGGACCTCAACTTGGATATGGTAGTTTGGCACATTCCAATCAAATAATCGCTGCCAATAGTGTGTTGATATCCGCCACTCCTAAGGAGCGAAAGAGTTGCAGCTAATTGCAGAACTGAAGGAACAGCTTTTGTATCCCGACTTTTGAAATTGATTTTCGTGAGGACATAATTGAACGCCTCCTTGTTCGGCCGAAATCGTTTAATGAATCTGCAAAATTGGAAATGTATACAGATGTTGATTTTTGTATGTACATAAACGCATGCGTAAGCATTACTTGACAGTGCCAGCGGATTGCTTCTATCTCGTTATTGTTTGCGCACAATTTTCTCATCATTTTCGCTTTCGCTTGAGCTTAAATTAAATAAAAAATTAGGGTGCATCGTCGTTTTGCACATTGTTTTTATTTATTCTCTCCTTAATTTGACATTTAAAAGTCAATTGTAACTTCCGAATATGAAAAAGAAGAGGAAAGCAATCGATAACAAATCTAACAATTTCGATTCGTTCGCTTTCGAATGTAACAATACGATATTGTCATTCGATGATCGAATAACTTAATTTGTGTTCGTACGATTGATAACCCGTTCACGCTGTGCCAATTCGACTCCTGGTTGCAGTGCCCTAAGCGATGACGAAAATGAATTTTGCCACTGGGTCACAAATATTTATTTTTACAACAGAATTGACGTACTAGAAATTTAACGCTTAGAACACCTACCACTGCACAAGCTTTGGAGTATAACTGGCCTGAGATGAAAATTTTTATTAATGATGACACACAAAATCACCCGAGCACTTATTTACATATATTCTATTATATATTAAATTCACCGGGTTGTTGCATGCAGTGACTTTGTGAACGATATATGAGATTCTATTTTTCCAAGTGCTGTGCTTTGAAAAAGTTAATTGTTGAAAAATGTGTTTGATAGTCGAATTTTCTTTAAAGCGCAAGATATCAATTTCACGCTTGGTTTTAGAAATCTTGGAAACTCGCTATATTGACATTTCCGCAATTAAAAAATATGGAATTAGAAAGCACTAACAACACGCACTTTATGTGGATTTCGATATTTAATGGCGCCAACCGAAACTGCACTTATTAAATTTTGTAATAGCACCACAAAGTCGTTGTACAAATATAAGTTTTTTGATATTTTTGTCTCGCGAAATCACTTACATATATATGACAAACAAATTGAAGTCAAACCACATACCTTTCAAATTTTATGTTGTATTTAGTTATGTATTAGTATGGATGAGGGTGTCCAATTTGCTGATGTATGTCTGTCCAAATACTCCTTGAGTCGACATTTGAGTTTTACTTGCAATTTCGGCATTTTCCTTTGGTGTTGGTAAAATCTGCGGCGGGAATAATTATGATGAGACCGTTATGTGAAAACCGTTGGTTCCTTTCCAACGGCGACGAAGGACCATGGACGAAACTGTCGCAATTTCCTTGGTCTCGTGGGCAGTCCGTTTTTAAATAAAAAGATAAATAATTCGTATGTAATATGACGAATGGTCAAATTTGTATATTTATTGAGGGTGCAATGCACTGCGACCGATGGGTCTATTGTGCCCTCCACGGCTCTGATCATAGCACCTCCGTCAGCCTCAGCACCTCCAGGAAATCCAGAATGGTTGCCGGGGACAGATAGTGTATGAATTGCTCCTGCGGCCATGGCCGTCCTAGGGCGATCCCCCTTCTGCGAGCCACTGCATCACACTCTAAGAGTAGATGCTGTGGTGTTTCTTTCCCTGCGTCGCAGAAGCGACAAAGGTCACCTGACCAGATTTCCAGTCTATGCAGGTGGCCTCTTAGTTTGCAGTGGCCTGTCAGGAAGCCTGTAATGATTCTTAGTTTCTCCTTGGGCAGATTCATTAGCAACCTGTGTCTTCTGAGGTTGTATCCCCCAAGGAGAGACTTGGCCTGTCTGAGGGCTGCTAGGTTACTCCATTGTTGACTCCTCAGTCTGATAGTATCCTTCCTTATCATCTCTTTAATCGTGCTGTGCTAGCAGGTCAGCAGTTTCGTTTCCAGCCACCCATTTGTGACCTGATACCCAGAGGAGTTGAATCCGGTTCTTTACCGCCAGGGCGTTTAGCCTGTAAAAACACTCGATGAACAACGATGAGTTTATTTCATAGGAGGAGAGAGCCCTGAGCGCGGGCTGGCTATCGCTCGGAATGAAATCGTCTAGTTGCAGTATTTTCTTCTCGTGTTTATCTCAGCGCACACACTGATGGCGAGGACATCCGCCTGGAAGATGCTTGGGTAGGCCCCCAAAAGAACCGAGATATCGGATCTGGGGCCGTGGACGCCTGCCCCAATACCCTCAGGGGTCCTGGAGCCATCAGTATACCAATGCAGAGTACTTTTCCGGATGTGGTTATCCAGAATGGAGTCACTCCAGGTAGTCTTGCTATGAATCTCCACTTCGAACTTTCTATCAAATTTTATCTCTTTGTGAATCTCTTGGGGAACCTTACCAGACGAGGTTCAAGTATATCCCTAACTTTGAACGACATCATCTTTCCCCTGCCGAAACCTTCCTTAGAGAAGTTCATTAGGGTTCGCTTAGCCACATGGTCAATGGTGATATGCTGTAGCTCGAGCTCCAGAATCACCTCCAGCGCTGCTGTTGGGCACGTGCACATCGCTCCCATAATGCACACACACGCTAGCCGTTGCAGCTTGGTAAGAGTTTGTCTCACTGTAGACAGGGCGACCCTGGAACCCCAAGCCACCGCCCCATAGGTGACCATTGGCCTCACTATCATAGTGTACATCCACCGCAGGATTTTGGGGCTGCAGCCCCATGATTTACCCGCTAGTCGTGTGCACACCATCAGAGCTCTCCTAGCCCTGGAGACGGCCGCATCGACATGAGCCTTCCACAGAAGCTTAGAATCTAGGATGAGACCCAGATATTTCACCTCTGTGGTGACTTCGACCGCGACCCCCCCCCAGGGCTATGACTCTGCTACAGAGTAGTTTTCTCTTCCTGGTAAAGGGAACGATAGCAGGTTTGGCAGGTTTAATATTTAATCCTTCCTCCATGCACCATTTCCTTGCCAGGTTAAGCCATCTTTGCCCCCTGCGAGGGCGGGCACCTTGGCGTGGTGCAGGGGCTTAGGCGTTTCCCACCTGGAGCCGTGTATGGAGCGGAGTGACGATGTTTAATTGTTTATCTATCTCCATGCCGGCTTCAAGTGGGAGCGCCGACCAAGAACCGCCACCTCCTAATCCAGGGTGTAATGCGACACCGTGCCCATTGGAAGGTTTGCAGCCAGGAGGGCAACAACCGGCTGTATTCACACGGCGCCTCCTCGACACCGGGCCGCATCGAGGAGTAACTGGGCCTTACCGCGCTACGGGGCGCTGGCGTGGTGGACCATCAGAGATCCCCTCTTTAAATTTTTGACCGCTGAGCTTTGCTTAGGCCGAGCTGGCGGTCGTACGAATAAGATGAATACAACAAACAAAAAACAACAACAAAAACAACAACAGCAAAAGCAGCATAACAGCAAGCTTCAGCAAGCGCATAGTGGCAGCAGCGGTGTTCCTACGGCGGGCAGCGGCGCGAACGTGCCTCAGGCGTCAACGAGAAGAGGCAGCTTCATGGAGCGCCTAACAGATCAGGAGGCTGCCCAATTCATTGAGCATGCAAGAGACGATGATGAGGCGCCTAGAACCAGCGCATGCAAGCGCAAGTAAACTGCTCTAAGCGGAGGTAAGGAAGGGTGTGAAGGTGAGTCAACCGGTGTGAACCTAACCGCCCGAGTAGATCGGTCGCAAAGCCGACCCGGTACTTTCTGCTCTTCTAATTTCAGAGAGAGCGAAGCGAGAGAGAGCCCTAGCAGACAACGTGCACCCAGCAGGCACCGCCCGGACCGCAACCGGTCAAAAAGCCGGCGTAGGTCCAGGAGTGAGTTGCGCTCGGGTAGCGATCAGCGGCAGAAATCGCCAGGCAGGTGGGAAAGGTCACGCAGCCGCTCTGGCTCGCGGACATCCCAAGCAGCAGGGTGGCAGCAGCAGAGGAGAAAGCACCGAAGGGCGATACTACCTCCACTTCCCCCCCCGGGGCCAACCGGGGGCCCTCGATGACCGTAACCGCAAGGGGTTGAGCGGGGCCGGGGCGAAGTGGTACATCCGCTATCTTGAGCAGGGGAAAACCCCAGAAGAAGCTCGGGCCATGGCAGGTGTTCGCATGGAGTTCGAAAAAGAAGAGCGAGAGCGCAGGGACCGCAAGCGCACGCGAGAGCCACCCGTGCACGCCATTGAGCGGGCGAGAGGGCCAAGCATCAACTCCGGTGTAACCGCACCTGCTAATAAGCAGAGAAGCGGGGAACAACCCACTGGGTACCAACGACCTGCGCCCGCAGAAATGCGGAGAAGCAGCCTTTAGCTGAGCCCGCTATTAAGCGCGGCAGTGAGCTGATTACTCCTCCAGAGCAACCATCCAGCAAGAGACAACGTGAGCAACCGCCACCTCCCGACACGGCGTCAGGTAGTCAGGGAGGCCAGATGGGGGAGGGGCGGCCGCAGGGCTCTCAGCAGTCCAGCTACTCGGCAGCCCTGAGGGGCATCCGGGTGGCTGTGCTGCTGAGAGATTACCCAGCGGCGGCCCTCAACTCAAACGACCTCACAAAGCTGCAGGACGCCATTGTACACGAAGTCTTTAAGGGAGCGTCCTTTCCCTTATCATTCTACGGGGTGTATTTCCGGTCGGGAATGCTCCTCGTGGACTGTAAGGATGACAGGACGGTAGGGTTGGCTAACCGAGAAAGCCGGCGAACTGGAAAGGTGGAAGGGGCCGGTGATGTGCGTGAAGAGGGGGGATCAGATTCCTCTACTGCACAACGTTTCGGTCTTCCTACCAAGAAGTGCCGATGAAACAGCGGAGTACGCGCTTCAGCTGCTGAAGACCCAAAACGAGGGCATTCACTCCTCAGTATGGAGGGTAATTTCCAGCAGCTCCGAATACGGCGGGCTGAGATTAAATCTGGGAATAGACGATGGGTCTTACCTTGCCATCAAAAGGGCAGGCTTCATCCTGCACTACAGGTTCGGCATGGTTGTGGTGAGGCCGTGGAGGAGAGAACCTCCCGGCAACAAAGAGCCTAAAGCCCAGGGTTCTTTGGACTCTGGTGCCAAGGGCGTTGCCATTACTCCCGCGACTGTGCCCCCTGCAAACGCGCCAGTGCAAGGCACCCAGTCAAGTCCAAAGGATGCAGACAAAGACAGCAGCCGGGAAATAAACATTCCCGATTCCGAGGAGCTCCTAGAGGAGCTTGATCTGAGGCGACTCGAGCTGGACGGGGTCAGCGAGGGCGATATACTGCTCTCGGACCTCGAGGAGCCAGTGCTATGAGCAATGCAGCGTTGTCAGTAGCCCAGGTCAACCTCCACCACGCAGTGGCCGCTTCGGCAGTCATCGCAAGGAGGTTTACTACGGACGACCTGGGCATTATACTGATACAAGAGCCGTGGGTCTTCAGGGGCCAGGTAAGAGGCCTGAACCACAGGAGTAACAAGGTAATTTGGGATATCTCCTGTGACAGGCCAAGAGCATGTGTAGTGCTAAATTACAACATTAAACACTTCTGCATTACAGAGTTTTTAACACAAGACCTGGTGGCGGTGCAGGCGACGGTGATGGTAGGCGAACAGACTACGGACGTCGTCTTCGCTGCTGCATATTGCCCGGGGGACGACACCAACGTGCCTCCCCTTGAAGTACAGCAGCTGGTGGGGCACTGCAGACGCAGAAGGCTTCCGCTAGTTCTTAGCTGCGATGCGAACGCCCACAACGTGGAGTGGGGCAGCACAGATACCAACCCCCGCGGTGAGTGCCTCTTAGAGTATATATTAAGGGAGAACTTAGGTATCCACAACGTTGGACATACTCCAACGTTTGTGACCAGAGTAAGACAAGAAGTACTGGATGTCACCCTTGGCAACGATTTGGCCAATCCCTTGATTTCGGGGTGGCGGGTCTCATCGGAACCCTCCCTCTCGGATCACAGGATCATCCAATTCGAGCTAAGGGCGAGGACCAAGGTAGAAGCAATCAGACGCAACCCCAGAAGAACTAACTGGGCTTTGTATCACGAGCATTTAGAATTGAACCTAGCAAACATTGAGCGTAACAATAAGAGAACAAGCTGTATGGAGTTAGAAAGCAGGGTCAGTGGTCTGAACGGCGCCATTACGGACGCCTTTCACTCTAGCTGTCCCGAGACGAGGCCGGGAGGTAAAACCCAACCTGGCGGGTGGTCTCGGGAGCTCTCGGCGCTCCGCAAGGAAGTGCGAAGGCTTTACAACAGAGCCAGGCGCACGGGGCGCTGGGAAGAGTATTCGACATGCCTAACGAAGTACAGCAAAGAAATCAGAAAATCAAAGCGTAGCAGTTTCAGAAAATTCTGTGAGAGCATTAGCTCGACTCCTGCGGCTGCCAGGCTGCATAGAGCCTTAGCAAAGGACAATCCGGGGACTATAATGGCCATCAAAAGGTCCGACGGGTCCTACACTGGTAACGAGAGGGAAAGGGCCCTCGCTCTACTTTCGGCCCACTTCGCTGGTGCTGTCGGAATCCCACCCGCGGCTGGACACTGTGAGTCGCGTCCAAGTTCGGCCGATTAGAAAGTAGCCAGGAGTCTGTTTACGTACAACTCGGTCGGCTGGGCTCTGGACACTTTTGAACAGTTCAAGGCCCCGGGGGTAGACGGCATCAGCCCGGTGCTGCTGATGCTGGGCGGAAAACTGCTTCTTCCCTACCTCGTAAGAATAATAAGAGATAGCTTAGCGCTGGCACACATTCCAGCGGTATGGCAAAGAGCCAGGGTAGTTTTCATACCGAAGGTGGGCAGAAGAGACATGTCCTCAGCGAAATCTTTCAGGCCGATCAGTCTTACCTCCTTCATGTTGAAGGCTATGGAGAAGGTGATTGACCTGGAAATAAGAGCCAACGTTCTCGGGGATGCACCGTTACATCCGGAACAACATGCCTACAGAGTCGGCCGCTCGACGGAAACGGCTTTGTATGCATTGACCACGGACATTCGGGACGCTCTGGAGAATGGAGAAACAGTGCTCTGTGCCTTCCTCGATATCGAGGGGGCCTTCGATAACACCTCGCATGCAGTGGTGAACAGAGCCTTGGAGCAAAGGGGAGTGCAGCCCACTATTCGTAACTGGATAAATAGGCTGCTAGAGACCAGAATAGCCGAAGTTGATACTGGCGAAGATACAGTTCAGCTACAGACGACCAAAGGATGCCAACAGGGCGGGGTACTATCCGCTTCTGTGGAGCCTAGTGGTGGATGACCTCCTGCATATTCTCACCAGTATACGCGGATGACATAGTGATAATTGCAAGGGGTAAATTCGTGAGCACCCTCTTTGACATAGTGCAAAGAGGACTGAACCTGGCAAGGAAATGGTGCTTGGAGGTAGGACTGAATATCAATCCTGCCAAAACGGCCATCGTTCCCTTTACCAGAAAGAGAAAATTACTAGGTAGTAGAGTTATAGCTCTGGAGGGGTCGCGGTCGAGGTCACCACGGAAGTGAAATATCTGGGTCTCATCTTAGATTCTAAGCTTCTGTGGAAGGCTCATGTCGATGCTGCCGTCTCCAGGGCTAGGAGAGCATTAATGGTGTGCAGACGACTCGCAGTAAAGTCCTAGGGCTGCAGCCCTAGAATACTGCGGTGGATGTACATCATGATAGTGAGACCCATGGTCACCTATGGTGCAGTGGCTTGGGGATCCAGAAGTGCCCTGACCTCGGTTAGACAATCTATTACCAGGCTACAGCGCTTGGCGGGCGTGTGCATTACCGGAGCGATGCGCACGTGCCCGACAGCTGCGGTGAAGGTGATTCTGGAACATGAGCCGCTGCACGTCACCATCGACCATGTGGCTAAGCGAACCCTGATGAACTTCTCAAAAGAAGGTTTCGGCAGGGGTAAGTTGATGTCGTCCAAAGCAAGGGAGAGACTAGAACCTCAGCTGCCTCTCTTGGGCTTCCCCGGAGATGAGATTCATAAAAAGATAAGGTTTGACAGAAAGTTTGGAGTGGAAATATATAGCAAGGCTACCTGGAGTGCATCCATACCGGACAACCACGTCCAGAGAAGCACCCTACAATGGTACACTGATGGCTCCAGGACCCCCGAAGGTATTGGAGCGGGTGTCCATGGTCCCAGATCCAGCATCTCGGTTCCATTGGGGGCCTACCCAAGCATCTTCCAAGCGGAGGTCTTTGCCATCAGTGAATGCGCTGAGATTAACCTGAGAAGAAATTACCACGGTGAGACCATTCTCATATCAAGCGACAGCCAGGCCGCGCTCAAAGCCCTCTCCTCCTATGAAATAAAATCGTCATTAGTAATGGAGTGCTTTGAGAGACTGAATGCCCTGGCGGAGAGGAACCGAATCCAACTCCTCTGGGTACCAGGACATAGAGGGGTTGGTGGCAACGAAGAAGCCGATCGCCTAGCCAGGACAGCAGCCTCAGCTACTCCGGTTGGACCAGAGCCGATCCTGGCTGTAGGTCCCAGCACTGTGAGAGAAATGCTGAGGGATGAAACTAACAGACTGCGAAACCAACAATGGCGCAATATAGCAGGCCTTAGACAGGCAAAGTCTCTCCTTGGGGGATACATTATGAAAAGGCACAGGTTGCTGATGAGCCTCCCCAAAGAGAAACTAAGAATCATGACAGGAATTCTGACGGGTCATTGCAGATTAAGGGGCCACCTACGCAAGCTAGGGATCTGGTCAAGCGACCTCTGTCGCTTCTGTGACTTAGAAACAGAAACCCCGCAGCATCTACTCATGGAGTGCGTTGCTGTGGCGCGCAGAAGAGGCACGGCCTTTGGACGGCCGTGGCCGGATGAGCAACACTTACACTCATTACCCCCGACAACCATATTGGCTTTCTAGAGGTGCTGGGGCTTATGGAAGTACTGTGATATGAGCCGTAGATGGCACAGTAGACCCATCGGTCGCAGTGCATTCCTCTCATTTATAATCTAATCTAATCTAAGCCATCTTTGCACTAGTCAAAGAGGATGCTCACGAACTTGCCTCTTGCAATTATCACCAGGTCATCCGCATAACCCTGGCAGCGGGTGTCGTTGTTGGTGAGAATGTGAAGGAGCTCGTCCACCACTAAGCTCCACAAAAGTGGGGATAGTACCCCTCCTTGCGGGCATCCTTAGGTTGTCTGCAGTTGAACTGTGCCTTCGCCAGTGTCAACTTCGGCTAATCTGCTCTCTAGCAGACTCTTTATCCATTTACGAATAGTAAGCTGCACGTTTTTCTGCTCCAGGGCTCTGTCCACGACTGTATGCGAGGTGTTGTCGAAGGCCCCCTCGATGTCTAGGAAGACACAGAGCACTGTTTCTCCGCTCTCGAAAGCGTCCCGAATGTCCGAGTTCAGCGCATACAGAGCCGTTTCCGTCGAGCGGCCGACCCTATAGGCATGTTGATCCGGATGCAACGGTGAAGCCGTAAGAGCGTTTGATCTTATCTCCAGGTCGATCACCTTTTCCATTGTCTTCAAAACGAAGGAGGTGAGACTGATCGGCCTGAAGGATTTTGCAGAGGATAGATCTCTTCTACCCACCTTTGGGATGCAAATAACCCGAGCCCTTTGCCATATCTCGGGAATGTGGGCCAGCGCCAGGCTGTCCCTCATAATGTTAACGAGATACGGAAAAAGGAGTTCCCCGTCCCGCTAAGCAGAACCGGACTGATGCCATCCACCCCGGGGCCTTAAACTGTTCAAACGAGTCCAGAGCCAAATCGATTGATCTGTAGGTGAATAAGCTTCTAGCTACCTTCCCATCATTCGAAGTCGGACACTATTTTCCCACTACCTACACTTCTCCACCAATGAATAACTCAGCTGGCAGTCCGTCAACTCCGGGCGCTTTGTTGTTCTTTAGCTGTGCTATTCTATACGGATTTCATCGCAGTCGGGTAACGGAACATGAATTCCGTCGTCATTGATTGAGGTATCGGGATCATCATCTTCCCCAAAGTGGTCTCTGCCACTACCACTAAGTAGTGTGAAGAAGTGCTCCCTCCATAAACTAAGTATATTCTGAACGTCAGTCACCAGGTCGCCATTGTCGTTCTTACAGGAATTCGCCCCGTTATTAAAACCTTCTGTTAGCCGTCGTACCTTCTGAAATAATTTTCGTGCTCTTTTCCTGTCGGGCAGCATTTCAAGCTCTTCACACTCATGCATTTCGGCCTTTCTCTTCTTCTCTCTAAAAATGCGTCTCGCTTCCTTCTTCAACTCACGATATCTCTCCCGCAAGGCGCGCGTTGCGCCCGATCGTAACGTGGTCCTGTAGGCAGCATCTTTCCCTTCCTTGGCAACGCGACAGTTCTCATCGTAGCAGTCATTTTTCCGGGCTCGCTGAAAACCAATAGATTGTTCAGCGGCGGTACATAAAGAGTAAGAGATGTGGTTCCATTGCTCTGAAATATCGCTGTGTTGATAAGAGCTCTAAGAGAGCAAGAGTACGAGTCGAGTGGCGAATTGCGTGGCTGTCTGTTGTGATTGCAACTTTTCGACGTCGAGCTTTCCTTGTGTGCCTTTCCGCACGCTTTTTGACGCACAGAGGCGCGTGCGTATCTTGGCAGCGACAAGATAATGGTACGAGTCGATGTTGGCTCCTCTAATCGTGCACACATCTAGGACACTGGAAGCGTGCCTTCCGTGTATCATTTGGTTTCGTGTCTTACCATCTGGAGACAGCCACGTAGCCTGATGTATGCTCCTATGCTGGAACCTGGTACTACAGAGTTCGTAGAAGCAATTTTTGGTCCCATCGTCCTTCTCTTCCGTCGGAGCATGGGCGCAAATCAGGGAGATGTTGAAGAATCTCGCCTTTATGCGGATTGTGGCGAGACGTTCGACCACCAAATCCGACACCAAATTTGCGCTCCTTTATATGGCAGCTGTAGTATACGTCGCAAGGGCCTACCGTTATCCTCCCTTGCCCCGTCCATCGCATTTTTGGATGGCGGTGATGTCAGATTTCGCTCTGCCGAGGACATCAACCAGCCGGGCAGAGGCACCTTCCCAATTAAGTGTTCGGACATTCCAGGTGCATGCCCTCAAATCATGGTCCTTAAAACGTTTGCCGTGGTCGTCATCTAAAAAGGGGGTTCTGTCCGAGGCTTTGCTTTACTTTTCATTGGAAGTTGTTTTTTTACGTGGCGGGTTCCAAGTCCTGCGCACAACCCATTGCTGGGGGTTGAAATTTAAATTCGTTTATATAGCGAGCCGCTTGCTCCAAGACAGACGCCCGCTTTCAGCCGCACCTTCTGGTGAACAGACGCTGCGGACATTAGTGGACCCTTAAACCGAACATATGGGAGTGGCTCCACTAAAGCTCCCTCTCTATTAGCCGTGACCCATGGCTCCACACGGGTTGGTTACCGTTTCTCGCACATGGGTTGCTCACGTTGCCCAGGGTGCACGAACGTGGACGTAAGAGTAGGGATTGATTACAGCCGTGTTACTATAACCGCATACCCAGAAGCACCACTGTACCCCATTGCACCCCCTGGGAGGACACGCCGTCTACGTAATCCTCCATAGCCGTGCAGTACTTCAGCATATCATATACATCTTTCTTTTTAATGTCCTTATTGGTATGCGTTTGACTTTTGTTTCTACAGCTTTGAGGTTGTGGACTAAGTCTTCATCATCCTCTGGCTCGTCCTGCGGTTTTCGGCTTGCTACCAGCTCTTTGAATACATGGACGGCTTTTGTTAGCAACTCCTGTGCATCATATTGTTTTCGCATTGCCCCGGCAGTGCTTTGTATCTGTCCAACGCATCAGTGGACACCTCCTCACCACAAACTTCATATATGCTCTCGTTCAGTATGTTACTGCTGATGTGAGTTCTGGAAGTGATTACAAAATAGTTGGTTTGTAAATTTAATTAAAAAGAAAATTATATATAGCCGGTTTCACATTTCAGTTCCACAATGTGATTTTAAAAATTTCCTGTGAAAGTGAATTAGTGTGCTCCCAATTTCACAAATTTCTTCGCATATAAGGTCATCCCTGTCACACATATCGGTTATCGTTGTTGGTGGCAATTCACAAGCAGCTGTTCTTGAAATTTCCCTTTCGGATTCTGCTATGTATGCTCTTTTAAGGAGTCTTCAGCAAAACACTAAAAAATACGCATATTTCAATGAATAAATAATACAGAAATGTCATAAATGGCTTCTAGAAACATCAAAGAATATTTAAAAAATTATTCCAGTCGAAAATAATTAAATATTCATTTACTTTTCATATCATATACAACCAAGCATTCCGATTCAATTCACAAAAATGTATGTGAATGTGAAATTGCGAGCACCAAACATGTGATTTCAAACCGAATCCACAGGGAAATTTGTTAATGGGAAACTGGGAGCACGGCTGATACATACGTTATTGATATAATATGATCTTTTATGAACATCAATGAGTCCAATAAATGCCAATGTTGCATTTGAGTAGCCCCGCTACCAGAAGGTGCTTCCATGCGTCGTACCCCTTTGCCAAATCTATCGCGTAAGCTAACCCAGCGACGCGTGCATTCTTGTACTGAAATAGTATACAAATTTCAAATTAATGTATGTGTTTCCATACAAATGTGCACACAAATTTGCTTACCGTTTACTCCAATTTCTTTGGACACATTTTGCCATGCAGCCGCCTTCATTTCAGACATTTTAAAGCTTATTTTTATTTTGTCATAAATAATATTATGACTATGTAAAGCATCAATTAATTTTTCGTCGAAATTACCCATTTGAATTTGATTTCCGTTTTTTAATTTTCTCACTGGTTTTTCACAAACAACGTCAAATTGGTGTAAGCAGACGTAAAGATCTAAAATCAACAGATCCTTACGAATTCGCCGCGATTTGTTCCGATTCGCCCGTGCATTATAACTACCCGCATTCATTTTACATGTAATAGATTATGAAGTGACAGTTCATTCCGTTCCGTTGCTTCCATTATAACCAGCGACTTAGCATTAAACGTATCAGGCAAAAACTTTAAAATTTATCCAGATGTGTCCATCTCAGAAAAAAAATATCTCGGGATATAAACATATTTCCACAAGTCCCTATAGCATACATACAAATTTTTCATTAAACTAAGTCAAATTATAATTTAAAGAAAATACAATGTGTCAACAATAGTCTTTTAAACTTTTCGCTTAAAAAGTTCTTTGTACTGGGAAATTTAACGGTGTGTTAAAAAACTTAACATTTTAACAAGTAAAATAAAAACAATTTCGAAAGAATATAATAAAATGTGTCTAATAGTATTAATTATTAAATAAATATTATACATAAAGAGATATGGAGCAATAAAAAAAGTTTCAATTAATTCAGAGGGTATTTTTAATTATTTTAATAAAAAATCGTATATAAAAATCAATAATGCTTCTTAACAGAAATATTTAGGATATCACGAGAATATTTGCCTGTCCATTATTGCTGGAAAAAACCGCAACAGGAACTTCTGTGTTAAAAATTTGTTAAACATATGCATTGCTATTTTATAAAAATAGAATGACGCGCAAAGTCAAAATGGTTGCGTTTTTGTGTGAGAAGATGCCATATATTTTTAAAATAAATTTTATAGAAATATTGATTTGAATTCATATAAAAATGTATCCAAATTTATACTGAGCCAATATATGAAATATACCGCAATATTTAAGACTAAAATGTATCGCTTTGGATACATTTGAATCGAAACGGCAACACAGATAAGGAACTAGTGTCCCAAAAAGTCTTTCAATGCCGGAGTACCAGTGAAGGTTTTGACGGGAAAACAACTACTGTTGTGCACATGAAGCCGTTTGGTACAAAAGAATTCGGTTTGATAAAAGATAAAACAAATGGAAAATTTTACTATCTATTCGACGCATGCATTTTTGTGGGCTACTCTAGCTAGCTAGAGAAGAGACGAATAGTTTTTTCCCGCGACGTACAATTTTACAACGAAATGTTTACCGCAGTAAAAGTGACACCGCCGAACGATTTGTGCAAAACGAAATTGAATTTAATGTGCGGCCAAACGATTATTTATCTATGAATGAAGAAGATGTAGGGGAAATTGAAGACGAAAATACGCCAAACGAACAACGTGGAAAAGGTAGGACGCGATTAAACACAAAGGGGTTGCCATGGCAACCAACGAACATATCAAATGTTGCAGCAGGAGGAGCTATCCCTGGCGAAATAAAGGACATTGGTTCGGTTGAGTCATGATTGGAAATAGTGTTCCACGAAGACAGAAAACGTAAAAGCTTATTTCTAGAGCAACAGTAATATACTGAAGATATTTTGACGCGATACAAACTCCAATAGAAATAGCATTGACTTTAATTATCCAAATATTTAGCCATCTTCTATTAATTTAAGTGTTGTTGCAATCTATTAGCGGCTGTAATTGGGTTCGAGTGTACACTATGGATTTCTGTATCATCCGCAAAAGTTTATGTGACTAGATTTAAGTTTGTGGGCAGATCATTTGTACAAATTAAATTAAAAGACTGGCCCTAAAACGCTACCTTGGGGGACACCGGCAGCAATGGTATAACTTTCAGTTGTGTAACTTTTTTGTTTAACACGAAATTTTCTGCCATCAAGAAAGCTTTTCAATACAGCACAAATATTTTCGGGAAGTGAACTTCTTAACTTATGTTATAGTCCTTGTAGCCAAAGCTTATCGAATGCTTGCGCTACATCTAAGAATACAGCAGTGCAATACTGTTTGATTTCAAAAGCCGACCGTATGTGTGAAACTATTCTGTGTTCTTATTCAATTGTACTGTGCTTTTCCCTAAAACCGAATTGGTGATATGGTATTATTTTAATCGTTTCTAAAATGGGTTTTATTTCCTGTAGTAAGAGTTTTTCAAATATTTTGGAAAATAGTGAAATTAAACTAATAGGTCTATACGAACTAACCATGGTAGGATCTTAACCAGGTTTCGGGATCATAATGATCTCGGAGAGTTTCCAGGGGTTAGGAAAGTACTGCAATCGTAATTTGCTGTTGAAAATATAAAGTAAGTACTTGATTGCAACGGACGGAAGCTCGATTACCATTTCTCCTGTTATCCTGTCATAACCGGGTTCTTTGTTTTTCTGAATATCTTTGGTTATAGTTTAAATAAGGGATTTATTATTTAATTGATTTAGGGCTGCAGGTAAATGCACACAAGTTTCTGGAAGGGGATTTGCACCTTGATTAGGTTTAAATACGTTGGAAAGATGAGAGGCAAAAGATATAGATACCTCTTTCAAAATAAGCCCATAAAAAATGGACATTATTTCAATTTTTTTTGTTTTGGTCGAATTATATATACAAATATATATATCGGGTAAAAGATATTTTAATTACCTTTCCAATTATATTAATATTAAATGGGATCTAATTTTTTTAAATACAAGCTTTTAAAAATCTTGAAAATATCCCCTTTAGCCCTCCCTAAAACCAATTGGATTTCGCCTACTTATTTTCTAGCTCAACGGGCCCGATGTTTTACTTGTTCCGAATAGCGTTAAAGCAAAGCTGGGTGCCACAGTATATGCAGCACAAAAGCTGAGGTGAAGTCCTGCTCAGGGACAAGATTTTTCATCGTGAATACTGAATAGAAACTATAGCAGAGTTGCATGCAATGATATTTCATCATAAACTTTGAAATTCACATAAAAAATTTTGCGGATTGTGAAATATTTGCATTACCCAAAGAAGATACTCTTTACAATTATTACTTAAAGCCAAAAATTCATAGCGAAAATATGTAACGACTGTTTGTATTTGCACATTTGAATAATTATTCAACGGCTCACCACAATTCTCCTATAACCAACGTGTACAATAAAAACAGCAACCCTGGGTAGTAAACTTTTCGGTGGTGAGTTTTCTTCTTCATTCCATTTATTCGTTTCGGTTAAATTTGTAAACAAAAGCAGTTAATTTTGCAAATAAATATATTAATTTTCTTACAACTGAAACATTTTTACATTTACTGCAAGGAAATACTGCCTCGAATGTAGCGCAAGCGAAACTGCATCTATATATAGAGGCAGAGTATTCCTATAATAGTTTAAAGGGCATGCATAATCAAAAAGAAAGCTAATTTTAAATGATTTTAAGGCCAATAAAACAGCTGCGAAAGACTTTTGATACTTAGCATTTCTTACAACTGAAACATTTTTACATTTAGTACAAGGAAATACTGCCTCGAATGGAGCGCAAGCGAAACAGCATCTATATATAGAAGCAGAGTATTCCTAGAATAGTTTAAAGGGCATGCATAATCAAAAAGAAAGCTAATTTTAAATGATTTTAGGGCCAATAAAACAGCTGCGAAAGGCTTTTGATATTTCAAGACGTTACAATTTACATCGATTTTTTTGTAGCTCATTGTTAATGGTGAACATTTCTTAATATGTACAAATATATAAATTTAAAAGTGCATCTATTTGTAAAAACGTAAATATATATATATACATACACACATATCACGATGATGCGAGCAGTTTTCTACCATTGGGTATTGTCACACGTTCAGTATTTATTGACGTGATGCAACTATCGTGTTATTTCTTGACCGTGTAGCATGCAATATTTATGGATAAAAATAAGGATTGCAAATTAATTAATTCCGTGGATATGGATCGCAATACCGTCAATAAATATTGTAGCATTTCTCTTTCGTCGATGCGACTAATTTCTATTCCAGTAACTTCTCTCTACTTGTTTTGTTTATAATGAAAATGCCAGTATTAAGCTAAACATGCACAAACTTTATTTTCTTGTCTATATATATTTCAAACCAAGCAGCCTGCAAAGTATATAAATACTGACGGGATATATACATATACCGGACAGAACAGAAAATATATAAAAAATGATAAGCATTCGTGTATTAAAATATATACTTGTATAATAAATATCACCGCAAATGTATTGTATATTTTGCATGCAACTATTTAGAGGTAGGGTCAAAGTCCTATGTATGAATAACGCCTTGAAATGTTAATAAAATATGAAAATTGAAATATAGTCTGTGAGAATTTATGTTCATTGACTTCATGAACAATTAAATATATATATTAGAACAAATAAATTAATGAATATATTAAAGTTAACGTTGAACCCAACTTGTGTTCGAGTAAGTCTGAATTGCTATCTGAGCGCCGGTTGTAAATATCAAGTTAAAATTCCAGCAGTTAATATTTTTGGGAATTAGTTTTAATTAAAATTATCAAAACAAAGAAAATAACATGCATATTACCTTTAGGAGCATTTAAAGACCAATTTGAAAGAAAACAAACTGAAAATTTAAAACAAACCATATTCAACAGAATATTAGTTTAGGAACTACTAATTAGCTCAACTCGCACCGTCAACGGTTTTTGTAAAGATATTTCTTCGAACTTTATACAGCATGGACAAAGTCTCTCTTATATGGAATTTAACGTTCACGAGCTTTGTGTGTGGTCTTTACTTCAGCATTTACAATGTTAAAATATCTTTAATGAAGTAGAACAAGCTGTGAGTTTGTTATATATGCGATTTTTTTATTTATTAATGAATAAAATAAAACTTGTGTATTTTCTTGCTGCACAAAACCCTGTTGAAAGATTCTTTTCGTTAAAAAGAGTAACACGAAACCCAAGTCCTTTTGGGAGGTGAATTTTTCCCATAAATTATCGAAAAGGTTGCGTACTGTATGTACGTGGTTCAATTACAAACTGAATTTCCTAACGCAGTGGCAACGAATTTTTATACTCCAAGCGTACACTGCAGCTCTAGAACATTATCGATCGTTATCGAAAGTTCTCGATATCGATTGTTCTATTTGCTTTTTCTCGACGTCTCTATCTCTTTCTCGGTTTCTCTTTCCTATGTCATTCGTGTTTTGGAATATCGCAACACTGCCCTCCACACAAGTCTTTCCAAAGGAACCATCTTTATTTTGTTCTTGAGCCTTCCAACTGTCTGGATTCGATATACCACGTTATTAAGCCGTTTGATGACCTTGTACGGACCTTCCCAGTTGCGCTGCAATTTCGGGGACAAACCTTTCGTTGTGGATTATACAACAGCACGAAATTTCCTTCTTGGAATCCTTCAGAATTCATCGCCTTGTCATACCTGGCCATCATCTTGTAACTCATAATTTGCGTACGCTGGCTAAATAGACCATGCACTTCTAGCAACTCTTCCTCCACAATGTTGGACGTTTTCCTACCATTCTTGCGTGCATCACCAGTAACTCCAAACTTCAGATAGCTTGATAATCAAAATTCACTGCAGAAAATAACCTTCGCAGGACCTTTACCCATCTGACATATGGAGTTAGCCTATCGCTCGGAATGGAGTTAGCCTATCGTTCGGAAGCGGACCCATCAATGGCTGTGCGAAGTTTACTCTGTTAAGGCGGAATACGACGCAATTAGCAACTACACTGCGCAGCAAACTTCTTAAGCGGGGAACCCAGTAGCGACGACGTATTTCGCAAATAGTGGCTTCCATATTTTGATGGCGCATTTTAACGTGAAAGTGCATGACCACAAGACTTGTGGAATCATGCTTCGGCGGCCAGTTGGTGGCGTCAATACAACCTTGTACAAGAAGAAGCCCATTTTCGTCAATGCAAGGCGAAAGTTGAATTAACGAACTGGTACGAGGTAAGTCCTGTCCGCTCGCGATCTGCTTAAATTCTTCGGTAAATTCATTGCGCTGAACAAGGCGAAGCTCTTTGTCAGCTTCCTCGTGATGATTGGATGTACAGTCTTCGGACGGCCAAGTCACAAGACGAAGAAGTTTGTACGCTCGAATAGCCTCATCGGTGACATTGTGTTTAGTAGGCAGCCATCTCCAATTTGCGGTAGTAGTTACGGCTAATATCTCGGCGACCCGATGCTGCACAAATAGTCTATACTGCCGATGTTCACTGCGAAGCCACTGGATGACCGTTTTCGAGTCACTCCAAATGATTCAGTCAGCTATGTCCAAGGAGTGCTCCTTGCGGACGCAACTCATCAAACGCGAGCATAGAACAGCTGCCTGAAGCTTTAATTGAGGCACCGTCAATGACTTCATCGGCGCGCACTTAGTTTTTAAGCAGATAAACGAAACTTCTACTTTTCCGAGCGCATTGGTGGACCTTCAGTAGACCACTGCGGCAAACGCTTTCTCACTGGCGTCAACGAAGACATGGAGCTGCAGATGTTTTGGTTTGCAATGGTTCGTTCCATCAGATGTCATGCTTCCACACTTTCCGCATGAAGATCTAAGCGTTTACCATGAAATTGCCCAGGAATCCCTACGGGTCGAAGATCGACATGACCACGCTGAGGAGTTATCGCTTCGTCGGACGGTGCGCCCCGTTTACTACATTGGAGTCTACATTGTTGAATTTGAGTTTAAACTCGAAGGTGTCGGTCGATGACTGCCAGAATAAACCCAAGACTCTTTCCACCATTACTCCTTCCTTTTTCGCTATTTGACGGGTAGACGCATCTCCACCAAGCACATCTGTTACGCTCAACGAGTTGGACGCGAAATTACGAAGCTCAAAGCCGGACATCTTGTGTATTGCTCGCACTTGTTTCGAGACTTCAGCTGCTTCTATCATAGTCATCTACGTAATGGTAATCCAGTATCGATTACACGGCTGGCAATAGGTTCATGTCTGCGCTCTGGGCTTCGTTTGCTGACTCGTGTTCTCGTATCTTCTTATAAGCATCTTTCAGACTACTTTCAAGCATAGCCATGCGTTTCTGCATTGCCTGAAACATTCGCCTTTATTACGGTTGTCGTCGTCGACGTCGTCGTCGTTTTTCAGTCGACATCACATCGTGTCGACGTCGACGTCACATCGACGCACAATTGGTATTGGCTAAACGTATTGAGACGACGTCGACAGCTTATCGATAAAATCAATGTAGAAATACCATTTTTGTCATTTCTTCATCAGCTGTTTCAGTTGGTTTACAATTTTGATTTAAAAGCTTTCATTGTTCGAGTTCGTGTGTATATTTTAATTAATATTTTTTGAGAAAAATGTTCTTTGCTTTTGATACATCACGCTTAAGCGATAAAAAGAGCAAAAAAGAGCTTGCAGCTAAAAGAAAAACTATAAGGCAGAACTCTAATTTATTAAGTTTGCCGGATAACAAGTGTTACAATTAAAATTTGTGGATAAAAATTTGGATTTTTTCATGTTGTTAAATTTTTTTTTATTTCAGATTTGAAGAATATTTTCACCTTAACAAATCAGCGTTAATGTATGTGCTGAAAAATATTAAGCCGCCAATAAAAAGTGGAGTGCGGACAACATCTATATCAAAAGAAATAAAATTGGCAGCAGCTTTGCGATTTTTAGGACAGGGATTGTATCAGACAAGTGTTGGAAACGACTTCCACCTTGGGCTATCCCAGCCAACTATCAGTTCATTCCTTTCTGAAACACTAGACGTTTTAGAGGCAGTCGTATGTCCTCTATGGATTAAATTCCATATGACAGGCGTAGAAAAAGCAGAAGCCAAGGAGTACTTTTTCCAAAAAACAGGTTTTCCGGGTGTTATTAGATGTGTCTATGGAACTCACATTAAAATTTTGCCTCCCAACAAACAAGACCAGAATCTATACTACAATCATAAAGAATTGTTTAGTTTAAATGCTATTATTGTAAGAACCGGCTAACGTTTGCTTTACATTTTAAGACTGAAAAAAATCTTCAACAGGTTTGCGATCATAAAATCCGAATACGGTATTTTGATGCTCGTTATGCGGGTTCCGAGCATGACTCTCTAATTTGGAACATTAGCCAAGCAAGAAGAATTTTGAAGCAGCTCTACGATGATGGTGAGCGTAATTTCTGGCCCTTATGTAAAAATGAACCCTTCAAATTAACACCTTTAAAATAAATAAAAGTTGTTATACAGGTGATGCGGGCTATCCTCTTGAACCATTAATTAACCCGCCGTATCGATCCGAAACAGAAAGAAGTCCAGAGACTATTTACAATAGTAAACATGCTAAACATAGCATCTTCACTACATGCCATCTAAAGCCACGGAAATCACTAATGTATGTGCAGCACTTAACAATATTTGCATTGAGTTTGGATCACAATTCACAAACGAGGATTTAAACATTGCAGAACACAGCCAAGGCAATGTGTACCTAGCAAACAGCGAAATCGATTTTTTAATACTCCAATAGTTCGTTCAACTATGTTTAGCATGAGCTATAAAGTGTAGTGAAGATGCCATCTAAAGCCACGCAAATCGCTAATGTATGTGCAGCACTTAACAATATTTGCATTGAGTTTGGATCACAATTCAACAACGAGGATTTAAACATTGCAGAACACAGCCAAGGCAATGTCGACTATAATGATGATGTTGAAAATGGTGTGAATATTGAAGCCTCGCAAATAAGAGAGCAAATAAAAAACAGTTTTGTATAATTTCAGTCCATTCTTTTTTATGAAATAAATTGAATTCAGTCTTATTTTTATGTCAAACAAATACTTTTATATACTAATTCATGTAAGGAATTAAACAGTTCATAAATACTTTAAAATAAAACATATACATAAGTAGAAACTAAACAAAAACAATTCATAAATACTAAATATAAAAAATGTATATATATGCAAATTAAATTCAGTCTATCCTATTTCTTTAATGCCTAAGCCTTTATTTGCGTGGCCGCTGTGGTGGAGTTGATAGCTGTGCGTGCTACAACTCGATATGCCGGTGAGTTCGAAGTTCGATTCTCAGTCAGGGCATACAAAATCTTAATCATAGAAAAAGTTTTTTCTAATAGCGGCCACCCCTCGGCAGGCAATGGGAAACCTCCGAGGGTATTTCTGTCATGAGAAAGCTTCTCATAAAATACAACTGCCGTTCGGAGTCGGCAGTTGTTTGTAGGTCCCTCCATTTGTGGTAAAATATAAAGACGCACACCACAAATGATAGGAGAAGCTAGGCCAAACACTGAGCTATAAAGTGTAAGCGCCAAAATTATTATTATTATAAGGTTTTCTTCGCCAATTTCAAGATTTATTTCACTCAATTCAATTGTTGCTTTATGTAATTCTACCTCTCGGCGATCCCTTTTTTCCAATAGGCTTAGTTTCCTTTCTTCTATTGCAGTATCTCGTAAGGCATATTTAATTGATGTCATTCTCTCCTGCATATTACTATGCCTTTCCAAGATGCCAATCCTTTCGGCGCTTTTGGCTTTGCGTGTTTTGGCAGGAGTGGACAGTTGTTTTCTATCCCTTGCGTTCGCTGAAGTCGTGGGAACTTTTTCTTCGCCAGGCAAATCTGCGGGGCACAACTGGATACACTGGATTATCTGTGCACCCTCCACTGAAGCAACTGTAACCGTAGTTTCTTCTTCATTTTCTGTTTCGTCAACTGCAACACCTTGTAAAAAACTCCGCGGACTAAGTTGCTTATTAAGCTGCAGCAAGTTGGCCACAGCCTCTTCTAATGGGAAAAGACTTAGTTGTTTATAAATTCCACCACCTGTTATTGCACTCCACCTTGTTATTTACAAATTTCTTCTTAACTTTAAATTTTAAATCTCGCCATACCCGCGGTTTAAATGTATTTTAAAAATAATATGCTTTCATCGTGATATTATAATTACTTTCTGCCAACCGTCGCTGTCTCCTAAAGGGGGCCCAAGGGCATTTAATTTATTGCTTACTGCTTCCCACTGCAGTTTAAAGTTCGCTGGAGTTGTTCCCTTTTGAAAACCCTTTGCTAGGCATGGGATTTTTTCTAACTCAGCTAAAAGAGTTTCAAATTTTTCTGGACTTGTAATTTTCATTTCAAATATCTATATCAATACAGATACATTTGTAATAATTGAATTTAAATATAAACAAACAATTTCTAAAAAAAAAAGCAATTATACTTACAAATATTCTTCTAGTCGTCGGTAAATACGGTCTCGACTGAAATGACGCCAATACCGATTTTAACAAGTCGTCGTCGTTAAGTGTCGGCGACGACGACGACCATAATAGGGGTGATTGCTTCATGGCGAGAGGCAGACACGGGTACTAACCCCCACGACAACAGAAGGGTTTGGAAACTCAATCATATCGGCGGCAGTACCGATATCTTTTACTAACTTCGAAATATCAGCCACTGTTGATGTCCAATTGATGATATCGGCGTGACTATTTGCTTATGCTAAGTGGCAATTGCGATTACGATGCTTCTAAATGAAGCGGCAGGTACGTGGAACGGCAAATGTTATATGTCGCTATGCTTCCATACGAAGCGGCAGATTCGCAGAACGGCAAAATGTTATAAAATCTATGGTTAGTTTATAAAAGCGGCTAAACCCCCGCTGGGACGGCAAATCAATCACACATACATATATAACCAAGAACGGCTACAGTTCTTATATGTATGCGGCTGCAAGTGCAAAATATGTGTTGGTATACAAACGATGACTTTACGTCGAAAACTTTCCATAAAAGGCAATCAGTCAGTGAAATATGTTACGTATTTCCCTGTGAAATAAAGAAATTGTCATCAACCCGCTTGCGAATTTAACGCAAGTTCCATTGTTACTCAAAGGCGAATCTATATATTTCAATCAAAACATTGACTTGGTTATTTCAAAAATTGTTAAGTACTATTTTACAAAGTTATTATAAATTATTTCAAAAGTTACCTTCCGCAGTATGTTGTTCGCTCTATTCCTCTGGTTGATGACTTATTTCTTTTATTATTTACTTGAAGATCAATCGAATTATGGCAACCCTGTGTAGTAAACTTTTCGGTGGTGAGTTTTCTTCTTCATTTCGTTTACTCATTTCGGTTAAATTTGTAAACAAAAGCAGTTAATTTCGCAAATAAATATATTAATATTCTTATAACTGGAACATTTTTACATTTAATCAAAAAGAAAGCTAATTTTAAATGATTTCAGGGCCAATAAAATTGCTGCGAAAGACTTTTGATACTTCAAGACCTTAGAATTTACATCTATTTTATTGTAGCTCAATGTTCATGGTGAAGATTTCTTAATATGTACAAAAATATAAATTTAAAAGTGCATCTAATTATAAAAACGTAAATAAATATATACATACACACATATCAAGATACTGCGAGCAGTTTTCTACCATTGGGCATTGTAACACGTTCAGTATTTATTGACGTGATGCAACTATCGTGTTATTTCTTGACCGTGTGTCATGCAATATTTATGGGTAAGAATAATGGTTTAGTTATGCATCCCATGCCAACACAGAGCTGATTATACTCCACATAGCGCATACCATCTGGCATCTTCATCAGCTGTCTTTGAGCTGTCATGTTATTATATTTTTGTTTGAGTTTCTTTAAAGTACGGATGCAAAATTATTTGTTCGATTTGTAGATTAAATAAAGACTCGCGAATTTTGTTCACTAGCTTTTTAAGTGTAAGTATGCACCTTTACCTCCGCCCAGCACCTCAAAACCATTGCACAAATAACTAAACATTTCCCCGTTTTATTACAGCAATAATAAAGGTCAGTGTAATCGTTGACCGTGGACTAGCAAATTTAACGCATAGAAATTAAACTCAAAATGTTCCTTTTAATAACGAAATCGTATCTATGGCTTAATTTACTTTTGTTTCTCCGATTGCTGGCCAACGAATGAATTCGTCGAATTCAAATTGCAAACGGAGTCGCAAGAAAGCAACGAACTAATACATAAACAAATACATAAGAAATTCAAATTGTACATAAGTAGTTATCTGTAAGGTTGATACATTAGCGAATAAGCAAACAAAGAAAAAGAATAATTAAGAATGTCAAAGAATGAATAAATGAGTTACAATATAATAGGGTAAATGCGCGTGGTGCGGCACCTATAGGGCAAGCGGTGGTTCTACGACATTCCCACCCCCGTGAATCATCCTGATTAACTAACATTTAAATCAAGAACGGCCAGCTTGGACACGGCACGACGCTTTACACCTGCAGTTGTTCGCACGTCAACTTGTCGTATTTCACCGTCCCGACCGGGGTACAAGTTGACTACCTCTCCGCGGCTCCATTCTCTTCGTGGCACATTGGGTTCGCAGACAAGCACCAGGTCGCCATTTCTCAGCGGTTTCGTCCTTTGGCACCATTTGACACGCCGTGTCAATGTCGGCAAGTACTCTGCTATCCAGCGTTTCCAAAAATGGTCGCGAAGCTGGCGAGCGATGCGCCACTGATGGCGAATGTCATATGTATTCGCTATGTCTTCATTAGCAGCTGGCGTGTGCGCGGTGTTAGCTGATCCCAGCAAGAAGTCGTTTGGCGTCAACGGTTGTTGTTGGTCTACGCTGATCGGTAGGTGTGTGAGCGGACGGGAGTTTACAACATTTTCCGCTTCGATTAAGAAACAGTTCAGGGTATGTTCCTTTGGTGCCACCTCTTTGAGCGTTTGGCGCAGAACGCGCTTAACGCACTGGACCATACGCTCCCATACCCCTCCTTCAGCTGGATTGAGTGGTGAGTTAAATACCCAATCAATGCCTTTTGTTGACAATTCGTCTTGTATGCGTTGACAGTCGAATACCTCGTCGAACCGCTTTGCTTCGTTGTTAACGCCTATGAAGTTATTCCCGTTATCAGATCTTAATCGCGCAGGCAAACCGCGACGATTGATGAAGTTTCTGATAGCAATTATACAGGCATCTGTGCTGAGGTCATGTGCTATTTCCAGGTGAACCGCCCGTACAGTGAGACACGTAAAAAGTGCAACCCAGCGCTTCTCCGTGCTTCTTCGCACGGTCACATTTAATGGACCGAAATAGTCCAGGCCTGTATACGTGAATGGCCTCACGTATGGCGTGACTCGGTCTACGGGAAGTGGTCCCATCAGTGGCGGTACAGGAGCTGTCTTTCGTAGGCGGCAAACACGACAATTGGCGATGATAGTTCGAAGGAGGCTTCTCAAGCGCGGTATCCAGTAGATACGTCGAATCGAGCAAATTGTAGCTTCTGTGTTTTGGTGTGCCATAAGTACGTGATGATGTGCAATAACTAGCTTCGAGAAGGCGTGCGTCGACGGCAATATTATTGGATGTCGTATGTCCATTGGAAGCCAACTGGCGGCATCGATGCGTCCACAAACGCGTAAGACACCTTCGTCATCGATGTATGGTGAGAGTTGCAACAACGGACTTTTGCGGGATATTTCTCGTCCGCTGCGAAGTTGCTCGATTTCTGTACCAAGGGCTTCATACTGCGCGATTCGGCACAAAAGATGTTTTGCAGCTGCGATATCACTGGCGGTCAGTCCATACGGCTTTAATACCTCAATTCGGCGGCGGCATAAGTTGACAAATAAAATAACCCAGGCTGTGGTTCTTACCAACCTGTTGAGCGACGAAAATCGATTAAATTGTATGAAAGAGCAACTTACAGTGTTAAGAGAATATTGTTGACGGAGCTCATCATCAGGCTCTCCGCGTTCAACATCAGCAACCTCTTCCGAGGGCCATGTAGTTTCGTCATTGCGTAAAAAGGGCGGGCCAAACGTCCAGCGGGCGGTTGGACCAAATATGATTTTGGAAATGAGGCGTGTACCCTCATCGGCGACGTTTTCTGATGTGGGTATCCACCTCCAATTACATACGTCCGTTGCGGCCAATATTTCGGCAACCCTGTGTTGTACAAATGGCTTATATCGACGATGCTTGCTTCGAAGCCATTTTAGGACGGTCTTCGAGTCACTCCACAGGAAGCACTCGTCGATATGTACATCATGCTCTTCACGTACGGTCTGCAGCAGGCGCGTCCCCAAAACCGCTGCTTGTAGTTCGAGTCTTGGTACAGTTAGTGGCTTTAGTGGGGCGCACTTGGATTTCGCACAAATGAGAGTAACCTCCAGTTCGTCACACCAGTTCTGTGCCCTCCTATAAGCAACGGCAGCAAACGCATTTTCACTCGCGTCCACGAATACATGGAGCTGCAACTTTTCTGGTTTACCATTTCGAAAATAAAACCTGGGCACGGCAAAGTCGATCGAGTTCGGCAATTGTTTTCGCCACTTCTCCCACATTTCGGCGATGTCGTCTGACAATGGCTCGTCCCAGCTGGCCTCATGTCTCCACACCTCTCTCATTATGAGCTTAGCACCTATGACGAAATGTGCCAGAAACCCTAGTGGATCGAATATGGACATAACCACACTGAGCAGCTCTCTTTTTGTGGGACGCCTCAAGCCTTGCAGCACACCTTCACTTACGTTGTGAAACTTTAGATTGAAGTGAAAGCAATCTTTGACTGGATGCCAATGCAAGCCAAGTACTCTTTCTCCGGTTGCATTTCCTTTATTAGTCAGGACCTTGGATATCTCAACGCCATCCAAGGCAAAACCCACTTCTGAGGAGTTGGATACGAAGTTGCGCATCTCAAAACCAGCTTTTTGATGTATATATTTTACTCGCGTAGCGACCGCGATTGCTTCCTTTGGCGTGTCAAAGCTTTCTACGAAATCGTCGACGTAGTGATAGTCTACGATGGCTTTTATGGCGCGGGCTGTGATGAAATCGTCGTTACTGCACTGCAAAGCGTTTTCCTTTTTAACGTAATGGGCTGCGCAAGGCGAGCAAGCAGCACCAAATGTCATGACGCACATTTCGTACGTCTCAGATTTGGCTTTAGCGTTTCCATCTCGCCACAGGAATCGTTGGGCGCAGCGGTCTTCTGGACGAATAAGCACCTGGTGAAACATCTCCCTGATGTCGCCGCATACACCTACTGCTCCTTGGCGAAAGTGGAGAATGATGGACGGTAACGGTCTATACTCCTGCGGACCCTTGAGAAGATTACGGTTCAAGGAGACACCATGGACCTCGGCGGCAGCATCGAACACAATGCGTAGTTTGGCGGACTTATTGAGGTTGACAACCGCAAAGTGTGGTAGATACCAAGTTCTTGAAGAAATCGTAGCCGCTTCAGACGGGGTGAGCTTACGCGCGTAACCTTTCTGAAGGTAAGAGTTTATAATCTTCTTATAGTTGGCGGCAAAGGTTATGTCACGACACATACGCTTCTCGACGTTCACCAATCTTCTGAGCGCCATACCGTAGCTATCGGGTAACTGAACATCATCTCGATTCCACAAGAGGCCGGTCTGAAACCTTGTTCCAACACGAACAGTCGTGGACTTCAGAATGGCTCAGTGTTTAAACATGCAAAACACATGCGTCGAGATTTAACTTCTGCCCACCTTCCGGTAACTGAAGTTTTGGCAAAGCGTTTGCAGTCGTGCACTTTGTGCTGGCCCTGGCATATTGGGCATTTCTGCATTTGCGGTATTTCGTCCACATGAAGGACTAAGCGACGTTTTGCTTCACGGGCGGCGACCTGACTTTCGTCACTTATTGTGCAAATAATGTTGGCGAGCTGGCTTAGCCACTCACTAAATTGCAAAACTGAAGCCCGTGGCTGTATTGTGGCTGCATGCCTACCCCACTCGATGCGTCTGCTTATAGGTAGCTTGGATATAAGCTCATCTAGCAACGTTGGGTTCGACAGGTGATGATCTGCGTTGGCTGACCGCAAAAACTCGCAAATGTTTTTTACCTTAATGGCGAAAGGTATCAACTTGTTAAGGTTACTCTCTGAAATCGACTGGATTTCCTTCACATGTAGTAGCTGGCTACGTATTAACTGTTCCGGCCGCCCGTATCTAAATTTAAGTTGGTCTATTATGCAGGCAACGTTGTTAGGGTGGATTAATAACGACTTAACAGTCTCGCGAGCATCACCCTTCAAACACCTTTGCAGCCGTTGGTTGTTGTCGAAATTGCTATAACCATAAGCTGCCGTCGATTCATTAAACGCCGTGTAAAATACCGGCCAGTCTTCTGGGTTACCGCTGAAGTCTGGCAAATCCAACAACTTCCTCGGCATATACAAATTAGGTTGCGAATATTGCATACTGCTGTTGTAATTACGGTTTGCACCAGATGTTGGCACATGAAAGTTTGATGTATGCGATGGTAACGTTGAAAATGTATCATTCATATGAAACGCGCTGTACAAATTATTCGCGTTTGGCATGTTGCAAGTAGACGTCTGATTCGTGGAATTGTATCGCATTTCAGCGAACGGCAGGCTTGCACTCGTATGTGCGTTTGTATGTAAAGATTCAAGCGAAGGCACTTGCGTCGACTGCGCTGGCGTTGGCTGTAACTGCGACTGCGCAACTACACTGCCGGCATATGTGACGGCAGAACTACCGTTACCATGTAGCGCTACCCTGAGGGCGTCATTTTGTAGATCCCTTTCTGTCAACTGTACCTGCGTGGCTTGCAGGTGGGCTTCTAACAGGGCCAATCGTTTCTCCATGGCATGAAGATCGAACGCTGGACTGGCTAATGCACCCTGTGTGGTATTATTCCCACTAGAAACACTGGCTGGTGCTAATACTCCATTGACAGAGGATGGAGAATCTCGGGCGGCTTGGTCGGCGGCAATGTCCCTGGCTGACATAGTGGTTCCAACACACATTGACTCCTCGGCGATTGGTGCCAATGCGATCGAACCGTTGTTTATTTCGCTACGGCTGGTAGCAGGCAATTCCTCTAGAATGTTGAAACGGGGACTCCTACGAGGTGGAGTACGATGCATTTGTACTATAGCAGATTTATTTCCGATTTAAAATAATGCGCGGCGCGAAATTTATTAAATTTAATCAACTTTTAATCAAAAACTTTGAATTCAATTTAAAACAAGTAAAATAAAGATGTAATCGTTGACCGTGGACTAGCAAATTTAACGCATAGAAATTAAACTCAAAATGTTCCTTTTAATAACGAAATCGTATCTATGGCTTATTTTACTTTTGTTTCTCCGATTGCTGGCCAACGAATGAATTCGTCGAATTCAAATTGCAAACGGAGTCGCAAGAAAGCAACGAACTAATACATAAACAAATACATAAGAAATTCAAATTGTACATAAGTAGTTATCTGTAAGGTTGATACATTAGCGAATAGGCAAACAAAGAAAAAGAATAATTAAGAATGTCAAAGAATGAATAAATGAGTTACAATATAATAGGGTAAATGCGCGTGGTGCGGCACCTATAGGGCAAGCGGTGGTTCTACGACAGTCAGTATATGTACATGCAAACATGGATGCAGAGTCTTTTCTCGACTTCATTTTTGTAAACGTTCTTTATATCTAC
The DNA here is from genome assembly GCA_963971545.1 of Philophylla caesio. Taxonomy (NCBI): domain Eukaryota; kingdom Metazoa; phylum Arthropoda; class Insecta; order Diptera; family Tephritidae; genus Philophylla; species Philophylla caesio. The sequence continues at coordinate 91,997,472 of OZ020607.1, forward strand.
AAACGACGGCAGCAATTAATGAGAATCCGTCGCTGGGCAGTTCACCCAATCAATAGAGACCGACGACCAAACGGGTATTTTATCAAAGTTTTCTTAAAAGCAAAGGAGGTAGATGATAAGTTGTTCGGTTTGACCAGAATGAGGCGTCCAATATACGACATGCTTCAGAATTTGGTGAGTCAATTCCTCGAAAACCCCAAGCAGCAAATTAGCGCGGAAGAGCGTCTAACAATAACAATAATGTAAGTATACATACATACCTATGTATGTATGTATATAATACCCTTGTGCACAGACAAAGCTCGCTTTATTAAACATTACATGTTTGGTATTTTTTAGGTATCTCGCATATGGAACTCCATTTGAAATTATTGCTTCCATGCCCAAATTGGGTAAAACTACTGTACGCAATATTGTCTTGGAAACATGTGAGGTGTTATGGACCGTTTTATCCCCGATATACCTCAGCGAACCGACTACATCACAATATGTAGACATTGCGCGCGATTTCCTGAAGCTCTGGAATATGCCAAACTGTGTCGGAGCTATCGATGGAAAGCATATTGCCATCACATGTCCCAAGAATTCTGGATCATTATACTACAACTATAAAAAATTTTATAGCATAGTACTTATGGCTACCTGTGATGCAAAATATACATTTACTTCTGCTTCCATTGGTAGTTACGGTGGACAAAGCGATGGAGGTAAGAAAGATTTTTAACCTTTTGATATTTACTGATTTCATTTATATTTGAAGGTGTTTTCCAACAAACCCCCTTTGGACGTTCTCTCCTTCAAAACTGTTTGCCATTACCTCCAAAAACTCCTTTGTGGAATGGATCCAGGCTGAATTTCCCTAACTTTTTTGTGTGCGATGCAGCATTTTCTCTAAAGGAGTATTTGATGCGGCCGTACCCGGGGACTCAACTATCGCAAAGTAAAACTATTTTTAATTATTGACTATCTAGAGCCCGTCGAGTAATTGAAAATTGTTTTGGGATTTTAACTGCTCACTGGCGTGTTTTGCGCAAAACTATTGAATGTTCACCGGATAATTGCGAGAAAATTGTTTTGGGATGCCTCGTCCTTCACAACTTCATCATGCTGAATGACCAGCAACGTTGGTATTGCCCGGATGACTTTGTTGATACAGACAACTTGGATCAACCCTCAGAAAACGGAAGATGGCGTCTTGATCTAGAGGATACAGGTGGTCCTTTGCATTCAATCACATCATCTCGGCGAAACGCTTCTACGACTGCATTCCGTCTTAGAGATATCTTAGCGGACTATTTTGAAAATCAAGGGGCAGTTTCATTTCAAATGAACCGATAAGTAATGTGTGTATATACACGTATGTACATATATATTATGGCTCGAACAAATGTTCACAATGTGATTTTCTTGTACTAGCGAAAATGTATTTTATGACAAACTTTTTCCTTTAGTTTTGTATAAAATTATAGTTAATAATTCTATAAAAATCCATTATTATTTGTTATGTTTTATTCCTAAACAAAATACAAAAATACAAAGGCCATAAATTTAAAACGTTATAACAGTCTTTTTTTAGTTCAGGTACTTAAGTATTTAGTTCAGGTACTTAAGTATGGTATATAAATAAAAAATAATATAAATAAATAAAGAAATAAATTGTACTTCAGGTACCGTCATGTTAAATTAAAGTTTAAAAACATAACAAACTAACATAAAAAGCTAACAAAATTACCAAAAAGTTTAATATAACGATTTTTACAACTTCTTTAATCGTCGGGCTCCAACTTTAGAGTCATCACGGCATTATTTATGATTTGTATGGTCTTTGCCTGCTTTCTTTGGCTCATCTCGCCGATGGATGACACAATCATGTCGCCAAATGACTTTAGAGTCTTGTTCTCCGCCAATCGCTCCTTCTGCACTTTCTTGAAGAGCTGGCAAACTTCCCTGAAGTCGCCGTCGCTGCCCTGATCCCGTATCTTTCTTTTTTTTTTGTTACAGAAGGCGTTGACGTCACGGGATCGCCTGACCACTTCTGTATTGGGCCTTCGTCCTCGTCCAATAAAAAGAGAATAGGCGATGACGGAGATCGCTCAGACGGTAAGCTTTTATAGATTGTCTCCAAAACATTTCTGGTGCATCGAGTGCTACAAATGAACATTCAATCTATTAGTAAATGTTTAAAAGTAAAATAAATAAAACAACTTACGGTCTTGGCGCTATGAAAGCCTTCAAAAAATTGAGATTTTCGAAATAGGGCCAGATCTGCTGCGAAGCTGCCGCACTTCCTGACGGGGCATCAAGCCTGCGCAACTCCCTCGTGTATCGCTCACGCAGTGATATCCATCGCTTGGTACACTGTTCTTCTAAAAATGTTAAGCGATATTATAAATACCCCTACAATGTAGGATTTTTCCACAAACCTGTCGTGCCAAGCTCCCACGAAATTGCAGCCCAAGCCTCCAACTTTTTTTGTGGCAATCTATAGCCCATGCTGGCTTTATTGTATAGGATCTCATTGCCCCGTACAAGGTCAATCAACCTTTCCTCATTAATCATTCTGAAAATAACAAAAATATAATTTAATAAAATAAATATAACATTTATTTAATAAATAATACTTACTTTTTGCCGAAATAGAAATTAGCGCCAAGCGTCCTCGTCCAAATATTTGCCAGTTATGGAAATATTAAATACTTGTCAAGTGTTTGAAAAGAATTGTCAAAAACAAGAAAACAAACACAAGTGGCATCACAAATATTAAATGTCACTTGAACTTTACTTAGAAAATCAAGATTCAACAGACTTCCAAGTAAAGTTATGTTGGATTACGTGTTGGCTAATCACTTATACGCAATGTTCATTAAATAGAATCGCTACGTGACATTTCTCAAGTAAAGTCAAGTGAAGCTAAGTATGCATAACTGAACCATAAGGATTGCAAAATAATTAAGTCCATGGATATGGATCGCAATACCGTCAATAAATATTGTAGCATTTCTTTTTCGTCGATGCGACTAATTTCTATTCCAGTAATTTCTCTCTACTTGTTTTGTTTTTAATGAAAATTCCAGTATTAAGCCAAACATGCACAAATTTTATTTTCTTGTTTCATTGTCTATATATATTTCGAACCATGCTGCCTGCAAAGTATATAAATACTGAAGGGATATATATACTGGGAATCTAAAGTTATTTTTCAGGAATCATTTTCCTTTGAAAATGGGTTTGCATTCATTTCCGGTTGAAAAATTTAATTAAAACAGAAAATATATAAAAAATATGATAAGCATTCGTGTATTAAAATATATGCTTGTATAATAAGTATCATCGAAAAATGTATTGTATATTTTGCATGCAACTATTTAGAGGTAGGGTCAAAATCCTATGTATGAATACCGCCTTGAAATGTTAATAAACTATGAAAATTTCAGTATAGTCTGTAAGAAGTTATGTTCATTTACTTCATAAACAATTAAATAAATATATTAAAACAAATAAATTAATGAATATATTACATTTAATGTTGAACTCAACCTGTGTGGAAGTAAGTCTGAATTGCTATCTAAGCGCCGGTTTTAAATATCCAGTTAAAATTCCAGCAGTTAATATTTTTGAGAATTAATTTTAATTCAAAGTATGAAAATAAAGAAAATAACATGCATATTACCTTTAAGAGCATTTAAAGATCAATTTAAAAGAAAACAAACTGAAAATTTAAAACAAACCATATGCAACAGAATATTAGTTTAGGAACTACTAATTAGCTCTACTCGCACCGTCAACGGTTTTTGTAAAGATATTTCTTCAAACTTTATACAGCATGAACAAAGTCTCGACAGAATTGTATGGAATTTAATGATAACGAGCTTTGTGTGTGGTTCTCACTTCAGCAATTACAAATAAAAAATATCTTTAATGAAGTAGTACAAGCTGTGAGTTTCTTCTAAACTTGCTTTTTTTATTTATTAATGAATAAAATAAAACTTGTGTAGTTCCTTGCGGCAAAAAATCCTGTTGAAAGATTTTTTTCGTTAAAAAGAGTAACACGAAACCGAAGTCCTTTTGGGAGGTGAATTATCGAAATCGTTGCCTACTGTATATACTGTGCAATACTTTGGTATATACAGTCATTGTGTATAATAACAAGTGAGATATCTTTTCGATAAACGTCAAAATTTGGAACAGCTGAGACCACCTGTTTTTGCAAAGTAAATTCGCAACCCTGGCGTTCCTCGTATATTTTACCCGAATGCAGGGACGGATACAGGGGAGGGGTTCTGGGTGTCTGGATTACCCCAAAAAAATCGGTAGTCTCAGAAAATTTCATATTGATTTCAAATTTGTAGCACACACAAAAACTCACTCTAGACAAAAAATTAAAAATTATTACCCAGTAACTGGAATACAAAGAATGCTTTTTTACCGAAAAGTATATTTTATTCCAAAAGTTTATGACTTATCAAACCGCCTTCGTAATATGCAATTTCACAAACACATTTACCGAATTTTTCAAATCAGTGTTACGTTGCCAGTCACGGTGGCTCCGAGTGAACGGTCCTTTTCTATTTTACGGAGATTGTAGCCGTATCTCGAGATATTGAGGTTAGATAGATAGATAGATATGAATGTGAGGTGAGCACTGCGACCGATGGGTATATTGTGCCCTCATGAACTTTACAGCACCTCACCCAGCCCCAGCATCTCCAGGAATCGAATGATCGATCCTGGGGATAGGGATTGTATGTGCTCCTCCTTGGGCCATATTAGTCCTAGGCACCTCTCCCTTCTTCGTGCTACGGCTTCGCACTCCAGAAGTAGGTGCGTTGGAGTTTCCCTGGCAAGGTCACAGTAACGACACTGATTTCCATCGGGTACATTTGGCCGTTCAGTCTACAGTGTCCTGTCAGAATGCCTGTTAGAATTCGGAGTTTGGCCTTTTGATATTATACCCCCCTAGCAGTCTCTTTGCCTGGACCAGTCCAGGTAATCCTTTTCAGTGTAGCTCCCTTATTCTTTTACACTCTTTCCTCAGCATTTCCTTCACCGTGTGTGAGCCCACCACGAGGAATGGCTCCGGACCTATGGGGGTTGAGGCAGCCGCCTTCCATGCTAGATGGTCCGCTTCCTCATTGCCCTCGATACTTGCATGTCCTGACACCCATAGGAGTGTGACAACGTTATTTTCAGACAGTGTGTTAAGCTTCTGAATGCATTCCAAGACCAGCGAGGACTTGACCTCAAAAGAGGAGAGGGCTTTGAGTGCTGCCTGGCTGTCGCTAAGGATAAGAATGTTTTCTCCTTTATATCCCCTGTTAATGTTTACATCAGTACACCTGCTGATGGCATACACCTCCGCTTGAAAGATACTGGGGAAGGCCCCCAGTGGCTTCGAGATCTTAGCTCTCGGACCGTAGACTCCCGCCCCAATACCTTCCGGGGTTTTTGAGCCATTCTTGTACCACTGTAAAGTGCTCGTTTGAATTCTGTTTTCCAATATGGACACTGATTTCCATCTGGTACATGTGGCCGTTCAGTCTACAGTGTCCTGTCAGAATGCCTGTTAGAATTCGGAGTTTGGCCTTAGGGAGGTTTATCAGTAGTTTGTACCTTTTGATATTATACCCCCCTAGCAGTCTCTTTGCCTGGACCAGTCCGGGTATGCCTTTTCAGTGTAGCTCCCTTATTCTTTTACACTCTTTCCTCAGCATTTGCTTCACCGTGTGTGAGCCCACCACGAGGAATGGCTCCGGACCTATGGGGGTTGAGGCAGCCGCCTTCCTTGCTAGATGGTCCGCTTCCTCATTGCCCTCGATACTTGCATGTCCTGACACCCATAGTAGTGTGACAACGTTATTTTCAGACAGTGTGTTAAGCTTCTCAATGCATTCCAAGACCAGCGAGGACTTGACCTCAAAAGAGGAGAGGGCTTTGAGTGCTGCCTGGCTGTCGCTAAGGATAAGAATGTTTTCTCCTTTATATCCCCTGTTAATGTTTACATCAGTACACCTGCTGATTGCATACACCTCCGCTTGGAAGATACTGGGGAAGGCCCCCAGTGGCTCCGAGATCTTAGCTCTCGGACCGTAGACTCCCGCCCCAATACCTTCCGGGGTTTTTGAGCCATTCTTGTACCACTGTAAAGTGCTCGTTTGAATTCTGTTTTCCAATATGGAAATGTTCCAAGTATTTTTATCATGAAGTATAACTACAAAGTTTCTTGCGAAGGTAGTTATCTTGTGCCTGTCATCTCTTGGTAGGAGTGTTAGTGGGAGCTTTGACCCTATTTTGTCTTTGGACCTGGATGTCAAAACTCCACCTTTGCCGAATCCTTCTCTTGCAAAGTTTAGCAGAGTTCGCTTTGCTGCCTGTTCTATGTAAATGTGGAGCGGTTCCAGCTCAATCATAACCTCCAGCGCGGCCGTGGGCAAGTTCTCATCGCCCCCGGTATGCACACGCATGCAAGACGTTGAATCTTGGCGAGCATATTCCTCCCCGTAATTAGTGCCGCTATCGAGGCCCACGCAACCGCTCCATATGACACCATTGGTCTAACAATCGTGGTGTACATCCACCTCAGGATCTTCGGGGAGCTTCCCCAAGATTTCCTTGCAAGGCGCCTGCACACCATTATTGCCCTTGTTGCTTTGGAGGTGGTTGACTCTAAATGGGTGTTTCACCTCAGTCTAAAGTCCAGGATGAGACCCAGATACTTGACTTCGCTAGAGGGTTCAATTCTGACCCCTCCCACCTTAATGTCCTTCATATTCTGTATCTTGTTTTTCCTGGTGAAGAGGATGATGTTCTGGTTAGAGGGGTTGATATTCAGTTCCACCTCCGTGCACCATCTCTTTGCCAGATTAAGACCCCTGTTCAGGCCAGCCTGAACCAGTTTACGGCTGGGTAGTTTTCAAGGGTTTACCCTGGCTGATTTACTGCTGGGAAACAGCCTGGCTTCAAAAATACTGGTATTCGGACTTATTAGTCATTGGCTATAAGTGATCACCCGATTTAACGGGATATCCTTTTGTGCGGTCTCTTCTTTTTGGACCGTCCAGCAGCTAACACCAATTTTGATCACCAGCGACCGCCAGCCAACACAAGGAAATCCCTATACAAGTGTAAGTTATATTGTTTTATACGTTAAGATTTTCTATTGCGATATACATACATATGTACATATATGTAATTTGTTAATAAAGCAATTCATATACATATTTGACAATTCGTCTAACACGAGTTCCTTCTTTTTTTCATTTAAACGGACTGTCCACGAGACCACTGGAACCTGCGACAGTTTTGTTCATGGTCCTTCGTCGCCGTTGGAAAGGAACCAACGAATTTTTACAATAAAAGGTCTCAACACATCACTAACAAATTGGTCCTCTGCAGCTTTTTTTTCGGAAATTGGAGCAATTCAGCAAACGACATCACCACAAGGCTCAACACATACGCACAATAACCTGCAATTGTACCTACATACATCAGCAAATCAACCAAGAAAACTTCGATACAAAAGGTACGTGTTCTGTAAGCCATTTTACTTATAAAGTGCTCCCGCGTTCAACTAAAAGATATATGTATGTACATATTAGTGAAAGAAATCAGTGTGCGAGTGATTTTGTGTGTTAGCTTTAATAAAGAATTTTTATAGAACTTCCTTTCGGCTCAGGCCAATTTCATTCAAAAGCGAGTGCGGTTGCAGTTTTCCTTAGCTTTGAATTTCCTAGTGCGCCAGGTTTTGTTCAGAATCCAGATCTGCAACATTGTGAAAATAACAAAAAAAAAAAAAAAAATTTGATTAACTGGCAAAATTCATATCGCCATCGCATAATAAGACACTTGCAACCTGCACTCATGTATGTATGCACACACATACATATACAGCTGTGACACACAAAATCACTAACGCGAATTACCGGGTTTTTACACTTAATTGAATTCGAGTGAAAAGCAGTAATAGCGATTTACGATCGCTTTGCATAGTTAATGCTTAAAATTTTGACCGAATATTGAAATATTCGCAACATATGTACATAACATTGTGCAGTGAACTAGTGACTTTGTGGCAGTAACAAATAATTTTAATAAGATAATTCGCATTATTGGTGCATCTTCTTTGTATACTGCTGTGGCAGCGTCTAAATCTAATTTGTAAACAGTGCTGCAAGAAATTAGAACCTCAAAATTAAGCACACAAAGTCACTGCCTGCAATTTCGTGGTAAAATTTCAACCGAGAGTGAAAATAGCGATTTCCGATCGCTAAATTAAAATAAATAACACATATATAATAGAAACAGAAATAATTAATCAAAAAAAAAAAAAAAAATATCGAAATAGAGAACAGAAATTCAAAAGTATCGATACAGAGTTGCGTGGCGAGCTTACGTGGTGGCCATACATACAATATCCAGCTGCGAGATATTGACGCAATATATCCTCGCTACAGGATTGCAAGAAAATTAAGTTTGAAATTATTGTGATAACATTTATAAGTGAAATTCAATTGTAAATTAATTTATTCTATTGTTTCTAGTCTGAATTGATAAAGTTTTTTAAGAATTTTGTATAAAATTGTAAATTGTCAAGATCAGTGAACAAGATTATAGCAAGTGATATTAAGTATACGAAATTTAAGAATCACGTCACACACCAAATAATATAAAACAAATTCAAGCTATATATATTGTAAATTTATAACCAAAATATTTGAAAATATATAAACATTTATATTTTTTACAGAAGAAAACTTTTTTAAAATTTATTTTGATTTTGTGTTACAATTTACGTTCATAAACGAACGATCAGATTTCAGATATCAGATTTTAAGAATCTTTCAGTCAACTGAGAGTACTCAACCTCTTTAAGGAAACAATTATTTTCGTAAATTTTATTTATTTTGCGGGCTTGTTGCTGGGTTTTTCGCTTCTTTCGTCGTCTTAAATTTTTTTAAAATTCAATCGGCTCTGTGATTTTCGAAAAACTTTTCGCAGTTTTTAGTGACTTGGATTATTTAATTACAGTTTTCGGCATTACGTGCATTTTTCGGATTTTATCCAACCTCGAATAATCCAACAAGCTATAATGGCCACTTTTATTCAATTAGCGGATTCGCTTATTGAATTCGAAGCCGATTTTAGAGATTTTGCGTCAACTGATCAAAATCAAACGGTCCTGGATATCCAAAGGGAAGAAGTTAAGGAATCTTGGGGTAGAGTAAAACGCGCTTATATAGAATTTCTAGGTACAGATGCCGCGAGCTCTTCAAAAGAGGCCACTGCCGCCAAGAAGAAGCACAAACAAGCCTACGCGGCTTATCTCAAATGCATGGAAGTGATTGGTGATCTCACTTCCAAGCTAAATAAAGCCGAAAAGGAAATGGCTGCGGAGTCTTCCGACTTGGAGCACCATATCCGTCTCCCACCGTGCGACACGGAAGTTTTTAAGGGAGATTACCTGTCATGGCCAACGTTTCGTGACATGTTCACGGCCATTTACATTTTGAATAAGCGGCTCACCCCAGTGGAAAAACTTTTCCACTTAAACCAAAAGACTCAGGGGGAGGCAAAGGAAATAGTTCGTAAGTGCCCACTTACAAATGAAGGTTTTTCTTCGGCATGGAAAAACCTTACTGATCGCTACGAGAATAAAAGAATTCTCGTAAATAGTCAATTGAAGATTCTCTTCAACCTATCCCCGGTAGGAACTGAATCTGGAAATACAATTAAAGATCTTCAACGCGAAATAAATAACTGCATATCGGCACTCCAGATTCATAAAATTGACATAACAAATTGGGATGCGATCATTACTTACCTTTGCTCAACGAAGCTACCTGAGGTCACGCTCTCAATGTGGGAACATTCGGTCCAGGAAAAGACGGAGATTCCTAAGTGGGAAGATATGGACAGATTTCTAACAAGTCGATTCCAGACTTTAGAAACTGTCTTTGACATTAGAGGGCCTAGTACTTCCCGGTTACAGAGACCGCAGCCTTCTAAGGCCAGTTTCGACAATTCAAGTCGAAAACTACAAACTTATCAAGCGAGTGTGGCAAGGAATCAATGCAAGCTGTGCAATTGCGATGCACACAGCATACGATCTTGCCCACGATTTCAAAAAATGGCTCCTTCAGAAAGAAGCAACTTTGCTAGAAGGAGTCAACTCTGCCTGAACTGCCTGTCTTCCGGACATGGGGTCGCGAAGTGCACCAGCGCGTTCAATTGCTCAGTATGCCACTCCAGGCATCACTCACTGTTGCATTTGAACCCAGTTCAGCAAACTACTTCGAGAAAAAGCGGTCTCTCAAATTCTTTTGCAAGTGGGTCCGGAACTAGTTCCAACCGGACCACTTCTGGTACCAGTTCTGCCAGTGGTAATACTGAGCCTCCCACCCAAGTACAGTCGTGTTTTACGAACACGAACAAAGGGGTTCTACTGGGAACAGCTCAAGTCAACATTAGACATCGTGGGTCTATTTTTTCGGCCAGAGCGCTCATAGATTCTGGATCTGAGTGTTCGTTCATGACGGAACGACTTCGACGTCGGATTAAGCTGCCAACGAGGAAAGTGAATGCACGGGTGTCTGGAATCAACAACACGCTTTCGGCGCAAACCAGCCAGGCGTGTTCCATAACCTTTGGATCCCCGGTCGATCCTTTGGTGGTGATTCAGACAACGGCGCTAGTGCTACCACAACTGACGGGAAATCTGCCGACCTGCGATATTGATGCTGCTATACAACATTCGTTCCCGGGGCTGACTTTGGCGGATAAACGGTTCTTCGCGAACGAACAAGTCGATCTTGTTTTGGGAGGCGACGTTTATCCGCAAATAATGCTCGGCGGTCTACGGAAGGACGTTCTTGGCTCGCTGCTGGCTCAGGAGACAGTCTTCGGATGGATTCTGACGGGAAGGACGACTTCACCCAAGCCGACGACATCATGCGTCTCATTCTACAATGAGGTGACACTGGATAGACAGCTTGCAGCCTTTTGGGAACTGGAAGACCTGCCCCGTAGCAGAGCTCGTACACCAGAAGAGAATTACTGCGAGGAGGTTTTTAAGGATACTACCAAGCGAGACGAATCGGGGAAATTTATATTTTCATTACCATTTCGTCGGAATTTTCCGACAGAGGTTTCTCTAGGGTGCTCGCGAAAGATAGCTTTCTCACAGTTCGTTCGCAGCGAAGGTCGTCTGGCAAAAAATCCCTCTTTACGAGAGGAATATACTAGGGTACTCAAGGAGTATCAACAACTGGATCACATGACTGAGGTGTCCAGTTTCCCGGATGAGGGCCGCTCCGGTAACTATTACCTGCCCCATCATGCGGTCACCAAACCCGAAAGCACTTCTACGAAGGTTCGGGTGGTGTTTAATGCGTCCTGTCCATCGGACAATGGAGTAAGCCTCAATGATGTGCTACTGCCTGGACCAATTTTACAAAGCGATCTGACGATACTGATCCTCCGCTGGAAGTTATTCAAATTCGTCTTCAGTAGTGACATAGAGAAAATGTATCGTCAGATCCTGGTTCAGCCTCAACAGAGGAAATTTCAGAGAATACTCTTTCGCGATTCTACAAGTGAACCAGTTCGTCAATTTCAATTGAATACTGTCACTTTCGGGGTAAACTGCGCTCCTTATCTCGCAATAAGGACGCTTCTGCAACTAGCCGACGACGTTCACGAATCGCTTCCGATCGCTTCGATAGTCCTCAAGCAACACATGTACGTCGACGACGTGCTCGCAGGTGGACACGACTTAGAGTCCACCATTAAGGCCCGGGATCAAATCAACGAGGCCTTAAGTTCGGCAGGTTTCCCACTTCGTAAGTGGACTGCCAATAGCAAAGAAGTCTTGCGCGATATTCCGGTTTCTCATTTGCTCAGCCAAGACTTCTTGGACTTCGAAGATACGAGCAGCGTTAAGGCTCTCGGCATACGATGGAATGCACGTTCGGATCAATTCTACTTCGCTGCGAGGGAATTAGATCAATTTCAGGTAGTGACAAAACGCAAGATTTTGTCAGCCATCGCTAAATTGTTCGATCCACTAGGGTGGCTCGCACCGATCATCATAGTGGCGAAGATGATAATGCAGAACATCTGGTTGGAAGGAACGGATTGGGATGAACAGGTAACTTCAACAACACTTAAGCGCTGGTCAAAGTTTGCCATGGAGTACTCGGCAATAGGAGAAATCCAAATTCCACGATGGGTACAATTCTCACCGATGGAAAAGATGGAGCTTCATGGTTTCTGTGATGCATCGGAGAAGGCGTATGCGGCGGCTATCTACCTGCGCGTCGAAAGGAGAGACAGAGTTGCGGTCAATCTCCTATTAGCAAAAACGAGGGTGGCACCGGTAAAAACCATATCACTGCCTCGTTTGGAGTTGTGTGGCGCGGTACTTCTGGCGGAAATGGTGGAATCAGTTATTCCTAACTTGGATCTTCGATCCTTACAGATTTTCTTATGGACTGATTCCACCATCGTTCTGGCTTGGTTACGGAAGCCACCATGTTCTTGGTCGACATTTGTCTCGCATAGGGTAACCAAAATTGTAGAGAAGGTTGGCCAACGGAGTTGGTATCATGTGGATTCGTCCTCGAACCCAGCCGACCTAGGCAGCCGTGGAGTCGAAGCTCCAGACTTGGTTGGAAACTCGTTGTGGTGGCAGGGCCCTTCTTGGCTCCAAGAAAGTAGAACGGAATGGCCTTCTCAGGACTCGGTGTTCCAGACCGACCAAGAAGAGAAGCGGGTGCTGTCGCACGCGACAAAAGTTTTAGAGATGTACGACATTCTTCAAAGATTCTCGTCACTTCCGAGAGCTTTGCGAGTGCTGTCGTATGTCTTGCGATTTCTTCAAAGTACGCACCCTACTCGGAAAGCTAAATTTACAGCTCCGTCTACCGCGATTTCCTCTGAGGAAATCAAAGCCACCACTCAACGACTGATAACACTCTGTCAAGAACAACACTTTCCGAGTGAGTGTTCTGACTTAAGGAAGGGACAGAGAATAAGTTCCAAGAGTGAAATCCTCCAACTAAATCCGTTCATAGATTCAAATAGTCTACTTCGAGCGGGGGGACGACTTGGGGCGTCGAAAGACTTAAATTATAGCGAACGTCATCCTATAATTCTCCCCTACAATTCTCATTTTTCGCGACTGGTAACTCAATTTATTCACGAGATCTCCTTACATGGGGAAAACCAGTTAATGTTGCGGCTTATTCGAGCGCAATATTGGATCCCTCGGGTCAAAGTAATGATCAAATCGATCATACATAACTGCAAGGTTTGTGCAATCTATAGGTAGCGGGCGCAAAGTCAAATCATGGCGGCCCTCCCATCGGAACGTACTACCTTCACGCGCCCTTTTACTAATACGGGCGTAGATTTCGCTGGTCCATTTGAGATCAAAAGTTATAGAGGGCGAGGCTGCGTAATCACGAAGGGTTACGTATGCCTGTTCGTTTGCTTCGCAACAAAGGCTATCCACTTGGAAGCCGCAAACGACTTGAGCACTCCCACCTTCTTGGCTGCCTTTTCAAGGTTCGTATCACGGAGGGGGTGCCCAAAAAATATATACTCCGACAATGGAACCAATTTCGTCGGAGGATCTAGAGCTTTAAAAACAGAATTTAAAGCGTTTCTTGCTCATTCGAAGTCTGATGTAACGTCCAAATACTTTCATCAGCAGCTCTCTTGGCATTTCATCCCAGCATCTGCTCCGCACATGGGTGGCTTATGGGAAGCAGGTGTAAAGAGTTTCAAGTCTCATTTTCGAAAAATTGCATCTAATTGTAAATATACGTTCGAAGAGTTTTCCACATTACTATGTAGGATTGAAGCGTGTCTCAATTCAAGCCCGCTTAATGCAGCATCCACTGACGCCAATAGCCTGGAACCATTGACTCTTGGACATTTCCTCGTCGGCAGTCCCATCCTAGTTCCGCCTGAGATTGAGATCACGGAGAATCCAGCCTCGGTGGTCAACCGATGGCACAAGATGAAGGCGCTGCATCATTCGTTCTGTCAACGGTGGAAGAACGAGTACTTGAACGAGCTTCAAAAGCGAACGAAGTGGAAGCGACAGCAACCAGACTAACAGGTGGACGACCTGGTTGTTATTCGAGAGGACAACCTTCCTCCAAACGAATGGCGACTAGGACGAGTCGTCAACGTTCACCACGGCACCGACAAACGAGTCAGAGTTGCAGAAATTCGCACCGAGAAGGGAGTCGTTACGAGACCAATCGTCAAATTGGTCTTGTTACCATCGGAGAGGACCAGCACCTCTTAAGAAGCTCCAGTTTGCGCCACGCTCGCCACCCAACCAAACCCCAACAATCAGCGGTAACCATTTAACCCTATTGTGTTTAAGTTTAGCATTTATCCCATTACAGGAAAGATGACTCGCTATACTGCGCGACGTATGAAGTCCGAGCAGAGCTCCGAGGCGTTTATCATAGCCTGCCGACTATGCGGAGGCAACCATGCGATAAGGCTCTGTCCCCAATACCGCGAGAAGACTGCCGAGTAGAGGCTCCGAGTAATCCTCATACACCGGTACTGCCCGAATTGCCTATCGCCATTCCACCGATTGAAAATCTGCGGAAGTAAGGGCCGCTGCCACAGGTGCCGCGAAAAGCACCATACGTCACTGCATCTCGCAGATGAGAGCGACTGGGCGCAACCTGGTGCCGAGACGGGGCGCGTTAGCACTAGGCCCGAAGACGACAGCTCGGATGACGTGCTCTCCATCCATCCAACGGAGACGTACAAGTCCTGGGCTCAGCAGGTGGAAGAGGCAGAACTTGCCGAAGAGGAGATGACCGTAACCGAAACTACGTCGTCATCGAACCGCAGAACTTCGGCAGAGCGGGTCAGCGGCTTGGAACCTCGTCCGTTCCAACCGTCCACCTCCCTTGCAAGAGAACGCGCCTCTGCTGCTGGCGGCTCGGAACCTCGTCCGTTCCGACCGCTCCTGCAACACGAGAGGCGAGAGCGTGGCTCGGAACCGCGTCCGTTCCGACCACGCCCTCAATACGATAACTGGAGACTGGGTGGCTCGGAACCACGTCCGTTCCGACCATCTCAACACCGCAACCAAGGGCGACAAGGCGGCTCGGAATCTCGTCCGTTCCGACCGTCTTCCCGCGATGCTCGTCTACAAAATCGGAGACGGGAAACTCCGTACAGTCGGGAGAATGAGTTGGCCAAGGTGCGCTCCCGGTCTATCCGACAAATCAAGCCAGCGGGCTTCCGAACAGGCAGAGTGTCGAGTAATGTGACCGTGGCGATTCTGCGATCATTTCACGCTATCGCTCCAACTGCGATAGTTAAAATCGAGTCTGGTGGCCGCCTTCATCTGGTGCGAGCCCTAATTGACCAATGCGCGACCAACGCCCCCTCGATGTCTAGGAAAGCGCAGAGCACAGATTCTCCAAACTGTCAGAGCGTACAGCGCAGTATTCGTAGATCTGCCTACCCTATACGCGTGCTGGTCAGGGTGCAGGGGGGCAAGCTTCAAGGTGTTGTGCCTTATATCGTGGTCGATGATTTTCTCCATTGCTTTTAACACAAACAGCTAATCGGCGTGAATGATTTAGCTATGGAGTAAACTTTCTTCCCTACCTTTGGGATGAAGACTCGGGCTCTTCGCCACACCTCTGGGATGTGAGCTAGTGCTAGACAGTCCGTCATTATTTTGATCAGGTGAGGGATGAGTAACTCTCCACCCAGCTTCAGCATCACCGGCCTAATGCCGTCTACCCCAGGGGCCTTGTAAGGTTCAAAGCACCCGACGGCCAAAACGACAGACCTCCAGGTGATTAGTGTTCTTGATTCTGACCAGTCTGTCGAAGGTCTAGGGCTCCTAAGCACTACAGCCCGAGGGCCCCCTCAGCGTCCGGAAAATGCGCCCTAAGCAGGGCCAGCGATCTTTGTCTTTCTGATCCCGTGTACGTACCATCAGGTAGTCTTATTGCTGACCTGATATCTGGGCTTCCTTTCGCTAGGGCTTTGTGAAGCCTAGCGGCCACCGGATGCCTCAATGCCTTCACAGAATAAACTAAACCTGTCACGCTTAGCTTTCCTGATTTCTTTGCTATACTTCGTTAGTTTGGCTGAGTACTCGTCCCAGTGCCCATCGCGTTTTGCTCTGTTAAAGAGCCGTCTCACTTGTTTCCTGAGCACCCCGAGCTCCCGAGACCACCATGGGGCTTGTGACCTCCCCATTGGTTTTGTCTCGGGACAGCTATGGTTAAATGCGTCAACCAGGACCTCATTTAGATCGTTTACCCTAGCCTCTAACTCCATACAGCGACTTTATTGTGCTGCTCTATGCAGATTCAATCTTAAAATAACTCTATACCTATCCCAGTTGGCCTTTTTAGGTTCTTGCCTGGGAAACCTGTTGAGACTTCCACCCCCAGCTTGAATCTGATAATCCTATGCTCCAATAGTGACGGCTCCGGTGAGGCCCGCCATTGAGAGATCGCAGGAAAAGGCAGTCCCCAGCTGAGTGTGATGTCGAGTACCTCCTCTCTGATCCTTGTGACAAATGTAGACTTATTGCGAACATTATGTATACTTATGTCTTCGTTAATGATGAATTCTAATAGTGACTCACACCTGCGGTTTGTGTCCTTGCTGCCCCACTCCTCGTTGTGTGCGTTTGCGTCACAATAAATGATGAGGGGTAGCTTCTTACCTCTGCAGTAGTGCACCGGTGCTTGCGTCTCGCGGGTTGGGACATTGGAGTTGTCTCCGGGCAAATAGGCCGAGGCCACTACCACCTCCATGCGCCTGCCGTTCACCGCTAACGTAGCTTGCACTACAACTAAGTCTTGCGTCAGGAATTCTGTAATGCAGAAGTAGTTAATTTCCTTCTTCAGCACAACACACGCTCTGGGCCTCACACAGGAGAGGTCCAAAATTACCTGGTTTTTGTTATGATTGAGGCCCCTTACCTGGCCTCTGTAGGTCCAAGGTTCCTGTATCAGTATCACGCCCAGGTTCTCCGTGGCAAACCTGCCAGCGATGACCGCCGAGGCAGCTATCGCGTTGTGCAGGTTGACCTGGGCTACTGATATATTCGACTTGCCTAGAGCTGCAGTTCGTCGAAGTCGGCAAAGTCGGAGAGCCCTGGATCGCCCTCACCTTGCACGTCAAGCTCTAGTCTCCTGAGGTCTATCCCGTCCAGAAGCTCCTGCGTTGAGCGTAAGCGCTCACGCGGGCTAAGCTCTGCCACTTCAAACACCGGAGCTGTTGTCTGTTGCGGAGGTGCCGACTGCAGGCTCATCCGTATCCGTCGCCACAGCATCGCACCGTGAGCCTTAAGCCGCCGAAACCTTGCTGCCCGCCGCTTTGTACCTCCACGGCCTTACGGAGATAACGATGTACCGGAAGTTCACTATGAAGTTGACCCTTCGTAGGCTCTTAAAGGACGCCTCGTCATTACAAAGATTGGCTTTGTTCCCGCTGTCTAGCGCGCTCTTGGACAGTACTCTCCACGGGGTGGTGTGTAGCCCGCCATTTTGCGCTTTGAGCAGATGCATGGCGTGGTTTAGAGACTCCATGTCTGTCCTTGGAAGGAAAATGGAGACGTTGTAGAGCGGGGGTATGTCGTCTCCCATTCTGGTGCTTAGCACAGGTCCTTCCCAGCGCTCAAGCGTTGGTATGGTGTTAACCAACCATTTTGCTGTGCCTCCGTCCCTGCAGTCCACAAGGAGCATTCCTGTGCGGAAGTGCACCTCACAGAACGCCAGAGGCTGCGACCATCCCCGAGCACCGGCGAACGTTATGGTGTCCTGGACGTTGGTGAGCTTTTCCGAGCTTAGGGCAGCCGCCGCATAGTCGCTCGGCAGTACAGCAACACGGAAAGCTTTAATGGCATCCGCGTAGCTGGACTGCTGTGCGCTCCGCGTCTGACCCAGGCCCGAAGTTCCCCCCGCCCCCCGGGCCCCTGCGTCGGCGTTTTGGGATCCTCGCGCTGGCGCTTGCTGGTGGGTAGTTCTGGAGGTGTAATTTCTGCGTTACTGCGTTTACCCGCAGTCGCAGTACCTGTAGTGCCACTCACGGTGGTGGGTTCCCCGCTTCTTCGCCTTCCGACGGGCGCGGGTTTTTGCTGTTGCTCTTGCCCGCTTCTCTGTGCAATGACAGGCGCGGGTTTTTCGCTTGGACTTCTTCTGCTTCAGCTTCCACTTCCATCCTCACTCCGGCCATTACTCGGGCCTCGTTCGGGGACTTAACCTGTTCAAGGTAGCGCAGGTACCACTTCGCTTCTGATCCACTAAGCCCTGAGCGGCGGTGGTCGTCTAGCGCTCCCGGCTGACCTGGTTTTGGAAGCGGGGGAGCCCTAGCTCTCCTGTGCTTCCTCTTCGGTTGCTGCCAGCCCGAGCCACGCGAGGCAGAGGGCGTGCGACCACCGCTGCTTCTTCTTCTTCTCGACCCTTCTTTGGATGCAGACCGTCAGCAGCTCCTGGACCTTCGTCTGCTGGCAGAGCGACGTCGGCTCCTGGACCTGTTACGGCCTGGGGTCTGATGTCGGCTACTGTGCCCCCTTCTGTCTTCCTCGCTAACTTTACTTTCATACCTGCTAGTAGACATGCCGGGTCGGTGCAGCGACCGATCTGCCTCGGCCAGTTTATTAGTATAAACACACGTGTCATACCTGCTAAAGTAACCTTTATCCGTAAATGCCTTCTCTCGACGAATTCCGCTGCTCTTGCTCGGCTTGTCATCCCTCGCGTGTTCTTCCAAAAGGGCTGCTTCTTCTTCAGTCAGCTTTTTTTCACACAGCTACTCACCCCCAATACCGCCGCATACGAGAACCTGGGTTTCGTTGCAGTTGCGTTGGCCCTAGCTACAATGGATGCAGTTGGTGCCGTTCCTGTAGCAGCTGACGTCGCTTTGTTGTTCTTGTTGTTGTTGCTGTGTTGTTGGCCATCTTGTTCTTACGACCGCATGCCCGGCTTATGCAAGGCATGGCAGTCTAATTGTATTACTGGGGAATTATACTGTCCGCCGCGCCAGCGCCCCTTGTCGCGGTAAGGCCTTCGCTACTTCTCAAGGCGGCCCGGTATCGAGGAGGCTCCGTACTAATACAGCCGGTTGTCCTCCTGGCTGCAAACCATCCAATGGGCACGGTGTCGCGTAACACCCAGGATTAGGATGTGGCGGTTCTTGGTCAGCGCCCCCATTTGGAGTCGGCATACAGATAGAGAAACAATTTATCATCGTCACAAAGCTACATGCACGTCTCCTGGTGGGGTACGCCAAAGCCCCTGCACCAGCGCCAAGGTGACCGCCCTCGCAGGGATATTGAGGTTACTAGTGACCTAGATATTTTTTCAATGAAAAAGAGGAGAAACGATTAAGCACTTTAAACCCCTGACGTTTTATGATTCTACTGATTCAAATGATATCACAGCCTATCGATGGCTTTATAAAAATGCATTCAACATTTTACCCAATATTATTATATCTATGTTTATAATGGATATTAATCAAATATCTCAAAATATGTAAAATATCCTAAAAAATTGAAACCCCCCAAAATATATTCAGATCGGCTTTTTCCAACTTCGGGCCATTCGTAATTGTCGACATATTAGCGGTCAGCTTAGGTACCCTGTCAAACGCCCTCATAGGTATCCTGTCAAAAGCAACTGTCAAATAAGATATCTCACTTGTTGTTATACACAATGTATACAGTACGCAACCTTTTCGATAATTTATCGGAAAAATTCACCTCCTAAAAGGAATTGCATGCAACTCTGCTAAAGTTTCTTTACATTATCCACCATGAAAAATCTTTTGCCACCTCCAAAAAGGGAAGGAAAACAATTTCTGTCAAGTACTTGCACAAAACTGAAATATAGCGATATACTGATGTATCGACCTTTTGTACTTCGAGTGGTAAGTTTACGATTGGTCGAATTTAAACATCGTTGAATACGATACATCGATGTTTTTGCGACTTACCTAGATCTTAAAAGTTCTAAAAGTGCAGTATTTTGATTATATATAGTTTTTTGCCTTTAGAAATCTATAAATTTCTACCATGTCCTTAAGACGGTCTAAATCACCTCATATCGTTGGAAATGTGAAAAGTGGAGACAAAGAGGAAAGTTTTTGGGATAAGTTCAGTACACTGGGTCGGAAAAAAGGAACAAAGGAGGGTAGGTGTTTGTTTTTTTTTTAAGTTTTTTATCCGTAGAGTGGTATTTTCGAAGCGAATTTATTACTGTTGATGTTAATATGAATTAGACAAATGATCCAACAAATATTAAAACCAAAATATATATGCTATCTCCATTTCACCTTTGTTATTTTTATGCAGAAATAATATGAATCAGCGAGTGACCATATGTTATCAATATTCAAGTTTTTAATTATAAAAATGATGTAATTTTTTGAGAAAGTTTCGCAATATGGAACCTTTCAGAAAATCTTTTAGGATAGCATTCTCGAGTTTATACATTGATAAGCGGGGAGACAAAACAAGGGCATATTTAAGGAATACGGGCCGTTGAGCTAGAAAAAAATAAAAAAGTTGATTTTATGGTTCGGAGGCTGTTAGGGAGGGGTAAAGTAAATTTCAATATCTCGAAAAGCTGATATTTCAAAAACTATATGTCCTATCTTCACGATATTGGTACCGTTAAAAAGATAATTAATAGACCTTTTATTTGATATGCATATGTGTAAATAAATTATATTATTTTGAGAAAAATAAAAACTGAGGGAAATGTTCAGTCTAGTGCCGCATGAAAGAAGGGCGGTGGACGGTGAAGGAGGGGGCGTGGCACCCCCAAAGCATACCGTTAGAAAGCAAAACTTTTTAATAAGCCCTCACTGTTTCTCTAGACCCTGGGTGAGGTCCTAGGGAAGCCTTTTAAAATGGGAAAAAATTCAACTTTTCCCATACAAAATCGAGTAAAAGTTACCCAGCACCCCCGGAATTGAAAATCAAGGGGGGATGGGGTGGTAGAGGGGGACCTCCTGATTACAAATACATCGTTTATAGCTGCCGGCGCCTTATAGTTTACGAGATATTAACACTTAAAGTTTATAAAATACACACTATTGTTTTGGTTATTTCACTGAAAAATACACTGAAAACACTTATCTACCGTTTGTAAAATGCAAATAATTAACATTTTGAGCCCGCACAATTAAGAAAATTAGTATTTAAACGTTTTATTAAATAAATAATATTAACCTAATCGCGCACTTGCACTCATACATGCAAAATGGTAAACAATAACATTAGATGAGTATGTTGCCATATCTGTGATGAGCATTATTGTAACTATATTTTATTTGAAAGGTACTTTAATAAATAAACGAATAAAAATTTGAACTCAGTGGAATAACCAATATAAAAGTGTGCATTTTTTCAACTTTAAATATTAATATCTCGAAAACTATAAATCAGCGGCAGCTAAAAACTATATATTTGTGATCAGGACGTCCCCCTCCTTTAAAAATGCCCTTTTTTTTGCATTTTTCATCTATGTATATGGTTTTTGATTTTAATTTACTGCACTTAATATCGAGCCACTAATGCATTCATTGGGACACACATATTATTAACACATTATGCTATAAATTTTCACCATTTTTAGAATCAACAAATATTTAAATACTTCGTAATTATTAAATAAAAAGTTGCATATTTAAGCCCCGCACAAAACACCAAATAGCCTGCCAAATACATCTGTCAAACTACTAAAAACAACGAGCGAAAGAGAAAACAAAAGATAATTGATATAACCCAGTAATCTAAAAGTACGCGGAGTTCTGCCTTACGTTTCAACAGTAAATATACCACAATTAAGGCATGTGGCGTTTTTCTTAAGTAAATCAATACTTCGTAATAAATTGAAAATTTGTAAATAAAAATCGCCCGATTTATTATTACAAATTTTCGCCTTCGGCGCTTTCTTCAATAAATAACTTTTTCGTAATATATTAAAACGGGATAAGAGCTCTTCGCGGATAACAAAACCACACATACATTATTTAGAACATATGTAATAAAACCACATTTGTCTGGAGTTTAATAAAAAATGTTTGCTGGGTAACTTTGTATCGATTTATATGGAAAAAGTGGAATTTTTACCCATTTTTAATGGCTTCCCTAGGGCCTCACCGAGAGCCACTCTATGGGAATGAGTTTTATTAACACAAATAATTTTTTCCAGTCTTAATATTAAAAACAAATTTCATAATATGTTAAAAATTAGCTGTTTAACGCTCAACCAATTTAACTTTTCGTGGCCGCTGTGGTCGAGTTGGTAGCGGTGCGTGCTATAACTTGATATGCCGGTGAATTCGAGGTTCGAATCTCAGTCAGGGCTAGCAAAATCCTAATTATAGAAAAAGGTTTTTTCTAATAGTGGTCACCCCTCGGCAGGCAATGGCAAACCTCCGAGGGTATTTCTGCCATGAAAAAGCTTCTCATTTAATAGATCTGCCGTTCGGAGTCGGCACAAAACAGTAGGTCCCTCCATTTGTGGTATAATATAAAAAAGACGCACACCACAAATGGTAGGAGAAGCTCGGCCAAACACTGAGCTATATAGTGTAAACGTCAAAATTATTATAATTTAACTTTTCGATCATGATTTTTGTCATACCTTATTTTGCATAACCTGTAGCTTAACTACTTGTGCTTCATTCGCAATAAAAAATATCGTTGGACAATATAAAAAGTGCGGCTCTATAATAGATCTATACAACATAATTTTATATTTTCTACTAATATGCATGAATTTTGCACTAATTATATTCCTTTAAAAAAGAAGCGATGTTATCACTCTCCTTGGCATAATAAGCATTTAAAAAAACTAAAGAATCTCAAAAACAAGTACCTTAAGAAATTTAAAGCAACTAATAACCACGCACTCTTCGTAAAATTCCAACATTTTCAGAAGGAGCGGAACATCAAAGCTAATCCGAAGTCGTTTTGGAGGTTCGTAAAGTCAAAAAAGTCGTGCTCTAGTGTACCTACCGCGGTGTGTCTGGATAAAAAAGTTGCTAGTACACCTGCCTAAGCAGCTAATCTATTTGCTGAATTCTTTATGTCAAATTACGTTTCTGACGAGGAGGAGTCTCCGGACTTTTCTTCGGAGATTTCTTCAATTCTTAACATTGGCTCGTTGTTTTTTTCATCCGAAGACATTACCATGGGGTTGGTTTTCCTGAAGCCTTCGACTCAAACAGACTCTGACGGGCTCTCAGCTAGCTTGCTGAAGAACTGTCCGGCATTAGCAATTCCTCTTCAGATTATTTTTAATAAATCTCTGTCTTCAAGTATTTTTCTGAATGAATGGAAATATACAGCCATTACGCCTTTTTTAAAAGTGGAAAGAAAAATGATGTTCGGAACTATAGGCCAATTGCCAAGCTGTCTAGCATCTCAAAGCTTTTCGAATGCATTGTCAAGGACAAGATTTATTCTGCGGTGAAATCTTTAATTATACCAGAATAACATGGTTTTGTCACTGGTCCACAGCTACTAATCTTGCTGTTTTTAGTGAATACTGTATGTCATCGTTTTTGAAAGGACTACAAGCCGATTGTATATATGCAGACTTCTCTAAGGCGTTTGATAGTGTATCGCATAGCGTTCTTACAAATAAGTTAGCTTGCTTGGGCTTTCACTCCACCTTTCTGCAATGGCTTAAATCTTATCTGTCGGATAGATGTTGCGTGGTGTCAATCGAAGGTGTTTTGTCGAACCACTTTGTTGCCGCTTCAGGTGTTCCCCAAGGGAGCATCTTGGGGCCACTACTCTTTGTTCTTTTCATCAACGACATCAGCAGTTGCTTTTCTTCTTCAAAGTTTCTGCTCTATGCTGATGATTTAAAAATATTTTCAACTGTGCAGAGTTCAGTGGATGCTCAGAGGCTTCAAGGAGATCTGAACAATCTTCATCGTTGGTGCGTTAAGTCGCGTCTCTCCGTGAATATTAAAAAATGTTTTCATTTATCATTCTCGAGGCGACATAACGTTTTTAGCACATCGTACACCATTGCTAGTTATGTACTACAAAATGTTACGGAGTTTAAGGATCTCGGAGTTATATTCGACTCAAAACTTTCTTTCCATAATCATATTACTTTTATTCTTGCAAAAGCATACTCAGTTCTGGGTTTCATTCGCAGCAATACATCTGAATTTTCCGATCCATATATGTACCTTCAAACTATTATTTACAGCTTTTGTCCGGTCACACTTAGAGTATGCCGTTATAATTTCGGGACCTTATGATCAATTTTCGATAAGCAGAATTAGCCTGGAGCCTCTAGAAAAGAGAAGGACTGTCCTTTCACTTTCGTTCACTTTCAATATTATTAATGGCATCACTGATTGCCCTGTTTTACTTGAGCGGATTAGCTTTAATGTTCCACAAAGAAGTCTTCGCAATTTTTTCCCTTTTTACGTAGAGAACTTTAAGACTAACTTTGCAAGTAACGCCCCAATAGCTCGTGCACTTCGGGAATTTAATGCATTATCTAATTCGAACGTACTTGATTTCGATTTATCTAGAAATAGTTTTGTGAAAACTCTAGGTTCAATAGCTTAGCATGGTATTGATATTAATTGTTAGTATTATATTAGCCAAATTTGGCCACTCTATATTATTTTTCTTAGTCTGTAAGGTACTTTGTACTGTAGATTAATAACTTAAATAAATAAATAAATAATATGTTTGCATGATCTTTTCTTAAATCCAATTTTATTTGCAATTTTTCCAACAACATAGTCGATGTGGTCATTGAGTTTAGATTTTTTATCAATATGAATATCTAAGTATTTAATTATATTTAATTCCCCAATATTTAGCCCTACAGATGCTAGAAAAGGTTGAAAATATAAACTGCCAAATGAACAGCTCACAAATAAAAATAAGTAAATAAATCGATTTTAACAAGCGAAATGTAATAAAAGGGCAAGAAAGTAAATAAAATAATTCAAGCAAAAAGTAAGAACATTACATATACTTAGGTACAATTTCCCTTGCAATAATGAGCACACTAAGAATTTTAAATTTTTATTAAATTTTCCAAATGCGCACAACAAAATGACAGTGTCGGTTTTAGAATAGCAACCCACAAGTCTATGAATAAAAGAGGTATTGAAATAACACTCCCAAAATGCCTCGGCTTATTATAATATGTATATGCGCTTTAAATTTCAGAAATTACACATTTGTTAAGTTACTTTTGATGACTTTCTTATCATGAAAAACTATTGTAAATAGGGCCTTAGCTATCATATAAAATACTCTGTACCATTAACAGCTGTCAAATGCTTACTCTCTTGTTTTAAGGAATGTTAAAATAAAAAACTTATTCTCTTGTTTGAACTAAAAGGAATTACACGTGTTTTATTTTAACTGGTTATGGGCCCAGCCCAAATCAAAAATTAATTTTTCTTTTGTCTTGTTTTAATTGCGAATCTGATTGCGTTTGTCGTGTCATTTGAATTAAATTTAAACCGGTTTCTTTGTAAACTCCAAATTAGCAATTCATAATCTTCAAAATGGCTAATTCAACGAAAGCAGACTTTGCGGTTGAAAAATTAAAAGGCGGTGAGAATTTTCACAATTGGACGTTTGCAATGGAGAATTTCTTGGAGTTAAAGAAATTAGGTGACTGCATCATTCCATCAAAGGAAGACCCAAGAGTGTGCAAGGAAAAGGAGACCGTCAAATTAAGTTCTGCGAAAACGTTATTGGCATTAAGTGTGGAGCCAGAACTATTTGTCTATATTAGAACATGCAAAACGACGCTGGAGATATGGACAAAGTTCCAAAACCTGTATGAAGATCGTGGACTAATGCGGAAAATTGGTTTGTTGCGCACTTTGATCTCAATTCGTTTAGAGGAAAGTGAAAACATGCAGGTTTATATTGACCAAATAATGACAACGGCGAGTAAATTAAATTGTATCGGTTTTAGCATCGACGACGAGTGGTTAGCTGCAATTATGCTTGCAGGATTGACAGAGGAATACAAACCACTTATTTTGAGCTTTGAAGCGTGTGACAAAATAAATGCTTATGACATTAAAATGAAATTCTTAGATACGCAGTATTCACGTGAGGGTAAAACCAACAACAATGCGTTTATTGGTAAATACTCCTTCAGGCAAAATAGCAAAAAATTAAATAATCATCGCTCTGTAAAATGTTACTCTTGTGGTGGTAGGGGTCACATTAGCTCTGAATGTAAGAAGGAGCAAAAAGGACAAACTAAAATAGTGAACAACACTGAAATTGCAAAAAGAGCATTTACAGCAAAATTTTCAACAAAATTTTACACGTGTGATTGGTATTTAGATAGCGGGGCGTCGAGCCATATGACACCGAATAAAAATTTATTGTTTGAATGCACTCCTACGAATGTTAAGGAAATTTCAGCTGCGAATGATGAAAAAATGAAAGTGAATTGCGAAGGTAAATCAAAATTGTTGTTGGCCAATGACGAAGTATCCATTTCGAACATTTTGCACGTACCTGAATTGTCGGCAAATTTACTATCAGTATTCAAAACTCTTCAAAAGGGGAATACAATCGTTTTGAACAAAAACGGATGCTCTATTTATGATCAAAATTTGGTTGAATTTGCACATTGCAAGCCAGAAGGTGGAGTTTACAAATTAAAAACAGCGGGTGAAGCGTGCATGTTATCTTGCAAAGAAGAAAGTAACGCAATTACCTGGCATCGAAGATTTGGTCACCTTAACTACGCAAGTTTATGTAAAATGCGTGATGGGGCGGTGACCGGAATGAAAATTTCAAATCAAAAAATAGGCTTGCCAAACTGTGTAGTATGTGCTGAGGGCAAGCAATCACGAGCGCCATTTACGCCAAGCCAAAACCACACGGACGAGTTACTAGAATTAGTACATTCTGATTTGGTTCGACCAATGGAAACAAGATCAATTGGTGGTGCAAGGTACCTGTTAACTTTCACTGACGATTTTTCAAAGAAAATTTTTGTTTATTTCTTAAAAGAAAAATCTGGCGTTTTAAGTACGTTTATTGAGTTTAAAGCATTTGTTGAAAATCAAACTGGCAAAACAATTAAAGTCTTTCGCACTGACAATGGAACTGAATATTGTTCACGTCAATTCAACACATTTCTTTGTTCCAAAGGTATTCAACATCAGCTAACAAATGTACATATATACGTCGGAGCAAAATGGCACGGCAGAACGCATGAACCGAACTATAATCGAACGTGCCAAATGTCTGTTATTTGATGCTAAGCTTGGTAATGAACATTGGGCTGAAGCCGTAAACATGGCTTCGTATTTAATAAATCCAACAGTTTGCTCAGGGTTGAAAGATAAGACACCAGAGGAAATGTGGATAGGCTCTATGGTTGATGTTTCACATTTACGGATATTTGGATCCCAGTAATGGTGTACATTCCCAAACAGCGTCGCAAAAAGTTGGACCGGAAAGCTAGAAAATTGATTTTCGTAGGATACGACTCAAATAAAAATGGTATTCGTTGCATCGATCCGTACACAAAAAACATAGTGAGCCGCGATGTGATATTCCACGAAAAAGCAAACGCATCGATCATGGACAAAGCTCGTTTAGTTGCTAAGGGCTGTAGCCAAATTCATGGAATGGACTATAATGAAACGTACTCTCCAGTTGTACGCTACTTAACCATTCGTTTTTTGATTGTCATGGCTGTTAAAAATGGGCTAAAAATAGATCAAATGGATGCAATTACTGCATTTCTACAAGGTGAACTACAAGAAGAAATATATATCGCGCAACCAGAAGGGTTTGGAAATGGCTCAAATGCGGTCTGCAAATTAAATCGAGCAATGTATGGACTGAAACAAGCCGGAAGGCAGTGGAATTTGAAGCTGGAGTCGGTGTTAAAATCATTTCGGCTACACAAGTCAAAATTGGACCCATGTGTTTATTTCGCTAAAGATTGCTCATTGATATTGGCGATTTATGTTGACGACATACTGCTGTTTTGGAAAGATTCCAAGGTCTTAGCTGAAATTAAAAAGGCATTATGCATGTCGTTCAAAATGAAAGTGTCGCCGCCGCCACTGTCTTAGCTAAATATGAACACATTTGTTTTATCTCTTATATCTAGAATTGCCTTTCTCTCACATTAAATACTCACTGTACTCACAATACATATTTGTACATATGTAACATACATACGTAAATACCTATGAATATCATTATTTCTTTCCAATAACGGTGGTATCTGGTGATCAACTACCGCTTAAAAAGACATTGTAAACTAGAATTAAGGGCCTTTTGTTTGGTCAAGCAGTGAGAAAACACATTGTTTTAAAGCTACGTTTTAATGCGAAATATACTTGAATTTAAAGGATATTAAACAGCGCGAATAAAGTTGCTCTTAAAAATTGTTTCTGTTTGACTTAAACTGCAAGCCACAGTTCTTTAAAACAATTCTCAACGCTCTATCGAGCGACTTAAAAATATACGAAGCGGTGAAAAGTTAATTAGCTGCATTTTTACTTCAGCAATATTTCGTGTTTATATTTGGGCGAAATAATGTCCGAAACCGATTTTAATTGCAATAAATGTGAATTAAAGGACACCGATCGTATGGTGCAATGCGACTCGTGCGACAAGTGGTACCACTTCGAATGTGTCGGGGCAGATTCGAACGTTGCAGATGTAAGCTGGAGTTGTTCGAATTGCCATGAACCACCCACGGCACTAGGCAATGTGGCGAAAGTATCGCAACAACTGCATGCAGTTAACACAACCGCCGATTTCTCCGCTGGTACACAAGCTACATCGTCACCACCACCAACGAATCCGACGGACGTCGGCCATGGAAAAGGTGCATATAAAAAAGCACGTGAACCCAATTTTAATACCCATGGCATCAAAACAACAACAGCGTCTGAAATGATCACCGTGCCACAAACAACAACTGCACCAATCGGCGTGCGAAATAATGACATGCAACGTCATTTCGATAAAACTAGTGTATCGAACTTGTCCGATAGCAACCTGTCCTCGCAAACGAAATTGCAGCTGCAAATGTTAGAAGAAGAAAAGGAAATTCAACGTCAATATTTGGAAAAGAAATATAAAATTCTCTCGCAAGGTGATTCATTACAAGTTTCGTGTCCGATTTCTAATACATTTTTGTCGCCTCGACCAACAGCTGCACAAATTTCTGCAAGACAGGTAATACCTAAAGAACTCCCAAATTTCGACGGCAATCCAGAAGACTGGCCGCTTTTTATTAGTAACTACAGAAATAGCACAGAATTGGCCGGTTACAGCGATGGTGAAAATTTAATGCGTCTCCAATCGTGCCTGCGAGGGCGCGCTAAAGAGATAGTAAAAAGTAAATTACTAATTCCATCGATGGTAGGCGAAATAATTCAAACATTGGAAATGTGTTTTGGTCGTCCAGAGCATATACTTGACGTCATGATCGAGAAAGCATTAAAAATTCCTCCTTTAAAAGATAAGCTAGATAGCATTATCGAGTACGCCCTAACTATCCGAAACATCTGCTCTACAATGGAGGCGTGTAATATGATGGCTCATTTAAATAATCCAATGCTCGTTAAAACTTTGGTCGATAAATTGCCAAATAATCAAAAACTAAACTGGGCTATGCATCCAAAGGAGGCGCAGGTCCCTATAGTGAAAACGTTCAGTGATTGGATATATGCCATAGCTGCTGCTGCCAGCCAGGTTGTGCCCCCTGCATTGTGTAAGAAAAGTGCATCGGTAAACACGCATCAACAAAATAACGCGACAAACCCATGCTGTTTTTCGTGTAAAAGCGAAACTCATAAAATCCAAAATTGTGGTGAGTTTCAGTCATTGAATTTAGACGCCAAGTGGAACTTGGTGAAGAAAAACAAATTGTGCCGCCAATGCTTAAATCTGCATCGCCGTAAGTGTTTTTCAAACAAACATTGCGATATCAGCGGGTGTACTGCGAAGCATCACCCATTGTTACACAAGCACACAAACTCAACATCTGAGCGAAGTGAAATGGTGAACGCTCATAGTGATGAAGAGGGATCTCGCTTCAGAATTTTGCCAATACGTGTTTATTGTAAAAGTGACTCGGTAGACACATACGCGTTTTTGGACGAAGGTTCGTCGGTGACCTTAATGGAGCAGAGGTTTTTTAAAATGTTGGGACTGAAAGGCAAAAGTGAACCACTAGAGTTGCGATGGACGGGTAATACTACACGCTCGGAAGACGACTCAGTGAGGATTAACATCGAAGTATCCAGCGCGCAAGCTGAATCTCGTCTCACTCTCTATGATGTTCGTACTGTCAAGAATCTCAGCCTACCCATACAGAACCTGAACTTCGACGACATCGCCAAAGCCAACCCATATCTCAAGGGTTTACCAGTGCAATCGTACACAAACGCTAGGCCAATGATTTTAATCGGTCTCAACAACTGGAGAGCAGCTGTTCCTCTAAAGATACGAGAAGGCGGTTGTGGTCAGCCGATCGCAACTAAAACTCGACTAGGCTGGACTCTGCAGGGGGGTGGCAAAACTTCCCGACCATCTGGTTCACTTAATATTCATACATGCGAGTGTGAAGAACGCTATAAAGCACTACACGATGAAATGAAGGAATATTTCGCCCTGGAAGCGCCTCCAGAGAAGAACATCCTATCAATTGATAACGAAAAGGCCATGAAGACTCTCCACGCTACTGCCGTGAAAAAAGATCAAAAATTTGAAGTGGGTTTGCTTTGGAAAAATGACATAGTGGACTTGCCGGAGAGTTACGAGGTTGCATGCCATCGTTTAAAGTGCCTTTAAAGGAAGTTCCAGAAGGACCCCGAGTTACAACAAACGATGCAGGCGGAAATTGACAAACTAATTTCTAAAGGTTATGCCCGAAAGGTATCGGACTCGGAAATGTTTTCGTATAAAGGTCGAACATGGTATCTTCCAATTTTTGTCGCGTTGAATCCGAATAAGCCTGGAAAAGTTCGGCTGGTATGGGACGCAGCAGCGAAGACTCACAACAAGTCCCTCAACGACTTTTTAATCAGCGGCCCAGATTTATTGACGTCACTTTTTAACATTTTGATCGAGTTTCGCGTAGGGCAAATAGCAATCTGCGGCGACATAGCCGAAATGTTTCATCGCATAAACGTGAGAGACGAAGACATGCACGCCCAACGCTTTCTGTGGCTTGCAAGCGGTAGCAGTAAATCTAAGCCATGTGTGTACGTTATGAAGGCCCTGACCTTCGGTATAAACTGCGCGCCCTGCATCGCTCACTTTGTTCGGAACAAGAACGCAGCCGAGTTTCGTATGTTGTACCCTCGCGCCGTTAAAGCAGTGGAGAACTACCACTATATGGACGATTTTATCGACAGCGTAGATTCCGAAGAAGAAGCGGTGGAATTGGCAACGACAGTTAAAACGATTCACGCTTCCGGCGGCTTTCATATGAGAACCTGGGCTACTAACTCTTCTCTCGTTAGACAAAAAATATGTGATGACGGATCAGCAACGCGAAACTGGTTTGGAGCTACAGAAAAAATTATCGGTATGTATTGGGAATCCAATAACGACGTTTTTCAGTATAATTCCAGATTTCCGAAAGTCAAAAGAGATGTTCTCCAAACGCAGGCGGCTCCGACCAAAAGAGAAGTTCTTCAAGTGCTAATGTCAGTATTTGACCCGCTCGGGTTAGTGTCGCACTGCACGATCGATCTGAAGATTCTGCTCCAAGATGTTTGGCGCTCAGGCATAAAGTGGGATGAAGAACTAAATGAAGAGCTGTGTGTAAAGTGGCGCTCTTGGCTGTCTAAACTGCATAAACTATCAACCACCGTCATTCCTAGATGTTATTCTAAACTGCTGAAAATGAAGCCGAATGTCCAGTTGCATACGTTCGTCGATGCAGGTGAAAATGCGTATGCTGCGGTATGCTACTTTCGTATTCAGCATAATGAGGACGTCGATGTATCCATTGTGGCAGCGAAGTCCAAGGTCACCCCGCTGAAGCCGATATCAATCCCTCGTTTGGAACTGCAAGCGGCGTTAATAGGCACCCGTTTGGCCGGAAAAATCCGAAGCGCGACCCGACTTTTCTGTACCGAAAGTTTCTTCTGGTCCGATTCTAAGACCGTGTTGAAATGGTTGTCCATGGACCCCAAAAACTTCAAGGCGTTCGTAATGTATAGGGTCGGCGAAATCCTGGAGTCTACTAACGTGACTCAATGGAAGTGGGTTCCATCTAAGTCGAATCCAGCTGACCTTGCAACAAAGGTCGGCACGACACCAGTGGATATGTGGACCAGAGGACCCGAATTTCTGAAACTTGGGAGAAGTTATTGGCCAAAATGTTCGGATTTCGGGAGCGCCGATAGTGACGAGGTTCGTGAACGTCTATTGTACATCAGCAAATCAAAAGGATTGTCCATGAATGTCGAATATTTCTCGTGTTGGAGACGACTGTATAGAGCACTTTCCCATTTTCTATTATACATGGAAAAGTTGAAGTCCGTGAGCCTTGGCGGCAAGGTGCGAGAAGACGTCCAATTCGAAAACTTTAAGCATATCGACAGAAGCAGTAAACTGAAACAACTTAATATTTTTCTGGATGAACATGGTACGATACGAGCGCGTGGCAGAGCGGGCACGTTAAGTTGCAATGAGGCAATAATTTTACCACACAATCATTACATTACATTCCTTGTAGTTCGATACTACCACGAGAATTATCATCACTGTATGCATGAGGCAGTAATCTGTAAAATCAAATCATATTTCTACATCGCCAGATTAAGAGCGCTCTACAAGAGCGTCCGGAGCAAATGCCAGTACTGTAAAAACAAAACAGCAGCGCCCCATCCACCACAAATGGCTTGCTTGCCACCAGCCAGGTTAGCGAGTTTTGAACGACCCTTCACGTACGTGGGTATCGACTTTTTTGGGCCTTTCTACGCATCCGTTGGCAGACGCAAGGAGAAAAGATGGGGTGTCGTGTTTACGTGCCTGACTGTGCGGGCAATACACATAGAAGTGGCTCACAGTCTTGACACCAGTTCGTGTATCATGTGTATTCAAAACTTTATCAGTCGCCGCGGCCGTCCGAGAGAAATATACACTGATAATGGTACAAACTTCAAGTCTGTGGGAAAAATTCTTCGGGAGGAAAATCTTAAGCTACGTCAAGTCTCCTCTAAGTGCGATGACATCAAATGGCGGTTCAACCCTCCGGCTGCTCCGCATATGGGCGGCGCATGGGAACGATTAATTCGAACAGTCAAGTTAATACTCTATGCTATGTGCCCCGCATTTAAGTTCAACGACGAAACTTTGCGATCTGCGCTATGGGAAATCGAGTTTATTATTAATTCTCGCCCATTGACATTTGTGGCGCTGGAGTCGTCTGAGGACGATCCCCTAACTCCCAATCATCTTCTACTGGGTGCTGCCGCCGGCGATAAGCCTTTAGCGGAACACGATCATAATCTCCGCGATAGGTGGCATCAAACCCAAAAGTTTGCTAATCACTTCTGGCGAAGATGGGTGCGTGAATATGGCCCTAACTTGGTCCGACGTAGCAAGTGGTTCGAGAAAGTAAATCCGCCATCCGTTGGGGATATAGTGATAATAGTTGACGATACTCTACCCCGTAATAGCTGGCCCAAGGGAATCATCACTGAAACAATGGTCGCAAAAGATGGTCAAGTTCGTCGCGTCAGAGTCAAAACCAGTACCAGCATATTTGAGAGGCCCGTTACGAAAGTTGCCGTGTTAGACGTTGGTATTGATCAGGATGACAAGCTCACGAACTCCTAACTCGCTTGCAGGGGGGAGAATGTCGCCGCCGCCACTGTCTTAGCTAAATATGAACACATTTGTTTTATCTCTTATATCTAGAATTGCCTTTCTCTCACATTAAATACTCACTGTACTCACAATACATATTTGTACATATGTAACATACATACGTAAATACCTATGAATATCATTATTTCTTTCCAATAACGGTGGTATCTGGTGATCAACTACCGCTTAAAAAGACATTGTAAACTAGAATTAAGGGCCTTTTGTTTGGTCAAGCAGTGAGAAAACACATTGTTTTAAAGCTACGTTTTAATGCGAAATATACTTGAATTTAAAGGATATTAAACAGCGCGAATAAAGTTGCTCTTAAAAATTGTTTCTGTTTGACTTAAACTGCAAGCCACAGAAAGACATGGGGCCGGTTAAAAGTTGTATTTGAATTCGAATAACCCCAACTAATGATGGTGTAGAAGTTGACCAGTGTAAATATATTAACGATATCTTAATTCGATTCATGGCAATGTCATCGGCTGTTCAAGAAGCGGTTTGGCTGAAACAAATATCAAGTGAATTGGATCACGATGGCGACTCATCAATTCAATTGTATTGCGATAACCAGAGTGCCATAAAAGTAGCTGAATCCGACGGCTTTCGACCGAGATCCAAACACATCGATATTAAGTACCACCATTTGCGTGAGACGGTCGAAAAAGAAATAATTTCAATAAAATATATACCCTCGGTTAAGATGGTTGCTGATAGTCTCACAAAAGCTGTGGCTAAAGCGAAGAATGACTTTTGCTCGCAGAAGATGGGCTTGTACACATTTCCTTTTAAAGAATTTGAAATAATTTTTGTAATAGATTAAGACAAAGAATTTGAATTTATTGGTAACATATTGAAAATAGAACTTTTTATATAAAATTAATTAAATATTCACGAAGTGAGGGCCTTAGCTATCATATACAATACTCTGTACCATTAACAGCTGTCAAATGCTTACTTTCTTGTTTTAAGGAATGTTAAAATAAAAAACTTATTCTCTTATTTGCACTAAAAGGAAGTACACGTATTTTAACAAAAACACAGTTTACAATGTTAAAAATAAGCGCATGAAGAAAAAATTGTTGTGCATATGTCTTATTTCACATACAGTTCTCAGAATTCAGTTGGCAAATCATGTGTTGTACTGTGTAAATCAGCAAATATTGTTATTTACAATTTCAAGTACTTGAACCATTTGAAAAATATGCAAGGAAACAGCTTGTTTACAAAAGGTACTGACGGCACATCTGTCAAGTTAGGCAAAACCAAAGTAGCGGTACCCCGGAATGAGTTGGTTTATTACTATTTTATAACTATTATAACTATTTTACCATTTAACATCAAGAAAATTTAAAATATGTTGATTCTTATAGTGCACAAATTATTTCGTGTAAAATATAAAGAAGATACATTTTGACAATATCACATCATAGCGTTGCATTTTTAGAATCGCTACCATCTTACATTAATTCGCATTGTATGAGTAGTGAAAGGTCAACAAAACCCAGAAGATAAATTTGAAATTCCGAAAGTAGAAGACCTTTCAAAATATGTCCTGGAAATGCCCTTCTGGCAGCGCTTCTAAGGATACGGAAAGTAGAAGGCCTATAACCGAGCCTCCACGGCCTCACCACGACCATGCCAAACATAAAGTGCAACATAAAGCCTGCCTTCTTTATCGCAAGGTATGTCCTCTCATCTATGCCCAAGTTTAGTCTTAGGCCGCCGTCCTCCTTGCTGCTGGAGATGACTCCACACCGAGGAGTGAATGCCCTCGTTCTGCGTTCTAAGCAGTTGCAGCGTGTACTCTGCTGGTTCATCAGTGCTTCTCAGTAGTAACACCGTGGCATTGTGAATCGGAGGAATATCGTCCCCCCTATTAACACAAATCAAGGGTCCCTTCCACCGCTCCAGCTTGCCGGCGATCTTGGAAAGCCATTCTACCGTCCTCTCGTCTTTACAATCCATAAGGAGCATTCCAGCAAGAAAATACACACCGAAGAACGATATCGGAAAGGACGCCACCTTGAAGACTTCATGCACGATAGCGTCCTGCAGCCTAGTGAGGTCGTCAAAGTTGAGGGCCGCCGCCGGATAGTCTCTCGGCAGCACAGCCACCCGTATGCGTATGTACCATTTTGCCCCCGAACCGCTCAGTCCCTTTCGGTTCTAGTCGTCGAGGGCACCCGGTTTGCCCCGGGGAGTGAGTGGAGGATGTTTTGCCCTACAGTGCTTGCGCCATTGCTGCTGCCAACCATGGGCATGGTGTCGCCTGACACCGTGGATTAGGAGGTGGTAGTTCTCGGTCATCGCACCCCACAGGTCCCCGCGGAACACGCGATATGAACGGATTGCCAAACCCTCTTTCCCCAACCCTGAACCAACGACATGGTGCCTACCCTAGCAGGGGATCGGCTGGGTAACAAAGAAGCGTGTCCTTGGAGTATTTTCATTGTAAACAATGTTTTTTATAGGAATAAATTTATTAAACTCACTTATGCATGTGTATATTCGATTTCTAAAATTTTAAATGTAAATATATAAGTATTCTAGAAATGGGTATTTAACTGCGACTACTGTTAAATTCTTTGCATTCCTTTGTATTATATCTACAAATAGCGCAGCTATGGTTTTGAAAGAGTATAGGACAAATTGATATCCACCGATGAAAAAAAAATTTATTTGGGTTAGATATTCCATGAAATATCCAAAAAATGGTAAACTTTTAAAATTTAAAAATTTACTATTTTTTTTAATTTTAATTTATCATATTTTTTCTTAGTTCAAAAAGTGGAAGAGGAAGGCAAACATGCAATTGAATCGCCAGGATTACCAAATCAATTTGATATACCTCCTGAAGATTATACGTTGCGTGAGCTGGAGCAACGCGCAGTAATAGACCCTCAATCGTTGAATGATCCCGAGGTTATTAAACTACAACGCATTCTGATCGATTGGTTGAATGATGAATTAGCAGAGCAAAGAATCATTGTGCAAAGCATTGAAGAAGATTTGTACGATGGTCAGGTTAGACCTATACATTTTCATTCTATATACATATGTTTTAAAAGTTATTTAAATTTTTTTTTAGATTTTACACAAATTATGGGAGAAACTCACGGATAAAAAACTTGATGTCCTCGAAGTAACTCAGTCTGAAGAAGGACAACGACAAAAGCTTGATGTTGTTTTGAATGCTGTTAACCATGTAAGTAAAAATGAAACTTAGCGATAACTTTGATATTTTTTGTACTTCCAGAAGAGTATGTTGTAGTGATAATTAATTTTAATTGTGATTATTTATTGAGCGTATAACGGGGGCGATGAGAACTTGCCCTACGGCCGTGCTGGAGGCTATGATCGAGCGGGAACCGCTCCATATTCACATAGAACAGGCCGCAAAGCGAACTCTGCTAAATTTTGCGAGAGAAGGCTTTGGCAAAGGTAGAGTTTTGACATCCAGGTCCAAAGACAAAATAGGGTCAAAGCTCCCACTAACACTCCTACCAAGAGATGACAGGCACAAGATAACCTTCGCAAGAAACTTTGTAGTTATACTTCATGATAAAAATACTTGGAACATTTCCATATTGGAAAACAGAATTCAAACGAGCACTTTACAGTGGTACAAGAATGGCTCAAAAACCCCGGAAGGTATTGGGGCGGGAGTCTACGGCCCGAGAGCTAAGATTTTGGAGCCACTGGGGGCCTTTCCCAGTATCTTCCAAGCGGAGGTGTATGCCATCAGCAGGTGTACTGATGTAAACATTAACAGGGGATATAAAGGAGAAAACATTATTATCCTTAGCGGCAGCCAGGCAGCTCTCAAAGCCCTCTCCTCTTTTGAGGTCAAGTCCTCGCTGGTCTTGGAATGCATTGAGAAGCTTAACACACTGTCTGAAAAGAACGTTGTCACACTCCTATGGGTGCCAGGGCATGCAAGTATCGGGGGCAATGAGAAAGCGGACCATCTAGCAAGGAAGGCGGCTGCCTCAACCCCCATAGGTCCGGAGCCATTCCTCGCGGTGGGCTCACACACGGTGAAGGAAATGCTGAGGAAAGAGTGTAAAAGAATAAGGGAGCTACACTGGAAAGGCATACCCGGACTGGTCCAGGCAAAGAGACTGCTAGGGGGGTATAATATCAAAAGGTACAAACTACTGATAAACCTCCCTAAGGCCAAACTCCGAATTCTAACAGGCATTCTGACAGGACACTGTAGACTGAACGGCCACATGTACCAGATGGAAATCAGTGTCGTTACTGTGACCTTGCCAGGGAAACTCCAACGCACCTACTTCTGGGGTGCGAAGCCGTAGCACGAAGAAGGGAGAGGTGCCTAGGACTAATATGGCCCAAGGAGGAGCACATACAATCCCTATCCCCAGGATCGATCATTCGATTCCTGGAGATGCTGGGGCTGGGAGAGGTGCTGTAAAGTACATGAGAGCACAATAGACCCATCGGTCGCAGTGCTAACCTCACATTCATATCTATCTATCTTTTGAGCTCAAGCAATCGCCGCTTAAAGACTTCTCTTTCCACTCGTTTTTCTCTTATGATTGTGTTCTTTTTGTAATGTTTTTATATCCTCGCATACTACTTTACTATTTGTTGGTTGGAAGTTGAAAAGAGTTGAAAACCAGGGCTGTGTAAAAATTATTGGGTTTGACACCTCCGTCTTCAAACAGGTTTCAGTTACTTGACCCAGAAAATTAACCCACCTGGCAAACGCGTAAGATCTGACAACTTCGCGCCTCTCCCTCAAGTCAAGCACAACGATGATCACATCTAGTAACTGCAGTGGGACCAAAAGTTTGGGGAATAAACTCGCGTCCTTTCGTCATATAATGTCTTTCAAATTGACAAAGGCCTCAAACATGTATGCACCGACTACGCAGAAGTGTCTGCACTAAGGTCCGAATATTTGCTAATCAAACACCTAAAATTGAAAACAGCTCACAACGAATAATCTTTTCTAGGAATATCATCCATCTCTTAGAAGAATACTTAGTTGAAGGACTAGCTAACCAAAAAGGGGTTGAAGTTATAAAAATTATAAAACATTTGGAGACTATTAGGTACAACCCTAGTCAGCAATTGTCACTGATCTGATTCGTAGACCGGACACAATCAAGCTGGGAGTTCGAGTATAGCAGTCTAAAAGTTAACATTAGCGAGAAGCTCCCACCTTTCCAGAAACTGCTGACACTTGGTCATCCGGTGGTCAACACAAACATCCGCTTTGTCAGTTCAATGCAGCGTAAACAGTGGCTTACCAACACATACCGATCAATACGGTCCAAAAACGCTGACACTTCAATACGGCTTCAACGGAACCCACGCATTTGGGAACGAGCAACAACAACAATCAACGGGCCCAACAGCACAGCGACAAACAATGCCTAGGTTGAATTAATAATAATAACAAAAACATAGAACTCTGCAAAGAATGCGCCAACCCCTCTTACACAAAAAATGTGCCGGAAAATACTGCATAAACTATGACAACAATACACTCATCGTGTGATGCAACTTGCCTAAGCTCCCAAAGCAGTCAATAAAATCGAAGATATACAACAGCAACCCATTTGCCTACCAAATCGAACCATTCGCATAGTTGCAGGATACCTTAATGCGCAGAATACTCTTTGGGGATCTCAATACATTTCAAGAAGCGGGAATATGTGGCAAAGCTTTGCACATGATCGAAATTTAGTAATCTTAAATAATGGGCACCAACTCTTTTGAGCACTAGAAATACACTTACTTCAGTGGCTACAAGTGATTTGGCAGACTGCTTGCCCCGGACTTGTCCATCTTAACCCATCGCAGGATATCACTTTCCTATTTTTATACATAATGGAAACACCGATATCGGGGAAAAAATATAGGAAGATATAAAGAAAAACAAGCAAACTTGGAACTCTTCCGCAGTAAAACAGAGCTCTTTGACGTTTAGTACTCACATTCAAACAATGTCAACAGAGAAGCAGCCTTACTCAAAAATATAATCAGAATATCATTAAATTAATCTATGTCAACCAGCCGCTGTGCAAGGCAAAAGAACTCCCCTCTAATAAAACAGAAAAGGAAAGCCTGGAAAACAAAAACCAAACAAGAAATCTGAATTACTTAAGATTATTTGCACAGGTAAGAACAGCCTGTAAAAAGGCAAAATAAGTTACGTGGAAATGCTTCGTAAACTCACTAAACCCGACGGTAGAAGCCAAGAATTTTTGTACAAAGTAGGGAATATTAATCTCCATCTCCAGCTTTCCACCAATATTTACAGACAGTACTATCATCTCACATCCGTAACAACAAGCGAATAATCTAGCAAGAGTATGGGAACAAATGACGAACTCGACAGAAGTCTTGTAAAACAGAAATTAAACATGAACGTTGACAATATGAAAAGCGTAGGAAATTTTTTAATCTGCATTGTATACGCGGTAACACTCGCTGAATTACATCTAGCACTTAAAAACTCTAAAGCAACATCACTTGGGAAGGATAAAATAACTTAATGCTATGGTAAAAAATTCGTCAAGTCTCCTTAAAATGAGATTGTGTCAACTTTATAGAAATGTTTCAAAAACGAGTATTTACCCACACGACTGGAAGGAAGCAGTCTTCATGCCTATACTCAAGTTAGGTAAGAACCATAATTCAGTCGAAGGCTACCAACCTATCATCTGATTACTCTTGCAATGAAAATTTTGGATAACATAATGACGGCTGTGGAAAGCATGCGATAGTAAAATCCTCAAAATGCATATATGTATGCCCAATCACGTGGTACACACACTTTGTCAACTATTAGCAATAAAAATAAAGGAAAGTTAAATCGTCAGAAGCACCGCATAATCGTTTCGGAAGATCTTGATAGGTTAATATACTCAGTGCGAAGTAGCACTTGTTGGCAAGAGTTGTTATTAGTGTTAATTGCTGGTTACTAGGTACACAAAGTTCTCTACTTTTTCAAATTTGTTACAGTGATATGAGTGCCCAGCAATGAATGTGCTGCTTGTCTACCATATTTGATGGCAGGAGATACTTTATCTTGCCCTCCTTCACCTCCAAAACCAATCGCTTCGCTTCTCTATCCAGTTTGGAGAAGGCAGTGCCTGATCGATATTGTTTCGTGGCTCGAATTATATTCTCCAGCATCAGGTTCAAGAAGTCGCACGACTAAGAGTCACCCTGTCTGAAATCTTGTTTGGTATCAAACGGCTCGGAGATCTCCTTCCCAACCCTGAGAGCTGGAGGTGTTACTCAACGTCTTTTTACATAGCAGTATAAGTTTTGCTAGGATACCAAATTCAGACATTGCGGAATATAAAAGTAGGATGTAATAGAGAAGGTGGAATACTAATTCAACCCCATCTAATGATAAATCTCCTTCAGAAATTTACATTATAGACATTATTCTTGCTCCCGATATTATGCAAATTAATGGATTTTGTAATAAGCTAAATAAATTGTTACATCTTATGTTTATAAGTAACAAGTATGTACTTTAACATTTCCGAATGTTTAACCCTAATCACACCCTAGAGAATGCATCACATTCCAATAGTACTTAAATTCCAATTTTACAAATTTCACAAATTATATCTATCTGCACAACTTTCGTTTCTTGCGACTGCTTTTAACAATCTTTCACTCTTCTATGATTGGGATCGACTACTTTATAATTCGATGTTGCTAATACTCGTAGTTATGATATCTTTAAATCTAAAATTACGGAATTTTGTCAAAATCAGATCTCATTACGAAAGTTAACTCTTATAAGTTGCCATGATATAATATGGGACTGAAAAGACTAAAAAACCTGAGGAACAAACTCTATAAAAAGTTTAATTAATACGAAAAGTTTATTGGAATTTTACATTAAACTTTGAAACGAGCACTAAACATAATCCTTAAAAATTTTTGAATTTTATTAATTAGAAAAAAAAAACCTCTACTAATCCGTTTACGGTCTTTTTCAAAGATAAAACAACATATACACTTAATCATGCCGTTAACTCTCTCTCTGCTAACTCTTCATTGTATTCCCTCTCGTCAAACAATTTTGGCTCTCTTGCATTCTCTACTGATGTGATCCATTATTTCTCGAAGCACAAAATAACAGCCATAGCACTTGTAAATATGAAGACGATAATTGGCAGAATTAGAACTAGAACGAATATTGTGAGATAATAAAATGTAAAAGTGAAGGGTTGCCAGATGAATATTCGTAACCAATGTTAATCGTAACCAATGTCATTCCAAGACGCGAACCCATACGTTTGCCTTCAACGTACGGCCAGACCCTATAAGATCGTATGTACTTCTATACCGACCATAAATAAGCGGGTGTCCATATCCCGCAAGGGAATGAAAGAAGTCTTTCTTCTTTTTGACATCGGACGAACCGAACGTGCCCATCAACTCCCGTGTGTTAATTAAGTCGAAGTGAAATCGAACGACACTCAGAAAAATATAGAAAAGGCTAGGAGAGAAAAGCCGTAAGTTACCACGGAAGGAATAGGTTGACCCAACGATAACCATGTTGTTTGTTTCAGTTTTTTTTTTCTATTTTTCTCTATATTAAATTTACTCCGTCAACATTGGGTACGAATCATTCTGACGGCTACACCGAAGTATTGAAAGTGAATAAATACTGTAAAAAGGTAACATCGGCTTTCATTTACCTTGGGAAAGCCTATCTAGGATTCCACATCATACCAACGTACGATTAGAACGAGCTACTGGACTACGGTCCGAAGAGGTTTACTTGGAACCAGCAACATCAAGGGAAGAGTAAATCATTGGCGCCCAACTAAACGGGTAAAACAAATGAATTAAGTATTGTAGAACATAACCGCAATTACACCCGAAACAATATAACCGCGTGCTTAGTGGAGGAAAAGTGAAATATTGCATAGTAAAATAAATTGGTAACATCAGAAAACTAAAATTAAGTAAGCACTTAAGTTTTTCTCATTTTTGCGTCACAAAACTATGCGTCAGTGAACCATAAATTTTCGAGTTAATTAAGATTGCTTAACTTTGGGAAATCCCGTATTTTGCAGACATCAGTGCGAGTCAACAAAATTAGTTTCTTCATGCAGTACTCACTCTTGCAACACAAAATTGTACGTCTGCAAAATTTGTAAACTCATTGCGATTTGATCAAAACATTTTACTTTACATATATACATCATCAAAACATCAAGTAGTTGCACATGAATATCATTATCATAATTATTGTATGGGATTATTATTGTAGACTATTATATTTGAATGATTGTACATCATTATTTTCCTCACTCTTCACACGGCATGATCTAGTAAAATTTTTATTGAAGCTCGTTGCAATCGAAACTTTTGTGATTAAATTCCGATTTTTTTTTCCGGGGGTGAATGGTGATCGATTTGCGACACAACCACCATTGATAAGCAGTCCAAACCATTCGCAGTTCGGTTCACCAATTTAGAAAAAGCACGTTAATTGATTTTTTTAACCAATAACACAAAACATCCAAGGTCAAGATTTTGATCCGATTAATTTTTCACGTTGATTAAATTTTGCAATCAACTCCACATCTACGGTCAATATTGTGAACCGATAATTTTTGCAGGTTGATTAAATTTTGCAATCAACTCCACATCTACGGTCAATATTGTGAACCGATAATTTTTGCACGTAATCGAATTTTTGTAAATACACATCTACGGTCAAGATTTTGAACCGACAGTATTTACACAGTAATCGATTTTCTTTTGTAAACAACACCGCACATTGACGGTCAAAGCATTTTAAGTAATTAATTATACGTTTATAAATTAGTTAATCGATTAAAATACCCTTAATT
The DNA here is from genome assembly GCA_963971545.1 of Philophylla caesio. Lineage (NCBI taxonomy): Eukaryota > Metazoa > Arthropoda > Insecta > Diptera > Tephritidae > Philophylla > Philophylla caesio. The sequence goes on from OZ020607.1 coordinate 92,041,233, forward strand.
AAACCGAACCACAACCAGCTAGAGACCCTAGTGTGTCATCTTTGGGTAATCTTAAGTGAAGCAGTAATTTGTTTTGCCAGTATAATTTTTTTGAGGTTACAATCAAGGCAGGCATTTTTTTTTTTTTTGGATTTGTCTAGTTCCGTACAACAATAGAACCATAATAGTGCGGAATAAACACAGGAGTGATTTTCCAGGTGGGAGACTAGCGCATCGTTGTATAGCCAAGACTTACGACTGTATATTGGTACAAGTGTGCATTTGAGGTCTGCGAACATGGAATTTTTCCCCATCCTCGATGCCACACATTTGACCGACGAACAGCGGCAGATTGAATGTGAGCTTTATAACCTTAACCCAGTACCGGTCGAGTGGACCGAGACTGCAATAGCCTCCCTCAATGGTAAAATCTCTACTTATGTGGGTCAGCCATGGTTAATGAAATCTCATGCCATACACCAAATTAATGAGTTAGAAGTGTGTGAGGGAGCAGGGCGAGAATTAGCAGTGAATGACTCGCTAGCACCTCAGACTCGTATCAATCAAATGATACATTATTGTTATCGAGCCGCTCGGTTGAAGTTACAACCTGAACTTGTGCCACGCCAAGAGTATGTTATTGGAAAACTCCAATTAAAGATTAGGGAGATACGGATAGCGTCACCACATCGGATAGGTGATCCACAAATGAGCTCGACAACTTTCCATGGGTTTGACAATGAACAGGGAGCGACAGGTCCAACTCCTCCCCTATTTCAGCACACCTTTTACCCTCAACTATACCCAACTCAATTACAAATCAGACCATTACTACTTCAGTGCAGGCAAGTGTACCACGATATAGCTTATCCACCCAAACGATTAATTCGAGTGCCCAATCAGTAGTCCCCAATCCAACACCAGGGATTGTTGGAACGGATCAAACACCCTCATTACAACAACTCTCTGCGATGGTGGCTGAGTTGTTGAGAACTCAGACCCAAATGCAACAACAAATGAGTCGCGAACGAATTCATTTGCAGCCACCAGCACAGAACATGGGCGATATAAGTTATTCAATCCCGTCGAGTTTAACACACCCCTTGCCACCACCATCGCTGTACCAACATGGTCCTGTCGTTGCTCCTCAAATACCTACCCCATACAATCGGATGCCATATCCGTCACAAACAATGACCTCTCCGGCTAACTTGTTCCCGATTCAGTCATCTCAATCATACCCTACCTATTCCCTACCCGGTGTATCACACGTACGACCAAATCAAACCGCAGTCGCTGACGAATCGGCACAAGCGGATGCCATGGAAAGGAAGTTCCGAGGCTTACCATCATGGATGGGACGTGCTCAATTTGATGGCGTCCATGTAAATGAAAGATTCCCGTCGGTTGAAGACTATTTGGCTATAATAGATTCCTTTCGATTTAAGATCAGGGTACCCGATCATGAATTGGTTACGAGATTAGTACCAACACTCACTGGTGCCGCTCGACAATGGTACTTCACCGAATTGAGGAAGTTTGAAGATTATCCCGATTTTTGCACAAAACTTCGTGCTCGTTTCCTCAACAAACATAGCTGTGCTCAAGTGATAATGTCGTATGCCCAAACTAAATTCGACCCCCGTTCACAAACACTGTTGAAGCATATCGATGATTTGACCTTCCAACTACAAGGTAATGCTTGTGGCCTGGATGAACGGGATCATCTTGATATTATCATTGGCACCCTATCTGATCATCTTCGTGAACTCGTTTATACTCGACAAGTTCACACAGTAGAACAATTGCGGGAGTTCGCTCAGCGAATTGCACCACACTCGTTCATTGTGGCTACTTCACGGCCGGAAAGAACCCGTTCTGATAGGCAGCGAGTGGAACCTCGCGGAATAGCAGCCGTACACGATTCACCGGATGGTTCAGATCATACGGTATCGTTTGCGGAATCCGACTCAGATGACGGGGAGTGCGCGTACGTGAGCAAACAAATTAAACCAAGAAAGTCTCCCCAGAAAAGTGGGAGGGCGACGAAAACGTACGATGTGCCAAATGCCTCGTGTGGGGTCACCATTTTAAGAATTTTCGGAAACACCCGGAGCGGGTGATATGCTACAAATGTACTCGACCGGGAGTGACCTCCGACAAATGTCCGTGTTCAAAAAACGCATAAGTAGGCCGATTGGTAATAGTGGTCAATCGGACGCAGAAGACACAACCTTTTCTAAATCCACTGCCTTTAATAAAGCGGATTCTGCTGAATCTCCGTTACAAGTCGACGCATCCTTATTGCTGAATTCCAGTGATAACTCTCATAGCAAATGTAACCAAACTCAAAGTGAAGGTCCTGATCATCACCGAGTCGAACTCGATGATGTTGGCCAGCCTCTGACCCGCGAGTTGTTCTATATTTCGGAGAAATGCTTAACATACAGTATTCCAAACGACTGTCGAGACTATCTCTCGGTGATGGTTAACAACCACTCGCATACGGCTCTACTGGATGGGGGAGCCGAAGTCACGGCCATCTCAAAATCATTTTACGAGAAGTACCAATGGGGCCAATTACAGCCCACCAAAACTTCTATCGGTCTGGCCGATAACTCCATATCTTTTAAGGCCGTTGGGGAAAGTGGATGTATTATATACAGTCGGTCGTCTTACTCGACTTGTACCAACTATTGTAGTGCCTATCTCCCTCAAACACCCAATCATGGGACGGACGTTCCTGGAGGCGTTCTTTTTCGAGTTGGTTCAGAACCAAGACAAAGTTGAGCGATTCTTGGGTAATGTTGCTAAAATCGACCTGGTTACGGCTCCATTGAGAAAGGATCCGGAACCAAAAGAGGCTTCCACCCTCGGTCCAGAGGGGGATCTAGACACACCAAAACTAACAACGGTAAGCCTCCCACATAATCTCACTCCAGAACAAAGGCAAAAGTTGGACGCCGTTCTTAGGCTTTTTAACCCAACTCCTGACGCCGGTCCTTTAAATGTCACCAATCAGATAGAACATGTAATCAATACGGGTGATGCAAAACCAGTCGTGAAACGCCAATATCCGGTCTCACCGTATGTAGCCGAACGTGTCCAGGCCGAACTGGACAAAATGCTTAGTCGTGGTATAATTATGTCAATCGAGGACAGCCCTTGGCGGTCCCCAATTTTGGGGTAAAAAAGAAGGATGGAACGTGTCGAGTGTGTTTAGACGCACGAGAATTGAATAAGATCACTGTTCCAAACGCCTACCCGATTACGGATACCAACCAGATTTTGGCACGCTTAAAATCAGCAAAGTACCTTACCAGTATTGACCTTTCTCAAGCTTTCTTTCAAATTCCCTTGGCAAAGACCAGTCAGCTGAAAAACACATTTGCATTTGGTAATAGACTTTACGCCTTTCGTCGTATGACGATGGGCTTGAGAAATTCACCCGCTACCTTAGCCGTTCTCATTGATAAAATATTCCGAGATTTGGTTCCGCAGGCATTCGCATATGTTGACGATTTTATAATTTGCACTTCGACGTTTGAAGAACACATTAAGATTCTGGAAATTATTGCCAAACGATTAGCCAGGGCTGGTTTAACCATCTCGACGTCCAAATCGAACTTTTGTTGTAAACGATTAGAATTCCTGGGTTACGTCCTGTCCCAGGAGGGTCTATCCGCGGAACCATCTCGCATTCAGACGATTGTCGAATTTGTTCGGCCCCAAGCTGCAAAGGAAGTCAGGCGGTTCGTTGGTGCAGCGGGTTGGTACCGTAAATTCATCCCAAATTTTTCGGAAATCACCGCTCCCCTTTGCGAATTGTACAAAGGCAACCGAAAAGGACCCATCGAGTGGAGTACTACGGCGGAACAAGCCTTTGTCAAACTCAAAGAGTGTTTAACTACTACACCCGTTTTGACAATGTCCGATTACTCAAAACCATTCAAGGTGTACACTGATGCCTCGCTAATCGCGGCAGGAGCTGTTTTAGTTCAAGAACACGACGGTAACGAACGGGTGGTTCAGTATTTCTCCAAGAAATTCACGCCGGCCGAACAGAATTACTCAGCTTCCGAACGAGAATGTATAGCCGTTCTCTTAGCGGTCGAAAAATTTCGTCCATACTTTGAAGGTCGTGAATTGGTTGTGGTGACGGACCATGCCGCTCTGCGCTGGTTACAAACCCTCAAGGATCCGACAGGCCGGTTATGTCGTTGGGCCATACGACTATCCCCATACGACCTAAGAATTATTCATAAACCAGGGAAACATTTAGAACTTCCTGACGCCCTTTCTCGGTCAGTTGCTCTTCTCAACATCGTTCGTAAGAATCCAATTAACCTTCCGCTTAATTTTCCCGCGAACCTTTCTTCCACCATATCCGTGATCAACATCGATCCAACTACAGGCGATGAATGGTACCGCAAAATGCATGCCATGGCCTCAAAGCAACCCTAAGACCGATATAAAGTCGAAAATACGTTATTGTACCACCGATTGAAATTTTTCACCCAAAGTGCGGAAATACTGTGGACCCTTTGTGTACCATCTGCTGACAGAGCGAAAGTCCTCAAGGAGAACCACGACCACCACTCCCACCAAGGTATTTGGAAAACTTATAGGCGTATCTCACAACGGTACTACTGGCCAAACATGCATGGGTCCGTTTATCAGTACGTCCGTCAATGCGTCTTATGTCACCGCTTCAAACCAAGCAATGAGGCCACCAAAACCCCTCACGGTGAATATCGAGAACCAAAACGTCCAGGTCGCCAACTATCGATCGACTTCATCGGTAAGCTTCCTTTGTCTAAAAACCGTAACCAATGGATATTCGTAGTCATTGATTGCTACTCACGGTATGTCTGGGTACAACCCATGAAAAATGCCAACGCCGTATCCGTGGTCAATTGCCTCCAACATATATTCACTGTAAACGGTTGCCCCGAACTAATTATATCGGAAAACGGCTCTCAATTCGTCAGTCAGACTTTCGCCAAGTTGTGTGCTGATTACAACATCAAACACATGAAAACGCCTTTGTACCACCCACAAGCCAACCAGGTGGAGGCCACGAATAAAAGCATTAAAGTAGGATTACGTTCGTATATGGCTGACCGTCGTGAACATTCCTCGTGGGAAAATCACCTTTCACGGGTAATCCATGACATTAACACGTCAGTTCATTCGGCCACAGGCTACACGCCGTACTTTTTACACACCGGTCGTGAGCATGTGAAGGATGGAACCGAGTACGAATTATTGTTGGATGTAAATCCACACCATACTCAAGAGGCAGAGCAACGAAAAGTTTTAGCCGATGAAGTACGCAACAAACAATTCGAAAAATACCAACAAACCGCCCGACGGGCATTGACTCGCAAAAGAGATGGTCATTTCGAGATTGGTGCAGAAGTTTACGTACCCAATCCTAAACAGTCGGTGGGCGGAGAAGGGTATGCGCAAAAATTAGCACCACCCAAAATTAGAGCATACGTTTCGCGTAAACTGGGCTCGAATGCGTACGAACTGATCGACGCTAAGCACCGAGTAATCGGCAATTACTCCGCCGACTTAATTACCACACGCTAATCTACCCTTTACATTAATGCCCCTAAGAATGTCCGTGAACACCTCATTGGCATCCCTAACTTATCGATTTCGCTTCAATTTAATATATAAATAATAAAACAACTAAAACTAGCACCCCTATGCTGTAATCCGAATGTTCGTAGTTACGAATTCGTAGCTCCGTTCCGAAAGTTCGAAATTTGGTATGCTGAAATCCGATCGTAACTATCAACCGCGTTGCCAACCAAATACAGGAATTTACCCATAATGCAGAAATATACATGTACCGATATTATTGCTAGTAAAGAATGAAGTTTAATATCAACATTTATAAGCCATTTGATAAGAAGTTTACGTTAATTAAAGGCAGAATTGCATAAATATGCATCTAATGTATGTACATTGTTAAGAGATGATCTAAATACAAATTTCTTAAATTATGAAGTGTGTAATATTGTCGAATTCAATGCTAAGATATATTAATGTTAAATGGTTTAAAGATTTGTGACAAGTTTTCGCCTCAACAAAGAAGCATTCATACAAGAAACATACTGCGTACGATTTGTTTGTGATCTTCGCAATATATACACACGTAATAATTCTAGTTTTTCTTGCATAGCTTGTATTACATATGTACATAAATACAAATGTACACATGTATACACATACATACATGCATAATTGCTTATTTTTGGGAATATAAACGTTTATTTTTCTAAAATTTATTTCGCTCCGACACCAGTGGCTGTTCGTACAAAAATTCCGCAATTGACAGCTCCGACGGATTCTGGCATACCGATATTACGAATTGCGAAAACAGTCTACGAATTTCGAATTTACGATTACGAAAAGCGGATTTGAGCATACCGATTTTACGATTCGTAGCGTAATCGAACGTACGACGGATTCCAGCATAGGGGTGTAGATGAAGTAAGGGTTATGATTCGGGGGGGGGGGGGGGGGCTTTTATTTCCACCATGCGTGTAATTTTCTTAACTTATAAACGATTTCCAGTCGTGCACATATTGAGGTAGGTGAGCCGAGTTGAATGCGTTGATTGAAGTCACTGGTTGTCGGAATCGAACAACCATCCCATGAAACACTCCACATTTTTTCGGGTTGATGTGTCGTTGAAGAGAGAAGGGGGATAATGATCCATTATTTCTCGAAGCACAAAATAACAGCCATGGCACTTGTAAATATGAAGACGATAATTGGCAGAATTAGAACTAGAACGAATATTGTGAGATAATAAAATGTAAAAGTGAAGGGTTGCCAGATGAATATTCGTAACCAATGTTAATCGTAACCAATGTCATTCCAAGACGCGAACCCATACGTTTGCCTTCAACGTACGGCCAGACCAATAAGATCGTATGTACTTCTATACCGACCATAAGTAAGCGGGTGTCCATATCCCGCAAGGGAATGAAAGAAGTCTTTCTTCTTTTTGACATCGGACCAACCGAACGTGCCCATCAACTCCCGTGTGTTAATTAAGTCGAAGTGAAATCGAACGACACACGAAAAATATAGAAAAGGCTGGGAGAGAAAAGCCGTAAGTTACCACGGAAGGAATAGGTTGACCCAACGATAACCATGTTGTTTGTTTCAGTTTTTTTTCTATTTTTCTCTATATTAAATTTACTTCGTCAACATTGGGTACGAATCATTCTGACGGCTACACCGAAGTATTGAAAGTGAATAAATACTGTAAAAAGGTAACATCGGTCTTTGATTTACCTTGGGAAAGCCTATCTAGGATTCCACATCATACCAACGTACGATTAGAACGAGCTACTGGACTACGGTCCGAAGAGGTTTACTTGGAACCAGCAACATCAAGGGAAGAGTAAATCAGATGATGGTATGATTTTAAGACTTTAACTTTCGATGCAATTGTTCCGATGGATTGTTCCGTTTAAATAAAAAGACTGTTTTCGTATAATGCTTGAATATTTATTGATTGTTTTTATGCTGCCTATTCACTATCGCGTCCGTTTCGTTCTGCTGTAAACTCGCTACTACTCACACGCTCGAACATCCTACGGCCTTGAGGCTCGATATATCTCGAGGCTCAACAGGTTCTACAGGTAAGACACATAGCTTTTGTATGGGGCGGTTAATATTGCTGTTACCTGTCCAAAGAGAAACGTTACGGACCAAGCCGTCGCTGCCTGGATGCAATGCCGTCACTCGTCTCATTTTCCACAGGGTTGGAGGGGTAGCTTCATTTTTTATGACAACTAAGTCACCCACCTTCAATTTGACTCTAATTTCTCGCCATTTGGGACGCTGTTGAAGCTCATGCAAATAGCTATTGCTTCATAGCTTCCAGAATCTTTGTGTAATAAGCTGTCGTGATTGGCAATAATCGAGGCGATTCTCCGGCCATTCCACTGGTATTTGTTCGCCTAAAACTGGAATCAACGATTCTCCAATTAACAAATGCCCAGATGTTAGAGGACTAAGTCGCTAGGGTCTGCACTAAGAGCACATAACGGGCGAGAGTTGAGTACCGCCCCAATTTCCGCCAACAATGTCTGCACTGCTTCGATGGTCAATAAGCGAGCTACCATCACTCGATGCAGATGATGTTTCGCAGCCTTAACGGCAGCGATCCTAAAGGCACCCTTGATGCGGAGCAGAGGGAGTACTGAAATGCCACTCGGTTTGTCGCGCTGAAAGTTGTTCATAGAGGTCTGAGTTTTGCCACGTTTGCAGCATTCGACTTAGCTCTTAGCTCGGCCCCAGCAAAGTTTGTTCCATTATCGTTCCAGAGGAGTAAACAATGCCCATAGCGTGAAGTAAAACGATTAAAGGCCATAATAAAGGCCTTGGTGGATAAGTCCGATACGAATTCCAAATCTACCGCCTTGGATACCATGCACACGAACACCGCGATATAACCTTTTAGGACTACATTTCCCCTACGACGGTCCGGGCGTACTCGTATGGGTCCGGCGTAGTCGACTCCTGCCTGCACAAGTGGACGCGCTGGACGTTCTCAACAAGCTGGAAGATTTCCCATCATTTGTTCACTCATTTTGGCTCTTATCCTTTCGCAAATTATGCACCCTTTGATCAGGGATCTTGCTAAATACCGTACGCCGACGATCCAATATTTTTGCCTTAACATCGCGATTAACTCATACGCAGTATACCGCCTTGAATAAGCGGAGGAAGTTTAGAACCTTCTGCAGTTTTCTTCTTCTGTATGTTGTTTTGTAATGTTCGGATATCGTCCCCGTAATAATCACCTTGCTCCTGTCGGATCCAGAATGCCAATGCATATTGGATCTCCGTAACGTTTAGATGAAGTTTTGACCTCTCTGCCAATGGTGATCGACAATTTGTCGCAAATCCAAATACCCATGCAGTCACTCTTATTAAACGATTGATCGATGAGTAGCGCTCCAATAGTGACTCAAGTTTAATGGATATGGTGTTGATATTAGTGGCCGATTGATTGTCCATTTAGTATGGATTATTGCATGACGGTATTCCTTTTTCACTTCTGCTTGCGAAGCAATTAACTCACTCATCGAAATTCCTCTAGAAATGAGGTATATTTGCCTTACGCGATTCGCTACAAATTGTTTCAGGCTACCCCTAACGCGTTTCAACCAGCAGAGTACCACCATCGAGTCGGACCAACACGTGATTGAACCAATTGTTATATGATTTTGTTTTTCGCAGACGGTTAACACCCGCTGAATTAATTCGCTCAGTAATGCTACAGCTCGCAATTCCAGACGTGGTATAGTTTCCACTCGTAATGGCGCGACTCTCGATTTCGATAGCAACAAATTGGGTTTCATCCCTTCGTCGGTATGTAATACCGCGTTTACGGCTGCTCCAAATGCTTGTGTTGATGCATCTGAAAAGCCTTGAAAGGTCATGTTTAATCGTCGCCTGTAGCCTAACCATCGCGGTATATGAAGATTGCTAAATTGCGGAATTTGAGAGAGAATAATTTGCCAAGCCATTCTTAATGGCTCGGATAATATTGTATCCCAGTCTTGCTTTTCTTTCCAAATTCTTGGAATTAAGATTTTCGCATTTATTATAAAAGGTCCGGCTGGCCCAATAAGTGGTGTCTTCTGCCGGTAACGAATGCACAATGAAGGCAAACTCATCTGTTGAGGAAATCCATTTTAGACCAAGTACTGATGTTTCCATGTGGCTATTCAGCCAGGCGTCATCACCAGCTATTGGTGTATCGATAGAACGCTGTACATAATTCGAATTTGATCGCCACTTCTTTAGTTCGAACCCCCCTGTGAGCAAAAGCTTCTTCATTTGCTGGCATAATTGCAACAACTCCTCAGAGTCAGCACCGACCAAACAATCATCCATATAGAAATTATTCAGCACGGCTTCTGCCCCACGAGGCCACCTAGCTGCATTGTCTCTGGCACACTGTTGCATTGCACGAACTGCACTAAAGGGCGCTGATGCCATTCCAAACGTAACTCCAGTGAGCCAGTATTCCATTATTTGTCCTGCATCATCTCTCCAAAATATGCGTTGTAAGTCCCAGTGCAGGTCTGCTATATTTACCTGAGGAAACATCAGCTTGATATCTGCTGAGACTGCGTACGCATTTAAACGAAATCCCCAAAGTAGGTCGATTAAATCCATCTGTAGCTTAGGTCCGATCATTTGGACGTCATTTAATGATAATCCGCTATCGGTTGAACAAGATGCATCAAATACCACACGAAACTTTTTCATTACCGCGTGGTGGGGAATATAATAAGATTTATGGTCTGGCTGTCTAGTTGCTAGACGTAAACAATCCTTTAACACATATTCGTTCATAAACTTCTGATATCGTTCCGTTAGCTCCGCATGTTGTTTAAAGCGCTTTTCTAAACGTAGGAATCGTTGAAGCGCTATTGCCCGATTACAACCGATAGTATATAACGACCCGTTTTGGAGTTAAAATTATGCGTTCTTAAAAAATTATCTTCACACGCTTGCTGCTCCGCTGTCCAAGTTGATTCATCGTCAGGTAGATTCTCCGATTCAAAAAATCTCCGCAATAGCAGGTCAAGGTTGCTCTCGTTATCAGCTGAGTTCACATCCTTTGCTAGGTTAGCCCCAACAATGCTGGGGTTAGTTGGAACCTCACCAAACAACAACCATCCTAAGCGAGTATCTTGCGCTACGAACCCCGAGGATAATCGCCTCATATTATCCTGCATAAGTAGTGCCCATACGCCAACACCTAAGAGCATTTCAACCTGGCTGCTCGAAGGTTGGGTCTGCTAATTGAGACGATATATCGGGAGGTAAATCTTGTGTAAGCAAGCGCCTTGGTGGCAATAAATTTTCCCCCAATACCGAAGGTATTACTAAACATGTTATGAGCATTCGGAGTTCATCACCGTAAAGCGACATCAAGTGACCAGTAATTGATTTGTCGCAAATATTTGATCCCGCTCCCATTGCAGATGATACGCCAATTTTAATTCGGCGCGTAGAAATTTGATTATTTGTTACAATGTCTTTGCTAATCAGGTTCACCTGTGCCCCCGTATCGCATATCGCTCTGATTCTCACTATTGTTCCAACACGTGTTAGGAAACGTAACTGTGCCGTAGCCAATAAATTAACACGGAAATCAAAAGCACTCTGTGCTATGGTAGAATTTCCATGCACGGGTGGTTGTGACGAAATAGTACTACTGAAAACCCCGAGGCCGATCTGGGATCTGTGGGTCGTACCATTTCCCACTGACTGCGAGATGTGCTGTCCAGCCGCTATTCGAGAAAATTTTTAATAAGCAAATCACGTTGCTCCTCAGCTCCCAATTGTCTCGAAATCATGCACATGCTGTTACGCGCAACGTCCAGCATATTTCTTATCAAGGCATGGGTGGCCCTTGACCAGATAGGCAGATCATATATTGCAGAGCAGTGTGCTGCGTGACAAAGATATTGGTTATCGAATGTTAAACATAATGTCTTCCGTGCATCGATGAAGCTTTCTTCTCGTTTAGGCCAATATCCCATTGCCTTGGCTGCCTCTTCTTTTACACAGCTTTGTAAACGCCGAAGTCGTTGCAAGTTCGTGAGATTCGGATTTTGAATAACCTCCGCCGTAAATATGTCTCGAAACTGTATCCACTCCTGATGATTGCCGCGAAATACTGGGAGCCGATCTGCCAGCGGTAGCTCCGCGTATTGTAACTGCAACGCTCTATTACTGGCATGGCTGCACACTGCTGTAGACGAAGTCGGTTCTAATTCCTTTATCTTTTGGCACAGTTCCGCTCGAACTCTCACGTAAGCATCCTCAACCTCCTGCTGACGGGTGAGATCATCCACTTGTAGTTCATCTCGGGGTCTCTGTTGAAACTCTCGAGATCTAGATTGAAAGTTTCCCCAAGTAGTGGTAAGAATATCGAGGCGAACTTTGATAACCTCGATATTTGTCTCCTCCAATGTCGCTGATGTCAACAAGTTCGACTGACGCTGTATTTGAGAAACCGCAAAATCCATATCTGCTCGAATATTGCTATCGTCTTTAATAACTTGAAATGCCGTTCGGTCTGTACTTGCAATAATCTCTGCAGGCACTTCCCCACTTGTTCGCTTTTCTCCTTGCGTCACCATTATTTGCGGATCACCTGTAAATACATAAGAAAGAAACACTACCCTTTAAATATATCCCTAAATTTTGGAAAGCCTCTAGATATGTTAACACTGTTCCACAAGTCACTAAATCAACTTTGATTTAGTCAGGCAACATCCACTAAATATGCTTAAAGTCGCTGTTTTACCACAAAATTTATTAACTCATACGATGGCTGTAACACTTCAGTTAATAGCATATTTATCCAATCTTCGTTAAGTAATATATAAGCTTAAGTCCCAGATATGTCTTATACAAATAAGTTTTCATTACACATTTAATGAAAACGGCAGATATTTCCCCATATGACGCTTCAAAACGCTGTTTCGCAGTTAGCGTATATTTACATAATTACAATCAAATCGCAAATTGTCTGTATATGCTTTTAAAGATTTCCTCTGAAATGTTGTCAAAAATCACAGGTTTTCCAATACGCTAAAGTGAACCTCGTTATACATATGTATGCACAATTCCTTGCTTCAGCTAGATTTTCCATCGCACGCTTCTTTGTTTCTCTCACAAAATTTGATACTCCAGACTTTTTACTTGCCTTTGAGGCTGACCTTTGGCTTGCTTTTGAAGCTGGCTCTTTGCTTGTCTTTGCAGCTGGCCTCTTCTCTTCTACCCTCTTCAACTTCGGCATTATTCTCAAGAACTGCAATCAAATAATATTAGTTTGTTTTATTACGTTTATCATATGTTAAAACAACCTTATAGAAAATCAAAACTATTAGTTTAAGTCCCAAGAAAGATTCGATATACTTATGTATAATTTCAAAACTAGATCACACAATGAAATAATTGCTGTTTGCAGAATAAACAGCGATATGGCTTGCGTATACACACAGAATCCAAATGACTAAATAGTCAGGACACGACTAAAACGAAAACGAAGTCTCCAACGAAACTCATTCCTCGAGTTCCATTTGCATTCGTGTACATCTTAATTATAGTGGGTACACGTTAAATAGAGAAACGAAACATACATACATATATTTGTGCATACCTACATATTTATATGTTCAAATAATCTGCTTCCTATTCTACTTTGATATGTCGAATACGAATCTCCACAACTACTGTTCGCCACATAGTAGTGCCACAATCGTAGGAACGACCTGGTTGCTGAAACACTCGCTGGTTAATTTGCTTAGCTATTAAACATGGCCCTGCTGGCCGCTGTGGTCGAGTCGGTAGCGGTGTGTGCTATAACTCGATATGCCGGTAAGTTCGAGGTTCGAATCTCAGTCAGGGTAAGCAAAATCTTAATCATAGAAAACGATTTTTCTAAGAGCGGTCACCCGTCGGCAGGCAATGGCAAACCTCCGAGGGTATTTCTGCAATGAAAAAGCTTCTCATTAAATACATCTGCCGTTCGGAGTCGGCACAAAACTGTAGGTCCCTCCATTTGTGATATAATATAAAGACGCACACCACAAATGGTAGGAGAAGCTCGGCCAAACACTGAGCTATATAGTGTAAGCGCCAAAAATATGATATTATATTAAACATAGCACTCAAACTCAAACTCTCACTCTCTCAAGCAAGGTGATATCGGTAGTTTGAATGAGTAACTCGCGCACAGCAATAGCAGCAAACACACAGCATGCTAGAGATAAAAGCAAAGTCGCAACTGTCTTACAATTAGGGGTGGAATCAGCAAAGGAAGGGTTGAATAGTGGTCGAATGTAAAATAACTGAGTTACACCTCATAATACAAACACAAAAATAAATTTTCGTTAGATGAAATGGACGCACGGCAATGCCACTTTATGTAATTGTCGCCGCAGGTCGTGAGCCAGCAGATCGTTAATTTTAGGAAGACTGAGAGCATAAAGCGTATTGCGCAAGCACGAGCAGCTCTTTCCCTTTCTCTCCTCTTCGTCACGACCCCTCAAACAAACTCTGTGTCGTGGCAATAAGTATTTCCGCTTCTTTACGCAGCCTTATGAGTGACAACCGCACTGCTCAATCGAGTAGGCACCGAGACTTAAAAAGCACGAGCCATACGATATGCGCTGCCTGCGCAACAAACAAAGTCAATCATGCAAACAACACCACATACTTATGGTTGCATGTTATACATTTGTCAATTATTGCCAAACTCACAATTTTGCCTAAAGTTTTCCTTATTCTTCATTTGGAAGACACCAAGCGTACTGCCACACTTCACCCTTCGGCTCAATGGACCAAAAATATGTTCCGTTTAAATAAAAATACTGTTTTCGTATAATGCTTGAATATTTATTGATTGTTTTTATGCTGCCTATTCGCTAGCGCAACCGTTTCGTTCTGCTGTAAACTCGCTACTACTCACACGCTCGAACATGGATATTGATGGTCTTTTATCTTTGTTCAAAAATTGCCCTTTTGTCGTCTATGCTATTCAATAAATTTTTAATAAATGCAAATTAGCTGCAAGTCGTATCTGTATAATAGACACTGTGTTGTCATGCTTGGTAACATCCCTTCTGTACCCTTCACAGCTACATCAGGTGATCCACAAGGAACCGTTTAGGGTTCACTTTTTTTGTTCTATTTATTAAAATTTTTTTTTTATATATTTCAGCCTTTGAAAATACAAATTTCTTACAGACTAATTACGTACTTCAATTTAGCTGCTAAAATAAAGATAACATCTAGAATATTGAATTCAACAAATTTTAGAAATCATTTATTGATAGAGAAAAATCAATTGATACATTGCGTGAAATAATATTTATGTCATTCAAAGAACGAGCAACAGGTGTGTTACTAGCGTAGTAAGTTTTGTAACTGTCCATGTAAAATGGCAAACAATTTCGCAGATTTCGTTGAGGAATATGAAAATTAATTTTTTCTAAAAAAGCAGGGCAAACCCTTTTGAACTCGTTCAATCCTATTGATACAATTTTTATTAGAAGGTCT
Organism: Philophylla caesio; assembly: GCA_963971545.1. Classification (NCBI taxonomy): domain Eukaryota; kingdom Metazoa; phylum Arthropoda; class Insecta; order Diptera; family Tephritidae; genus Philophylla; species Philophylla caesio. The sequence continues at coordinate 92,056,338 of OZ020607.1, forward strand.
CCAAATGATTACGGCATATTCAAAATTTGAACTAACAAAAGATGTATATAATAATTTAAGCGTAGGGGTCAGCAAACCCAGCATTGCGTAAGATTTCGCTGCTATATGAAAATATGACTACTAAAAGAAAATTCAATGAGAAGATAATTCAAAGATCTTTAATTTCGTATAATGACTCTAGATATTTTATAATTCGTGGACAGATTCTTGTGTATTTTCGCAAACGTATTTGAAAAATTTTTTAATATTCAGAGCAAGATAATTTTTATTGCACCAAAAATAATCAGTTATCTATGTCAGCTTGAAGCCAATACGCATCCTCGGGGCTTCTTATTTTAGATCGTCAGTATAAAGCAAATATTAAGCAAATGAAAAACAGGTACTTGTTTCATTGATAAATAAGATAAAGAGCAAAGGCCCTAATATACTCCCTTGGCGGACGCCAAAAGAAGCAAAGCAATAAAAGGTACAGAAGATGCACCTTCAATTGTGACAACACAACACCTATTACTTAAATATGATTTTTATCCATTGCAAAAAAAAATGAATGAAACCCCAAATTGGCTAACTTATATATTAAAATCGAATGGGAAACCTTGTCAATAGCCTTAGAGATATCTGTGTAAATGCAGTCCACTTGAAACTCATCTGAAAAAGATCGTATGCAATATTCGCATATTGACAATTCTTTTTTCTTTCATAAATATGTTTTATATGTGATCTAAGATCTATCACACCCTTGCAAATGCAGCTGATATGCACCAGCTCCAGCGGGATATCGATTGCCTGTATTCTTGATGCGTAAAAATTCGTTTAAGCCTTAACATTTCGAAGTGTTTTCAGATTTCTTCATCTAAGTCACCTAATGCGTATAGCTCTTCATATAACATTTCTGGGCTTCCTTTGAATGTTGTTTTTGAAACGAAGGTTTTAAGTGTAATTTTTGACTCCAAGTGTACCTTTAAAATGCATATCAATTCAATTATTGCGAAATCTTTTTCCTCTGAATTTTCTAACCCCTATACGCTGAAGCTTTTATATGCTAACTTCGTCAGATCTAAATTGGAAATATGCCATATTTATATGGAGAACTTATATGCAAACGCAAACCTGTCGTTAAGTTTTTCTCCGTTTTTTTCTCAGGTCACTTAACTTTAGTGAACCGATTCCTTCGTATAACGTTCGGTCATCAATCTCAAAATTTTCGCTACAATTTGCCTCTTATTTTTATCAATTAAAAAAAATAAATAGTTATATGGCCAAACAATAACAAATAAAATGTAAAAAAGGATGAGCCAGCCTTATACAAAAAAATTTTAACAAATGGCACTTGATTGGAGTAAGTTTTGAAGGGTAAAAAGAAGAAAAAATAACAACAGCTCACACAGCGTAAGCTTAGCTCAGTGCGTTTAGATGCCGGATTTAGTACTACGTTTGAGGGCTCGACTCCCACGGAACCCAAGAAGAAAGAAGTCTGATGTGGAAATGTGATGATTTCCGAAATAGTACCATATCTTCTACCGCTTTGCGTATTGTTGTTTTTCCTTACAATTTTTCCCAAAAACTATTCGGCCTTAAAGATCATAAACAATCAAAAAAACAATTATTTCTTTATTATTACATTAAATGATAAATTTCAAATCATTTTCTGATCGCATACTACTATTTTAACAAAAAAGTATCATATGATTATGTTTCTCCCCACTTCTAAAATGCATCATTAGATTGAGGAGTATCAACTTTCAGTTGCCACAAAATACAGAACCTTTTTTTAGAGAAAATTGATTTCTATTATCTTGCGTTTAATTGGAATTGATTACTTGTTACGAAAGAATACTTTACATATAAATAACAAGTTTATGGTTGTTTAAATATTTTATTTCACAGAGTTTTGGCCGGATGCGGTGTTAACTTATATGTACTTAGTGCTGCCATAAGTTCTGTTACAAGTTCAGGCCTTTATAAAAATGAAACAATAATAAATTTTTTAATAAAGTTAATTTTATTTAATAATGCATATATTTAATGAGCGATGTACAACATTTTATTCGAAATGGTCACCGTTTCCTTTCACACAAGCCCTCAAACGATTCGGCCATTGATCAATAGCAGCACGCACAGTTCCTATTGGTATTGACGACGCTGCTCGAACCAAAGATTTTTTGAGACTCTCCAAATTTCTGTGGGGTTTTCGACAGGCCATGTTCTCAAACTCTGACCATAAACTGTAGTCCAATGGATTTAAATCTGGACTTCCAGACGGCCAATCATCTGCAGCTATGAAACCAGGAATATTGCTTTTAGGCGACTGCTGGGTGATTTTTATCTTGTGCACTGGAGCAGAATCTTGCTGAAGGATCCAATGCGCTTCATCGAAAAGAGTATTGCTTAACTGCTTTACCACGCCTTCTAAAACATCCTGCTGGTACAATTATGCCCCAGTTTTAACCCCTTTTTCACAGAAATGAGGAAGACAGGATATATATATAATGTTAAAAAAACTTGCTGATTTATGTGTGCAATTTGTGACATATACGCTAACTATGCAAAAAATATAGATATTTACAACCTTTTTGCTTCAAATCTCAAATAAGGTTCAAACACTTTTATGCATTATTTTATGCATTGAATGACTAATATTTTACTTCTCAGGCAGTTAATATACATATAAATGATATATGTACATATGCACTTTAATTGTACTAGTATAATCAAGATCAACGATTATTCATTTACATATATATTTTCAGACCCTGGGATTTCATCAGAAGATACCAAAATGGTCTGTCGAAAGTGTTCATTCAAAGAATATTGTTGCTATTTTACATTTACTAGTTGCACTAGCCCGCTATTTCAGAGCTCCGATTCGTTTACCAGAAAATGTTTTTGTAAATGTCGTCATTGCTCAAAAAAGTGGCGGCCTCTTAAACGCACAGTAAGTAACTTTCTATGAACGTAAATTGTATATGTTTGTTTAAAAATTCTTTGATTAGGAAATTTCAGGAGCAAATCACTTCTGAATATGACGACGTGGGCATGCGCTGCGACAAAGATGCTTTCGATACACTTTTTGATTGTGCTCCAGATAAATTATCTGTGGTCAAAAAGTCTCTAATAACTTTCGTAAACAAACATTTAACGAAGTTGAACTTTGAAATTACTGATCTTAACTCAGACTTTCGTGACGGAGTATATTTGTGTTTATTGATGGGACTGCTTGGAGGATTTTTTGTCCCATTATATGAATTTTATCTCACGCCCCAGGATATAGATCAAATGGTGACAAATGTAGCATTCTCATTTGATTTGATGCAAGATGCTGGCTTGCCAAAACCAAAAGCTCGCCCTGAAGGTAAGCAAATTTAGTATAATCATTCCATTACGAGTTATCACATACCGGCAATTATAATTAAGTAATGTGAACTTTTTTAATAATGAAATCTATTTTTTAATATACATACATAAATGTTAAGTTATTTATATGAATGTTACTGGTTGGACAATGAAAATCCCTTATTTTCTTTGCGCACTCAAATATGAATATTAGCGAAACCAGTTGATAATTAAGTTAGATTTTTTTGCGATGTAAGAAATATCTATCCTCGTCGCATCCGTGTTTATATAAAATTATAATGATATGATATATAAAGAAATATAAAGAACATTTATGTCAATGAAAAATTCAGTGTATAGAGTGAGACCTCTGGATAAAAAGTATTATATGTTCTTGACTGAAGTCTTGAGAATATGTGTCTTTAAATTAATAGATTAATAAAATATTGCAATGTAGGTGTCAACCGAAAGAGGCATACAAATAACACAGGTCTGCAACAAAAATGCTGTCTGGATAGTTCCAACTGATTTCTATGTATTTAGGTGTTCTGAAAACTAAAAAAATACTCAAAAAATTCCAGAACGTAAGGTTGTTTTACAAAACCCAAAATTTTATTATAAAAAAGGGGTTTTTTGGGCTAACTTGTAGGCATTACAATAGGTATAATTTTATTTTGATTACTGTTTTTAAATGTTTACCATAACTATCATTAATTTCTAAATAAGGAACACCCTGTGTGAGCTGCATTAACAAACATAAACATGTTGTAACCTGAACGTGCGCGCTCCGATAGTGTAGAAAGTGGCGCGGTACAATTACGTGTTAACTCGCCATTGTTTTGTAGATCTTGGTTCAGTATAGTGCAATGTCCCTCATGGGACCAAAATACCAGTGCCCAAGGTCCCTGCTACCTTGGGAGAGATTTCAAGTTCTGACGAAGATGGTGCTGTACCTGAACCCGATGACATGTCAAGGGCGAGCTAAATGCTATGGTAAGAGACTTGAATCTTCCCAAACACGCTGCTGAGTTGCTTGGATCAAGGCTCAAGAGCAGGAACTTACTTTTGCCGGGAGTGTCTTCCTCCTGGTTTAGATATAGTGAGGCGCAGTTTACTTCCTACTTTGCCCAAGAGGACGAGGTGGTTTATTGTACCAATATTGAAGGGCTGATGGATACATTTAAGATCTCATATGACCAAGCAGAGTGGCGTATTTTCATAGATTCTTCAAAAAGATGCCTTAAAGCAGTTCTGCTTCACAACGGCGGTTTCTATACTTCCATTCCTGTCGGCCATTCCGTACACCTCAAGGAAACCTACAAGAACTTGGAATTGATTCTTTGCAATTTAAAATATAAAGACAACGGTTGGCAAGTGTGCGGTGATTACGAAATTCCCTTGCTTTTTGTGTCTATGGGATAGTAGAGACCGAACAAAAACAAAAACTGGCCTCCGAGGGAGCTTAAAGTTTTCGAAAAGAATGTCCTGCATGAAACTTTGGTGTCTCCTCATAAAGTTCTTCTACCACCGCTTCACATAAAGCTGGGTTTGATGAAGCAATTTGTAAAGTCACTTCCAAGAGATGGAAATTGCTTCAAATACTTAATATCCAAGTTTCCTGGCCTCTCGGAGGCAAAGTTGAAGGAAGGTGTTTTGGTTGGACCAGGTATTAGACGGCTTTTGGCTGATCCACTATTCATTACAACCATGACGGATCCTCAAAGAGAAGAGTGGATTGCCTTTAAAGAGGTCAAAAAGAAATTTTTAGGCAATAACAAAGATCCTAACTACAAACAAATCGTCAAAAGGATGTTAAAAGCATTTTAAGCTTAGGCTGCTTGATAAGTTTAAAAGTACAATTTCTTCATTGTGAAGAGTGAAGAGCAAGGTGAACGATTTCGCCAAGATATTAAGGAGATGGACAAAGGATACCAGGGAAGATGGAGCGTTTCAATGATGACAGACTACTGTTGGACGCTTCAAAGAGACCTTCCCGATGCCTCCTACAAGCGAAAATGTACCAAAAGGAGTCTCACTGAGAAAAAGAAATGTGTTTAGTGCTTACTAATTAATGTATTTGTCATATCTTTTATAATAAGGTGGTAAGCCTGGAGAAAGCGATGTGTCAAAGTATAATATAGGCCAGTTTTCCTTTTTTAATTATTACATTCCTTGCAATCAACACTCTGTTTTCTTACTGACTAATTTGCTACAAATATCTGTATTCTTGTTGCGTATATTAATAAAGGATTTAATAATAGTAACAAGCGTGTAAATCATTGGTAGAATACACTAACAATTATTGGCGCCGAGGTGAAAAATAAAATATGGATCAGCAGCAATTACAAAATTACAACGTGAGCATCATTTCAAACTTCGAAACTTTTGATCCTAATACTGAATCTTTCAAAACATATAAAGAAAGACTAGAAATACATTTCGTAATAAATAGAGTACAAGAGAATAAGGAACTGTGTGCAAAATTATTGTTACAGTATATAGAATCAAAGAACTACGCATTGCTTACGTCATTGGCAGCGCCGAAACTCGTCAATTTGTTAAAATACGAAGAATTAATTGTCTTATTGGAAAAACATTTTTGCAAAAAAAATAATGTATTAGTTGAACAGCACAAATTCTTTGGCGAACTACAAAACAAAAAACAATCAATTGCAGAATTTGTCGCACAATTGCGTAAACGTGCAAGTGACTGCGAATTTGTGTGCGCATGTAAAGCAACGGTCTCCGAAGTGTTCATAAGGGCACAATTTATTAGAGGATTGCGGAGTGAGCATATGCGCGAGCCAGCTGCTAAAAAATTCCGATTTTGACTTCGAAACGATTGAAAAAAAAGCTGTAGCACTTGAAGCAGCTAAAATGGGTAATAAAGAAATTGCAACTAACAACACAGAAATAAATCAAATTAACAAAACGCATTATCAAAAAAAGAATATATTCGATAAAAATAAAAATAAAAATTCAAATAGAAAGTCGAAGATAAACTATCGATAACTAGGGCTTGCTTACGCTTACGTTGCGGACGTGATAATCACATGGCAAACGAATGCAAAGGAAATAAACATAACCTCAAGTGCGAAATATGTAAGAAAACAGGGCATATAAAAAAAGTATGCATAAAAAACAAACTCAAAAATACAAATTCAAACCATAATATTGAGGAAATGCCAAATCAAAGTTACCTTAATAATGAAAAAAAATATTTCGGCATAAATAAAATAATCGTCATTTACAACAAAAGCACTTGCCCTGCAAATGACATCAGAAAATTCTTCATCGATGTAAGCATTCAAGGAGAAAATCAAAATTTTGAAGTGGATTCGGTAGCAGGCTATACACTTTTACCCGAGCAAGATTTTCTAAAATTGGATTTAAATATTCCACTACGTAAATCCGATGTTGCATTTCGAGCATATGCTGGAGATATTTTTGTACCATTGGGTGTGGTCGACGTAAACTTTAAATATAAAAACAAACATTCGAAAGAACAAATGTACATCGTGTCATCGAAACATTCGCCATTGCTAGGTCGTATATGGATACGTCACCTAAATATTAATTTACAAGAAATTTATTACACAGAAATTCAAGATATAAAATCAAATACAACATATACAATTGAAGAAATACTAACTAAATATACCGATCTATTTTAACCAAGAGTTGGGTGCATACCAAATATTTGTTGCAGCATCAAGCTAAAGGAATGGGCAAAACCAGTGTTTGTGAAAGAACGCCAAGTACCATTTGCATTACGCGAAAAAGTCCAAACCGAACTCGATAATTTGGAAAAAGACGGTATTATATCAAAAGTAAACACGAGTGATTGGTGTTAATACCAAAACCATATGGAAATGTAAGACTATGTGTTGATTACAAAATTGCATTTAATCCACAGCTCATCTCAGCGCATTATCCAATTAGGCGTATCGATGATATTTTAAACAGCTTGAAAAATACAATATATTTTTGTAAACTTGATCTATTTAAAGCATATTTACTCGTTGAAGTTGATAAGTACAGCCAACCAATTCAAACAATCTCTACACATCGTGGAACTTATCAAATGAAACGTCTATCTTTTGGAATAAAAACAGCGCCAAGTGAATTCAACCGTATACTGGATCAAATATTAGCCGGACTTCAAGGTACCCTATCTTATTTCGATGACATTATAGTGTTTGGTGCTACCCTACACACATGTAAAAAACGTTTAATTAAATGTTTTGAGCGTTTGGAAAAAAATCAATTGCATTTAAATGAAAATAAATGTGAATATTTCAAAGAAAAAATTCAATATTTGGGCTATAATATAAGCTATAATAAAATTTCAAAATGCAAAAATAAAGTTGAAGCAATTGTTAACATGCCAAAACCAGAAAATACTGATCAATTAAGAAAATTTCTAGGTATGATTACATATTATACAAGGTTCATCAATAGAGCATCGTCATTAACATACTCACTGAGACAGTTACTCGAGAAAAGTAAAAAATTCGAATGGTCAGGAAAATGCGAAGAAGCATTCAAAAATTTAAAACAATAACTAATTACAGACAAAGTCTTAGTCCCATTTGATACAGATTTACCTTTCATTATGGCGTGCGACGCGAGTCCATATGGAATTGGAGCTGTATTATCACACATAGTGAAGGGTGAAGAGCGACCGATTGCATTTATATCGCGGGCACTTACAAAAACAGAGCAAAACTACAGCCAGCTGGATAGAGGCACTAGCAATAATATATGCAGTTGACAAATTGTAAATGTACTTACACGCGAGGCATTTCACACTGATTTCGGACAACGTCCATACAAGAATTTTTTATCAAAACGCAAAAACACCAGCTATGACGTCAGCAAGGCTTCTTCGATATGCATCGTTTTTACAAGGGTTCGACTATAAAATTCACCATCAGAAAGCAGAAGACAATACAAATGTAGACTGTTTATCGCGAGTAGCGATTGAAAATACGTCAGATACCTCACACTTTACGGACCAAGAGGTAAACATTTTGCACGACCAAACAATTAATCGCTATATTCAATAACATCAACGAAGTACTCAATGAATTACATCGAACACACGTAGGTATTGTAAAAATGAAACAACTTGCACGAAGGTATTGCTTCTGGAGAAATATTGATAGTGACATCGAAAACGTGGTGCGAGCATGCAGCAACTGTGCTCTGATTAAAAGAATCCACCTAAAGTAATAGTCCATCACTGGGAAGAACCACATGAAAATTTCGAACGGGTACACCGGGACGTTGGCCCATTTTTAAATCATATTTTTTTTGTAGTCATCGACGCAATATCGAAATGGCCCGAAATTAAAATTACGAGAAAGGCGCCCACGTCAGAAAAATCGATAACATTTCTAGATAATATTTTTGCAATACGTGGACTACCAAAAGTACTAGTATCAGACAATGCGAAAATTTTTCAAAGCAAAATGTCCAAAGAATTTTGTAGAAAATACGGCATATTGCAGAAGTTTATAGCATAGGGCATCCAGCAATAAATGGCTTAGCGGAGCGACATATACAAACGTTGAAGGCGAAACTAAAAGCAATGCAGGATGAAAACACGCCACTTCACTTGAAAGTTCAAGAAATATTATTTCGATACAGAGCAACACCAATGAGTAACAACAAGAGCCCTGCGCAAATGTATTTAGGCAGGAACTTGCGTATGCAATTAGATGCGCTGAAACCGATACATCAATTGAAGGCAGACATATCAAATTATCCAAAGGTACGTCAGTTTAGCGTGGGAGAACGCGTATAGGTGCAGTGGCATGAGACAAACGCTTTAACGTGGAGATTCGGAAATATAACAAAGAAATTCGTTCGTTTGCACTATCAGGTGAAGCTCGATAACGGCTATTAATTAAAGCGCCACGTAAATCAGCTGTACAAATCAAATGTCCAAACAAAACTCGTTACAAAGTCTCCAGAATCACGTTCAAACATAATCCAACAACCAGAATTGGAAAAAAATATTGAATGGCGAAACAACAATCCAACAAGCAACAACCAACAGCTGCGCAGGTCAACACGAACAAAGAAGACTCCAGCATTCCTTGACGATCATGTGCGATATTAACGTGGGAGATTGTCATATCTTTTATAATAAGGTGGCAAGCCTGGAAAAAGCGATGTGTCTAAAGTATAATATAGGCCAGTTTTCCTTTTTTAATTATTACATTCCTTGCAATCAACACACTGTTTTTTACTGGCTAATTTGCTACAAATATCTGTATTCTTTTTGCTTATATTAATAAAGGATTTATTACTAGTAATAAGCGTGTAAATCATTGGTAGAATACGCAATAATAAATAAATTAGTTTTGTTACGCAATTATAAATTGAAATTTTTTTAAAAATATTTTATATTTTATTTTAAGATAATAACTTGTTTAACATGGACATATACTTTCAGACTTGTGTAATTTAAGTTTAAAAATAGTTATTTATAAGGATTTACTCAAGGTAAATTATCAAGTAAAAATAAAAGATGGCAATATCGTTAACAAAAAAAAGACATTTACGGAAGCTTTACAAATTTAATTAGTTCAATTTGTTTGAAATGCATTATTTACATCAGATTGCCTTCATGTTAATCTTAATGCCAAAACAGGCAAACCCACTTTAACTGGATAACTTTTTTTATCTATACCTGAAATATATTTTTAATTTTTTACAAAAAACGTTTTTAACACCATGCTAATATGAAAACTAATTGCCTGACGCTATCTCGTCGAATTAAACTTAATTTTTTTTATACATATAACCTCCAACATATAGGCTTTAAGGTAATAATACTTGAATATCAAAAATGTTCGTTTGATAAAAAAACTGTTACTCAAAGGGGTTGAAGTTATAGTACTATTTCGGATATCACCACATCTCTTCCTCAGACTTCTTTCTTCTTTGCTTTCGCTTGAGTCGACCCCACGATTTCAAGCACGCTAACACAACGTCTAAACGCTCATAAACAATTAAAAATATATAGTTTAAAAAAGCCATATATAGCCCAATTTCAATCTTTATTATAATTTATAATAATTCAGGAAATTTTTATTAAATTTCGATATTATTAAATTACGTTTTAAAAATTGTATTTAGTATTTAGTTTTGCAGTCCACTCAATTTTAGGCAAGTTGATTTTCGATTTTTTATGTCCTAAAAATCATCAGCAAGTTCAAACTTGCTTTTTCTCTACTAAAATTGAAGCCTTGAACTAAATTAAAGTGCAAGCATGGATATGCAAACCAAAACTAAATTAGCAAATATTATCATTAACAATTTTAAGTACTTGAACCATGTGAAACACATGCAAGGCAATGGTACCCCGGAAAGCGTCATCTTTGTACAAGGTCACACTTCATAAGTTGCGCTAGATTTTACTAAAGCTTTTGACAGGGTGGGAGTTTTCAATGTGATTGACCAACTGAGAAGCTGGAAATTAGGTCCCAAAACTTTCAATTTGATCAAAAACTTTATGACAAACCGAAAAATAAAACTATGTATATGTAAACTCCAACTTTTCAAGTACACAGCCATTACACAACGGAATACCACAAGGATACACAAGGAAATAAAATTTACTGCTTATGCTGACGACTTCCACAACAAAAAAGCAAAAAACCCAAACGTCACTTTAAAATCTCTTTTTCAAAATATCGAAAGATGGTGCGAATCCTCAGGTGCCTTAATATCGATGTCGAGCTTGAAATATTTAATATCTATATACTCCCTGCCTCCTGCTGCCCCACTGGATATCACCCTGATATAGGTGCGCTCCTTAGTGGTGAAAACCGATTGGTAGTCGGAGACTTCAACGCGCATCACGATCTTTGGTTCTCAAGCCTACCATACGACGATAGACGATTCGACATTCTGCACAATGAACGACGAAGCCCCCACCAGGATAGTGGGTAGTTGCAGCAGCTCGCCAGATCTAACAATAGCTAGAGCGGGTCTGATAAATAGCATAACGTGGCGACCTATGCTATCGCTTGCATCAGACCACCTACCCATTATCATCTCGATTGACAGACCTGCCAACTGTGTTGCCTCGGACCGCCACACCTACATCAACTTCAAAATAGCTGACTGGGAGCGGTTTGAGGATTTCACTGAAGACACCTTCAGTGCCCTTCCAGCTCCTACCGACGTTCGCGTTGGCGAGCGCGAGTTCCGCAGGGTGGTGAAGTCCGCTGCAGCCCGTTTCATTCCGGCAGGTAGGATCCCTGAGATCCGTCATGACTTCCCGGGTGAGGCGGTCACTTTGGCGAATGAACGCGGCCACCTTCGGCAGGCGGACCCCGGTAATCCCTGTATTAGGCAACTAAACGGGGAGATCCAACGCCTGGTCAACGAACACAAGCGGAACAAGTGGAATGAGCACTTGAAGTTCTGTAACCTCGGTGCTGGGGTGGGCAAACTATGGTCGACTGTGAGATCCCTGTTCAATCCGACGAGGCGTGACGACCGAACAGAAATCTCCTTTGGAGACCACGCCTCGTCGGACCCGAAGCGATGCGCGAGCTATTTTAGCCGACAATTCACAATGCATCCTTCGGCCGACAAATCCAAACGGTCAGTAACCAGAAATCTGCGCAAGCAAAAATTCACCAATTGTCCTCTCTAGCACTGTGGGCAAGGAAGCCATCGGGAAGGCGAAAGCCTCCAAATCCATAGGCCCAGACGGGTTAAGCATGTTGATGCTGAAAAAATTGGGCACTGCGGGAGGAGCATACCTTACCAAGGTCCTCAATTTGTCCCTCACCACCCTGATCATCCCAGACATCTGGAAGAAGAGCAGGGTGATATCACTGCTGAAACCAGGGAAACCTGCCGGCCAAGGCGAGTCCTACCGGCCGATGTTCCTGCTTTCCCCCAGTGGTCAAGACACTTGAGGCCCTGCTGCTCCCGTACTTCAACCACTACCTCAGCCCGGCGAAGCATCAACATGGCTTCCGGAAAATGCATAGCACTATAACGGCACTTAACGCCATAAACACACAAATTAATCGAGGTCTTAATGGCAACCGCTCCTGTGAGAGAACCGTCCTCGTGGCTCTGGACTTTTCGAAGGCCTTCGACACAGTCAGCCACTCCACCTTGTTGAAGGACGTGGAGACCTCACCTCTCCCAGCGGCGTTGAGGCGATGGACCGCAAACTACCTGTGTGGTCGTCAATCGTCGGTGTGCTACCGCAGTGTCAAAAGCGAGAAGAATAAAGCAGGGGGTACCACAGGGTGGCGTCCTATCTCCCTAACTATTTAACTTCTATATCTCGCGACTCCCCTCCCCGCCAGAGGGAGTCACACTGGTCTCGTATGCCGACGACTGTACTATAATGGCTACGGGCAATGGAATTGATGGTCTGTGTTCTAAGGTGAACAGCTACCTCCCAGAACTTGCTCACTACTTCACAGGACATAATTTGACGCTGTCTCCTGCGAAGTCCACGGCGACCCTATTCACATCTTGGACGAAGGAGGTCGGGCTCACCCTCGACACACACATCGAGGGGACCCCCATCCCGACGGTTAACCACCCAAAGATCCTGGGAGTCACCCTCGACAGCCTGGTCTCCTTCTCAGCGCATACAACCGCAATCGTCAACAAGGTACAGAGCCGCAACAAAGTCCCCAAGTCGCTCGCCGGCAGCACTTGGGGCAAAGACAAAGAAACGTTGTTGGCAACATACAAGACGATTGGCCGGCCGGTTTTAAATTATGCTGCGCCGATATGGTCGCCTGGAACCAGCAGGACTCAGTGGTCAAGATTGGAGACTTGTCAGAACGCCCTGTGGATCACCTCTATCAAGAGGCTAACGTGCTCCCAGTGCAAAAGCACAATGTAATGCTCACAAAGCAGTTTCTACTGGGGTGCCACCGTCCGGGGCACCATAATAGAGACTTGCTCGCGCTGGAGCCGGCACCCAGGCACATCAGGGGACACCTCTCACAACTGACGGACGAGGTCCAGACTTACGTACGCTTACCGCTGGACCCAAGGACGTACCGACAATCTCTAAACAGCATTCACAGGGAGTCGGTATCCAAATATATCGACACCCGCCCTGTGAATGCAGTCCTGGGAGTCCAACCACCACCTATAGCAGCTGAGGAGCTCCAGCTGCCTCGGGAGACGCGCGTCACTCTGGCTCAACTCCGATCTGGATATTGTAGCAGGTTAAACTCCAACCTATCCAGAAAGTACGCAATATGTTTAGACTCACTATCTGCTTTAGACGCAATTCAAAATCCAGCTAATAGCGACTACTACGCAATAAGGGAAGCTATCTACAAACACGCACCAAAGATAATTTTAACATGGATACCAAGCCATAGAAATATAATGCGAATTAATCTCAACACATGAGACATCAAAAATTACTTAAAAAATAGCTCAAAAGGAAACGCATCAAATCACATCTGGAATTTAAAGTCGCACTGGTACTAATAATGCAATCAGAATAAACAAGCCATTACCAACTTTTTTAAAACAATAAATAGTAATAATACTTCTCTAAACAGACTAAACCTAATAAAATTCTAAAGAATCCGATTAGGCCACAGCTTACTCACACACGAACACCTTTTAGATAGCAGCCTCAACAACAAGTATTGAACATACATATACTGACTAAGTGTCCCGTCATTCAATCTGCGCAGAAATACACTATTCCCCAATAACTCCATTATGCAATCCCTTTCCAATCCTACTATTAAAAATGTTGAGAACATTATTACTTATCTTAAATTAACAACATTGTACAAAAAAATATAAATTATATGTAGGTATGTACCAGAGAACGGCATTGAGTGCGCTCGAGTGTGCATATTCATCATCCCTAAAATTTGATACAAGCAAGCACAGCCGTCTGCTGCTGTGCGCTCATTCATGCTCACTCATAAACATAAGGCTGTCATGTGCGGGATATATCATTACATTTTCGAGTGTGGTAGTTCACATGATTGGCCGTGCATGTGAAGGCGCAAACTTGCGCATGTACACACTTGAGTGCACTCGGGCATCTACTAATGGCGATTTCTTTTCTACAAAAAAAGTTGCACTTCATTGCCCCGCTCTTGTGTGTACGTGCGCAGAGGGCAATGTTAAGGCAACATTTTCTGTAGAAAAGAAAACGCCATAAGTATTTATCCTATTATTTACAGATAAAAGAAACGACTTAGTTAATTTTAATTAATATGTATTGTATACATTTATTTAACAAAAACATTTCATGAGATCCAACATGTAGGGTTAGTATTTAAAAAATTTTTAAATAGTAGGAGTTAAATTTAAAATGAAAATAAGCATTTCATAAGACTTAATTTAATTTCAAAGTTCTTAATCTGCTAGATAGAAAATTAAAGTTTTCTGGACAAAGTGTAATTCACACTAAGGATTTGTTCAGAAACAATATCTGCAGTATCTGCCATCTCACGTAAAAAAAAAACAATACAAAAAATATGATAGAAAACACACTTAAGATCGCTAATCAACTACTGCTTGCAAAGAAAAATATTGTTACGGGTAACCCGAGTGGCTCGCAAACAACCCTCGAGTGTCGCGAGCGTTTGTCGCCGGCGAGTGTGTTACATACATGCAACTTTGTATGCTGACGCAAATTTGTCCGACGGATAATGTAGCGAGCATGTATGCATCGTCATGATCGTATTGATCTATGAGCAAACAGACAAGCGACGGTTTGTACACGAAAACAATAAAGCATGCAAAATACGGCTACATGCGCGAGTATACACACAATTTCTGCACTCGTTGCAGTTCTCTGGTATGTACATATGTAAATCACGATAGCACTTAACAATACATGACAAACATAAAGATGTGTAACCGATAGAGCTTAAGGCCATGGCAGCCATAGCCCTTACCTAGTCTCTAATTTAAAATTAGTAGGCTAAGGTCTTTAAAATAAAAAATAAAAATAAATAATACTTGGATATGCTTTTATTTTTTTTTTATATCTGTACTGTAATGTTTGCTGATTGCACTTTTCGATACCGCCAATATAGAAATATTATATGTGTAGGAACTAAGCCTTACACTTGCACGTTAGCATGTTAAGGTGGCAACATCATTTATGTGCTGAATGACAGATGTCAGCTAACTTCATGTACAGATACAAAAAGAGAGCTTTTGAATTAATACAACGTATTACTTTTGCACTTGATATTTTAAATTATAAGTTTTAAATAAAAAAATATATATATTTACATCTATATATGTATATATAATTTTAAATTATCTCAAAACACACCAAGCCGAATTCAACCAAAATGGTGTTAATCAATCAGCTGACTGGTGGTTGGCTGTCAAAATATTTTTGTTTGTTTGTTAGAAGTAAACATGTATACCGTTGAACTACAAGCAAAATAAAAATGTGGTTCAATAAAACTTTTTTCGGTGATTCTAATAGTGTAAGAATCATTTCGCAGAAATTTTTTTTTAACATTTTACATATTCGTATGTAATATTCTATCAAATGGAATTTCATTATCGCTATATAATTTTTTTTATACTCTTAAAATCCATCGCTTTATTTTGCAAGGCAAAGAAGAGATCGTTGGCGCTCTCTGATATTGAGTTGCCCGGTTACGGCTCAATTTACTTGCATGAGAGTTTGCCACCAACCCAGCGTGAAGTTATGACGTATGCATCAGAACTCAGACGAAAGAAGATTTTGGTGTCAGCATTTTCCGTCCGTGGGAAAATTTTTGTGCGGCTGAAACCAGGTGAAGAGTCGCAACTCGTTAATTCTAGAGGTGAAATCAATTCTCTTATAAGCACCAAAAAAATAAAAAATTACAATTTATCTTGATATGGATATTTTTATACTATGCTGTATGCTAGGTTTAATTTATACAAACTTAGAAACTAAGCTAGTAGTATGTCTTTGCTCTTCTTCTTTTATGTTATTTTTCTCTTTTCATTGTTTTCTAGCTTCTCTGTTTATATGTCTTATGCTATTTGATTCGTGTTTTTTCTATTCACTCTCACTTTATTTAATTTGCAGTCATTTTTGTTTATTTTTTGCCTTACAAATTTTACTTGCCCCTTTATCAGTTTATAGTTTTGGACTTCAATCCCAATAGGACATCTGCGTTCAGCATTGGTGAAAGCCACAAGACCTTGATAAATATTCTATGCCAACAATCCAATGGACTTAATGTTGTTCACTTTAATGCGCGAAGTCTTAATAGTGATAAATTGGACTATGTTAGGGATACTTTTGTAGAAACGGGTATTGATGTCATCTGTGTCTCAGAAACATGGTTTAACCCTAATATTTCTGATTATTATTATGGAATCCCAGGCTTCAATATGATACGTCACGACAGAGTTACCAAAAAAGGGGGAGGTGTTGCAATTTATTGCAGGTCTGCCCTGAAGATTGGACTATTAGCCGTATCTAATAACTCTGAGACAGAATTTATTATTGCGGAAGTTTCAGACAATGTAACTAAAATACTAGTGTCCTGTGTTTACAATCCTCATAGATGTTGCATGCTAGACTCGTTTTTTGTTGAGTTATCTATGTTTTTGATTGATTATGAGTGTTATGTTATATGTGGTGATTTTAATGTTAACCTTTTATTGAATGACTCATATACTAACAAACTACTTGACCATGTGTTTAATGCAGGCCTTACTATAGTTAACAAAATCGTACCTACAAGATATGCGACCAATTCATGCCCTAGTCTCTTAGACCTCGTTATTACATCAAGCCCCGACCATATTCTCAAATTTGACCAACTTTCTTTTATATCAGACCATGACCTAGTGTTTTGTACAGTAGATGTGGCGTTTAATTGTCCAGCTATTAGTGTTACTTTTATGTATCGTGATTTAAAGTCTGTAAACATTGATGATCTGTATGCTTGTCTGTCACATGTTAATTGGGACGACTGCTGGTTTATTGAGACTGTAGATGCGAAAGTTGACTTCCTAAACAAAAATTTGACAAAATTGTTTAATGAACATGTGCCTCTACGTACTTTTCGGGCCATCAAAAGCTCTTGCCCTTGGTATAATAACAAAATCAGATCCGCTATAAAAACTCGCTATAAGCTATATGCAAAATGGAAAAGGACTAGTGCTGACAACGATTGGACACAGTACAAGATTGCCCGAAATAAAGTTACTGCCACTATAAAGCATGCGAAGCGATTGTACTGTAATTCAAAATTAGACCCGTCACTTCCATCAAAAATACTATGGCGCAACATGAAAAATCTTAATGTACATGGAAAACTAAAGACAGAGTGTAAAATTAACCATAACGACCTTAATGGTTATTTTACTAGCGCCAGTAAGAGCACTAGTAGCCCTCTAACTATGAATTTTGTTGACCATTTCCTTTCAAAAGAAAAATTCCAATTTTATGGAGTAACTGAGACTGAAGTTCTAAAGTCTGTTATGACTATTAGGTCCAATGCTATTGGTGAAGATGGAATTTCCTTGAGGTTTGTAAAACTTGTGCTTCCATTTATTTTGAGTACTCTTACACACATCATTAATCACTGTTTCACAACTGCATATTTTCCAACAGAGTGGAAAAAGGCTGTCATTATACCAGTTGCCAAAAATAACATTGCCACCAGTCCCAGTGATTATAGACCGATAAGCATCCTTCCGGCCTTCTCCAAAGTGTGTGAGTCTCTGATGGCAACACAAATTTCATATTTTGTTAAACAAAACAATCTACTATCCCCTTTGCAGTCAGGGTTTAGGCCAAAACACAGCTGCTCTACAGCTATGTTAAAAATAATTGATGACATTAGGATACAGTTTGACAACGACAATCTCACTCTTCTTTGTCTTCTAGATTTTTCAAAGGCATTTGACTTAGTAAATCATGAACTTCTTTGCAAAAAACTAAAATATTTTTTTGGGTTTTCGGATAACTCTGTGAAGCTCATGACCAGCTACCTTGGAGGAAGATCTCAGAAAGTAACATGCCTAAATGGCTCCTCTAAGTCTTGTATTGTTGCCTCGGGGGTGCCACAAGGATCTGTACTTGGTCCCCTTTTGTTTAGTCTATTTGTCAATGATGTGTTTTCTGTGTGTCAGCATGTCAATGTTCATGCCTATGCTGACGACATTCAGTTGTATTTGTCAAGTCGTGTTGGTCTTGTTGAAGATTTATGTTTTAAAATAAATAGTGATCTGTCTGCAGTTTTGTTTTGGGCCCGTAATAACTGTCTTTGCCTAAATGTATCCAAGTCATATGTGTTGCCCATAAGTAACGGTGTTGTATATGTGGACGATATTCCAAAACTGTCAATTGGTGATAGTGACTTAAAGTTTACTGACAAGATAAGAAATTTAGGTTTTGTTGTGAACTCTATGTTGAGTTGTTCTGACCACATAAATAAAATTGTTGGCAATGTATATGCTGTTTTGCGTAGATTAAGAATGTCAGCTTCATTTACACCTTTAGAGACAAGGAGGAAGTTAGCTGTTCAACTTATTGTCCCCCACATAACGTACTCCGAGCTTGTATACAGCAAACTTGATTCTGTTTCGTCTCAAAAAATAGATCTACTATTTAACAACGTTACACGTTACGTGTTTGGCCTTAAAAAATATGACCACATTTCTTTGTGGAAAAATAAAATTCTAGGATGCAGCATTTTTGATTATCTTGCGGCAAGAAATTGTATTTTCATATTTAATCTCATTGAATCTAAAACTCCTAAATATCTTTATGAGAAGTTAAAATTTGCAAGATCTAGTAGGCATCAATGTCTAATAATCCCTAGGTATAAATACTTGTCCTCATCAAGGCTGTTTTTCATCAATGCTGTGAGGCTCTGGAATTCCGTTCCAGAATCAGTCAAGGCTGCTTTAAAAAGGGGTAACTATAGAAAGTTGATCCACAGTTATTTTAACTCTCTAAATTAAATATGATTGCGATTTGAATGTTTTTTTTTTACTTGATATCTTTCTTCTTTTACGTTTTCGTGTTCATCTTCACGTTCTTAACTATTCTTCATACTAGTCTTCTTGTCTTAAATTTAATTATAAGTATATATATTAATATTTGCGTCTTAAGTGATTTGACAATTACTTTTAAGCTAATATTGCGCTGTTCTAGAATTAAGTTTTATAATTTTGTTACTGCCATCCTGCAGAGGTATACTAAAAGACCTAGAGTCTTACTTATACATCCGAATATCTAAATAAATAAATAAATAAATAAATAAATAAACGTGATTCGTATTTTAGTTCTGAATAAAAATTAATTGAAAATATATATAGACATGAAATTATTAATCGCAAATGTTATTTTAATTTAAAATATAGTGCGTTTCGAAATTGCATAGCCGAAAAAAATTTCACAGTTTCCTATAAGAAATTTGGAAACCAATTTAAAAATAAAAGGCAAATAAAGAAATATACCAGAAGTTCTGCTTTCATCATTCTTCAAGATAACTTAAAGACCAGGAATTTGAAACTCAAGTGGAACCTACCATAAGTGTGTTTAACCAAGTGTGCTAAGTACTGACATCTTCTGAATACCGCTAGCTTATTATGTTAAAACTTATGAAATTTGTTAACCCAAACGTGTGTTCAAACAAAAAATATTAGATTTTGTGGAAAACTTATACATATGTAGCTTGCAAAAAAAAATTGTTTATGGTATATATGTATTTGAGCAGTTGAAACACCCAACGATTTTAATTTAACTTATGATATTGTTTTATTTTTCTTTCGATATGAGTAAATTTTTCAATTTACTCTATAAGGGAAACGTGAATAATAAAAAAAAAACAAATAGATTTTTGTTCTAAAATTGCCAAGTACTGAGTTTTTTTTTTAAATAAGGAACTTATACCACTTTCCATTTTCTTATATTTTGGTTTACAGATTTTTGCATCGTACAGTGTCCTCAGTATATTTTCATACAAAACTTAAAAACAAAATACCTCAAAATCAACTTAGTAATCCGGATTATTTATTGTTTTTATAACTTGAGAATATGACTTAATCGATTACATAGTACATATGTATGTATGTGTTTCATCTATATTTCATCATGATGGAGCAACTGCACAAACCGCAAAAATTGTACAAGACTGGTATAAAAAAAATTTTGTTGATTTTCACTTGAACGACAAGTACCATGAAAGGCATCGTTAATGGTGTCAAAAGGTAACGTACATCTTACATCTTATTTTCTACGTACTTTAAAACCTTTGATGTTCTTCCACATAACATCCGGTGGCAGGTTAGGGTTAGGTTTAGTTTCAAAATATGCCCGCTTTGCATGCCTTGTATCCTTGGTAGCTCTATTTCTAGCACTTTTAAATGCCTCCCAGTTTGATAAGGTCCGATTTTCTTCCTTCTACTATGCAGTTTATTCCTCAGCTAATAACCAACTGGACTTTTTTGTTATACTACGGACAGGCCGAACATTTCACAGGGACAACACGAACAGGTACATGTTTGTCAAAGACGGGTTTTAGCTTACTAACAAGGAAGTCAAGTTTTTTATCTACAGTATCAAAAAACCAGCATGCCTTCCAATCAGTACTGCCTAGGTCCGAAAGTAGTGCATCTAAATTAATATTTCGGAAGCCTATACTAGAAAGTCCGAACATCACAATTACGCTCGATATTAATATCAAAACCGCAGATAATTAAATCATGGTCAGATAAAAAAGTTAATTGGTCAAATTTTAAAACGCTTGCCAAGTCGGAGACAATAAAATATGTAGTCAAGTATGAAGGCTTGGATTACAATTCATAGCATATCTTGTTGGAATCGCAGTATTTACTAAGGAAAGTCCTAAGCTAGCAAAATAATCTAGAAAACTATCACTATAACAATCACTCACGAGAGTATTTACATTAAAATTGCCACAGATAACATGATTATAGTTAAAAAGATGGAGTGAAAAAACGAGCTTTAAGAAATTTTGTTATGTGGATTGTAGACACAGGAAACAAGGGTTTTCAAATTTTTACCTGCCACTTTTGCGACAAGGAACTCAGTACCATCTCCCTCTGACTTAGATAGGAGTTTCATTTGAAGATCACTTCTGCAATAAATATCAACTCCCCCTCCTCTTTTATTAGTTCTATCATTGCGTAAAAGGCAAAAATTGTTCATGCCAGCAGATGAAGAAGAAATAAAAGCATCAAACCACATTTCAGATACATATAGAACATCTATTGACGAACAATCAAACACATTTCTAACATAGTCCATTTTATCAAAATTTCAGATCCGAGCATTAAAATGCACTATGTTAAGCCCCTTTTGTTGGCTACATAAAACATTTGATTTAGCAAGATTGAATTCAACAGCACTAGGAGACTTGTCCTGCAAGCTCAGGAGAAATACAAGCAAAAGCAATTCGAAATTTAAAAGAGTAACAACAATAAGTTAAGAGAATAACCATCTTTACATATTTATATAAATAACAAATAGAACAGAGATAGAAATACAAACTTGTATTTATGCACATATTGCTAGCGACATCTCTGCAGGTCACTAATATCCGTGATCTTAATCGGAGGCTCGCTCTTATTAAGCCGAACAAATACAGAACCTCCTCTCGTAAACACCGACATCAGCTTCTCTTCCCGTCTGATTTTGATTGCATATTGCAGTAGTTTTCTCTTTTCTGCAGAGAGGTTTGTGCGTATGAATGCTGTTTGTATATTTCTGCATTCAATTGTGTGTGCTGCTTCATGTATAGTGCATCGGCGTTCAGTTTTAATTTTAATAACAGATTTTTGTTTCAGGAAACTAGGACCAGGGTCTTCTTGTGCAATTTGCACAAAAAACTTAGAAGCAAGCTTCATGTGGAGGTGGGGGCGCATTAATTTCACAGTTGTATATTTTGCAAATGCGTATGTAACAATTTTTGCTCCAGTTGGACTAAGCCTTCCATAGTTCCTTTTCGGAAAGTTGTGTTGAGTTTAGGCTTCTATGAAAGGTATTTTTCATGAGTACGATATTCACATGAGAAGCTTTAAGGAATTTCTCCGCTACTTTGATTTATTTTTCTTGTCGGACAGGGCGGGATGTTGATGTTTATTGTAACGATTTTTCGTCATCCCTTGTCAAGTTTGGTTTGGAGACAAACAGGTTTCGGCGTTGTGCCATCTTCAGTGTAAATTTTCATTCGTTTTTGTTTTAATCCACAAGTCGCTTCAGTATACTCTTAATTTTTATGTTTAAGGCCTTTTTCTATCTATCGATCTTTTAAATTGTACAAAATGCCTGGTTTGCACACTAACTATCAGCCGTGCTCCCAGTTTCACATTTAAATTTCACAATGTGATTTTATCAGGGCTGCTCAACAAACGAAACCATACTATTTTGATTTGTTAACGAGCAAAATTAACTTAACGAAATGAGTTTGTTGCGTTTCGGCGCAATGTTATCAAAACGAAATCAAATAAATCGTTAATGTTGCAACGTTATAAAATTTCCGTTTTCGTTAATTTTAATGTGCCTAAAAGTATGCAGTATCGAGGTTCGAATCTCAGTCAGGGCAAGCAAAATCTTAATCATAGAAAAAAGTTTTTTCTAGTAGCGGTCACCCCTCGGCAGACAATGGCAACCCTCCGAGGGTATTTCTGCCATGAAAAAGCTTATCATTAAATACATCTGCCGTTCGGAGTCGGCACAAAGCTGTAGGTCCCTCTATTTGTGGTATAATATAAAGACGCACACCACATATGGTAGGAAAAGCTCGGCCAAACACTGAGCTATATAGTGTACGCGCCAAAATTATATTATTATATTATATAAAAGTATGCAGCGCTTCTGTTTGCGACGATTGAATCTCCAGCGTTTTTCTTAACGTTTTAACGTTAACGCCAGCATTTCGTTCCGGTTAAAAACGTAATGAAATGTATTATGATAATTGCTTTAACGATAATATTTTGAAATGTTTCAACCGAAACAAGAGAAAACATTTCGGAACGGTTAAATTTAACGTTAAAATGCATCCTTGGATTTTATAAATTTCCTGTGAAAGTGAAGAAGTGCCATCCCTGTCACACATATCGGCAATCGTTGTGGCAATTCACAAACAGATGTTTTTGAAATTTCCCTTTCGGATTCAGCTATGTATGCTTTTTTGAGGAGTCATCAGCAAAATACTTAAAAATACGCATATTTTAATGAATAACTAATGCAGAAATGTCATAAATGTCTTCTACAAACATCAAAGAATATTCTAAAAATTATTCCAATCGAAAATAATTAAACATTCACACACTTTTTGTCATTTACTTTTCATTTCACATACAACCAAGCATTCGGATTCAATTCACAAAAATTATTGTAAATGTGAATATGGGAGCACCAAACATGTGATTTCAAACCTCATCCACAGGGAAATTTGTGAATGTGAAACTGGGAGTACGGCTGTATGTTAAATACTTAGTTCTCCGACACGCTTATTTTGAATTAAATAAAAAATGCTACCGATCGTATTTGTGCAAAGTTAAAAGGAATTTAATAAAAACCCTGAATGGTTTTATGATTTCGTTAACTCAAAACGCGGAGTGACTAGTTTTCCGTCTGCTATGAAATATCAAGATACCGTGTCGTGTGACTCAATTAATTTCCAACATGTTTGCCCAATTCTTCAGGTCAAATTACTCCATTAACTCGCCTCTGAGCAAACCTTATCCATATAAACTTTGTCCCTTCACCGCAGCTATTATTCCGCAAATATCTTCCGATGAAGTATTTATTATTTATTATTTGAGTAACTTTTAAGGCTGGCCCCGATATGATCCAAACTTGGTTATAGCTAAGCTTTCTGCTATTCCTAAACTATTTGAAGCTATTGTTGTTGACCATTTGACGTATTCCATATCCTCTACAATTTCTAGCACACAACACGGGTTCTCTAAGGGTAAATTCACAACTCATGTTTCAAATGCATTCAGAGAATTTATGCACACATATGTTATATACACCGATTTTAGTAAAGCATTCGAAAGAGTAAGTCACTCTTTACTGATCCATAAACTCGATCACCTTGGTTTTCAACCTAATCTCCTTCATTGGATATCTTCTTACCTCATTGACAGAACACAACGAGTTCTTTTCAAAAATATTTCCACAAACATTATTTATGTATATTCAGGGGTCCCGCAAGGAAGTCACCTTAGTCCGATTCTGTTTTTACTTGTTATAAATGATATATTATTGAATGCTGATGCTGACCGCTGATGATATAAAACTTTTTAGATCGTATCATTCTGTTGAGGAAAGGCCCTTACTACAAGCGGATTTAAATAGCATAAAAAATGTAAAGTAATCAGCTTTTCTCGCAGGGCAGTTCAACCAGCTTCTTATGACATATGTAAACATAACCTCGAACAAGTTTTTAACTTTGTTGATCTTGGAATTAGAAGGGACCTGAAATTTGATTTTAATCTTCACATAAATGTTACAGTTTACAAAGCCAAAGGTGTTTTTGCGTTTATAAACCGATGGTCAAAAGAATTCAATGACCCATACATTACGAAGGCTCTTTTCACAACGTTAATGAGGCCATTACTGGAATATGGATCTGTTGTTTGGAACCAGCGCTATCAAGTTCATTCCGACCGAATATAGTTAATTCAAAAGCAACTTTAGCTTTCTGCTTTAAGAAATTTTCGTTGGGATTCTCAGTACAACCTGCCGCCATATATAGGTTTAAGTTTAGGGTTAAGTGGTAGCCCAAAGATGGGGCTCACTTAGACTTGATTTAAAGTCCATTGTGGTACTACTAATATATTTATACCCTTTTTCCCTGAACAAAGACGATACCCACCGTAAGGTACATATATATATATATGTATATATATATAAGAAGAAGCGCCGGGAGCTCGTAATGAAGGTCCGCAACCGACCTATGGCTACCCCAGATAGCCTTTCTGGAACATCGAAGGAGTGCGAGCCAAGGTGTTTAAATCTTAGCCTTGCGAAAGCAGGGCAGCTGAGGAGGTAGTGTTGAGAAGATTCCACCTCATCATCCTCCATACAGCACCCGCACCTCGGGTTAGAGGCAATGTCCAGCCTTACAGCGTGAAACCCCATCGTGCAGTGCCTCTCCGTACTTTGTGTCAGAATTTTAACACTCACTCCGGTTCTTTTGATATTTCAGACGCACTTTTACGTTAAGAAAACTATAATCAATGCTCTCAATAATTGATACATACATACATATATAACTATTACTATTCGATCAGCTGATGAGCATTTGTTCTGTAGCTGAACAGTTTTAGATCTCGACACTTAACAAACTTCGGTGGGGTGCAATAACGTCGCTGTGACTTAATTTAATAAAGTCACGGGACATTATTTCCAATTAAAATGGAAATAAAGCCGCAGTGCAAAAAAATGTGCCATTATTTCACTTTCAATATTTTATGAAAAAAAATGTGAGTAAATCAGGATAGTTTGGCGGCTCTGTGATTACTCTCCTTTGCGTCCCGCCCTTATTCTAAGATTCCATGAGTTTCCATTTTAACAACATTTACTTTTTACAAGAGCACGTGGACAACTAATATTTAACAAATGTCAATCATATTGACAAATTGGGTTGATGTAATCGAATTTGAAGTTTCGATTACAGAAGTAGCGTTACCAGTACGAAATTAATAAGTGACTTTATTTCTCATTTGCAATGTGTCTTTATTTCACATTTACAGTCCATTTTAATGTGTTCTTATTTACATTTCAATTGGGAATAATGTCCCGTGCCTTTATTTCTATTCCAATTGAAAATACAGTCACAGTAACGTTATTGCCAGGGAAGTTATTGTACCCCACCACAAACTTCTGCCTTTCATGACTCGGCGCAGCATATATGAAAAGAAAATTGTTTTTATTAGTATTAGTTCCCCTCATACTACACATATTTCGATGTAAATTCTAAGGTCTTGATGTATGAAAAGTCCTTCTTCGCAGCGTGGTTGACGCTGAAAAAAAAACAAATTAGTTTTCTTTTAGATTATGCATGCAGATATGACACTTAAACTATTCTAGGAATACTTAGCGTCAACTTATGGGTATAGTTTTCCTTACGCTCCATGCCGGGCAGTTATTTCCATCAAAAAAATGTATAAAAGCTTCATTTATAGGAAAACTCATAAATATATTTGCGAAATCATCTGCTCTTGTTTACAAATTTAATCGAAACGAATTAATGAAATGAAGAAGAAAACCCACCCCGAGAAGTTTACTACCACCCAGGATTGTTTTTTTTTGGTATACACATTGTTTGTAGAAAAATTGTAGTGAGTCCGCCTAAATCAAATAATTCGCATTCTTTCATTTCACAAAACTTTTAAAGCTATTTTCAAAGTTTGTTATGAGATATCATTGTATGCAACTCTGCTAAAGTGTATTCTACACTACCTTTCATTGACATCCTTGGAAAATCTTATCATTGAAAAAGACTTCACCTTCGTTGTGACAGCAACAAATCAACATACATAGATGTTCCGCTTGGATTCTTTTGTGTCTAAAATAACTTAATAAGATGCAATTTCTTTCGTATTATTCAATCAAAAACAAAGTATATGCTTATAAATTATGTATATTATAATATTTTAATAAGCATATAACACATTTTGGTAAAGAATAAAGCTATTTAAATAAATTGCTTAACTTTTTCGGAAATATTGGAGCATTTCAAGGTTATTAGACGTTCAAATAAAAAATTATAAATGAAGGAAATTTTTTTAATTGTTTTTTTTTATTATTATTTTGGCGCTTACACTATATGGCTCAGTGTTTGGCCGAGCTTTTAGCATTTGTAGTGTGCGTCTTTATATTCTACCACAAATGGAGGGACCTACAATTTTGTGCCGACTCCGAACGGCAGATGTATTTTATGAGAAGCTATTTCATGGCAGAAATACCCTCGGAGATTTGCCATTGCCTGCCGAGGGGTGACCGCTATTAGAACAAACTTTTCTATGATTTAGATTTTTAGAACCTCGAACCCAGTGGCATGTCAAGTAATAGCACGCACCTCTATCCACTCGACCACAGCGGCCAGTAAAGTTTTTTAAATAGGCGACTCATTCGATTTGATCTATAACGATGGCATTATCCAAAACAGTTACTAAAGAAGTAAGCACGATTAAAAAATGTATAATAGAAGTACAAAATCAATCGTTCAGGATCTAGGTTAATAGATATTTTAGGTTGATAGAGGCTTGGATAACACGGGTCAACACGAAATTTTACGTAGACTCAAAAGTATTAAATTTCGATTCTTTAGTTCGTAATTAGACGAAAAAAATATATATAGTATGAAGTGTGTGCTTTTGTATTTATCATGTTTTCATTGTATTAGCATTGATAACGTTGTTCGAAGCTCAAAATGTCCTGATCAAAACGTTCTCCTTGCCATCTAGAAGCAAACTTTATACGGAAAAAAGCTATTATCTTTTCGTTTTTGTTCATAATTAACCTGAAAATCATAAAAAAAATTTTGGACGAAGAACGAAATTTTTTTTTGTAGAGTGTGTAATCTTGGTTCAACTGTAAATGTATGTACTTTTGTATTTAAAATCATATTTAAGATTTATTCTTTTTCATATTACAGATATAGTCAACATGGATCTAAAGTCGACTTTACGTGTTTTGTATAACCTTTTTACGACCTACAGGAGTGTGGCTTAAAAATTAATTATCTTCAATTCTAGACGAGCTTTACTAACTTTGTGAATCCAGTTGTACTATGCCTTTAATTATAAGAAATTAAATATAACATTTATTTTTATTAAAAAAAAAAACAATAATAAAATATATACTAACATTTTGGACGATTTAAAATTTTTTTTAAATTGAAGTCTCTGAAAGATATAATATAAATATTTTTGCGTAAGTATATGCAAATTTAAGTTTTAGGTAAACTCTTGTGATATATTGTCAAGCTAAATGTAACTTGCGGTCTTCACCTGCTTTCAATTATCGCTTACTTCTGGAAGCAAGCGACATGTCGCACGTGAAGACCGCAAAATGTAGAAAGTATGCCTCGTCACGCAAAGCGATCGGTAAGCGAGCGCTCGCTTGCTTTCAACTGTCACTTTTGAAGTTTGACAGCCATTTTCGCATTTCGTAGCATCTTTCATTGTGGCAATATCGTTTATCATAGGCTCTTCTAGCACAAAAAACCCCTTTTGATAAGATATATTGATAAAATCAAGTGTGTCTCGTTACTGATCTTTTTAAATTAATTAATTTATACCGACAATATGAGTGGGTTTGGAGTTTAAATAGCACGCAGGACATGAACCTTGCTCTACGACATGTTGCAAACGAAAAAGTATGCTTTCAAAATGCCCAGTGAACAAATCACTCTCGGTTGCGACGACAAGAAGCAGAAAGTAAGCGACAATTGGAAGCAGGTGAATAGCGCCCGTAAAAGCAAAGCCCAGAAGTGTCGTAAAATGATGGCAATCATAACAAGCACTGTAAGTGCAGCAAAACATTATATGTACAAAAAACAAAAATCGCATGTTTGTTAGTGTGTAAGCGGCAAGCCAGGCAGGTCGCAGTGATCGTCAAACAGTAAAGAAAAATGGATATAATTTTGGCTCAGTGTTTGGCCGAGCTTGTAGCGTCTTTTTTTACAAAACGGTTCTTAGTCGCTTACGTTTAAAAGTTTCTTATTGGCTAGGGGTACAGACTCTCTTTAAGGTCTAGTTACATTCAAACGAGTATTAGACTTACAGGGCAATTCAAGCAAAGATTGCTTATGTCTCGAAAGACGGGTAGCAAGTCGGTTTGAAAGTTTTTGGCTATTCTAGCGCCGTAAGTATTACGAAAAAGCTCTCTCGTTCACCACATGTGGTGAAAAGCTATTTTAACAGCAGATTTCAAATAGCTGTCAAAATTAAAAATTAAAATGGAAACGACTAAACAAAGGTAACTTATGTACATGTTCTTTGCATTTGTAGGTAACCATAGATAATACATTACATACGAAATCCTATACTTGGTGTATACATCCATACCTATATAATATTATATTTCAAATAGCTGTCAAAATTAAAAATTAAAATGGAAACGACTAAACAAAGGTAACTTATGTACATGTTCTTTGCATTTGTAGGTAACCATAGATAATACATTACATACGAAATCCTATACTTGGTGTGTACATCCATACCTATATATAACTGCATATGCATCCTTATTATCATTGTTAAAACGCTACATACACTTCGTATTATTTATGTGTGTTGAACTATCAACTTCGATATTGCATAAATAGTCCGCGAAATCATTGGCTGGCTCATTGCAGTACCAAATGCGTTTCCAACACATTGTTGGTCAGAGCCACGGCCAAAAAAGTAAAGCGCTGCCAGAAAACAAACTTTTCCGCGATAAGTGTATTATACACATTTTTAGGCAACCTGTAGTTTTTTTGGAATACTTCTTCCGTTGTAGCAAAAGAATCGTGCTTGGTGCGCATTTGTTGGAGCAAGCGTCTTCTACACAACATACGGTGTTTTCTGGCCTGACGCATTGTAATGTTGTGTAAAAATAATTGCTCCATTATTAAAGTATTTTTATTCTTTCAAATCACTTCCCTTTTTGTGTTATTTTACTTATTATTTATTATTCAGCTGACAGCGCCAAGACTTGCTCGTTACCAGATCTTTCAATTTGTCTTTCGAAAATAAGAAAAGAGCTTTCAAGATAGTTGCCAGAATAGACATCGGTTACACGAAAGATTTTTGTACTTTGAAAGACTGTTGCTAAAATTGCCCTGTTAAGGTCTAAATAAAACTGAATCTTACAAGCTGAAACTTAAGGTCTAATTAGTTATAATTACGTACGTGTGGCGCTGCTTCATTTTGCATTACTTAAGTTCGTATTTGATGTACATAGTTTGCTTTTGCATACACAACGAAAAGGAGAACGATAGTATTTGAAAGTGTAAAGCCCTAAGGCAACTTCATTCTATTTGCCATAAGCCCAGTACGTATGAACACACTATTGTAATAAACACAACTTTGTTATCGATTATTATTAACAAACTCATGTAATGGTAACC
Organism: Philophylla caesio; assembly: GCA_963971545.1. Lineage (NCBI taxonomy): Eukaryota > Metazoa > Arthropoda > Insecta > Diptera > Tephritidae > Philophylla > Philophylla caesio. The sequence goes on from OZ020607.1 coordinate 92,086,781, forward strand.
CTAAAGATGGAAAATAAATGATAGTTGGACACTTCCGTTCTGACCAGCAATCTGAAAACGTTTTCTGATAGAAGGAAATTTTGTTATCTTAACGCATCCAGCGAATAATTTAAAGTAAGTTTGAAAGTTAATAACTCAGGTGTAGGGATAACCGCGCGCTATCTATTTGTGTATAAATTTAACAAAAATAGCAAATAATGGCCAATATACGTCAAGATTTGGTAAATGGGCTGACAAACGTCGGTGTGGAATTTCCACACACAGCTACAACCGCACAATTGCGACGTTTATTGTAAGATGTAGTAGGGACCAATCAAGTCTCCAGGATTGAGGTCGAAAGGAACACCGCCGTCGGAATTGATGCAACTTTCGACATCGCCGCCACCGTTACTGCCGAAAACGCCCATACTGATGGCGCTGCCGTTACTGCCGATACCGCCCATACTGATGGCGCCGCCGTTACCGCCGATACCGCTCATACTAATGGCGATTACACTGCTGATACCGCGATTGCCGCCGACACTGCCGCTCCTATTCTAACTGCTTCGACTTCCGATACCGCCGCTGCCGTCACCGTTACTGGTAAAAATGCAAAACGGGCAAGCCCTCTTGCTATGAACCTTGACGAAGAAGTTTCATCCTTGCAGAAGCGCTTGGAAATTAACCAAGCAAATAGAAGAGTTGGAGCGTCGATCTAGTCAGCGCCGGATAGAATTCGGGGACATTGAACACGCCATACCGAAGTTCAGCGGCGACGATGTGTCGCTCACCGTTGGCCATTTCCTCCATGATTTGTATGATGATCGTAATGCAAAGACGTGAGTAAGACGTGTTTTTGTGCCGCTGCAACTAATCACGCTTTAAACCGTAATTACCGGCTTCGAAATAAATACAAGATTTTTGTTGTTAAAGTTGATGAACTTTGCATCATCGTCGCTGTGGTTGGTGACTCATCGTTTGCGTTAATAAATATTTGATAAAAAATTTGTTTTCGGCAAGAAGCCCAAGTATGTCGACACAAAGGAAAAGTGCGCGCAATGCCCCCTCCTCAAAAAACTCCCGCGCTAAAATTTCAAGGTAAAGGAGACAACAAAGGAGTAAACAGTCCAACTACAAAAGTTTGTTTGAGAGGCTTGAAGTGAAATTGGAAGCATCTATTGAGAGCATTTAAACGAAGATAACCGAAAGCGAAGAGCGTATTATGCAGAAAATTGGTGAAGTCTCAGCTGAACTTAGCAACTTAAAATCAGCAATAAAAGCTATTGATGAGAGAGTGAGTGCGCTAGAGTCATTGCGTGGCGAAAGTAGTGATAAAAACAAAGAAGTTAACATTTTGAGTCAGCAAGTTGATGAACTGGAGAATGCGTTGGTGGCGACAGACGTAATAATGTATGGTGTTCCGCTTATAGCCGAAGAGAATTTACCTTCGTTGCTTTCTAGTCTATGCACGTCTATTAACGTAGCTCCCCTGCCCATCCGCTCAATTTTTCGTATGCGCAAAAACAAAACTAGCAACAACAACATGCCTGCCCCTATTATAATCAAGCTCAATTCACCATATGATCGCTCACTTTTGTTTAAGGGGATTGCTTGCTTTTTAAAAGCAAGCCGTAAATCTCTTACACTTCACGATATCGGGCTGAATTCTGATGGAAAGATTTTTGTACACGAATGCCTTACGAAGAGGAATCGCGAGTTAATGCAATTTGCAACGCAGCTTAAGAGAAAAAAGCTTCTGGTGGGTGCATTCTCTATTCGCGGACAAGTCTATGTACGAAAACATCTCCACAGCGAAGCATCAAAAGTTTTGGATCGTGCGAGCGTAGACCGCATTGCAGCAGCTACCTAAACAATAATATAATTAACTTACTATATATGTATGTATTTATCCACATCATGCTTCATAAGCATGCTTCATTGTTTTTGTTAAAATTTATTTTTCTTAAGATACTCGTATACTATACGTTTCCCTCTTTTGACCTTAACCCTTTGTTTCCCTATTCTTATCTTTCTCCCATCGTAACTGACCGTTTCCAAGCATTAATCATACTGCAGTGTTATGAGTAACAATCTATGTAAGCATAATAACAATGACAATCTGAGGCTAGCTCTTAAATATGCATGTGAGTATCATGTAATGGTAACCCTAAAGATGGAAAATAAATGATAGTTGGACACTTCCGTTCTGACCAGCAATCTGAAAACGTTTTCTGATAGAAGGAAATTTTGTTATCTTAACGCATCCAGCGAATAATTTAAAGTAAGTTTGAAAGTTAATAACTCAGGTGTAGGGATAACCGCGCGCTATCTATTTGTGTATAAATTTAACAAAAATAGCAAATAATGGCCAATATACGTCAAGATTTGGTAAATGGGCTGACAAACGTCGGTGTGGAATTTCCACACACAGCTACAACCGCACAATTGCGACGTTTATTGTAAGATGTAGTAGGGACCAATCAAGTCTCCAGGATTGAGGTCGAAAGGAACACCGCCGTCGGAATTGATGCAACTTTCGACATCGCCGCCACCGTTACTGCCGAAAACGCCCATACTGATGGCGCTGCCGTTACTGCCGATACCGCCCATACTGATGGCGCCGCCGTTACCGCCGATACCGCTCATACTAATGGCGATTACACTGCTGATACCGCGATTGCCGCCGACACTGCCGCTCCTATTCTAACTGCTTCGACTTCCGATACCGCCGCTGCCGTCACCGTTACTGGTAAAAATGCAAAACGGGCAAGCCCTCTTGCTATGAACCTTGACGAAGAAGTTTCATCCTTGCAGAAGCGCTTGGAAATTAACCAAGCAAATAGAAGAGTTGGAGCGTCGATCTAGTCAGCGCCGGATAGAATTCGGGGACATTGAACACGCCATACCGAAGTTCAGCGGCGACGATGTGTCGCTCACCGTTGGCCATTTCCTCCATGATTTGTATGATGATCGTAATGCAAAGACGTGAGTAAGACGTGTTTTTGTGCCGCTGCAACTAATCACGCTTTAAACCGTAATTACCGGCTTCGAAATAAATACAAGATTTTTGTTGTTAAAGTTGATGAACTTTGCATCATCGTCGCTGTGGTTGGTGACTCATCGTTTGCGTTAATAAATATTTGATAAAAAATTTGTTTTCGGCAAGAAGCCCAAGTATGTCGACACAAAGGAAAAGTGCGCGCAATGCCCCCTCCTCAAAAAACTCCCGCGCTAAAATTTCAAGGTAAAGGAGACAACAAAGGAGTAAACAGTCCAACTACAAAAGTTTGTTTGAGAGGCTTGAAGTGAAATTGGAAGCATCTATTGAGAGCATTTAAACGAAGATAACCGAAAGCGAAGAGCGTATTATGCAGAAAATTGGTGAAGTCTCAGCTGAACTTAGCAACTTAAAATCAGCAATAAAAGCTATTGATGAGAGAGTGAGTGCGCTAGAGTCATTGCGTGGCGAAAGTAGTGATAAAAACAAAGAAGTTAACATTTTGAGTCAGCAAGTTGATGAACTGGAGAATGCGTTGGTGGCGACAGACGTAATAATGTATGGTGTTCCGCTTATAGCCGAAGAGAATTTACCTTCGTTGCTTTCTAGTCTATGCACGTCTATTAACGTAGCTCCCCTGCCCATCCGCTCAATTTTTCGTATGCGCAAAAACAAAACTAGCAACAACAACATGCCTGCCCCTAATATAATCAAGCTCAATTCACCATATGATCGCTCACTTTTGTTTAAGGGGATTGCTTGCTTTTTAAAAGCAAGCCGTAAATCTCTTACACTTCACGATATCGGGCTGAATTCTGATGGAAAGATTTTTGTACACGAATGCCTTACGAAGAGGAATCGCGAGTTAATGCAATTTGCAACGCAGCTTAAGAGAAAAAAGCTTCTGGTGGGTGCATTCTCTATTCGCGGACAAGTCTATGTACGAAAACATCTCCACAGCGAAGCATCAAAAGTTTTGGATCGTGCGAGCGTAGACCGCATTGCAGCAGCTACCTAAACAATAATATAATTAACTTACTATATATGTATGTATTTATCCACATCATGCTTCATAAGCATGCTTCATTGTTTTTGTTAAAATTTATTTTTCTTAAGATACTCGTATACTATACGTTTCCCTCTTTTGACCTTAACCCTTTGTTTCCCTATTCTTATCTTTCTCCCATCGTAACTGACCGTTTCCAAGCATTAATCATACTGCAGTGTTATGAGTAACAATCTATGTAAGCATAATAACAATGACAATCTGAGGCTAGCTCTTAAATATGCATGTGAGTATCATGTAGGTTTCAGTGTTTGCCACTTTAATGCTCGAAGTTTAACCCTTGAAAAACTCGAATATCTGAACGCAACTTTTCGTGACCTAAAAATTGATGTTATTTGTGTGACTGAGACCTGGTTCAGACCTTCATTTGCTAATTGTGCATATGCTTTATGTGATTATTCAGTTGTAAGAAATGATATAACTACTGGTAAAAGAGGGGGTGGCATAGCCATTTATTTAAAAGCTGATTTAAACTTCAAAGTTATATATAAATCTCACACTTCTGAAACTGTTGAAAGTCTGTTTATAGAATGTAGTGATAATGTAAAAAAGTTTCTTATTATATGTGTGTACAACCCTCTTAAATCAAACGATCTCACTTCATTGTTCACTAAAATTTCTGAATTTTCCTTGAGTTATGTGCAAGTCCTCGTTTGTGGTGACTTTAATGTTGATATGTTGTCCAATAATGCAAAGTCTAAATACCTGCTCAACTGCTTTAACAACTGTGGTATTACTATCGCAAACAAATTTGCAACTCGGTTTTCACCACACTGCAAGCCAAGTATGTTAGATATTTTTGGGGTAAGCGTTGTTAGCAGTGTAAGTCATGTTGACCAATTTTCTTTATCTGGAGTTTCTGACCATGAGCTTATGATAATATTTTTTAACTTTGAACTACATAAAATAAAACCGTTGTCCACATTCACCTACAGAGATTTCAAAAGTATAAACATATCTGCACTATCTGACGAAGCCATATCACTTAACTGGAATCACTGCTGGTACTTTGCAAATGTTGATGACAAATTAGGCTATTTTACTACATTAATAAAATATTTATTTGAAAAATATGTTCCCATTCGCGGTGTTAAAGCAATTAACTATACTAAACCTTGGTTCACTAAGGCTATTTTAGCCCTTATTAAAAATCGATGCAGGGCTTATCGATATTGGAAGCGTAGTCCCACCATTGAACGTTGGAATACATATAAAACGTTGAGAAATAAAGTAACTACTGAGTTGCGAAATAGTAAAAGAGCCTACCTTAGTGCAAAATTTAATAATGAATTGCCTAACAGAGTGTTGTGGACGAACTTAAAATCACTGGGTGTTTGTGCCAAAAATGTAAAAACTTGTGAGATTAATGCTAATGTAATGAATTCCCACTTCATTGGACAGAATTCTCATGCACCTGCTTTTCCATTTAACATCAACGAAAGCTTAGGAAGTGATCCCACCCATGAATTCTCATTTGGTTCAGCCACTGAAGAAGATATTATAAAGTGCATATTTGCTATAAAATCGAATGCAATTGGTGTAGATGGGCTGAGCTTGCGGTTTTTAAAACTAATATTGCCTTTTGTGCTTCCTACCCTTACTCACATCTTTAATTTTGTAATAACCTCCTCTACCTTCCCAAATCAATGGAAAATTGGCAACGTGATTCCGGTCGCTAAAGGGAGCTCCTGTGTCTCTCCTAAAGACTTTAGGCCCATCAGCATATTGCCAACTTTGGCCAAAATTTCATAATCTGCTGAGTGAGTTCCAGTCTGGTTTCAGATCGAACCACAGTTGTTCCACAGCCGTGTTAAAAATTATGGATGACATCCGCCCAGCTTTTGATAAGAAATTACTTACCATCTTAGTACTTTTAGATTTCTCTAAAGCCTTTGACAGCGTAAATCATGATATCCTTCTTTCAAAATTAAAGCATTATTTTGGCTTCAATACAACAGCAATTAAGCTAATGCGAAGCTACCTATCAAACAGATACCAACAAGTCCAGTGTGGAGATATATTTTCATATCGCGGAGAAATTACCTCTGGAGTACCCCAAGGCTCCATTTTGGGCCCTATACTTTTCAGTATATTTATTAATGACGTTGTTCACTGCTGTCAAAATGCCTCAATTCACCTATGTATATGCGGATGACACCCAGATATACCTCTCACGTCCCATTGGCCTTGGTGAGGACTTGGTAGCTAGATTAAATGAGGACCTAGTAAGAATTGAAGAATGGGCCCACGTGAATGGTCTCTGCTTAAATGCTTTTAAAACACAGGTGCTTCCAATTACGAGTGATTCTTTTGATCTCAGTAGTTTGTCACCAGTTGTTCTAAATGGAACGGAACTGAAATTTCAAAACGTTGTGAATAATCTTGGTTTTAAAATGAACTCTCGCTTAACATGCGAAGACCATATACGTCACTGCATAACAAAAATTTACTTCACATTAAGAAATATATGGCATACATGTTATTGTCTACCGATAAGCACAAAACTCAAATTGGTTAAGTCCCTTATAGTGCCTCAAATTTCCTATTTTGAACTCGTATATGGTACCCTAAGCTACGATTCTAAAAACAAGTTAAATCTAGCTCTTAATAACGCAGCTAGGTTCATCTACTGTAAAAGGAAATTTGACCACATTTCCTTATATACCAAAAATATCCTTGGGTCCACCCTTGAAAATTATCTCAAGGTCCGCAATATGGTATACCTATTTAAAATTATTAGAAACCGTCAACCAGGTTATCTTTTCCGAAAATTAAAATTTGTGCAATCAAACCGTACGCACAATATTGTTGTCCCAAAATACAAAACTCTGACGGCCTCTAGATTGTTTTTTGTTAGTGCTGTCAGAACTTGGAACTCACTACCAATTTCAATCAAATGTGTAACATCGATTGGATGCTTCAAAACGGCAGTTACAAATCTATTCATGTAATATCCTACCCCTTTCCCCTCCTTTAAAATCTTTTAATATTTCATTGTATTATAATTATCAATCTTAGTACTTTGTACTTTTTATATTTATTTTACTTACGATATTTCCTTAGGATTAAGTTCAATGTCATGTAAACATAATCTATGTAATATGCGTACAACGAAAAGACCTGGTGTCTTACTGTGCCTATAATATTTTATAAATAAATAAATACTTAAAATAAAATCATTGGCTGGCTCATTGCAGTACCAAATGCGTTTCCAACACATTGTTGGTCAGAGCCACGGCCAAAAAAGTAAAGCGCTGCCAGAAAACAAACTTTTCCGCGATAAGTGTATTATACACATTTTTAGGCAACCTGTAGTTTTTTTGGAATACTTCTTCCGTTGTAGCAAAAGGATCGTGCTTGGTGCGCATTTGTTGGAGCAAGCGTCTTCTACACAACATACGGTGTTTTCTGGCCTGACGCATTGTAATGTTGTGTAAAAATAATTGCTCCATTATTATAGTATTTTTATTCTTTCAAATCACTTCCCTTTTTGTGTTATTTTACTTATTATTTATTATTCAGCTGACAGCGCCAAGACTTGCTCGTTACCAGATCTTTCAATTTGTCTTTCGAAAAACATAACTCAAGTGAAGTTTGAAAGTGAAGACTTGTTTCAATAGTGCTCCGTTGTAAAGTGAAATTTTAGCCAAAAAACGGCCACAACATATTCTGTAAGTACACAGGTATGCTACTAAGCGTAACGACAACGCTAAGAAGTGCCAGTTTTACAATCACCTGGGCAACTTAAGTGTAAAAACACCAAAAAACAAACCAAAGTTCTTACTTCTTTAAGTGATAAAATATAGAGAATACAAACGACCAAATAAAAAGTGCGCGAAACCGAGCTGAGAGACCGCGAGCAGCTACTCATCAACAGAGTGATCAGCAAAACAAAAAGACTGTAGATGAGCAACAGCGGTAGCAGCAAAGAGAGACTTGAGAAGGAAAATAAAACGCTTATGTGGACAAACAATCCAAATGTCGAGTGATAAGCCCCCGAGTAGATACGCTGAACAAAGCGAAGAGGCTAATCCGTTTATTAGGAGAGCAAAAATAGCTCGCTCACCGGTAAGAGACATACCACTTACTCTAGAGCACTCGAGTGAACATCAGTTGAGCCCCCAAGAAAATGCGCGGGAAAAAACGCAGCATGAATGCGAGAAAGGGCAAACTGCAGAGCGAGAATCCAAAGAAGACCCGCTAGAACTATTGGGAGCGAAGATTAAAGAGCTCATTGCTATGATGGAGATACAAAGGCACATAAATATGCCAATGAGAGACCTCGTGAGCGCGATAGATAAACAGCACCAACTAGCGCTGTCAGAGCGTAAATCGACTCGCGCCAATAAGAGCACGCAAACTGCAGAGGAAAAAGGAAAGAGAACTCGCGCTGCAATTGAAAGAGAAGCAGATGCGCTCAATTCGCCGCAACGAAAAACAAAGCGCAGCCGCCTAACATCGCCATTGGAGCAAAGATCTTCGCGAAAAGGGCAACAACAGGTAAAGGTCCCCGACCAATCAGGAATTGATAGGGAGACCGTAGCAAAAGTACGTGGTGCAGATATAAGCAAAAGGCCTGCTATAGGTGCAAAAATTAGCCAATCGCAAGAAGGGTGGATCAAAGTCACTAACCGCAAGGCCAGAAGCAAGCCAATAAAACCGGATGCGCTGGCCTTGAAAAATATGAGCGATCTTTCGTACGCGGATATATTAAAAGAAATTAAGGCACAGCCTGACCTTAAAGAGCTCGCTTTAAGCGTAACGAGTATAAGAAAAACCGCTAAGGACGAGCTGCTGTTTGAGCTAAAAAAGCAAGGTGACCCAGTTACTCAAAAGCTTAAGACAGCCGTAGAAGCAGTATTGGGTGGAAAAGCCCAGGTTCGCTCCCTAACCCAGGAAACGCTCATTGAGGTTAAGGATATCGACGAGGCCACGTCAAGTGATGAAGTGCTTAAAGCAATAAGAAGCAGCCTTCCTAGCGAAGAGATTATGCCGTCGGCAATTCGCTCGATGCGCGCCGCATATAGGGGCACACAGACCTGCACCGTCAGCTTGCCATCAGCTATCGCCCAAAAGCTTATGATGTGCGCAAAAATCCGCATCGGATGGGTAATCTGTCGCATTAGAGGAAAAGACGCTCCCACAAGATGTTATAAATGCCACGACTTTGGACACATCGCCCGAAAATGTCGGAGTGAAGTAGACCGAACTAAGTTATGCTTCAGATGCGGTGGCCAAGACCACCAAGCGAAGAGCTGTAATAAGCCACCATCATGCGCACTGTGCTTCAAACAGGGAGAAAGTAACACCAGCCATGTGGGTGGTAGTCGAATGTGCCCTGCTTTTCAGCGGGCCATAGCTAAAAATGTGGAAAGAAAACGACGGGTATGAAGTTTCTGCAACTTAACCTTAACCACTGTGAAGCGGCACAAGATCTGCTGGCGCAAACAGTCTCCGAACTAGACATCGATATTGCAATATTGAGCGAGCAATATAGGGATAAGCAGGATTCCTCATGGGCAAGAAACGGATCTGGAAAATGCGCCATATGGAGCTGCGGCGCTACCCCGCTCCATCTCGAAAAAGTTGTTTCCTCAAATGGGTTTGTCTGCGTAAAAGTGCGGAACATATACGTGTACAGCTGCTATATACCACCCAGTTATGACCTTAACACTTTCATAAGCATTATCACCGCTCTTGTAACCGACGTGAAGCTGAGAAGCGCAGCACTGGTGGCAGGCGACTTTAACGCATGGGCTGTCGAGTGGGGCTGTAAGCGAACAAACCCAAAAGGCAGACAACTCCTAGATGCATTCGCGGCGCTTAACCTGGTGCTACTCAACAGCGGGGACGAAAACACCTTTTGCAGAAATGGGGCTGGCTCTGTCATTGACCTATCGTTTTTAAGCGCAGGGCTGAGTAGGAACACAAGCTGGCATATTGACGAATCCTACACCCATAGCGACCACCGAGCGATTATTATTAATGTGGGTCGCACTGCCTGTTCTACTGCGGATGCAACACCTTCAAAAGTAAACACGGGCTGGAAAATTAAAAGCTTTGACGAAGAGCTCTTTCTGGTAGCTTTTGACGATTTTAAAGTACTGTCCTCGCCAGATGATGCAGCCTTGGAGCTCTCGAAAGCACTAATAAAAGCATGTGATACTAGCATGGAACGTAAAGGCCGTGGCAAAATACGAAAGTCAGCATATTGGTGGAATGAACAGATTGCAGCCCTTCGTGAGCAGTGTAATCGATCCCGCCGATTATGCCAACGTTCACGCAACGCAGCAAATGCTCTGCAGCTCAGGCAAAACTTTAAGAACTGCAGAAAACTTCTCAAGAACGCCATCCGAGACAGCAAGCGTAAAATGTTCAAAGAAATATGCGAGGATGTTAACGACAATCCATTTGGGTTCGCATATAAGCTGGTGCTTAAAAGACTAAAGAAAACAGCCCAGCCAACATGCCCCATACTTATGACGCGAATTGTAAAAGACCTCTTCCCTGAGCAACCAAAGTTTCCAAGGATGCTGGAGATAGAGAGCGAAAGTCATATACCGACCATAACAGAGGAAGAAGTGCTTAAAGCAGGCTCCAAACTATCGGCTAACAAGGCACCAGGCCCCGACGGCATTCCGAACATTGCTCTGAAGACAGCTGTTGCTAACAATCCAGGGATATTTGCGAGGGTATTCAACATATGCTTAAAAAAAGGTGTATTCCCAAGAACATGGAAACTGCAGAAACTGGTGCTTGTACCAAAAACTGCGAACCCCTCCTCCACTACCGGCTTTCGCCCGTTATGCATGCTGGACACTACAGGGAAACTGTTCGAAGACATAATAAAAAGCAGACTGGAAGATTTTGCAGACAACCGACTTTCCTGCAATCAACACGGCTTTAGAAAGAAGCACTCGACAGTCGATGCCATTGAAATTGTAAAATCAATAGCAGAAAAAGCGATCGATGGTAAACGTTGGCTAGGAGGAAGTAAAGAGTACTGTCTGCTAGTCACACTCGATGTCAAAAATGCATTTAATAGCGCAAGCTGGAAGGAAATACTGAACGCACTTCGCAGCATAGAGGCCCCATTCTACCTGCAGCGAATAATCTCCAGCTACCTCTCTGATAGAGTGCTACGCTACGATTGCGACCACGGGATCGTTGAACATGAAATAACTGCAGGAGTACCACAGGGATCGGTGCTGGGGCCCATACTGTGGAATATCATGTACGATGGAATTTTACGACTTAACGTACCAAAAGGCGCAACATTCGTTGGTTTCGCGGACGATATATGTATTGCAATAACAGGGAAAACGATTGACCAAACAGTACATGTCGCTGAAAACTCGATTAAAGCAGCAGAAGAATGGCTAAGAGAGAAATCGCTCACTCTAGCTGCCCACAAGACGGAAGCCGTTCTCATCAGCAGCCGCAAGAAAGTGGAAACGGTCTCAATTAGAGTAGGTGATACTCTTGTAGAGTCTTAACCATCGGTGAGGTACCTTGGTGTCTTAGTGGATCACCGCCTGTGTTTTCGTGACCACTTGGAGTATGTCAATAAAAAGGCCGCGACGGCCACAGTAGCCCTGTCCAGACTAATGGCAAACATTGGAGGGCCAAGACAGCAGTCCAGGCAAATCCTAGTAGGAGTTGTCAGGTCAATACTCCTCTACGGATCGACGGTATGGCACAATGCTCTTTCGCGAACATCATATGCCCGGAACATTAACTCAACATATCGCCTCTGCGCTCTCAGAGTATGTTCTGCATACCGAACAGTTTCCCAAGACGCGGCCCTTGTTATTGCAGGACTATGCCCGCTTGACCTCGTAGCTCGTGAGATGTGCGAGATCAGCAAAACAAAACACGATCAATACAACATTGATGACAGCAGCCTCAGAAACGCGGCAAGACAGCGAAGCATATTGCTGTGGTAGCCACGATGGGTAACATCAACAAAGGGCAGATGGACGTACCGACTCATACCCTTCCTAGATAAATGGCTCAACAGGCAACATGGAGACGTGGATTTTTACCTATCACAACTCATCAGCGGCCACGGATGCTTTGAAGCTTATCTCTACCGCTTCGGGTACGAGACGAACCCCTTCTGCGAAAGATGCGGACCCCCGACAATCGAAGACGCGGAACACGTTTTCTTCCAGTGTCCAAGGTTTAGTAATCAAAGGTATGTATTCAATAACACTCTTAGCGTATGTGCAACACCAGAAAACTTTATATCCCTGTTGTTAATGAGCAAAACGGCATGAAATAAAGCCTGTCATATGGCTGCCGTAGTCATGCAAGAGTTGAGAAAAAGCGAGCAGGCTAGACGCGCGCTCGATCGGCGTATTGCCGCAAACTCAAGCACATGAATACAAGTTGGGGGAGAATAAGCTTAATGGCGTATATAGATAGAATCATTACTAGTACAGTGGGTGGTAACAAGTAGATGCAATTTTTTGACGGACTGCATCAGACCAGTAACTGACGTAGAGCTTAGCGCTCAAACCGCCTCCCGACGCAATACTTAACGGTGGTACCGGGGGGATTGGTACTTGACGGTAGGAGGTTTAGTGCGGTTAAAGTCCCACACTGACGGGGTATAGGCTTTCGATGCTTCCTCCTCTGAAAAAAAAAAAAAAAAAAACCTAAACAACAATATAATTAACTTACTATATATGTATGTATTTATCCACATCATGCTTCATAAGCATGCTTCATTGTTTTTGTTAAAATTTATTTTTCGTAAGATACTCGTATACTATACGTTTCCCTCTTTTGACCTTAACCCTTTGTTTCCCTATTCTTATCTTTCTCCCATCGTAACTGACCGTTTCCAAGCATTAATCATACTGCAGTGTTATGAGTAACAATCTATGTAAGCATAATAACAATGACAATCTGAGGCTAGCTCTTAAATATGCATGTGAGTATCATGTAGGTTTCAGTGTTTGCCACTTTAATGCTCGAAGTTTAACCCTTGAAAAACTCGAATATCTGAACGCAACTTTTCGTGACCTAAAAATTGATGTTATTTGTGTGACTGAGACCTGGTTCAGACCTTCATTTGCTAATTGTGCATATGCTTTATGTGATTATTCAGTTGCAAGAAATGATATAACTACTGGTAAAAGAGGGGGTGGCATAGCCATTTATTTAAAAGCTGATTTAAACTTCAAAGTTATATATAAATCTCACTCTTCTGAAACTGTTGAAAGTCTGTTTATAGAATGTAGTGATAATGTAAAAAAGTTTCTTATTATATGTGTGTACAACCCTCTTAAATCAAACGATCTCACTTCATTGTTCACTAAAATTTCTGAATTTTCCTTGAGTTATGTGCAAGTCCTCGTTTGTGGTGACTTTAATGTTGATATGTTGTCCAATAATGCAAAGTCTAAATACCTGCTCAACTGCTTTAACAACTGTGGTATTACTATCGCAAACAAATTTGCAACTCGGTTTTCACCACACTGCAAGCCAAGTATGTTAGATATTTTTGGGGTAAGCGTTGTTAGCAGTGTAAGTCATGTTGACCAATTTTCTTTATCTGGAGTTTCTGACCATGAGCTTATGATAATATTTTTTAACTTTGAACTACATAAAATAAAACCGTTGTCCACATTCACCTACAGAGATTTCAAAAGTATAAACATATCTGCACTATCTGACGAAGCCATATCACTTAACTGGAATCACTGCTGGTACTTTGCAAATGTTGATGACAAATTAGGCTATTTTACTACATTAATAAAATATTTATTTGAAAAATATGTTCCCATTCGCGGTGTTAAAGCAATTAACTATACTAAACCTTGGTTCACTAAGGCTATTTTAGCCCTTATTAAAAATCGATGCAGGGCTTATCGATATTGGAAGCGTAGTCCCACCATTGAACGTTGGAATACATATAAAACGTTGAGAAATAAAGTAACTACTGAGTTGCGAAATAGTAGAAGAGCCTACCTTAGTGCAAAATTTAATAATGAATTGCCTAACAGAGTGTTGTGGACGAACTTAAAATCACTGGGTGTTTGTGCCAAAAATGTAAAAACTTGTGAGATTGATGCTAATGTAATGAATTCCCACTTCATTGGACAGAATTCTCATGCACCTGCTTTTCCATTTAACATCAACGAAAGCTTAGGAAGTGATCCCACCCATGAATTCTCATTTGGTTCAGCCACTGAAGAAGATATTATAAAGTGCATATTTGCTATAAAATCGAATGCAATTGGTGTAGATGGGCTAAGCTTGCGGTTTTTAAAACTAATATTGCCTTTTGTGCTTCCTACCCTTACTCACATCTTTAATTTTGTCATAACCTCCTCTACCTTCCCAAATCAATGGAAAATTGGCAACGTGATTCCGGTCGCTAAAGGCAGCTCCTGTGTCTCTCCTAAAGACTTTAGGCCCATCAGCATATTGACAACCAGTTGTTCTAAATGGAACGGAACTGAAATTTCAAAACGTTGTGAATAATCTTGGTTTTAAAATGAACTCTCGCTTAACATGCGAAGACCATATACGTCACTGCATAACAAAAATTTACTTCACATTAAGAAATATATGGCATACATGTTATTGTCTACCGATAAGCACAAAACTCAAATTGGTTAAGTCCCTTATAGTGCCTCAAATTTCCTATTTTGAACTCGTATATGGTACCCTAAGCTACGATTCTAAAAACAAGTTAAATCTAGCTCTTAATAACGCAGCTAGGTTCATCTACTGTAAAAGGAAATTTGACCACATTTCCTTATATACCAAAAATATCCTTGGGTCCACCCTTGAAAATTATCTCAAGGTCCGCAATATGGTATACCTATTTAAAATTATTAGAAACCGTCAACCAGGTTATCTTTTCCGAAAATTAAAATTTGTGCAATCAAACCGTACGCACAATATTGTTGTCCCAAAATACAAAACTCTGACGGCCTCTAGATTGTTTTTTTTAGTGCTGTCAGAACTTGGAACTCACTACCAATTTCAATCAAATGTGTAACATCGATTGGATGCTTCAAAACGGCAGTTACAAATCTATTCATGTAATATCCTACCCCTTTCCCCTAATATATATACACCCTCCTTTAAAATCTTTTAATATTTCATTGTATTATAATTATCAATCTTAGTACTTTGTACTTTTTATATTTATTTTACTTACGATATTTCCTTAGGATTAAGTTCAATGTCATGTAAAAATAATCTATGTAATATGCGTACAACGAAAAGACCTGGTGTCTTACTGTGCCTATAATATTTTATAAATAAATAAATACTTAAAATAAAATCATTGGCTGGCTCATTGCAGTACCAAATGCGTTTCCAACACATTGTTGGTCAGAGCCACGGCCAAAAAAGTAAAGCGCTGCCAGAAAACAAACTTTTCCGCGATAAGTGTATTATACACATTTTTAGGCAACCTGTAGTTTTTTTGGAATACTTCTTCCGTTGTAGCAAAAGGATCGTGCTTGGTGCGCATTTGTTGGAGCAAGCGTCTTCTACACAACATACGGTGTTTTCTGGCCTGACGCATTGTAATGTTGTGTAAAAATAATTGCTCCATTATTATAGTATTTTTATTCTTTCAAATCACTTCCCTTTTTGTGTTATTTTACTTATTATTTATTATTCAGCTGACAGCGCCAAGACTTGCTCGTTACCAGATCTTTCAATTTGTTTTTCGAAAATAAGAAAAGAGCTTTCAAGATAGTTGCCAGAATAGACATCGGTTACCCGAAAGATTTTTGTACTTTGAAAGACTGTGGGGAATTGAAAGACTGTTGCTAAAATTGCCCTGTTAAGGTCTAAATAAAACTGAATCTTACAAGCTGAAACTTAAGGTCTAATTAGTTATAATTACGTACGTGTGGCGCTGCTTCATTTTGCATTACTTAAGTTCGTATTTGATGTAGTTTGCTTTTGCATACACAACGAAAAGGAGAACGATAGTATTTGAAAGTGTAAAGCCCTAAGGCAACTTCATTCTATTTGCCATAAGCCCAGTACGTATGAACACACTATTGTAATAAACACAACTTTGTTATCGATTATTATTAACAAACTCATGTAATGGTAACCCTAAAGATGGAAAATAAAGGATAGTTGGACACTTCCGTTCTGACCAGCAATCTGAAAACGTTTTCTGATAGAAGGAAATTTTGTTATCTTAACGCATCCAGCGAATAATTTAAAGTAAGTTTGAAAGTTAATAACTCAGGTGTAGGGATAACCGCGCGCTATCTATTTGTGTATAAATTTAACAAAAAATAGCAAATAATGGCCAATATACGTCAAGATTTGGTAAATGGGCTGACAAACGTCGGTGTGGAATTTCCACACACAGCTACAACCGCACAATTGCGACGTTTATTGTAAGATGTAGTAGGGACCAATCAAGTCTCCAGGATTGAGGTCGAAAGGAACACCGCCGTCGGAATTGATGCAACTTTCGACATCGCCGCCACCGTTACTGCCGAAAACGCCCATACTGATGGCGCTGCCGTTACTGCCGATACCGCCCATACTGATGGCGCCGCCGTTACCGCCGATACCGCTCATACTAATGGCGATTACACTGCTGATACCGCGATTGCCGCCGACACTGCCGCTCCTATTCTAACTGCTTCGACTTCCGATACCGCCGCTGCCGTCACCGCTAGTATGCCTGTTACTGGTAAAAATGCAAAACGGGCAAGCCCTCTTGCTATGAACCTTGACGAAGAAGTTTCATCCTTGCAGAAGCGCTTGGAAATTCTCAAACTAACCAAGCAAATAGAAGAGTTGGAGCGTCGATCTAGTCAGCGCCGGATAGAATTCGGGGACATTGAACACGCCATACCGAAGTTCAGCGGCGACGATGTGTCGCTCACCGTTGGCCATTTCCTCCATGATTTTGAGGAGATCATTGAGGCGACAGGTGCTGATGACCGATTCAGGCTACTGGCCCTACGTCGCACATTAACAGGAACAGCCAAGGTTTTTCTGAGAACAACGTCAGCCTTGAGTTATACTGAACTGAAGAACGCGCTTAAGGCTGAGTTTGACATTCCCATCACACGCCAAGAAGTGTACAAAATGTTGGCACAGCGTCGTTGGCGGAAGAAGGATGAATCCCTCCACTGCTATGTGCTTACGATGCAGGCCATGGCCAAACGCGCCAGTATTAGCGAAATGGAGGTCATAGACGGCATCGGGAGTACTGTCCCCAATACTCATCTGTTATTAACGGCCCGTACGATTGAGGAGTTAAAGGCATTGGTAAGCCGTTTTCAAAATAAATATTTCGTCACCGGTGCAGTGTCGTCGTCAGCACCAAAAACGCTTCTAAAGAGTGCAAGTGAGCAGAAACAAAAACAGAAGTGCTATAACTGCTCGCAGGACGGTCACATTAAGCCGAATTGCCCTTACTCGTTGAGACCGAACGACGCATGCTTCCGCTGTTGGAAGGTGGGGCATGACCATCGCTCCTGCCCAAACCCGCCGAAGATTTTGCAGCCTCGAGACATTGCTGCCGTATACATGGAAGAAGACGCTGATGTGGTTGGGGCCTTTAATTATGTGAGTATAGTGTTTAAGACTGCTAGGGCACCCATAGTTCATAAATTATTTTCTCTTTTCGATACGGGTAGTCCGGCTAGCTTTATAAGGAGGTCACTGGTCCCCAATGACACATTGCAGAAATATATTGTTAAACCGTTTCAAAGGTTCAAAGGCATTGGTGGAAAAAATATTGAAATATTATTTTTCTTTAACGCTTGTATCAAATACTTTTCAAAAATAAAAACAATTGAATTAAATGTAATTGCTGATAAAAATATGACGATGCTAATTATTTTGGGCCGTGACTTCCTAGGGACATTCAATATAAAATTATTAGGTGCTGTAAAAAGATATAGTAAAAATAGGTTAATAGATATAAAAAATGATACTAATTTAAAGATGTGTGAAAGGGCGCAATTTGTAACTGACTCCCAGGCATTTGTCGCTATTGAGAAGCCGCACTGTTCCGAATTGGGCGATTCCATGAGTGCCGAAAATATTCCAAGGCTGGGTGAATCCACTGCCGCTGACGTACCTGATATTTTTTTGTATAAACGTTTCTTTCGACGAGGAGAATATTGATGTATGCCCCAAGCTGACGAAAAGTAACCGTGACGATTTGAAACAGCTAATTAATAGTGCCTACCTCAATTCAGGTATAAAATCCGAACCACTCAAGTACGAGATGAGCATACATTTGACGACGGACGTTCCTTTCCACTGTGCTCCTCGTCGTTTGTCTTACTTGGAGCGTAACCAGGTGCAGTCTATCATTGACGAACTTTGCGGGAAGGGCATAATAAGACCAAGTGATTCCCCATATGCTTCAGCCATTGTTCTGGTTAAGAAAAAGAATGGTAAAATCCGCATGTGTATAGATTACAGGGCCCTAAACAAACTGACTGTTAGAGATAATTACCCGTTGCCTTTGATTGATGATTGCGTCGAATACTTACAAAATAAAAGATTTTTCTCGGTTTTGGACTTAAAAGTGGGTTTCATCAGGTGCAGATGGCACCTAAATCGATACCTTTGACTTCATTCGTGACCCCTAATGGACAATTTGAATTTTTAAAGATGCCATTCGGTCTGAAAAATGCGCCTGCTGTGTTTCAGAGATTTATCCACAATATCTTTCGTGATATGGTCGATAGTAGGAAAATAATAATTTATATGGATGATATGATTATTGCTACTGAAAGATTCGAGGATCACAAAGATTTAATAAAGACAGTACTGGAACGACTCACTTTGCGTGGTTTAAAACTAAATTTAGACAAATGTAAATTTGGATATGACGAAATAGATTTTTTATGATATGCTGTTACTCGAGGGGGCATACGGCCTAACAATTCCCATATCAGAAGTATACAAAACTTCCCGATACCTAGCAATCCTTAGCAATTGCAATCATGCATAGGCCTATTTTCGTACTTCCGCCGATTTGTGCCGTCATTCTCTCAAATAGCTAAGCCCTTACAGAACCTGGTTAAAAAAGGTTTGCAGTTTGAATTCGATGAAAAGTGCCTTGATGCATTCAATAAATTGAAGTCTAGATTAATAAAAAGTCCAAGTTTAGCAATATATAGCCCGGAAAGAGAAACTGAGCTACACTGTGATGCCAGCAGTATAGGTTTCGGTGCTGTATTATTACAACGCCAAGATGATAACAAATTCCATCCAATTTCATATTTTTCCAAGACTGCTTCAAGTGCCGAGTCAAAGTACCATAGCTTCGAATTAGAAACACTAGCAATCATATACGCATTGAGTGGATTCAGAACTTATTTGGAGGGCGTACCCTTCACAATAGTTACCGATTGTAATTCGTTGACATTGACCCTTCAAAGAAGACAACTTAATTCTAGGATAGCCAGATGGTCTCTTGAACTTGAAAATATCAATTACAAAATTCAACACAAGCGAGGAACTTCAATGGGGCATGTTGACGCTCTGAGTAGGAGGCAAATAGCTTTAATTATAAACACGGATGATGTCGAATTCCAAATACAGGTGGTTCAAGAGCGTGATAATGGTATCAAACTACTTAGGGAACGATTAGAAAACGAATGCACCGACGATTATGACTTAATAGACGGACTTGTTTACAAAAAGAAGCAGGACGGAATGAAAGCTCTCTACGAAATGGAGGATAATGTGATACGAGCCATTCACGAAAAGATGGGCCATTTATCTGTTGATAAAACACTCAGCAAATTAAAGTTGTATTACTGGTTTCCCAATATGAGATCAAAGGTAGACAAGTTTATTAGGAACTGTTTAAAATGTATAATGTATGCCACACCGCCGCAGGTTAAGGAGAGGACACTGTACGCTATCCCTAAAACTCCTTTACCGTTTGATACTATTCACATAGATCACTTTGGGCCACTGCCATCGATTAGGTCAAAACGGAAACATATTCTGGTCGTTGTTGATGCCTTTGCAAAGTTTGCGAAGCTCTACCCGACTAATTCAACGAGTACTAGAGAGGTTACTGCCGCTCTCGAGAAATACTTTAGCTATTATAGCCGACCGAGGCGAATTGTAAGTGACCGGGGAACTTGTTTTACCTCTTTGGAGTTCGGCACCTTCTTAACAAAGCGCAACATAAGTCACGTGAAAGTCGCTGTAGCCTCCCCTCAAGCTAATGGACAGGTGGAAAAGATTAACAGGATACTGAAGACAATGTTAGGTAAATTGACCGACAAATTAAATCACGATGACTGGGTCGGGAAGCTTCTCGAGGTAGAGTATGCTATAAATAATTCGGTCCATAGTACTTGCCGAGATACCCCCAGCCGGCTTCTGTTCGGGGTCGAAGAAAGAGGAGTGGTCACAGATGAGTTTACAGAATATTTCCAGGACCTATTGCGTCCAGACGAAGGGCGGATACTGAAGACAATGTTAGGTAAATTGACCGACAAATTAAATCACGATGACTGGGTCGGGAAGCTTCTCGAGGTAGAGTATGCTATAAATAATTCGGTCCATAGTACTTGCCGAGATACCCCCAGCCGGCTTCTGTTCGGGGTCGAAGAAAGAGGAGTGGTCACAGATGAGTTTACAGAATATTTCCAGGACCTATTGCGTCCAGACGAAGGGCGGGATTTAGTTCAGATACGGAAAGATGCATCCAATGCCATAGTAGCTAGACAAGACTATGATACCAAGCGGGCCTCTAAGGGCAGCTCTGGGACCAAGGTGTACAACGTAGGCGATTACGTGGTCATGAGAAATATAGATACCACTGTTGGAAACAACAGCAAGTTTATACCTCACTACAGGGGACCTTATACTGTATATAAAGTCTTGGGAAATGATAGATACGTCTTACGAGATATTGATGGTTGTCAGTTCACCCAGCTGCCTTACGACGGCGTGGTTGAAGCCCATCGGATAAGGAGTTGGCGGCGACCACCCGACGAATGCATTGACGAGTCAGAAAGCGATCCCTTAGAAATTAATTTGGAGCCTTCAGTTTCAGAAGTGATCGAGGCCGATCAGTTGTCAAAATTGGCCGAGCTGTAAAGCCCTAAGGCAACTTCATTCTATTTAGCCATAAGCCCAGTACGTATGAACACACTATATTAAAAACACTATTGTAATAAACACAACTTTGTTATCTATTATTATTAACAAACTCATGTAATGGTAACCCTAAAGATCCAGGGAATAATTTAAAGTAAGTTTGAAAGTTAATAAAAGAGTGCTCATGTCTTGCAATATATTTGTAAAGTGCTTTCGTCAACACAGATAAATGCTTAAATTTAGCAAAAACTTTAATATAAGTTGGAAATGAGTTGTCAACTTGATCAGCTGCTCTGGGATGAACTCCAATTCTCAATTACCATACATCGCTTACATGCTGTAGGACTAATTGGAACATTTGCCAATGCGAATATTTTTTATTGAATTTAATCCCCTCTCTTTTTTAATTTAAAACGCTAGCGGCTTTAACCATTAATAAATAATGACTTAGTGTGAAAAAACGGGCTTTCAGTTTGGTCGTCGAAATCCCAGAGAGCTACTGCCTACTCAATGCAACTTTTATTCAACCCTTTATTAAATACTCATTTCTTTTAATTACTTGGAGTGGTAATTCGTGGAGTTCTATAATGCAACAAAAAAATTCAACTTGAGCACTGTGAGGACAAAATATCCAAATTAAATTTAGCCCACACAAAACTCCACTCTCCTCACCGAACGCCAGTAAACCGGCTCAACAACAACACCAAGGGCGCCGTTCGTACTGTAAGTGCGGAATGACGCCAAAATCACGCCATCTGCGAGCAACGCTAGAATCACACCACTAACAGTATAGCAGCAGGGCG
This sequence comes from Philophylla caesio, assembly GCA_963971545.1. Taxonomy (NCBI): domain Eukaryota; kingdom Metazoa; phylum Arthropoda; class Insecta; order Diptera; family Tephritidae; genus Philophylla; species Philophylla caesio. The sequence continues at coordinate 92,108,715 of OZ020607.1, forward strand.
ACGCTACGCTGCTGACCGAAGTTCTCACAACATTCAGCATCATCTTACCGTTGTCAACAGGTTGCTAAGATATCCAGCAACATGAGCCTCATTGCCTATAAAAGGAGCACCACAGCAGTACACTGGACAGTCTGCGAAGTGTTTGTCTCGTTCAGGGTTGACTTCTCAAGCGACGCCAGCACTTTCGGAAGCAAGAACTCGAGCTAGGCGGGAGTGGGTACAGGGTTTCATCTCATGCCCATCTCCTTGTCGACGACCGTGTTCACATATATCCACACTGCAGCTACGGTACCCGCGCGCCAACGACAACCGGTCGTTATTCGGCAGCGTCACACCGCCGTGACTGCCAACCATAACCGCAGTACCAGCGCGCCCAAATAACGGGAGCATCCGAACAGCCGAGAATACCGTCCAGAGCAGTGGAACCCAGGAGCGACGGCAGCATACCGCAGAATCAGCGTGCCCAAGCAACGGCAAGTACAGCACACCACCGAGAGTAGCAGCGTAGCAGAATACAATAGAGACAGTGAGACATCGCCGTGGCCTACACCGCAGAATCAGCGTGCCCAAGCAACGGCAAGTACAGCACACCACCGAGAGTAGCAGCGTAGCAGAATACAATAGCGACAGTGAGACATCGCCGTGGCTTACACCGAGTGCGCCCAAGTAGCGGCAACCTCACATCGATTCCCAGAGGGCCGCCAGTACCGGCGCAGCGAATTACCGCGAGCGACCACCAAGACACCTATAGAGCGTCAGCACTACCATTATTGTAATCAGATTGAAGTCGCTCTTTTGTATTGTTATTTGAATAGTCCCATAATAATAAATTTATTGTAAACGAACCCTGGCTGAGGCGAGTATACCCCGGCATAAGAGGCAAGAAGCACGGGGGCAAGAAAAGCTTCGTTACACACTTTTGCAGAAATTGTGTCGCAAATATTGCAATTTGATTTTGTAAATGTCTAGTCTAACCTACGTATTATTGTAAACATATTACAACCCTGTACGAAATAGGGAAGCAGCCTCGTTCACTTATTTCCGAAATCGACAACCAGCCAGTCGCGTAATATTAAAGCGAATAAATAAAATCCCAATTATAATTAAACGATAACGCCATCGGGTTTTTGCGTTTACAGCTTCAGGTGTGGGGTAGCTCATTGCTACCAAAATCAAAAAAAAATTTTTAATTTAATTTTGTACAATCGCTAAACTGATCGTTTAACGAGGCAACGTGTAATTGGCGCTCTGGTGGATGCCGGCGTGCCTTTCCCACACACAGCCACCAATGCACAATTTAAAAGGCTTTATAGTGATCACTGCCTATCAAACGAGGATGTAGTGGAGCCAAATGTTGCAGAAAACAAAATTGATGTTGCCGTTGCCGTTGCCGTGGTCTCTGCTGACGTCACCGCTTTTAATGATGTTGTCGCTGCTGTTGCGCCTGCTAATAATGATGCTGCTGCTTTACACGACGTTAAGGATACTGCTGCCGTTACCTCTGCTGAAAGCAGACATAAGCCGTTTGTGACGCTGCTTTGGATCGAGAATTGGAAACAACAATAAGGAAACCACGTGAAATGGTAGAGCTACGGCGGTAAATACGTATGCTAGATGGTGACGCAGTGGTAAACCGTGAATTTCAGCTCATCCCGTTATTCGCTTTCTTCACGACTTTGAAGAAATCATGGAAACGATTAATGCCGATGAAAAATTCAAAAACTTGTGTTTGCGTCGATCACTTGCCGTTACAGCTTGTGTCTTTTTGGCGATCACGTCGCAGGTAAGTTATCCTGACCTGAAACGAAAGTTCTTAATGAATTCGACATAACAGTGACCCACCAGGAGGTTTATAGAATGATGGGCCAGCAAAGCTGGAATAAACGCGAAGAATCGTTGCACTGCTATTTTCTTCAAATGCAGTCGATTGATAAACGGTCTGGCATTACTGAGATTGAGCTCATTTGATTTTATTATTGAGGATATTGGAAACAACCTAACAAATGTGAATCTACTGCTCGGCGTCGGACACTTGATGAACTCAAAAAGCAAGACAAGAGCAATCTTTGTTTGAATTGCTCGCAATCGGGGCATATAAAACCGAACTTTCCAACGACCCAAAAATAACTACATTCGTGTACAGCACTTTTCTCGTATTTCCGGAGATTCGTGCCATCATTTTCACGAATCGCTAAGAAATTACAAAACCTTCTAAAGACTAAGTCTGAGTTTAAGTTTGATAAAGGGTGCTTCGAAGCTTTTAATGTTTTGAAAGCCAAATTAAGTAAAGCCTCGATACTTTCTATTTATAACCCTTAAAGAGATACGGAATTGCATTGCGACGCCAGGGCAATTGGGTTTGGTGCTGTTCTGTTACAACGACACGACGATAATAGATTTCATCTGGTATCATTATTTTCTAAAACCATCTCTGAGGTGGAAGCCAGGTACCATAACTTCGAATTAGAGACTCTTTCCGTAGTCTATGCTTTGAGACGATTTCGGGTATACCTACAGGGGATAGAATTCAAGATAGTTACAGACTGTAACTCTCTGACAATGACTTTGGGAAAGAAACTAGTAAACCCAAGGTTTGCTAGATGGACTCAAGTGTTGGAAAACTTTAATTATGTGATACAATATCGGGGTGGTGCCGCGATGAGCCATGTGGATGATGCTTTAAGTAGATGTCAGATCGCTTCGATTTGGACGCAAATGACGTTGATTTCCAAATCAAAATTGCACAAGAACGTGACGATAGGATTAAGAGTCGCAAGAGGCAGATGGAAAGTGTTGAAGTAAGACACTTTGAATTAGCTGAAGGGCTTTTTTATAGGGTTAAGGAAAACTGTCGGAAAATGCTGTATGTTCCTAAGGAAATGGAAGATAATGTCATACGTTTAATTCAGGAAAATATTGCACATCAGGCAGTTGGAAAGTGATATGATAAGATTAGAATACATTATTAGTTTCCAACTTGGGATTTTATCGGAATTTGCAGCAGACACGATCAGATGCGTTAGCGGCAATCCATCGATCTTAAGAGTACAATCTTAATTATTTCCTGCTGCACAGTCGATCTGCAAAAAATTATGAGATTGGTGATTTTGTTGTCATACGAAATGTTGATACTGTAATCGGTACAAATAAAAAGTTTACATCTAAGTGTAGAGGGCCGAATGCTCTTCATCGAATTTTAGGAAATGACCGGTATGTCATACGAGATATAGAAAACTGTCAACTTACTCAGTTGCCGTACGATGCAATTGTTGAGGCTAATAAAATAAGGAAATGGTTACTGAAACCCAATGACAATTTAAAAAAATGTAAGCTCTGACCATGGTGATGGATGTTGTGAAGGAGTGGATGACGTTGTTATGAATCCCGTGCAGATGCCGATGGGATGACTACAATTTGTATAGATGATGACGAACTGCATTTAAGTTTCACGATCACTCCTAATCACGACATTGATCCTCTAGGATAAGCAATTCTAACGTTAAGGAAATACAGTTTTATGTAAAATAATCAAGGGCGATCATGTGTCAGGCTGGCCGAGTTGTAAATGTCTAGTCTAACCTACGTATTATTGTGAATATATTATTGTAAACATATTACAACCCTGTAAGAAATAGGGAAACAGCCTTGTTCACTTATTTCCGAAATCGACAACTAGTCAGTCGCATAATATTAAAAGCGAATAAATAAAATCCACAATAATAATTAAACGATAACGTCATCGAGTTTTTGCGTTTACAATATAAATCATTATATCTGAAAACTGATAAAACCAGGGGGAAGTGATTAGATATATTTTAATGTAAAGAATGTGAAGGTGTAATTATCGCTTTGGAACTCATCAATTATTAATAAAGCATCGAAATGATGAGAAGTTTTATCTACAGCAGATGATGTTTAAGGAAGATGAAATAAACACAACAGCCAACTCGGCTAGCGTAGCACAATATGTAGCGTATTGGCTCTGCAACTCCGAGCTCCCGGGTTCAAAGCCTGAGAGAAGTGGTTATGAAAAATTATAATTAATTAATTCTATAAAAAGAAGTCTGAGGAGAAAATGTGGTTATTTCCGAAATAGTACTATAACTTCTATCATTAAAAAACTGTTGTTCTTTTTTCACAAAAATCTTCCATAAACTGGCCTTGAGCGCAATAAATTGTAAAATATTAACATGTACTAGGCCAACAGAAACATAAACAAACATTTATATGCAAGGATGAGCACGCCTTAATGCATTATAATATAAAGTAAATACCTTATACGTAATTTTGCAAATAAAACACAAACAAGTTGGTTTGTTTAAGGAAGATGAAATAAACACAACAGCCAACTCGGCTAGCGTAGCACAATACGTAGCGTATTGGCTCTGCAACTCCGAGCTCCTTGGTTCAACGCCTGAGAGAAGTGGCTATGAAAAATTAAATTTATTAATTATTAAATTTATTAAATTTAAAATGTGGTGATTTCCGAAATAGTACTATAATTTCTACCATTAAAAAAACTGTTGTTGTTTTTTCACAAAATCTTCCATAAACTGGCATTGAGCTCAATAAAAATTATAAAATTTATAAATAGAAAATATGCATTTCACAATTCATGAATGTCTTGATTCGTTATCGAGTATTTATTTAGAATTTTACAATTATAAAGGTATTCGTGTTGATAATAATATTAACAGTTTTTGCTTCAATCGCTGTAATTTTCATATTCCTTGGTACACGAAAAAACTAAGAAGGCTAAAGAATTTGAGAAATACATTTTTTTTTTAATTTAAATTAACAAACGCCCAAGCGTATAGGATATTCGAAGAAATTTAAACCCTTGAACAAAGTTCTTTACCGAAATTATATTCGTAAATTCGAGGCAAAAATTAAGTCTAAACCAAAGGTTTTCTAGCGCTATGTCAAGTCCAAAAAGTCTCGCTCTGATATACCATCTGAAGTATTTTATAATTGGAGTTATGCTTCCTCTGCTCGGAATGCTGCTGATCTCTTTGCGGACTTTTTTAGTTCTAATTTTGATCCATCGTCGGAACCTCCTGAAATGCCAATTTCACTATTAATTTTGGCTCTCTTTCACAGATGCAGATGTATTTTATGTCATCGTATTCCTTTTCAACTTCACATTCGTGCTCGTTCTTGGGCAAATGCACGATGCTGCGAAGAAGTTTTTAATTTGAGAGGAAAATGAGGTAATTTTGGAATTATTTTTTGTATAAATATAAATTGAATAATTAAATTAGTTTAAAATATTTCTTTCCAGAGTCCATATAGTTGCATATATGACGCAACCTTACAAACAAAGGGAGCACCAGGTTGTGCGGCAGTATCTCCGCTTTTGGTGTTGCAGCACCAACCTATGTACATATCTATGTATATCGCGAACGGAATAAAGCAGCATCCATTGCTCTGACGCTGGGACGCGGTTTGCAACTACCTGAGGTAGCCTGAATGAGGGTATAAAAATAAACTGTACCAAACCCATTTGCTCATCGGCCATCAAAACACTTTTGGTTTGAATTGTTTTGTATAAGTTAACGCAACAGCTTACAACAGTCGGCAGAATTCACCGTATTAACGGTCAATAACTCTGCACGCGCATATGTGGGCCGTGGGAATGCAACTCAGCGAATTCATCAAACTACGCACATGCAAGCGCTACGTGACTGATGGTCAGCGATAGGTGTAATTTAGAGTTAAGAAATCTATTGTATTTACTTTTAAGTCGAAGGTCATTGAATAAACAACGGTGGACACGAGTCCACCACCTTTTCAAAAATAAGTTGTTTTAATAAATAACTTAACTGGCGCCCGAGCAGGGACCAGTTTAAGTTCGCGTTCGGTATAAGTAAAGTAGTGCCTTTCGAAATTCGATTTTCAAAATTCCTTAAAAAGTGCGAGAAATCAATAACATTGGAAACAAAGGACTACGCCGGCGCGACACTGGTCCAGGACAAGAACATTGGCACCAGCGTTGGATTCCGGTAGGAAAAGAACGCACACCTTCATTCGTGCGCACCGTGGGCCCCGCAGTAAATTTGTGAAAAGGACAACGCCCCATCGCCAGGAGGTGATAGTATAGTAAGCCTTAAATTTAAGAAATTAGTTATAAGATTGTGAAAATAAAGTGAAAAATTGCGTGAAAAATTACTTCTAAAGAAAAATTGAGAAAAATAAGGGAAACTAAATTACATTACTAACATTAGTGAAGTAAGTGATATCTAAAAATTTTTTTTTCTCCCAATAAATTTTATAACACCTTGCTTGCACAGCCAATAATTAAATAAAAATCAAGCTGCGATTCACCACCTTCGGGGGGACCCTCCAGCTTATAACAAATAAAATTCTCTGCGATTCACCACCCAAGGGACCCTCCAGAGAATTATAAATTAAAAAGTAATAATAACAGGACCAAGTCCTTAACATACAAAATACAAAAAAAGCCGCGATTCACCACCTAACGGGGGACCCTCCGGTTCTTATAATATAAATAAAATAATAAAATATAATCATCCTTACCCACTAACATACTAACAATGTCGAATCCTAGTAATCCCGTTCGACCGGCGGTGCTAAATGCACTTCCCACTAATAATGAATTAAATTTAGAACAACTTACCGCCATAATCACGAACGTAGTGAACAACATATTTAAGCAGGAAGGACGGAATTTAGTACAGAACGTCCTCAACCCAAACGCGAATTTCGCGACTGGACCTGATGTAACAGTAGACCCTAACCTGGCAAACAGCACTACGGAGCTGGACAAAATTCCAGATGAAGTGCGGTGCTTACGTGAATTCTCCGGTAAGCCAGGAGAGTTGACGTCGTGGTAGAAAAGGGTAGACCGGATTATACAGATCTACGAGCCGAAAAAAGGAACGCCGAAACATTACGGCATCCTTAACGTTGTACGGAATAAAATCGTGGGCAATGCCGACATTGCTCTCGAATCATACAACACCCCTTTGGACTGGAAGGCAATTTCGAGATGCCTTACCCTCCACTACGCAGATAAAAGGGACTTGGGTACTTAAGAGTACCAAATGACTTCGTTAGTACAGGGCAACCTGACTATACAAGAATTTTACCAACAAGTTTATTCACATCTGTCGCTTATCCTGAATAAACTTGGATGCATGGAAGTCGGTGCCGAATCCATGCATTTACTTACACGAACTTATCGTGATAAAGCCCTCGATACCTTCATTCGAGGACTAAAGGGCGATTTGCCAAGACTTCTTGGCATGAGGAAACCAGCAGATCTCCCTCAGGCTCTCCACTTATGCCTAAAGTTGGAGAACCAAAACTTTCGGTCATACTATGCGTTGAGCAATAATGGCCACTCGAAAAAGTCTCAAGATTTTCGGCCACCACTTTCACCCAAACCAATAAAGAACGAATTTTATCCACAATAAGCTTATATCCCTAGACCAAGTTGTATTAGAAATAGAATTCTTACTGATCCTCAACAGCTAGAACAGCAAAGGCAAGAAAATACTGATCTACTAAAAGGAAAACAGGAACAAGACTTATCTTACCACAATAGGAAGAGATCTGAAATAAAAGCTTATTCCCCAGGGGATATAATTTATGCAAAAATCAAAATTAACTCCGAAGTATAAGAAAGAAATAGTAGACGAAAATAATAGAACAACAGTAAAAACCGTATCCGGACGAATAATTCATAAATCTCTAATAAAAACCTAAAATATCTTTTTCAGAAAAATGGACTATTTTACAATTCTAATCATCTTTTCCACAATGACGACCTCGTTGACGGACGTAAAAATTTTGGACTATAGTAAAGCGCAACTAGTGACAATAGACAATGGACTAGCGAAAATACAAGACGGCACATTCCGGCTTATTTATATTATTGACTTAGAAAAATACGAACACTTTTTGACAGATACATATCGGGAGATAACTAACCAAATCCCCACTAACCACTTCCTTTATCCTATCCTAAAGCATGAAACTACCCAAACCTTTGAAATCCTAAATACATTAAAATCCTACAACGATAACAAAAATAAAAGATCAATTTACATATTAGGAACAGCATGGAAATTCCTTGCTGGTTCTCCTGACCATGAAGATTTAAACATAATTACTAACAACCTAAACAACCTTAATGAAAATAATAATAATCAAGTAGTAATTAACAAATTATTTGAAAAACGCATAAATAACATAACTAGTATAGTAAACAAAATGTTAAACACATTACAAAAGGATGACAGCATCCTAACCGAAATCTTAATAAATTTGCAAAGTAGAATTAGACTAATTAAAGAGGACCTAGTTAATGTCAGATATGCCCTTCAATGGGCAAAAAACAATATAGTTAATTCAGTAATGTTAAGTAAAGGAGAAATAGAATTAGCAATAAATAAATTGAAAAATGAAAATGTACCAATTAAAAATGCCGAAGAAGCATTAGAAGTATCAAAGGTAAATGTATTAAGCAAGGATATGAAAATTCTATATATGGTAAAAATACCCATAACAGTTAGAGAAACATTCAAAAGAATTATTATACGACCAGTAAAGAGAATAAACAATATTATAATAAAAACTGAATATAATGAAATACTAAAAGGAAAAGATTTTTTGTTTGAAATAAAAAATGAATGTGAATCTTATAATGATCTAACAATTTGCAAAAGAATTAACTTAGTAGATTTAAGAAAAGATTTATGTGTAACTAGGATAATTAATAGCTTAAACTCAACATGTTTAACCACAAATGGATATCACGTCCCCACTCTAAAAGAAATAAAACCAGGAGTCATATTGCTAAACAAATTCAACGGCAAATTAGAAGCTGATGCAACACCCCAGGAAATAAATGGAACGCATGTCATTATATTTTACAACTCAACAATTAAAATCAACAATCAAATATTTAGTAATATTCAATCAAGACCGATTGAAATAATTCCTGCGATACTACAGCTAACCCCATCCGAAAAGGATCACATTGAACTACTTTCCCTAGAGGCTTTGAAAGAGCTTCATATCAACAACACTCATCGAATAAATTTTCTCAAGAACGCAACATTCTCTGTCGGAAGCTTAACAACGGCAGCAATCTTAATAATTACAATACTTCTTTTCTTCCTAAGGAAGCGAACCGTGAAATTCCAATATGTGGAAAAGGGAAAAATGGCGTCCAGCACGAGCCAGGAAGTTGCCCCACCTAATGAATCCAATAACAATCCAACATACGTAAATTTCAATAATTTACCCTTCTAATAATGATCCAGGACGATCATACCTAAAGGGTATGAGGTGGGTTTTGTCAAAGGCTGAGGTGAGCTCAGCCGATCCAGGGTCGAGTGTTGGTCCCACTAACCCCCACTGAATAAAACACAGTATTTGCGTGTATTTATGTCGAACACACACACACACACACGGCTTTAGAGTGTGAACAGCCTTTCGTCTAGGAGAGAGAGAGAGAGGGAGCGTACAACGGTTATTATTCGTGATCGTCGGAGCGGCGTTGCACTTCTTGTACAGCGGTTACTCTTCAGGAGCGTCGGAGCGGCAGTGTGTACTCGTCGTACAGCGGTTACTCTTCAGGAGCGTCGGAGCGGCAGTGTGTACTCGTCGTACAGCGGTTACTCTTCAGGAGCGTCGGAGCGGCAGTGTGTACTCGTCGTACAGCGGTTACTCTTCAGGAGCGTCGGAGCGGCAGTGTGTACTCGTCGTACAGCGGTTACTCTTACTAGCGTCGGAGCGGCGGTGTATACTCGTCGTACAGCGGCTACTCTTCAGGAGCGTCGGAGCGGCAGTGTGTACTCGTCGTACAGCTGTTACTCTTCAGGAGCGTCGGAGCGGCAGTGTGTACTCCTCGTACAGTGGTTACTCTTACTAGCGTCGGAGCGGCAGTGTGTACTCGTCGTACAGCGGTTACTCTTCAGGAGCGTCGGAGCGGCGGTGTGTACTCGTCGTACAGCGGTTACTCTTACTAGCGTCGGAGCGGCGGTGTGTACTCGTCGTACAGCGGCTACTCTTCAGGAGCGTCGGAGCGGCAGTGTGTACTCGTCGTACAGCGGTTACTCTTACTAGCGTCGGAGCGGCGGTGTGTACTCGTCGTACAGCGGTTACTCGAGCAAGACGCTTACCTAGCAAGACTGACAATTAGAGAACCGTCGCTCTCGTAGTCGCGCGCTACATAAGTAGGGGCTGCAACGAGAGTGGCGGGGACTGCTGTGGCCGTGCAGGCCGTGGAGACTATGCGCTCCAGAGAAAGCCCTAGCGTAGTGGGAGCGGAGCTAGGAGAGGGAGGGGAAGGAGCTGATCAGCTCTGGGCTAGTTTGGCCAGGAGAGGATGCTAGATGCGGCCGAAGGCACATCTCCACCTCGCTCTCCTAGTCGGGCGGGTGACTGTCCTAACCAGGTGAGGATGCTAGATGCGCCAGAAGGCACATCACCACCTCGCTCACCCAGTCGGGACGGGATTAGCTTGACTAGGAGAGGATGCTAGATGCGCCCGAAGGCACATCACCACCTCGCTCGCCCAGTCAGGCGGGGATTGGATAGACCAGGAGAGGATGCTAGATGCGCCTGAAGGCACATCACCACCTCGCTCTCCAAGTCGGGCGGGGATTGATCTCTAAGCCAAGCGGGTAATTGGCCTAACTGGGCGAGGATGCTAGATATGCCCGAAGGCACATCACCACCTCCCTCACCCAGTCAGGCCGGGATGAGCTTGATCAGGGGAGGATGCTAGAAGCGCCGAAGGCACATCACCACCTCGCTCCCCTAGTCAAGCTTGTGGTTTGGCTCAGCCAGCAGAGGAGGCTAGTTATGCCCGTAGGCAAGTCTGCACCTCGCTCTACTAGTTAAGCCTACCGCTTACCTAGCAAGACTGAACTGACCGCACGCATGTTCAAGACTTTATATGCGAAGGCCGAGCAACTGTTTGAGAATTCGTGCTTGTGTGCGGCCAGCCCGTCCAGTAGCGAACGAAGAAGGGATTGCTATGGTTCAGTTGGCAGCGTATGCACTTGTATGTGCGTGTGACGGTAGTGGTTTATGGTGTGTACTGTATGAGCGCATTGTTGGTAGGCTATTGCTACGGTGTACTTGGCAGTGCATATATATGTATGTGCGTACTGCGGTCGTAGATCTAGAGTGTGCTGTAGCACTGTGAAGTTGGTAAAGCATTGTAACGCAGCAAATGCTACGTTACAGTCCCCCTCCCACTTCGGCGGACGAAAGGCTGTTGTGTTCTGGAGTTTGTGATCCAGTGGATCTGCACTACCTTAGGCAAAGCCTAGGTATTATTTACCACCGCGGTGTGCGGCGGCTCGGCCGGTGTGTGTGTGTGAGTCTCGTGTGAATTTTTTTTTTTTTTTTTTTTAACAATGTAGGCTTATTCCTAGGGTATAATTTTTTATTTTATTTTTGTACATTTGTAGATTTTGTATAATTGTAGATTTGTACATATGAAGATAAGGTAATTCATTTAACGTTTCAGCAAAAATTTCATAACTGAGATTTATTCATATATGGATAAAAATTTTTATTTTTTTTTTTTTTTTGCGCAATAATTAAATTATAATTAAGTAATACTTTGTGCTGGCTGTCTGCGTTGTTGACTCATTGCGGGATCTGAATGATTTTTTTTTCTGAATCTGGAAAGAGAGTGCAATGTGTCTCGTTAGGGTGGTGCGGATTATCAGGTGGGATGAGGGTGTAAAAAATGTGATGGGAGGAAAAAAAATTCGGGTTTTCCCTCTTTTAGTTTGTGTACGGCTTGAGGTCTTGCAGGTGTGCGTGCGCTGGTTGGTTGTCGGGCCGCTCGGTACTGGTGAGTTTTACTGTGTTTACTGATACGTATTTCTCAACCACGTACGGACCAGAAAATTTTGGTGCCAATTTTCGTGCAAAGTTATTGGGAGCGGATGAGAGTGGGTGGTCTCGCTTCATGACCATTTCCCTCACTTTTGGCTTCCATGGTCTCCTTCGTAGGTCATAGTACCTTTTTTGTTGTTTTGCGGCGGACGTTAGATGTCCCTTTATTTCTTTCCATAACTCGGTTATGGCTGCGGGTGTTGCTGGTGATTCTACTGGTACTGCACCTTCTATGCGTATCTGGTGTGGTACTGCTGGGTTCCGCCCAAAATTAATTTCTGCGGCTGACGTTTGCGTTGATTCGTGGTGTGCCGTATTAATGGCGAAGGCGATTTGTGGGATTTCCTGATCCCAGGTACGGTGGTCCGTTTTCGAGCGCTGGGCTATCATAGTCTTCACTACTCGATTGGTTCGTTCGGTGGGATTTTCGTGGGGTGCGTATGCCGCGGTGAATTTGTGTTCAATGTGGTGCGTGTTGAGATATGCAGCTAGCGTCCTACCAATGAACTGCCTCCCGTTGTCACTGAGGAACACATTTGGGCAGCCAAATCGGTAGATGATCCTTTCCTGTAGTGCCTTAATGACGGTTGCGGTGGTTGCCTGGCGTACTGGGACTAGTTCGACCCATTTTGAGAACTTGTCGACCAGGACGAGCAGGCAGGTATTTCCTTGTTTGGAGCGTGGTAGTGGCCCGATGAAGTCGGCCGTAACGATTTCCCAAGGCCGTGAGCACTGCATTGTAGCCATCAACCCTGCTGGTCGCTTTTGTTCGACCTTATATTCCGCACAGCACCGGCACCTTTGTACATAGTGTAATACGTCGCGATACATACCAGGCCAATAGTAGGACTGTTGCGCGCGCTTGAGCGTCTTCTTGACGCCCAGGTGGCCTGCAAATGCGGCGTCATGTACTTCCTGTAGGATTTCCTGTCTGCGGCAGGTGGGGACGCATAGCTTCCATTGTGGTGCTTGGGAGAGCTTGTTGCGTGGCACGATGTGACGGAATAGGCGATTGTCGATGATCTGGTAGTCCGGGTTGGAGCTGGATTTCTGCTCTACTTTCTTCATCTTTTTATCATACCAGTCCGCAATGCTAGTATTCACGATGTAAAGTGCGTTTTCTTCGTTATCGGTTGTTGATAGTGGGCATCGGGACAAGGCATCGGCAACTACATTTAGTGCTCCTTTCCGGTATTCGATATCGAAACCGTATTGTTGGACCTCGAGTGCCCACCTAGCCAGGCGTCCGGATGGGTTCTGCAAAGAATGTAGCCATTTCAGAGAATGATGATCAGTAATTACCGTGAAGTGGTATCCTTCCAGGTACGGCCTCATCTTGCGTATGCCCCACAGTACGGCTAGACATTCTTGCTCGGTGGCGGAATAGCGTTTTTCTAGGCTCGTTAGGCTTCGGCTGGCGTATGCCACAACTCTTTCGCGGTCGGAGTGGCGTTGGAACAATACGACACCAAGTCCTTCGCTGCTGGCATCGGTTTGGAGCAAAAACGGACGGTTGAAGTCGGGGCAGCAGAGTATCGGTGCGTTGGTCAGCTTTTCCTTCAGGGCTAGGAAAGCTAGCTCTTGCGGTGTGTCCCATGCCCATTCCTGGCCTTTCTTCAGTAGTTGGTTTAGGGGTGCTGCGAGCATGGAGAAGTCAGCTACAAAACGTCGGTACCATGAAGCAAGGCCGAGGAATCGTCGGAGCTCACGAATGTTCAGTGGCGCTGGCATCTCATTTACTGCGGCTGTTTTTGCGGGGTCGGTGTGTATTCCTTCAGGGCTAACTATGTGCCCCAGGTAGTGGAGCTTTTGCATGACAAAGCTACATTTGCTGAAGTTTACCTGCAACCGGTTCCTCTGGAGCCGCTTGAAGACTTCTTGCAAGTTCTCCATGTGTTCATCAAAGGTGTCTCCTAAAACGATGATGTCGTCCAGGTAGGCGAATACTTTTGGTTGCAGATCGGGGCCGAGGATCGTGTCCAAAGCGTGTTGGAAGGTAGCCGGTGCGGAATGTAATCCGAACGGCATGACTTTCCACTGGAAAAGTCCCCTTCCTGGAACCGTAAATGCTGTGTACGGTCGTGACTTTTTGGCTAGCGGTATCTGCCAATAGCCGTTCTTTAGGTCAATTGTGGATATGAATTTTGCTTGTTTCAGCTGGTCGAGGGTTGCGCTGATCTGTGGTAGTGGATATGCGTCGGGTTGGCTGGCAGCGTTGAGCTGACGGTAGTCGATGCACATCCTCCAGCTCCCCTGCTTCTTACGGACAAGTACGATTGGTGAGCTGTATGCACTTTTTGATGGCTCGATTCGCTTTCCAGCCAACAGCTCGTCGACTTCAGCGTTGATTACCTGCTGCATTGCAGGATTTCGAGGGTAAGAACGCTGCTTCAGCGGTCGGTCGTGTTTGAGGGTGATGACGTGTTCTGTGGCAGTTATAGGCCCCGTTATTTCGTCAAAAATTTCCTGGTGAAGCGATAGAAATTCGGGAAGCTGCTTATTCTGTTGTTCGCTTATATGTTCCCTTAAGGTAAGTGCGGATAACTTGGCAAGTGTACCTGGCTTTTGAGGAGTGGCGCCGGGCAGCGGTTGGCCGTCTAGTGTGAGGACAACACCCTTTTCCCTGAGGAAATCCATTCCTAATATCATGCTTTCAGCGAGATTCGGAAGCACTGAGACCAGCATGCCATTTGTCCGTCCGTTATACTGTATTTTTACTGGGTACGTAAACAAGCTTGATACGCACGTTTGGTCAGCGAGCTGCACAATGCGGTGGTTGGGCTGCGGTCGGATTCCTTTCCATTTTAGATGTTGATGTATGGTGTTGTTGATATAGGTGAGCGTGGCGCCAGTGTCCACCAACGCTCGCACGCTCATGCCTTCGATTATCACTTTAGCATAGAATCGGCCGTCCATCTTCATCTTCGTTTGTGTGTTAGCGTCCGCAGAAGCCATAGGAGTCGATGATGCTTTCGCCTTAGGCCTTTTCGCGGGCGGCCTGGATTCGGGGGAGTCGCAAGTACAGTCTCGGGAAAGAATATCGTCCTGACCACATTTGGAACAGAACAGCTTCCTGACTCCTTGGCACTGGAAGCGTCGATGGCCACGTTGTTTGCAACGCCAGCAGGTTTCTTGGCTCTCGTACAATTCGTCCAGCGGTGCTAGGCTGTGTGCGGGCTGCCTGCTTTGCCTGGCTTCTTCGCTCTTCAGAATGTCGAATTCGTTGGTAAGCTCCATGAGCTGCTCGATTGTCGTGAATTCGCTTCTCTTAATGAAGAGGCGATATTCCACGCGGAGGCCGTCATAGATGCGTTCCAGATGGTCTTCTCTACACATGGTCGGATGCTGGCGGATGAGCGTTTGTAGTGCCAAAATATAATATTTGGCCCGTTCTCGGTGCTGCTGTCTGCGCTGTCGTATGGCGTCTTCTAGCTGGCTCATATGACGTCGTGGCAGAAAGAACCGTTCGATTTCTGCACGGAAAGCAGCCCACGTGTGAATCTGCGATTTTCACACACGGTACCATTGAAGGACTTTTCCGCGCAGCAATTCCGGTAGGGTGAAGAGAATGCTGTCCAGCTGGATGCGGTAACATTCGGCTAGCTCTGAGACTCTTTCCAGGAATTCGTGCATCGTCTCGCTTCCTGAAAAATGAACGTCCCAGCGTCGGACAGTATTCATCAGCTCGGCATCACTCATCTCGTTTCGTCTTGATGAAGCGTGTTTCGTCTCCTCCAGTGATTTCTTGGCGTAGTCAACCGGGATGGAGGGGAGCCGGTTTGGCTGTTGTTTAACGGGACTCCTCTCCTCAGCGTTGACCTCCATCTCGAGGTCTCTTAATAAATTTTCCGTTGACTTACGGTCGCGTTTAGCTTTAACGTATGCGCTCAGTGCGCTGCGTAGGTCAGCGACCGTGAGTCCGTCTACGAACACGCGGTGTCGCTTACACTCTTCAATAAGCTTCTCTTTCTTCAGCAAGTATATCCAACTCAGGGAGTTGGCATCCAGCGTGTTGTTGTTATTTTCGCTGGTGCGTGTGTCATCTGTCACTTGGTGTGTGTTCGGTAGACCCGCTACCGCAGTGTTGGTGCTTGTTGTTGCTTTGGCACATGCGCCTGCGGAGTCGGGTCCCTGCTCGGGCGCCATTTATGAGGAGGGTTTTGTCAAAGGCTGAGGTGAGCTCAGCCGATCCAGGGTCGAGTGTTGGTCCCACTAACCCCCACTGAATAAAACACAGTATTTGCGTGTATTTATGTCGAACACACACACACACACACGGCTTTAGAGTGTGAACAGCCTTTCGTCTAGGAGAGAGAGAGAGAGAAGGAGCGTACAACGGTTATTCTTCGTGATCGTCGGAGCGGCGTTGCACTTCTTGTACAGCGGTTACTCTTCAGGAGCGTCGGAGCGGCAGTGTGTACTCGTCGTACAGCAGTTACTCTTCAGGAGCGTCGGAGCGGCGGTGTGTACTCGTCGTACAGCGGCTACTCTTCAGGAGCGTCGGAGCGGCAGTGTGTACTCGTTGTACAGCGGTTATTCTTCAGGAGCGTCGGAGCGGCAGTGTGTACTCGTCGTACAGCGGTTACTCTTCAGGAGCGTCGGAGCGGCAGTGTGTACTCCTCGTACAGCGGTTACTCTTACTACCGTCGGAGCGGCAGTGTGTACTCGTCGTACAGCGGTTACTCTTACTAGCGTCGGAGCGGCGGTGTGTACTCGTCGTACAGCGGTTACTCTTACTAGCGTCGGAGCGGCGGTGTGTACTCGTCGTACAGCGGCTACTCTTCAGGAGCGTCGGAGCGGCAGTGTGTACTCGTCGTACAGCGGTTACTCTTCAGGAGCATCGGAGCGGCAGTGTGTACTCGTCGTACAGCGATTACTCTTACTAGCGTCGGAGCGGCGGTGTGTACTCGTCGTACAGCGGTTACTCGAGCAAGACGCTTACCTAGCAAGACTGACAATTAGAGAACCGTCGCTCTCGTAGTCGTGCGCTACATAAGTAGGGGCTGCAACGAGAGTGGCGGGGACTGCTGTGGCCGTGCAGGCCGTGGAGACTATGCGCTCCAGAGAAAGCCCTAGCGTAGTGCGAGCGGAGCTAGGAGAGGGAGGGGAAGGAGCTGATCAGCTCTGGGCTAGTTTGGCCAGGAGAGGATGCTAGATGCGGCCGAAGGCACATCTCCACCTCGCTCTCCCAGTCGGGCGGGTGACTGTCCTAATCACGTGAGGATGCTAGATGCGCCAGAAGGCACATCACCACCTCGCTCACCCAGTCGGGCCGGGATTAGCTTGACTAGGAGAGGATGCTAGATGCGCCCGAAGGCACATCACCACCTCGCTCGCCCAGTCAGGCGGGGATTGGATAGACCAGGAGAGGATGCTGGATGCGCCTGAAGGCACATCACCACCTCGCTCTCCAAGTCGGGCGGGGATTGATCTCTCAGCCAAGCGGGTAATTGGCCTAACTGGGCGAGGATGCTAGATATGCCCGAAGGCACATCATCACCTCGCTCACCCAGTCAGGCCGGGATGAGCTTGATCAGGGGAGGATGCTAGATGCGCCGAAGGCACATCACCACCTCGCTCCCCTAGTCAAGCTTGTGGTTTGGCTCAGCCAGCAGAGGAGGCTAGTTATGCCCGTAGGCAAGTCTGCACCTCGCTCTACTAGTTAAGCCGACCGCTTACCTAGCACGACTGAACTGACCGCACGCATGTTCAAGACTTTATATGCGAAGGCCGAGCAACTGTTTGAGAATTCGTGCTTGTGTGCGGCCAGCCCGTCCAGTAGCGAACGAAGAAGGGATTGCTATGGTTCAGTTGGCAGCGTATGCACTTGTATGTGCGTGTGACGGTAGTGGTTTATGGTGTGTGCTGTATGAGCGCATTGTTGGTAGGCTATTGCTACGGTGTACTTGGCAGTGCGTATATACATATGTATGTGCGTACTGCGGTCGTAGAGCTAGAGTGTGCTGTAGCACTGTGAAGTTGGTAAAGCATTGTAACGCAGCAAATGCTACGTTACAAGGGGGAGGAGTTAACGCAACAGCTTACAACAGTCGGCAGAATTCACCGTATTAACGGTCAATAACTCTGCGCGCGCATTAACATAACTGCTGACCCCGCATTAGCCAATTCGCGGTGCCCAGCCGATAGTGGGCCGTGGGAATGCAACTCAGCGAATTCATCAAACTACGCACATGCAAGCGCTACGTGACTGATGGTCAGCGATAGGTGTAATTTAGAGTTAAGAAATCTATTGTATTTACTTTTAAGTCGAAGGTCATTGAATAAACAACGGTGGACACGAGTCCACCACCTTTTCAAAAATAAGTTGTTTTAATAAATAACTTAACTGGCGCCCGAGCAGGGACCAGTTTAAGTTCGCGTTCGGTATAAGTAAAGTAGTGCCTTTCGAAATTCGATTTTCAAAATTCCTTAAAAAGTGCGAGAAATCAATAACATTGGAAACAAAGGACTACGCCGGCGCGACACTGGTCCAGGACAAGAACATTGGCACCAGCGTTGGATTCCGGTAGGAAAAGAACGCACACCTTCATTCGTGCGCACCGTGGGCCCCGCAGTAAATTTGTGAAAAGGACAACGCCCCATCGCCAGGAGGTGATAGTATACTAAGCCTTAAATTTAAGAAATTAGTTATAAGATTGTGAAAATAAAGTGAAAAATTGCGTGAAATTATTTTAAAGGAAAAATTACTTCTAAAGAAAAATTGAGAAAAATAAGGGAAACTAAATTACATTACTAACATTAGTGAAGTAAGTGATATCTAAAAAATTTTTTTTGCTCCCAATAAATTTTATAACACCTTGCTTGCACAGCCAATAATTAAATAAAAATCAAGCTGCGATTCACCACCTTCGGGGGGACCCTCCAGCTTATAACAAATAAAATTCTCTGCGATTCACCACCCAAGGGACCCTCCAGAGAATTATAAATTAAAAAGTAATAATAACAGGACCAAGTCCTTAACATACAAAATACAAAAAAAGCCGCGATTCACCACCTAACGGGGGACCCTCCGGTTCTTATAATATAAATAAAATAATAAAATATAATCATCCTTACCCACTAACATACTAACAATGTCGAATCCTAGTAATCCCGTTCGACCGACGGCATCCTTAACGTTGTACGGAATAAAATCGTGGGCAATGCCGACATTGCTCTCGAATCATACAACACCCCTTTGGACTGGAAGGCAATTTCGAGATGCCTTACCCTCCACTACGCAGATAAAAGGGACTTGGGTACTTAAGAGTACCAAATGACTTCGTTAGTACAGGGCAACCTGACTATACAAGAATTTTACCAACAAGTTTATTCACATCTGTCGCTTATCCTGAATAAACTTGGATGCATGGAAGTCGGTGCCGAATCCATGCATTTACTTACACGAACTTATCGTGATAAAGCCCTCGATACCTTCATTCGAGGACTAAAGGGCGATTTGCCAAGACTTCTTGGCATGAGGAAACCAGCAGATCTCCCTCAGGCTCTCCACTTATGCCTAAAGTTGGAGAACCAAAACTTTCGGTCATACTATGCGTTGAGCAATAATGGCCACTCGAAAAAGTCTCAAGATTTTCGGCCACCACTTCCACCCAAACCAATAAAGAACGAATTTTATCCACAATAAGCTTATATCCCTAGACCAAATACATTTTCACCAAACGTCTTTTCCCAACAGCGCCCACAACCTTCTTTAAATTTTCAAAGTTTCCCAAACTTTAGACAGACAACACAACCTTCTTCCAATTTTAAAAATTTTCCAAATTTTAGACAGACAACACAACCTCCGGCTAAGCCGCAGATGCCACGGCCAGAGCCAATGGAAGTAGATCGTTCCACGAACTCAAGGGCTGTCAACAACATGAATAGGCCTACTTTCAATAACCGGACAGTAAAACGGCCATCAAATTTTTCCCAACAGTTGCCTTTGAAACAACAAAGAAATTTCCACATAGAACCGCAAAATTACGAGAACCATTATCCGTCCAACAAAATTGGGCTCCTACGGCTGAAGAATATGAAGCAGCACAAGAGATTATGGTAAGCTAGCAAAACCTCTGACGTCGCTTTTGAGAGGGGAAGATGGACGCGTGTCCAAGAATTCCTCAAGTAAAAAGCCAGTTATGCTCGATAAAAACGCTTTGGAGGCTTTCAATAAAATAAAAACTTCATTAATATCAAAAGAAGTTGTATTAGAAATAGAATTCTTACTGATCCTCAACAGCTAGAACAGCAAAGGCAAGAAAATACTGATCTACTAAAAGGAAAACGGGAACAAGACTTATCTTACCACAATAGGAAGAGATCTGAAATAAAAGCTTATTCCCCAGGGGATATAATTTATGCAAAAATCAAAATTAACTCCGAAGTATAAGAAAGAAATAGTAGACGAAAATAATAGAACAACAGTAAAAACCGTATCCGGACGAATAATTCATAAATCTCTAATAAAAACCTAAAATATCTTTTTCAGAAAAATGGACTATTTTACAATTCTAATCATCTTTTCCACAATGACGACCTCGTTGACGGACGTAAAAATTTTGGACTATAGTAAAGCGCAACTAGTGACAATAGACAATGGACTAGCGAAAATACAAGACGGCACATTCCGGCTTATTTATATTATTGACTTAGAAAAATACGAACACTTTTTGACAGATACATATCGGGAGATAACTAACCAAATCCCCACTAACCACTTCCTTTATCCTATCCTAAAGCATGAAACTACCCAAACCTTTGAAATCCTAAATACATTAAAATCCTACAACGATAACAAAAATAAAAGATCAATTTACATATTAGGAACAGCATGGAAATTCCTTGCTGGTTCTCCTGACCATGAAGATTTAAACATAATTACTAACAACCTAAACAACCTTAATGAAAATAATAATAATCAAGTAGTAATTAACAAATTATTTGAAAAACGCATAAATAACATAACTAGTATAGTAAACAAAATGTTAAACACAATACAAAAGGATGACAGCATCCTAACCGAAATCTTAATAAATTTGCAAAGTAGAATTAGACTAATTAAAGAGGACCTAGTTAATGTCAGATATGCCCTTCAATGGGCAAAAAACAATATAGTTAATTCAGTAATGTTAAGTAAAGGAGAAATAGAATTAGCAATAAATAAATTGAAAAATTAAAATGTACCATTTAAAAATGCCGAAGAAGCATTAGAAGTATCAAAGGTAATTGTATTAAGCAAGGATATGAAAATTCTATATATGGTAAAAATACCCATAACAGTTAGGGAAACATTCAAAAGAATTATTATACGACCAGTAAAGAGAATAAACAATATTATAATAAAAACTGAATATAATGAGATACTAAAAGGAAAAGATTTTTTGTTTGAAATAAAAAATGAATGTGAATCTTATAATGATCTAACAATTTGCAAAAGAATTAACTTAGTAGATTTAAGAAAAGATTTATGTGTAACTAGGATAATTAATAGCTTAAACTCAACATGTTTAACCACAAATGGATATCACGTCCCCACTCTAAAAGAAATAAAACCAGGAGTCATATTGCTAAACAAATTCAACGGCAAATTAGAAGCTGATGCAACACCCCAGGAAATAAATGGAACGCATGTCATTATATTTTACAACTCAACAATTAAAATCAACAATCAAATATTTAGTAATATTTAATCAAGACCGATTGAAATAATTCCTGCGATACTACAGCTAACCCCATCCGAAAAGGATCACATTGAACTACTTTCCCTAGAGGCTTTGAAAGAGCTTCATATCAACAACACTCATCGAATAAATTTTCTCAAGAACGCAACATTCTCTGTCGGAAGCTTAACAACGGCAGCAATCTTAATAATTACAATACTTCTTTTCTTCCTAAGGAAGCGAACCGTGAAATTCCAATATGTGGAAAAGGGAAAAATGGGGTCCAGCACGAGCCAGGAAGTTGCCCCACCTAATGAATCCAATAACAATCCAACATACGTAAATTTCAATAATTTACCCTTCTAATAATGATCGAGGACGATCATACTTAAAGGGGGAGGAGTTAACGCAACAGCTTACAACAGTCGGCAGAATTCACCGTATTAACGGTCAATAACTCTGCACGCGCATTAACATAACTGCTGACCCCGCATTAGCCAATTCGCGCTGCCCAGCCGATAGTGGGCCGTGGGAATGCAACTCAGCGAATTCATCAAACTACGCACATGCAAGCGCAACGTGACTGATGGTCAGCGATAGGTGTAATTTAGAGTTAAGAAATCTATTGTATTTACTTTTAAGTCGAAGGTCATTGAATAAACAACGGTGGACACGAGTCCACTGCCTTTTTAAAAATAAGTTTTTTTAATAAATAACTTAACTTATATAGTCACAAATAATAGTAAGTAAGATTATTATAATTGATATTTGTTGGAACGATTTTCCGTCATCCCTTGTCAAGTTTGGTTTGGAGACAAACCGGTTTCGGCGTTGTGCCATCTTCAGTGTCGAATTTCGTTCTGTACATTTTATGTCTGTTGTTTCGTATTTATTTCATTTTTTTGGTCAATCAGGTATTGGTGCATAATCGTAAATGTTAACAAATGTTAAGTGCCCTGAATATAGGTACCTAAAGTCTCGCGCGGTTAGAGTCCAAAAATGTATATTTTATCTCGAATCTGCCTTTGCGGTAATAACAGGTATACAGTCAGTAATTTTAGTCCGTTTAGGTATTGCAGGTTTGTTTTGTATGTTGTTATCTGTCATTTTACCTACGTCTTTGTTTTGTTTTTTGTAAACAAGCCTTAATAGTGCAAATATCACATCAGAGTTGCTGTTTATTTGTTCGTTTATTATCCTCCCATCAAATATTTTTTGTTTATATATTTTCATATTTTCAAGAGCATTTAGGCGCCGTCCTTTTTGTTGTACGTGCAGTACTTTCTCGGTTTTCTTTATGTTTGCGGGTGAACATTTTGCGTTTACCAAATGGTTTGCAAAATTAGATTCAGGTATTGCCGTGGGTTTTCGTATCCTTTTGTTGTAGTCCCTTATGTGTTCACGGAATCTTGTTCTTACTTTGCGTCCTGTTTGTCCTATATAGCTATATTGACACTCACAGGTCAGTTTATACACGCCTTGTTTGTTCAATGGGTCTTCTTCAGTCATGCTGCGTGCATCCTTCCCAGGTTGTTTCCAGTTTTGAACGCCGTGTGGATATTATACTTTCTGAAAAAATTTGCAAGTTTGTATGTCATTTTTCCTGTATAAGTCATTACTGTCCAAGTTTTTTCGTCTAGCTCTCTGTTGCTTGTTTTTTGAATTGCATAAATTTTTCTGAATTTATCCACGAGCTCCTTTTTATATCCGTTGTTTGTTGCTATGTTGTATATTGTGTTTAGTTCCTTTCCGTATGTCTCTGGCGATAGAGGTATTCGTTCAAGTCTGTTTGTTAGTGTTCTTGAGGATGATTTGATGTGTTATGTATTATGGTGTCTGTAGCTGTCGGTTCTCTGTAAATTTTGTAGACAAGTTTTTTGGCAATTTTGTCTATCTTAATCGTCAGATCCAGCTAATTTATTGTTCCCTTCTTTTCCATTTCCATTGTAAACATAATACATCCATGCTGTTTGTTCAGGTAATCCAGTATCTGCCCTTCATTGTCCTTGGTGATCACGCAGATAATGTCATCCACGTACCTTGCATAGAATACTACGCCTAACTCGGTTTTCAGTTCTTCCATATACTGTCCCTCCAGTTCTTGCATAAATACCTCCATGAGGATGGCCGAGGTTGGATTTCCCATTCCGAGTCCGTTTGTTTGTCGGTATATTTTATTATTAAACTTAAAATAATTTTGTCGCAGTGCAGTTCGTAATGTGTTTGTGATTTGGGCTGTTTTTATATGGTCTTTCGTTTTTTCGAGTAGTGTTTTCCGGACCATATCTATTGTTTCTGTGTGTGGGATCGATGGGTATAAGTCCTTAATATCAAATGATACTAGCCTGCTTTGCTGTGTAGTTTTCACGTTTGCCAGTTTATGGATGAGTTCCGTCGTGTTTGCTACAATGTGCTCGTTACGAAGTTCCAAGTTATCATTTAACAGCATTTTCAGATGCTTGGAGAGTCTATAAGCAGGAGCCGACTTATAGTTAATAATAGGTCTCATTGGGGTGTCCGTGAAGGTACTGCACGTACAACAAAAAGGACGGCGCCTAAATGCTCTTGAAAACATGGATATATATAAATAAAAAACATTTGATGGGAGGATAATAAACGAACAAATAAACAGCAACTCTGATGCGATATTTGCACCATTAAGGCTTGTTTACAAAAAACAAAACAAAGACGTAGGTAAAATGACAGATAACAACATACAAAACAAACCTGCAATACCTAAACGGACTGAAATTACTGACCGTCTACCTGTTCTTACAGCAAAGGCAGATTCGAGATAAAATATAAATTTTTGGACTCTAACTGCGCGAGACTTTAGGTACCTATATTCAGGACACTTAACATTTGTTAACATTTACGATTATGCACAAATACCTGATTGACCAAAAAAATGAAATAAATACGGAACAACAGACATAAAATGTACACAACGAAATTTGACACTGAAGATGGCACAACGCCGAAACCGGTTTGTCTCCAAACCAAACTTGACAAGGGATGACGGAAAATCGTTCCAACAAATATCAATTATAATAATCTTACTTACTATTATTTGTGACTATATACAAAACAATTGAAACCAAAAGTGTGGCCGATGAGCAAATGGGTTTGGTACAGTTTATTTTTATACCCTCATTCAGGCTACCTCAGATAGTTGCAAACCGCGTCCCAGCGTCAGTGCAGTGGATGCTGCTTTATTCCGTTCGCGATATACATAGATATGTACATAGGTTGGTGCTGCAACACCAAAAGCGGAGATACTGCCGCACAACCTGGTGCTCCCTTTGTTTGTAAGGTTGCGTCATATATGCAACTATATGGACTCTGGAAAGAAATATTTTAAACTAATATAATTATTCAATTTATATTTATACAAAAAATAATTCCAAAATTACCTCATTTTCCTCTCAAATTAAAAACTTCTTCGCAGCATCGTGCATTTGCCCAAGAACGAACACGAATGTGAAGTTGAAAAGGAATACGATGGCATAAAATATATCTGCATTGTTGCGTAAACACATCACATAACCTATACATGCAATGGTTGGTTCATGAGTTGCTTGCATGGTTTGGTTGGTTGGTGGTGTTTCCAGAGTTCCGGTGTTGCTGGCGCCATTTCGTTACAGAGTTTATTTATTTATTTATTTATTTAATTAAGTCTATGAAATACATTTCTTACAGACTATGATGAACATAAATTTAGAACTTAAAACTAATGATCTTAAGAACATTAACAACGATAATTTGAAAATCGAAATATTAATATGCATACATATAAGAGATTAAGAAATTATATTACAAAATGGAATTCAAAATGTTCAAAAATTCATTTTTCGAAACTGAAAAGTCAAGGAAGACAGAATTTGAGATCTTGTTAATTTCAATGTCAAAATCGGTACAGCACTCGTAACTCAACTCTCGGTATCAGCGCAATAGTGCGGCGCCATACTGTGTTGCCCATGCCTATTTCGATCACCAAAAAGGAAGTGGCCATCTTATTTTCTTTTATTACAATTTCTTATTTTATATGGTTGCATTTACAGATTATCACAGGGTTATTTTAAGTACAGAGATGTGATAGTTGTCTAGATAGAAGCAGGGTTGTATCAATTTATTAAATCATAAGACATAAAGGAAAATGCCATAAGTATGTATGTATTCAGAATTCAAACTAATTTAAATACAAACAAAAATTTACATTACGCATTTTGTTACGAACAACGATAATTTATATCTTACTATTATTGCTGTACCATTGTGAATGCGTAGTCCTGCTTCTGGATTGCGACCGAGTGTAGTAAACGCTAAATGTTTCGCGAAAAGTATTTAAATTAATTTCGGTTGTTCTTGGTCGCCCCAGCAGCAGGAGGACGCACAAAAGCGTAAGCAAACTTGCTTACTCATAGTTACCAAATATTAAAAAACTGATTGTAAATTTTCTTAGGAAATAAAACTTTACTAAATACACGTACAAGGTAACACAGTTCTTATTTGCAACTCCCGCGCGACAGGAACAATTTTTATTTCGCTTTTAAGTTGGTGGAGTGATAGCAAGGAGTCCTGCGCCTAGGTCCAGGACTAGACGCAGCTGCACCAAATAAAGAGGAATTAATCGGAAACGTTGGACTCTGTTGCTGTCAAAGTGGTCAGGTAAGAAGCTATAGAAGTGATTGGCAAATTTGGTGGTCAGGTAGTGGTGCAGGCATTAGAGGTTAGGTCGAAAGAAGGGCATACGGTACGTGGGCCGTTAGTAATCCTTGAAAAAAAAAAAACAAATCAGTTAACCGCTGTTTCATAAATTTCATTCGTTCCATTCGTCGCGATGCCACAAACGCATCCAAATATGAAAAATGGAAAACGTTGCATTAGTGTTTTCTTGAAACATTCCACTAACGAAACTTAACCAAAAGAACTTGTACTTGCTTCTTGCATGTTTAATATTTTATAATTTTCGCCTTTAAAACTCTTAAACAAAAATTTCGTTTTTATCCAAATTGCAATCAGCTGCTTTTGATCAACTGTTTTCTTGCTTGCAAATTTGTGCTGGGCAAAATATGTCCAGCAAGAATTTGCAACTTCCCCTCAAAATGAAATGTCATTTTGCGCTCTCAATTTCTCCTTCCTTGCAAATTTTTTGGTCACCGCGAACGCGATTTGACAAAAATCGTGAAATTGTTTAACAATTCGTAACAGTTAACAGCACCACGAACACTCTTTTTATCTTAATAATAATAATAATATCAACTGTTTTTTCATATATGCTGCGCCAAGACATGAAAGGCAGAAGTTTGATAAGTGGCTTCAGAAAAAGAGGCCGAAAATGTCTTGAAATTCGGGAGGGAACGTTTAGTTTTATTTCGCCAAGAAGAGATGAGCTATAGATCAAGCCTGTCAGTAACTTGACCAAATATACTACGCCTAGCATTTCTGTGCGACTAGCAATTGTAGGAAGATTAATGAGTTTTAAACGACTTATATATGGCGGCAAGTTGCACTGAGAATCCCAACGAAAATATCTTAAAGCAAAAAGCAGAAATTGTTTTTGGATAGACTATATTCGGTAGGAATGAACTTGATAGCGCGGGTTCCAAACTACAGATCCATATTACAGTATTGGCCTAACTAACGTTGTGAAAAGAGCCTTCGTAATGTATGGGTCATTGAATTCTTTTGACCATCGGTTTATAAACGCAAAAACACCTTTGGCTTTGTAAACTGTAACATTTATGTGAAGATTAAAATTAAATTTAGGGTCCATTGTAATTCCAAGATCAACAAAGTTAAACACTTGTTCGAGGTTGAACAGCCCTGCGAGAAAAGCTTATTACTTCACATTTTTTAAAATTTAGTGGCATGTTATTTACTTTACACCAGTTAGCCATGCTATTTAAATCCGCTTGTATTAAGAACCTTTCCTCAACAGCATGATACGATCTAAAAAGTTTTACATCATCAACATACAAAAAAATTTTTGAATAATTTATTACAGAAGGTATGTCATTTATAAAAAGTAAAAACAGAATCGTTCCAAGGTGACTTCCTTGCGGGACCCCTGAAGATACATGAATAATGTTTGTGGAACTAAGTATATTTAAAAATAAGTCGTTGTGTTCGGTCTGAGGTAAGAAGATATCCAATGAAGGAGATTAGGTTGAAAATCAAGGAGATCGAGTTTATGGGTCAGTAAAGAGTGACTTGCTCTGTCGAATGCTTTACTAAAATCGGTGTATACTCTTTTAACATCAGTGTGCATAAATTCTCTGAATCCATTTGAGACATGAGTTGGGAACTCAAGCAAGTTTGTAAGGGTAGATTTACGTTAAATGGTCAACAACAATAGTTTCAAATAGTACTTAAGGATCTAAGTTACGCAATATGTTGAAAATATACCGATAAGTCGGAATTAGGAGGGATGTTGCAAACAGCTAAGTAAAATAAACCATTTCCAACCATAACTCGTATTGCTTTAAATTCGATTGACTCGATGAGGGGGATATTAACATCTTCGGATGGTATAGAAGAATGAACTGCCAAAAGAACACCCCCACCGATTCTGTCCTTACGGTAATTTCTATAAATTTGATACTGAATAGGAACGATCTCTAAATTAAAAACATGTGGTTTAAGCCAGGTTTCAGTAAAGCAAATTACGTTATTGTTACAGTCTAAGCCTTTTAGGTATAAATCGTTCAAGTTAGTATTTAAACCTCTAACGTTTTGGTACAAAATACTTAAAGTAGAATTTAAAATTAGTTTTTTGGCTCAGTGTGACGATTAGGAATTGAAGCTAAGTTATTTAATTTATTTTTATTTTTATGTGGCTTATATTCAAACTCGCGAACAAATGCCTAGGTGGGCCAAAAATAATTGTTAAGCAAAGAATCAAAAACTTCAGGTGCCACATCAATTTTAAAAGATGATACTTTACGTTCATATTTAAAGTTAAATTTTCGGATTGCTAAGTTACAAGTCTTAATTTTTGATGAAATGTAAAACTCTATATCATCAGAAGAAGTGTCTCTAGCAAATCTTGAAATGCAAATCGATTTTCTAGAAGGAACCACAAACCAGCTTCTTTGCAGAGCAGTCAGTCTCATCCACAGGTGTTACAGTTTTTGAGACAATAGGAGCAGATGTGGAAGGTGGAAGCGATTGAGGTGGTGATGGACCCATTTCAGGTATACCAATATACCTGTAAGTTAGCATGATCAGAATTTATTTTATTAGTGGAAGAAGCGCGAGTGCAGATAGCTCTTGACGAAGTTGACGAAGACCGGCCCTGAGGCGCAGGGACATGAGACAAAAGATTAATTAGCTCAATTTGTTGGGGTTTTTTTGAAGTAATGTAAGAGGAGCGACAATACTTTCCTTGGGTGGACTGTGTGTCCGTTTGCGTTTGATCTCTCTTACAGGTTGCGAAGTTTAATTATCTAGACACTTAACCGATTTCAACAAGTTTTCAAAAAGTTTAAATTTATCATAAAGTGCTCGAAGGTCTTTGCCCATTTCGAAAAATCCATTTCTGGTTTTTCTAAAAAGCGTTGCTCATTATCGGTTTTTATAATTAACAGTATAATGTAATAACTAGACTGCGGATGTTTATGCAATTGCCTTTTTTAAAAAAAAGAGATAACGATATGGTTCCTAACCGAAAATTAATTTTGTTAATAAAAAATTATAAATTCGCACATTTATGTATTTCTGCATATCTTACATATTGCATATAAATCGCATATTTGCATATTTCTTGCATATGTTATTAATCGCTAAACATACTTTGTTAAAGTGTTCCGCATTATGAGTATATGTATATACTATTATCATTTTTTTTTTTAAATTTAATATGAATAATGCTATGAAATGCCATTATTAATGACTCATTGATACTTATTCATTCAGCACTTCTTATTGCTTAATTCTAGAGATTTATTTTTCTGCATTCGTTATGGGAAAAGCTAAGAAAAAAATTTGTGTGAACTCAAAGAATTGGGTTGAGATTTTTAAAGACCCAAATTTTTTTCTAGATGGCGAGACCGTATCTTGTGAAGTTTGTGATAAAAAGGTGTTTTTAATTTTTGCAGTATGATTGAGGCATAATGAAGGAGCTTGGTTCTAAAGAATTAAACATAGAAATTATTTTGAGTTTCAATTTATATTTAGGTTGTCATGCTTCTGAACGCAGATGAAAGCTCTTATATTGGTTCAGCGCAAGACATATTGCAAAGTGAAACGCTGATGGGCGATTTAGTTTACATTAAAACAAATTTTGGAAGTTTACCAACTTGCATAAACAATTTAGAGTCTCGAGGAGTCCCTTTGACAGATTCCATAGCCATGGTATTTGCAACATTCGAAGGATTTCATGCTACGCTTGGACCATGTGGGCAAATAGTGTCTGCCAAAATTGGTGCTATTTAAAAAAAACTCCGCTGACATTCAAAATCTAGAGAAAACAATTGTAATTTATTGTGGCCTTAACTTCAACTAAATTTACGTATTTTGTATCCATAAAATCCGAAACGCCATGGGCTGCTTACATGCATTTTATTTACAGCTGCTTGGCTTAGTGTAAATTGTGTTTTTTTCAATTTGCATACAACATGCATATTACCTGCTTTGCTTATTGTAAACAGTGGAAGAAAAGTTGTTTTGGAATGTTAATATGTGGTTGTGAACGAATAAAACACTCATAAAAAGATTGAACGTTTTTTGCATAAACAAAGAAGAAAGCAGTTTGAGGTATCAATGTAACGAACAGTTTTAGATGCACATTATTAATATTACATATTTCAAGAATGACAATCAAATAAGAGAAAAGAAAATGCACGCAAACTTAAATAAATACACAAAGTTTAAAACAAATAAGAAGCAATAACAATGTAAATAAGAAACAACAACAATACAATTCAACTAATAACTCGGCAATTGAAAACTAAATTAAAGTGTAATAAAATCAATGCAAAAATGCTCAACAGATATTATACTTAGCTTTAAATGCGCACAGATGAATCTCCAAATCTTTCATCACTAAATTATTAATTTATATAATGTACAAACAAATTTAAATAGAAAAAAAGTATTACAGCGAAAACACAACTATACAGCTTGCCGTTTGCGTAGCTGTATTGACTATGACTATGGGCCATAGTAATTATTAATACATATGTATAAGAAACACAATTACATTTATTATATTGTAGGGATATAAAGTATCAACGAATATCAGTTCATTAGGTACATTCCTTTCGTGTTTTAAAAACATAGTAATTCTTATATTGTAAGGATATAAAGTATCAATTGATATTTTAAAAGCAGTAATGTTAATATCAGATGTATTAAGAGCCGTTTTATCAAGTAACTTTGTCGAAATTCATACATTTACACTTGAAATTTTTAAAAATCATTGTTGCCTAAATTATAATTTAACAAGACGATTTGAGACAACTTACTAGCTTTCATCCTCTCCCGCTTGTCGCTTACAATGTGTACAGCGTGAGAAAATATGCGTTCGCAAGGGACAAATGTAGAGGAATTACCAAAACGCATGCTGGAACAGCCGAGAATAAATATTTTCCGTTGTTGCCACCACATCAGCGGATCGTTCGACTTTCCGGGAGGATCTTTTCGCGGAAGAACAGGTTATGCTAAATATTTATCTACTTCAATAATTGAATTTGCTGTTTGATTTGCTTGATGTGCGTGTTTTTGAATTTCAGCGTCAAAGTCTTTCCAAATGAGTTCGAACCGATCGCTATCCATTCTTTCTGTGAATGAACTGCAGTGATTTTGATTTTCGTAACAGGCATCGTTGTTTTGACCAACCGTATTAGCAACTCTTAAATATAATTTATCTACATTGAGTTTATAAGCGGTTTCATTTCGTTAAATTCTAAGTCTTTAAGCCTATAGTTAAGTTCATTTAACAATCCTGCAACTAAATTTTTTACATCAGGGGTTAGGTGCGAAGTAGTGACGGATTTTAAATGTTTGTTTAATTCCTTAATATAAAGTAGAATGGAAGATGCACGTACGTGCTTCTCAGAACTAATTAATGTCGTAACAGCTTGAAATATTTCAAAAACCTACATTTATTGGGCAGCTACCAACCACGTTTCTTAAGAAACTAATTGTTTGTAAATCGTCTTATTTGGCAGGCATAGAAGACTTAACTAGAGCCAAAGTCGAGATTAGTGCATCTTTCACAAGTAATATACGTTTCAGCATTTCATATGGGTAAGTACATCATTAATATGTTTTAAAAATGGTTCTTGCATAGCTTGTAATGTTCTAATGAGTTTTGAAGAAGCACAAGTGCTTTTTGAAAAAACCTTAAAATGGTTTTTATGTTATGTAAAACGGATTCTATTTCCTTAAAACCTGATTGCGCTACTAAATTTAATGAATGGGCAAAGCAGCCCCAATGCCTCCAACCTCCTCCACGAACCGCTGCTTTCATGTTAGCCGCATTATCAGTAACTACACTATATATCTTGTGACTGATTCCCTAATCGCAAAAAATTTCATTAAATTTTTTTTGTAATATTTTCACTAGTGAGCCTTTCTATAAATGAAGAGCAAGCTAATAAGTCCGACGCAAGGAACGTTCTCTTATCGTGTTCCACAATGTAGTGGGCAGTAATACTAAATAAACTATCTTGCGCACGGGAAGTCCACCCGTCCGTCGTTACGCATATAGCATACGCCCTCTCTAACCGCCTTTTCACCGGTTCCATGGCAACATTGTACACGGCCGGTATTAACGACGACGAAACTGTATTTCTAGTTGGGAGTTTGTAGTGCGGATTTAGGAATCACACTAGCTTTTTAAACTCTACGTCTTCCACGGCTCTGAAAGGGTGGTACTCGCGGACCATTATTTTTTACCTGATCATCAATTTGTGGCTTATGTAGGAACTGTGTTACCGATGTGATGTGTTTGATGCCCGTGGTGTATTTCGTTCAGTCGCTACCTGCTGTGCTTCTATCCGTGTTGCTGCCTGTGGTGCTTCTACATGAGTTTCTAATACTTCGATCCCAACGTCTGTTTCAGGCTGCTCCTGTCTGGCGCTCTTTTGGAACGGACGCCGCCTATTCATATGGCGAATCAGGCTGCACGTCGATTTATTGGCCATGGATATCTGCTGTCCACATAGCTTACACCAGGGTGGAATAATATACAGGTGAAGTCAGTATGAATTCACCAGATGGTATGCTGCGATAATTGTAGCATGCATTTCGAAAGTAATAGAAAGAGGGAGCAAATAAGTACTAGTAAGGAAAAAAAAAGAGTACTCGCCATAATTTGGAAAAAAAATCGGAATAAAAATTGTACAAGGAATACTGAGAATAAACGAAATTTTTAGACATAAAAAAAAAAGAATTTAAAAATCTCTTTCCCCCTTTACTTGGTTTTCGAGTATAGACATTAAATAAATGTTAAAAAATAATATTAAGAAATGGGTCCAGCTATTCTTCAATTTTGTACTATTGTATAGCTATAGTATACATCATTTTAGAGCAGTCGATTATTATGTACATATATGCATACTAGTATGAATAAAATAATAATAAAACAACAGAATGAAAGTGGAAAACAGCTTAGCTGAAAAAACACTATTTATTTAACTGCCGTCTTAATTTCACTTTTTTACATTTAATGTTTTTGTTTAAACCTTTAATTCTAATCTTGAATATATGTGCATAAGAAAATATATATGTATGTATTATGTTTATATAAAAATGTTTTCACAATTTATTGCAAAACTTTATATAATTTTACACCGTCCTTACCTCAAATCGCAGACGCAGAACGTATAAAATTAGCAGTTCCGCTAAAGTGAGCAGCAGAGCATACACAGCGTTCGTCACGCGCGAAGAACTTTCTGAGTTTAATAGAGCGCCTTTAGGGTTCAATAATTCTCCATCAGTGTTCATACGTTTTGTGAACCATATTGTTCAGGAACTTGTCAACACAGGTATAATGCAGTTATACATGAACGACATCATTGTTTTCGCCACATCGCTTGAATAGTGCATGCATAAACCCAATAGTGTGCTGGATACAGCAGCCAGGATAGTTGGGAAGCGATGGCAAAATCGTGAAAAGTATTATGTAAAGATATGAATTTAAATATATGTACATTTTATGATTTCATATTTCGCACAAATCTTACCTCAAAAGTAACGGAAATGCTGGAATACCAAGATAGGCGCTCGCTGTATATCAATCGAGTAAATTAAAACACATTAAATTATTTTTTTATGTAAATAAATAGATTAACTTACCTCAATTACAAATTTTCACACAATTTTGTAAAAGCAAAATGTAAATAAATTATTGTCAGTTTGTCAGTAATTACAATTATGTCATTTATTGACTTCACCTGTATATAATTTCAGCATGACTTACAATTAACTTTTTGGTCTTTCTCATCGGAGAAGTGCAGCCATACTTCGCTTTTTTATTTGGCATTTTAAACCTAAAATGTAAAAATTATATTTATATTACACTTTAAATAAAATATTATTGTATATACACTCTATTACCGAAGTCTATGCACAGATGATTTCCCAAAATGTATGCCAAGTTTTAAATTTCAAATATTTTCGCAAATTGAAATAAAAAACTTTACATACTTTGCTAAACATTTTTCGGTGCTTAGAGTTCAAACCAAACTTAAAATTTTCAACAACTTACTTGTAGAATGTGCACCAGCAAGTAAAATTGTTGAAATGCGAAGGAGTATGTACTTAAAATCCGTGTAAAACAAATTTATTTGAGCGTCGCTCGAGAAGAAACAAATGAAAAAGCACTTATATCAGACAAATATAATGTGAAAAATTCATTTAGCTTGAAAGACAGGTTAAGCAATGTACATGTTTGTGACGAAGATGTTTTAGTGTCATTTGATGTAATTTCTCTATTTACAAACATACTCACCATGTTATAATATAATATAACTTTGGCGCTTACACTTTATAGCTTAGTGCTTGGCCGAGCTTCTCCTACCATTTGTGGTGTGCGTCTTTATATTATATCACAAATGGAGGGACCTACAGTTTTGTACCGACTCCGAACGGCAGATGTTAGCTACACAAATAATAATGAAAAAGGGGGACAAAATACAGAGGATAACCAATATCCCAAAGAGCAAATTTAAAGAAATTATTGACTTCTGCTTAAAAGACAACAACTATTTCATGTGAAACAACAAATTATACACCCAAACATTTGGCATGCCAATGAGCATCCCCCTCTCCCCAACCATTGCAGACATTATTATGGACGACCTTCTTGACACACCATTTCGGAGCTGAAACAACACCACAACATTGACATCAAATTTATCAACAAATACGTAGACGACATTTTTGCAATAGTGAGACGCTATGACGCGAACATAATTCTAGATAGGCTTAACAAATACCACAATAAACTTCAGTTTACCATGGAAATAGAAGAAAATGATAGCATTCCGTTCCTGGACGTTCGCATACACAAAAGCAACAACCGAATTATTTTTAACTGGTATTCAAAATCAACAGCTTCTGGACGCCTGATTAATTACTTTTCAGCCCAACCAACACATTACAAAATGAACACAGCAAAAAACTTAATACATAAAATACTGACAATAAGCCACCAACAATTTCACGACGCTACTATAGAAAGAATACACAAAATATTACGAAGCAACAATTACTCCGACAATTTAATACGTGAACTAATCCAGCAAGTAGCGGGGAAATGCAAAAATCAAAACAAAACACAAATCACAGAAACGACAAATACAATAAAAAAGTACTACAGCGTCACATTCATTCCCAGGCTAAGTGGAAAATTTGATCGCGAAATAGCAAAAGAAGAAAACATTACTCTCGCCTATGAAACTAATCACTCGTTGTCCACAATATACACAAAAGCAAAAAACCCACTAAGCCTACAAGAACAAAGTAACGTAGTTTATGAAATAGAGTGCAAAGGCAAAAACAACGAAAGCTGTAACAAAGTGTACATTGGCACAACTAAGCGTGCTTTGGGTGTTCGCATAGCCGAACACAAAGCTGACATAAAAAAACAAAAGAGCAGACCAGCCCTCAGCCAGCATATATTAAATAGCGGACACACAGCTGATTTCGCCAACACCAAAATAATTGACAAAGAAAAAAGAGAAGTTAAAAGATACACTTTGGAGAGCCTACGAATTTTACAAAAACGAGAGAAAACAGTCAACAAAAAAGAAGATACGGACAACATAGCAGCCGCTTACATATTATGCATATGCTAACGATCAGTATTGACAAAAATACCACAGGAAGTGGTACAGATAAACGTAGCTCTTAAGTTTATTTTAAACAAACCAATATTGTAAGTCCATGTTCGTTTATAGTTAAAAACATATGTGTGTTTATTTCTGTTTAAGTTCTATTTGTTAACAACTTCATGTAATAATTTTTTAATTTTTCTTTGGTGAAATAAATAGAGTCGCCCCTGAAGATGCTAAAATATTTAGCGAAACGAAATAAAAAGTATTTTATTTGCATCAACAATTAATAGATCAGACAAGCCTAAAAAATCATCAATGAAAAAACATTAATTCGAAAAAATCACTGCATTGCCCTGTAATGGCGCAATTGCGCAGATACACTGTTCTGATTTCAACCGTGCGCTGGCGCCAGTGTGTCAGCGCCAAAAAACTTGCGCCATTACCCACCACTAGATCGAAAGTAACGCCCTTGTTTTAATTGAAGCGTTTCTAAATCGATGATCATTCAACGATTTGTTAGCCATCCGTTAAATTTTATATCTCAGCTGATCAACGAACCAAGAACTATAAATCAACGCGGTATCCTTTATAAAAACAATAACAATGACGGATAAACTCGCAATCGCAGATTCGCTTAAACAAATGGGGGTGGATTTTCCACCCACAGCCACAACTTTCGAGTTGCGCCGTCTGTTGGAGAGCATTGTTGGCGCTGGGGAAAGCGCCCAAGGAGCTGTGAAGACACCATAGATAATTCCACAATCAACTGAAAATCTGACCACCGACGTTGCTGTTACTGCCGTGGCAATGAATACTGCCGCTCTATGCCACACTACCGCTATGCTAGCCGACATTGTTATTTTTGTCAACACCGCCGAAACTTCTGACTCTGCCGACTTTGCCGCTACCGACTCCGCCTCTGCCGCTGCCGTCCACGCTATTAAAGCCGCTGTTGATGTAAGTAAACAAACACCAATTCAGTTAAACGATGAGCTAGCAGCTCTACGAAAACGCGTAGAGATGTTGAAGCTTATGAAGGAAATTGAAGAATTGCAACGAAGCACCCCTCGAACCTAACAACGCCGACAATACTTTTCAGAAGTTGAGCACGCTATCCCAAAATTTAGCGGTGACGACGTGACCATCACCGTACAACATTTCCTCCACGGCTTTGAAGAAGTGATGGAATCGTCCGGCGCTGACGAACGCTTTAAGCTGCTAGCCCTTCGCCGCTGTCTGACTGGGGCAGCACGCGTTTTTTTAACAACAAAAACGGCTCTGAACTACAACAAATAAAAAATGCACTATAATTTGAGTTTGAAGTACACATCACCCGGCAGGAAATTTATAAAATGATTTCACAGCGCCACTGGGACAAAAAGACCGAACCCTTGCTCAGTTACGTACTAGACGTCTGCATGAATGTACTCATTGGCCGTTTTAACACATTCACACGTAAGCGCAACATTCTACGCATTCTGCTCACAGCCAACGCGATGACTGAATGAGTGTGCAGATAGCTGAGAATACACCGCTCAGTCGCATTCAGAAAAAGAGGCATTCGTTGTACAAAGAGTGCCAAATATGTCGTACAACTAGTCATGCGCATTCGGATGTATGAGACCACATCCGGCTGTATGAGACCACATTCGACCGAAAGATTTTATGACGGCGCCAATTTTTGCAAATGATAGCGGCTACATTATATAAGCAATTAAATAGAGGAAATTCAATAATTGCATGTCTCTTCATATTTACGTACATACATACATGCATAATCTACATTGAATTTTACTGCAATTAATAAGTAACTATAAAATAAATGCATACACTTATAATAAAGTCAATGCACATTTGTATGAAAATATGTTCATATGTAGGCGCAAATGTAAATGGAAAGAAAACATATTTAGAAAAAATTTTCACAATGTTTTTATATACAGAATTTCTTAAGACTCTCATTAAAATGTTAGAAATTTTCAATTTCTCATTAAAACGTTAGAAATTTTGGATGGAAAACTTTGATATTTGGATAATGTTTGCACTCTGTACAAGTTTTGAAAATTTAATTGATATGGTTCTAGTTAAAGAATACGATATTATTTTATAAAGAATTAACGGAAAGGATTTGTGTTAAAAAACATTGTAAGTATTGCATACAACTGTAACCTGCTTTTGACGCTGAGGTGCATACATATGTATATATATATGTACGTATTTATATACGTACATATGTATGTCTATTTATGTGTGGGTATAATGTATGGTAGTAAAACCCTTTTATAAATATTCTTCACATCCGTAAATATATGATTATGTGAGTGCAGCTCAGGCGATATATATAATTTCCTTTTATATTTATTAATACATATTAAAATAAAAATTAGTACAAAAATAGATAATACAATTAATAAATCTGAACTTAAACTAATTAAATGAACACTTTTATTATTTTGAAACAATAGTTCAATGTGTTCTTGTTGACTAATTTGCTTTAAGTACAATTTTTCTAATTTTAACTCTGTTTCTGTAATATTTTTATTTTCTTTAATTTTTGTAATCTTATTTGGTAATATAAATGAATCGTACATTTTGATTTTAATATTTTCAAAAGTTTTGTTTGTAGCTATGACTTTACAATTTTCAAATTTTATTAAAAAAGTTCCTGTTTGTTTAATTTCTAATTTGTTACAATTGTGAGATATATTCAGATAAAAATTTTTGAATATTAATATTCCCGGTAATACTTCTTTAATTTCTGTTTTTATTGATGGTACTAAATTACAATTTGCTTCTTTAAATTTAATGATATTTATTAAACAATTATTGTCTAATTTGATTAAATTTTTTTCTAGGTTGTCCTTAACAGTTTTTTTATACAAATTATTATTTTCATCCGTAAGTATGTCATATTCATCTAAAACTAATGATACATTTTTTTGGTCGGGAATAGGTTCAAAAATAATTTTGGATAGGATATTGGAGGAATATTGGGGTATTAGTTAGGTTATAATAATATTGTCATTATAAAAAACTACTGCTACCTGTATGTCGTTGTACATGTCAAAATCATTGATGAGGTCAAGTTCGGTCTGAGTTAGTATATCTGTTGGAATTATTCCTAATTTACTCGAAAAAATGACTTGTCCGATATCGTTTATGTGATTTTGCAAAAGTGTTATATCATTGTTTATTTGATATATGTGTTTAAGGAATTCTAATTCGTCCTCTATAGTTTTAATTTTATTCTGGGCCGTTTTCCTAAATATATTTATGTAATTCTGAATAAGAGTCTGTTGCTTATTTATATGGTTGGTAATGTTACCAATTTGGTCAGTAAGAAACCTATTAGAGTAAATTAATTTATTTACGCTATCTGTTGCCTGTTGAGCATTATTTTGTGTTGAGTCTAATGTACTAATTATCTGTTGTTCATCGTCACTGTCCATGGTACCTGCTATAAATTTTAATCCTTTACCTATAACATTAACTAGTCCTCGTTTTGTTTTAGTATGTGGGTAAAGGTAGGTTATTTTTGCTTTAAGTAATACAAAATTTTTGTTTACCGTGTTCAGTAATTGTCTGTCTTCAATGTTTACTGCTGTCAAAGCTTTAATGTTATCTGCTATTAGCGAGATTGTTTCGTCATAACTTGTTAAGTTAATGCAATGTAGGACTTTATTGAAATTACTTATTGTCTTCTGCTCTCCAGTCTTGATAGGTATGTATCCATTATTGTTGGTTAAGTCCTGTATGTCAATTTGTTGTGCGGCAATGGTAGCAAATGCTAACAATAGCGTTTGGGTTATTAAGTTCATCTTTATTTTGGCTATTGTAAACAAAAAAAAAAATATATTCAATTTTGTTTAATATTATTTTTAAGAACTATTCTTCCTGACTGTGTCTTTATTGTAGTGTTGTAATTTTGTGCTACAATTTCCTTTTTATACCTAGATGTCAGTTTATTTCCTAATCTCTTATTTATTTTAACGGAAATTTCGTTTCCTGGCTCGTATTGTTTTAATGCTATTCTATTTCTGTTGTGATAAGCTAGATCAACAACTTGTTTATCCTTAATTTTTCTAGCAATTTCTAATCTATGTTTTTCTATTAATATGGGGTCGCTATTGACTCTCCTACCAAAAAATGATTCTATGGGTTTTTCCCTTGTAGTTGAATGCACGGAGTGGTTGTACTCTTTGACCGATCTTTCTAAAAGTTCTAGAAAAGATTGGTGAGTATTCTCACAACGTAGGCATCTCATTATTTCCTGCAATGTGGAGTGAAAACGTTCCACTTGCCCATTCGAACAACTTGTATATGGAGCTGTTCGGTGAATTTCTATGCCGAATTCATTTTCTATCATGAAATTTATCGTTTCGGATTTAAACGATTTTTCATTGTCCATTACCAGAGTTTCTGGTACGAGAGAGAAAAGAATGTCTCTCAGCGGTTGCCTGATATCCTCGGCTGCTTTGGATTGGATAGTTCTCACAATCGCGTATTTAGAAAATTTGTCCACTGCTGTTAAAATTAACTGCTTTCCCATGTGGAGTATATCAATATGAACTATTTGACCTGGAAATGTAGGAATTGGTGTTGGCTGAATTTTCGGTTTCGCTGGATGTCGGTCATATTTATTTTCTTTGCATGTAAGGCAAGTTCTAATTAGTTTCTTAATTTTGCTAGCCATTCCGGGAAAATAATATTTTCTCAAAATTTGTAATTTATTTTCTTTACAATTTCTATGTGCTCTGTTGTGTTCCCTAATTATGATTTCCTGCTGTTGTTGAATATCTATTATATCCTCTACTTGTATCTGCGAAAATCGTATTTTGTATTTACTAAAGTGTATGGGATACAATTCTTGTATTACTCCCATTATGTCTTCTTCTGCTTTGATGCAGTTTATTACCGATGGGTTTAAATATTTTTTTAAAATCTGCAGTAAAATTTCATGGGTATAACTTAATTCTGTTATAATATGTCGGTGATATGTTGGAAATATTATTTGAAATTGATGGTTGGATACTAAGTCCTTATTTAAAAAAATTTGATTTTTAAACACGTTAATCGGCTGTTCGACACTGTATATTAAGTTGTGTGATGAGCTTTCGTCTGAATTTGTCGCTGTAGACAGTGTATTCAACTGTGTTGTTTGCGGTGGTATTCGTGATAATGCATCGGCCACAACATTTGCTTTGCCGGGCTTATATGCTAATTCATAGTCATATTCCTCCAGAATTGACTTCCACCTTTTCATTTTACTGTTGTTATTCTTATTGCTTAAGGCATAAGTTAAAGGTTGGTGATCCGTTGTAATTTTTACTTTCCTGGACCCATATAAATAATTTCTGAAGGTATTTAATGCCCAAATTATTGCTAAGAATTCTTTTTCATTGGCGGCATAATGTTCTTCAGATTTGCTTAATGTCCTCGATATAAAAGCTATCGGTCTATCACTTTGTGATAATACTGCGCCTATGGCGAAGTTTGAAGCATCCGTTGCTAATTCAAATTCTTTTTCAAAATCTGGATAAGCAAGGATAATGTCTTCGGAAATTAATGAATTCTTAATTTTCCTGAAGGCTTCTTTTGCTTCAGAATTTAAATCTATCCTTACTTTTGAGGATTTGTTTTTCGATATTCTACCTTCTTCCTCCTGAAGTCATCGGTTTAGCAATTTTTGCATAATCTTTTACAAATTTGCGATAATATCCTGATAGTCCTAGGAAGCTTCGGAGTTCCTTTAGGCTATTGGGTTCTGGAAAGCTTGCATTGGCTTCCACTTTCTTTGGATTGGTTCTTATGCCAACCGGAGTAATCACAAACCCTAAAAATTCGGTTTCTGATTTAAAAAAATCGCACTTATCCAACTGAACCTTCATGTTGGCGTCTTCTAGTGTTTTAAATATTTTTTCAATATCTTTGCAATGATCCTTTCCGGTTTTGCTAAAGATAATTATATCATCGATATACACATAGCAACATTTGCCAATGTGTTCTCTTAATATATCGTCTAATGTGCGTTGAAAAATTGATGGCGCATTTTTTAGGCCAAACGGCAAACGTGTAAATTCATATTTACCGTTATTGATAGAAAATGCGGTTTTTTCTATGTCCGATTTCCTTAATGGTATCTGATGAAAACCACTTTTTAAATCCAATACTGAGAAGTAATTACTTTCACCTAATTGTGATATTACCTCAGATATTTCAGGAATTGGATACCTGTCTGAAATTGTAACTGCGTTCAATTTCCTGTAATCAATAACCATACGGTATTGTTTATTTCCTGCGGAATCTGCCTTCTTTGGGACAATCCATACAGGAGAATTATATGGCGATCTGGATGGTCGTATTATGCCATCGTCCAGAAGCTGTTTTACCTGTTTTTCTACCTTGGATTTTAATGCTACCGGGTAAGGGTAAAATTTCGAGTACACTGGTGTATCTGTTGTTGTCCTAATTTGACCAACAACTTTTGTTGTGAATGTGAGCTTTTCGTTAGG
Organism: Philophylla caesio; assembly: GCA_963971545.1. Lineage (NCBI taxonomy): Eukaryota > Metazoa > Arthropoda > Insecta > Diptera > Tephritidae > Philophylla > Philophylla caesio. Next base: position 92,151,063 of record OZ020607.1, read on the forward strand.
CTCAGAAAAAAGCTTAGGATGCTTTGTAGTTATCTCCTCCACGATGCTTTTCTGTTTATATAACAGATTGTTTTCGTTAATTGCATTAACGCATTGCGTGGGGAGTTGTTTTAGGTGGACTTTACAGCCATTTCCTAATATCATACAACTTTCGGCTGTATGTATCACCGCTTTCATACTTCTAAGAGTATCATTTCCTAATATGCCATCAAACACTTTTAATGCTGGCATTACATATAATTTCATTTTTTCTTTAATATTAAAAAATTCTGCATAAGTATGCTCACTAATTTTAATTTCTCCCGCTATTGATTTAGCGTAAAATGGAGTTTCGTTTGGTATACATTTCTTTACCAAATCGGGTTTAACGTAGTTTTTACTTGATCCTGTGTCTACAAGAAACTTTAAAGCTTGACCGCCCTCCACTTTAACTTCGAAGTATGGTAGTGAAGAGCTCAGCATACTAAAAAATTAATGTTAGCTGAGTCATCCGTATTTTCGCTTTCCTTTTGTTCCGCTATGTGGAAAGTCCTTTGTGCCTTATTATTATTGTGTTGGGGAGCTTCCAGAGGTCTTTTTCCTTGATAATAATTTTTTTGGGTAGGTTTATTCATGTAGTTTACCCTACGTGAGTGCATGGTCTGATCGACATCCATGGGCTCTGGCTTTGGCTGAGGCTTCGGTGGCCTTGTTGGATATTGGCATTCGCATCAAAATTATGTTGCGAGCGCCGGCTTTGCCATGCTTGTTGACTTGATTGCGGATTATAAGCTAACTGCGGGTAGAAGTCTTGTGGTCCTGCAGTGTATTTATTGTTTTTGCCTTTATTTGGTCTTTGGTACGATTGCCCTACGTTATAGGCATGGTTCGTCCTAAAATTTTGGTTGTCCAATTTTTGGCACAGGTGAAGAGCTTGCGGTAAATCGACTGGCTCTTTCATACCCAATAATCTCGGTAGATCTCCATTTAATCCCCTTATAAATGTGTCCAACGCTTTGCTTCTGTAAGATTGCGTTAACATGCGTAAAGTCTCATTGCTCATCCCTTCGCAACCTAATTTATTCAAGATCAACGAGAGGTGCTTATACACCTGTTGATAAAATTCATCAATTGACCTATTACCTTGTACCAATGTAGTCATTTGGTACTCTAAAGTTGATAGATCGCGTCTATCGGCGTAATGCATTGACAAGCATTTTGTTATAGCTGGCCAATCCAATGGTGTATTGTAAGATTCCAGCGTGGTGTCAGCGTGGCCTGTAATTTTATTTCTAATTACACTTAAGATCCCATAATATTTAGGAGATCCTTTTAATGACTCGTATACGTTGAGTATACGGTCTACGCTTTTCTTTCAGGAGTTAAATTCTCCTGGACGACCTGAAAATTCTTTCAAGCACTTTACCATATCAGGTATTATATCTAATTCATTCAAATTTCCCCTTTCCCCTGTTTCAATTACCTGATCAACTGCTGTGGCCAAACTAGCATTTGGATTAATTACATTTTGGACGACTTGTGGTCCTTGCTGCATTAAAACATTGGCCGCTATTTCAGATATGAGGGCCGTCAAGTCAGTCATGCTTAATTGAGCATTAGTTGATACTTGAGGAGCTAGAAGATTTTGGTTAAGTAATGCGGGCATAATTAAATTATTAGGGTGTGCCATTTTGAAAAAATTTTAATTTTTGTTTTTGAATAAAATAACCTTTATTATTTACTACTCTTCGATATTATCCCTATTGTCACAGTCAAAATGAGTAGCTACTTTATTTTCTCCTATAAAACTAAATACCAATTGCATAGCCCTAGCTTTTTCCTGATTACTAATACCTGTAATTATGAGGGGTTTATATATTTCTACCTCAATATCTCTGTCCACCTGCTCTATAATTTTGTCTAACCCGTCGTAGTCGAAATCGACTGGTAGAGCGTCCATTTAAATTTATGGTGTTGTTAGTGGGGTATTTATAATAATATCTAATTACAATTTCTTTTTATACTTAATAAAAGTATATATATTCTTAGTATAAATTCTTACTCTTACGGCTACTGTTGTCTGTGATGGAGATGTTGATTGTAGTTCTGTTGTTAGATGCTCCGGTTGCTTCCAGTTGCTGTCTAAAGTTGATTATTTTAATTTTCTCTCACTTTTTCCTTTCAAGGAGTATATTTGCACTTTATTCTTCTCTGTTTTTTTCGAAAATGCTTTTGTTTTTTTACTATCGGATCTTTTTTTTTGATATAGTTTATCTTGTCTTTCAGTGTTTTTCTTCTTTTAATAGTTTCTTATATCGTAGGCTGGTACATATATTACCACCGGCTTGCCTTAGCTACTAAGGGCCCTATCGATATAATCGTGAGGAATTTATTCACTTTTTACGTTTATCAAGCGCACAATTATGTATATTTGATCAACTTCACCTCTTACCACTGGTGGGGGAAAGTGAAGATCACAAAAAGTGCTGCTTTTAATGTTTTATTTTTTTTATTTTTTTTTTTTGAGTCTATAGTGTAGGCTGGTACGTTATACCGCCGGTTTGCGTAAGCTACTAAGGGGCCTCTCACTAAATTTCACTCGCGTCGCGGAATCCTTAATTTTTTATTTTCGGGACGTATTTTTCTTTCCACGGCACTTTTAGTTCTTTTTTTTTTTTTTTTTTTTTTTTTTTTTTTCTCGCAATGCCTTACTTTTTTATTTTCAGTTTTCTTTCGCGATCACTCGGGCGCGCGCGAGTCCTTACTTTTTAATTTTCAGGACCTTTTACGTTCACGTGGCTCGAGACTTTTGCTCGGGCGCCAGTTAATAAAACACGAGTTTTATTTTCATTTGCGGGGCTGAGAACGACAGCACGACCGCGTTTATTAATGTGAGAATTGAATCTAAAGCTAAGTTACGATAATCTTAATATTTATACTTAGCTATGCCTGCGCTGCAACTGCATTTTGCTGCGTAGCGTCTGTATTCTGCTGCGTGATAAATTCATGCTGCTTCGCTGCGGCTGCACGCTGACGTTGAGTTTAGCGGGCGGCTCCCATGTGTTGCTGTACTGATAATGTTTACAACATTAATTTCGGTCACAGTTATGCTGACTCCGACTGTGGCTCACATGTTTGTTTGTTGAGCGGGTCATGTTTATAATTGCACTTGGTTTTACAAGTGCAGTTCGGCTGAGTCGGTTGTTTGCTGATTTCCGTTCCACATAGCTGTGTGCCACTTAGCATTGTCGTCTTGCTATGCGTTTGTTAATACGGCCGAATTTATGATGGGTAATCATATTTCGGGCAACATGTGCAGTATTGACTTTTATTAAGTTGACCATTAAATGTTTTGATGTGGGTCAACTTAGTGTAGCCAGTTTATGATTAGTGATCAAATAACGGAATATGAATGCGTTATTTGATCCTCTGGAATGCGGTTCTATTGTAATTTACGACATCTTGTAGAAGTGGTTGGTTTCGGGTTTGACTTTTATATGGTCCTTGTGAGTGGTCCTAACGTGTCGGCTTGAGGTGTTTGATATATGACGGCGAGTCATATGTCGGGCAGCTTGGGTGGTATTAACTTACCCTAAGTTAACTCATATATTCCCTTCCTGTGTGTGATCCTATATCATATTCTGTATACCTTTGAAAAAAAAATTATAATGTTTCTGGATCTGATTTTTGAAAATGGAAGTGCACTATAGTTTAAATGATATTATAAAACATATTCATACATAAGACATTTCGAATTTATTCCAAAAAAACCATTATAATTAATTAATTCCTACATACATATGTACATTGAATTGTAGAAAAGTAATAATATCAAAAAAACAACTCAGAAAATATTTAAATATTCAAATTATCTTTGAGGATTATTTGGATAATTTAATGAAGTCAAATGTCCACTAATATTTTATTCACATCAATATTATTTAAGTCTTAAATAATAATAGTATTGTATAAATAACATGAGTTAAAAGAATTTTCTAATCCGCTTTAATAAAAAAGTAGTAAGCATAAGCGAAAACAACGCATATGCAAAGCGTTGTTACGTACACACATAATAACAGCCATCGCTAGCTGCGTCTTGCATATGTATGTATGTGCCTTTGGTGGCGTCTCCCTGCGCAACGTCCGCCACATTCGGCACATTCGTGCAAAATCCGGACAGGCCGTGAATGCATGAATGATCGATGACTATAAATGAGCGTAGCGAAGAGAAAAATTTGTACATCCCTTAAATCATAAGTAGAGAGTACCCATATTGGTCTCTTTTTTCTCTGTAAGTACACATATTTATGATCGCATGAGTGCCTGAGTTGAATGAGCATCGCATTCACATTCGTGTAATCCGGCTAACAGAAGAAATGAATGTGCTCATGCAGCCCTCTATTACGTACTAACAATGCAAGCATTGGAAAACCGAGCAAATATAAGTGAAACCGAAGTCATCGATTTCATCATCGACGGCATCGGAAGTGCGATTCCGAATACTCAACTTCTACTATCCGCCAAGACGCTGGATGAATTAAAGGCATTAATTGCTCGTTTTCAAAGAAAATATTTTGTCACTGAAGCGACACAGATGGAATCAAAATATCTACAACCGAAATCATCAAATAAAAATTTAATATGTTACAACTGCTCGCGAAATGGACATATAAAGCCGAACTGTCCATACCAGTTGCGGCCGAATGGTTCATGCTTCCGCTGTTGGCGTATGGGTCATGACCACCGCGCATGTCCCAATCCAGCCCAGGTATTAAAGCCGCGTAATGAGGTTGGAGCTGTATCAGGCAACTTAAGTTACGACCCAGATGACGTTAACGCATTCAACTTCTTGAGCATTACGTTTAAGACAGATAGGGAAACAATCTCTGATATAGTTTTTTCTTTATTCGACATCGGCAGCGCGGGTAGCTTTATGCAGGAAAAAGTTGGCGTAAACTTACCAATATTCAGGGAAATAAGTTTAAGCGAATTTTTGATAACACTTACCTTAATCCTATCTATAAAGCCAAAGAAATTAAATATGAAATCACGTTTAAAGACGGACGTCCTCTTTAATTGCGCCCGCCGCCGACTGTCCTACTCAAAACGGAACGAAGTGCATGTGTGTAGATTATCGAGCACTTAATAAGCTAATATTAGGGACAATTATTCATTACCACTGATAGACGATTGTATCGAGTACCTACAGAATAAAAAAAATTTCTCATTATTTGACACGCATACGAGCTAACGCATCCAACCGATTCAGAACTAAACGAGATTACGACAACGACCGGTCTTCTCAAAATGAAATTGAACCCAAGACGTATAATGTAGGTGACTACGTCGTCATAAGAAATGTTGATGATTCTGAGGGAAGTAATAAAAAGTTTGTTCCCCCGCATAGAGGGTGGTACACAAGGCACTCGCTAATGATAGATATATCATACGTGATATTGACAATTGTCAACTCACTCATCTGATAGAGGCCTTTAGAAATAAGAGTTGGCAACAATGGCCAGATACTTATGCAGAAGACCCGGGAGAGCATACAATAGAAATAAATAAATTATTTAAGTATCCTCTGATCGAGGTCGATCATAATGTCAGATTAGCCGAGTTGTTAAGCACTAATAAAACCTTGCTTCTATCTAGACCAATATCACATCACTGTACTTAAAACAACCCTGTGTTATTCTGTAAATGCAACCATGTAGAACTAGAAAATGTCAATATTGATATAGAAGAGATTGCGCCAACAGCTAACAAAAATAATTGACGATCTGCGTATGTACGTCACACCTGCAATAACGTATTCTCATTTTGATTGGAGAATTGCTTTATAAGTTCGAATAAAATAATAAAATCGCGTTGCACTTCACAAAAAACTTTAATTAAACCTTTAAAATTATATTACACCAAATATTCACTTCCCTTGTGTTGGAATTTTAAAGAAACTTTGCTCATTTGACGTCATTTTGAGCAGCTGAATGCCAATATCGTAAAGCAAAAAGGCGTAATCTCTTATTTATAAATCTTGAGAAAATGTTATGTTGGTGATTTGAAAGCAACCGAACAACAATCCGATTAAAGGGCCTTACACATACAACTTTCCCCGCTTAACGTGACAATTCGAAATTTAACAACAAAGCATGAGGTGTAGAAGGTTTGCTACATAGATCGCTTCTACAGTTTCTACATTATTCTTTGTTTTGAATTGCGATTTGTGCTTATAACGAGTATTTTGTTTATTAAAAGAGTAAGAAATGAGTTTTACTAAAATAATTAAGTAGTAGTTATGCTACTTATGTTTGAAATTCGCAAGTGTAATAAACTTTATTAAGAGTACATCTCTTCATGCAGCATCTTTCGACAAAATAAATCAAAACCGATCCAGGGGAGTTTAAGAAAACGGTGAGGCTGGTTAACAAAGAGATGTTTCATTTGCTGTTTAGACTTTTTTAGAAAGGATGGACAAAAGATTCGAATGGACCACCGATAATAGAAAAATGCTGATTGCTCATCACGCTTGCATAAGACAAAAAGTAGATATTGCAATAATAATTTTAAATTTATTTACATATGCTTTTAACTGCAGATATTAGCGCTTCTTCTCTCAAATGAGCGTGTTTTATTAAGGAGGACACTGTGACACTTAATAGCTTCAATTAATCTTTCTCCATATTATTCTATCTGTGTAAAGTGCTTAACAATATAAAATGCAATATTAATAACAATAATAATTCATATTAATCTTTTTTTTGTTTTTTTTTTTTAAGTAATAATATACGCAAAAATTATGAAATACTGGTGAATTTTCTAAATCGTGTGTATACGCACGCAGAAATAATATGGAACCGTAAACAGTTGGTTGTCAAAGTGTACAAAAGTTGTGAGTTCGCCATGATTTTGCTTCGTTTTGTTTTGCTTTACTTTTCTCGTCTTGTATTTAGTAGTACTTTAACTTATCTGTCAAAGCGAAACTCTGAGGAAAAGCAAAGCGAAAGTCTTTTGCGTCCGACCCTTAACTGCTTGCTGATTACCATTTCTTTCGTGCTGCAGCAGTGACTATTCGTTTTTTCATAGCTGATCGCTTGCTATTGCTTGTGCTGTCCTAATTTTAATATGCCAGCATAAGCAATTGATCGTTTATCATGACGCACGGCAGTGCCGATTCGAGAAAGAGTTTGTTAAGCGTCAAGATCTCAAACAGTTCAGCTACAGAAAAATAAATTCATCAGCTGATCGAAATGTTACTATGTACTAACGCAAATAAATTTAAGAGGGAGGACAGCACATTCTTCTTGATGTTAAAGAGCGAGTCTGACACATCAAAGGTGTTGGAAAGCAAGAAAAACCAAACACAAGCACCGGAATGGCTCATTCAGTTCAAAATTTGTTTTACATTGATTCAGAAAAATGGGTTTAAAGTGCCGCGAAACACGAGAAGGGACATTGAAAATAACTTCTGCCAAAAGAAAAGGACTATCAATCGACCCCGTGACCAACTTCACCATAAACATTATGCCTAAAATTTTTCTACGATTTGAAAGAGTAGGAAGATTAAAAACTTTCAGCCGACTAGTATATGGTGGCAGTTTGAGTAGAATCCCAACGAAAGTGTTTTAAGGCAAACAGTAAAAATTGTTTTTGCACCAATTCAAGACGGACAGAATGCACCCGATAATGCGGATTCCACATTATAGAACCAAATTCCAGTATCGGTCTAACTAAAGTAGTAAAAATTGCTTTCATTATTTCTGAATTCTTCCGACCATCTTTTAACAAAAGCAATAATGCCTATTGCTTTATTGACTGTACTGTTAATATGTAAGTTAAAATTTAGTTTGGGATCCATTGTGACACCCAGATCGACAAAATTATGTACTTGGTCGAGAATATGGCCACAAATACTGTATTCAAAAGAAGCCAGCAGTGTCGCTCTCCGAGAGAAGCACATATATTTACATTTTTTAAGATTTAAAGGCATGCAATTTACGTTACACCACAGAACTATGCTTTCTTAATCATCTTGCAGCAAGGATCTCTCATCAACAGAGTTGTATGAGCTAAAAATTGTAATATCATCAGCATACATTCGAATTTTTTAAAATTTTAATACAGTAGTTATATCATTAATAAATAGCTGGAACAGAATTGGGCCGAGATGGCTGCCTTGGGGAACTCATGAGGACACATCAATGACATCCGATGCAACATTTTTATAAATGATTCTTTGCGTTCTGCAATGCAGGTAGGAAGATATTCAACGAAGTATACTAGGTTGAAAACCGATTAGATCAAGCTTATGAATAAGTAGAGGGTGGCAAACTTTATCGAAGGCTTTACTAAAATCGGTATATATGACATCAGTGGTGTTATTTTGACGGAACAACTTTGACACATGAGTTGTGAATTCAAGCAAATTCGTAATAATATATTTGCCTTTACAAAATCCATGTTGAGGATTGGCTTTTCCATCGCCAAGAATCTCCAAGAAAATTTATTATACTGTTATCAGCCGTAGGCGTCGCTGGTGTAGTTGAAGAGAAATGCCAGATTTTGTTTACATTTAAGTCACACAAGTGTTTAGTTATTTTGTAAAAAATTGTAAGTTAAAGTATTGTGAATATAAATATGATAAAGATGAGTGCATTGACAATATATTTTTACCGTTTGCGAAGCAAAATAAAATTGTTGCGGGAATCCACGGACGCTTTCTCTACTTCTGAGGGACGTTTTATTGAATTCGACTTTCAAAAGAAATATGCATACATGTTGTTAATGAAATCCGACCTTTTATGCTGCAAAGGAAATCAAGTTTTGGATTGTCGAAAATTTTAAGGTTTCTTGTAGCATTGTGATTTTTCGCCTAATGTATGTATGCACACATCCATATGAATACATTTACGAACATTCACTTATTATTGCATTAAATGAAACGATATCTTTACAGAAAGCTACCAACGTTCAGTGGGACAAGACTTCTAACTTAATGTATCTCAACACAGCGCTAGCAGATGCATTAAGGAAATCGCCAAAATCATGGACAATTATTGTAACTAGATATGCGAAGTTTCCATCAATAGTAAAATAAAAACAGGCTTCATCTTCAGACATTGAGCATGTTTATGTTTGCCAAAAAGGTGGGCACTCAATAAATGTTCAAGTGGTATGTTGTATAGTTATTATACATATATACATGCATATATGTACATATATTTATAAGTGTATAAAAATACGCTTTAATACGTAAATATTATTTTATTACTTAAAGGTAAGCGTTTTGGATTTAAGAATACTTGACAGTAATGCTCGTTTAGGAGGAACTGCAGCAGTGTGGAGTGAAAGTGCGTTAAAGGTTTTGCTTGACAATATGTCTTTTGGGTATAGTTTACCTTGTTTTGATAAAAGTATGTGTACATATATCATTTACGGATCACATTTATTCACATGTTTAGGTAATAGTGGTTATCCTCAATTGCCGTATTTAATGACTCCTATTCCTGGCCGCTGTGGTCGAGTTGGTAGCGGTGCGTGCTATAACTTGATATGCCGGTGAGTTCAAGGTTCGATTCTCAGTCAGGGCAAGCAAAATCTTAATAATAGAAAAAGTTGTTTCTAATAGCGGTCACCCCTCAGCAGGCAATGGCAAACCTCCGAGGGTATTTCTGCCATGAAAAAGCTTCTCATTAAATTCATCTGCCGTTCGGAGTCGGCACAAAACTGTAGGTCTCTCAATTTGTGGTATAATATCGAGCCCTAACCGCGAAAATAACGTAAGCGACATTTTTTCCAAAATTAACTTTTTGATGCAGAACTGTTCTAAAACTGATAATACGTCATCTGGCTAAATATTGTTTCGCTAATCGTTATAGTTATGGAGATGTACGACTTTACATTTTATCGTAAGCGACATTCACTCTTCAAAAAAAAAAAAATATATAAAAAAAACCTTCTCCTGTAAAATTTGGTTTTTGTCGCTTACGCTAAAATGGCGGTAAAGGCTCGATATAAAGGACGCACACTACAAATGGTAGGAGAACCTCGGCCAAACACCGAGCTATATAGTGCACGCGCCAAAATAATAATAATAATAATTCCTGGAAATAGTCTCTCATCATCTGAAGATAATTACAATAACGTACGATTCGGTTTTAGCCGAAAAAATTGTAAATATGTACTTGCATAATTTTGCACAATGTTATGATATTAAATAATATTAATTATCATGTGGAGGATGTCGATAGCATAAGTTTTAACGATAAGCTTAATTATGGTAACGAAATAACTAGTAATCATCAAGGAATTGTTGCAAGACAACAATTTGTAAACAACTGCATACTTTATTTACTAAGATCTATATAATTGCCAAATAATATTTCGTTTTCTAACAATTCAGAAAAGAAATATAAAAATTGTAATGACTACTCAAGAATTAGTAATTTTTTAAAGCCTAGATAAGAATTTACAGTAAATCAACAAAATTTAATATTTAACTCGGCATTGTATAAATATATGTATGTGCATACAGTCTAAATATAAATATTTCTTTTTTACAATAGTTAAATTAATTAAAAGTTCAAATTGAAAGAAAACCCAATATGTGTATTAATTTTTTTTATATAAAGTTATTTCAATATAAATTTCAGAATAAATTCTTTGTGAAATTGCACGTTATTGGAAGATCGAATATTTAATCGATCGCGATCGTTCGTCTGGAGGATAAGTGAAATTCATACATATGCAAGCATGTATGCATGCATGTACAATTTCATGCTTTAACGAATTTCATGTATAGGAATCAGTAACATTGTCTGATACTGCGTTAAAAAAAATGTGATTTAAAAAATTTCCTGTGAAAAGGAATTAATGTGCTCCCAATTTCACAAATTTCTTTGCATATCAGGTCATCCCTGTCACACATATCGGTTATCGTTGTGGCAATTCACAAACAGCTGTTGTTGAAATTTCCCTTTCGAATTCAGTTATGTATGTATGCTTTTTTGAGAAGTCATCAGCAAAACACTTAAAAATACGCATATTTTAATGAATAACTAATGCAGAAATGTCATAAATGTCTTCTACAAACATCAAATAATATTTAAAAAATTATTCCAATGGAAAGTATTTAAACTTTCACACACTTTTTGTCATTTACTGTTCATTTCACATACAACCAAGCATTCGGATTCAATTCACAAAAATGTGTGTTAATGTGAAATTGGGAGCACCAAACATGGGATTTCGAACCGAATCCACAGGGTAATTTTTGAATGTGAAACTGGCAGCACGGCGTAAACGTATGTATGGAAGCAAATTTAAGGGGTTTAAGGATCTCAATTAGAAATATTTATAAAACAGTAGAATACTAATCACTTTGACAGAAAAAACTCCTCCATATTTTGTATGTGTCAGTCTGTGCACGAGAAGCAGGCAAGTGTTTTTTTTACTGAATTACTATATATAAGATAACACCAGCAAACTCGGATCCCGCCAAAACCCTGTTCCCACCGACATTGCTGACAGCGCGTCTGGAAGTTTGCGCGTGACCACAACGTAAACTCCTACAACAACTTCACTCCCACTGATATTGCTGACGGCGCTAGCTAACACCAGCAAACTCTCTTCCGGCCAAAACTCTGTTTCCACTGATATTGCTGACGGCGCGTCTACAGGTTTGCGTATGACAACAACAGTTAACACTAACAAGTGATCGCCGCGGCAGCAGCGAAAGCATTGCACTTGTACAGAAGGTAAATTGCCGAATTGCAGCGGCTGGCAGCGACTGTTAGAGATTTCAGGCATTTAGGCGAAGTCGTCGAATTAATGTTTCAGTTGTATTAACTCACCCGACTTAACTGGCTGCCCTTGCATAAACTTGTTTTAATAATTTATATATATGTACATACATATTATGTGCATGTAACTTTGTAGCATTCATGAACTTGTACCAAAATAAATTGCTGCATTCTGCCTGTTCTTGGAAAATCATACATACATACATTAATTCACTCCGTGTTGTATTTATTATCCGAGGGCTGTATGGAGGACAGCACGGCCGCGTTTGGTGAATAAAACACGAGTTTACGTTTTGCGGGTGCTGGGAATGTCAGCACGACCGCGTTTATTGTGATGAGAATTCAATCTAATTTAATAAGTTACAATAATTTGACTATTTACACCTAGCTATGCCTGCGCTGCAACTGCATTCTGCTGCGTGGTAAATCCTGCTACGCTGCGACTGCACGTTGACATTGAATGTAGCGGGTGGTCGCCATGTGTTGTTGTGCTAGTAATGTTTACAACGTTAATTTCGGTCACAGTTATGCTGACTCCGACTGTGGCCCACATGTTTATTTGTTGAGCGGGTCATGTTTACACAATTGCATTTGGTTCAAGTGCAGTTGTGCTAGGTCGATCGTTCGCTGGTTTTCGGTCTACATACATAGCTCTGCGCCTCTTTACATGATCGGCTTGCTGTACGTTTATTGGTGCGGCCGAATTATGATGGGTATTCATATTTCGGGCAACATGTGCAGTATTGGCATTTCTTAAGTTGACCATTAAATTATTTGATGTGCGATGTGATGTGGGTCGACATGGTGTAGCCATTTATGGTTGGTAATCAAATAACGTAATAGCATATGTGTCATTTGATTCCCTGGAATGCGGGTCTATTGTAAGTGCCTAATTTACGACATCTCGGCTGAGTGGGTGGTTTTGGGTTCTGCTTGGATTAATTTATGATGTCTATGTAGGTGGTTCTAATGAGTCGGTTTAGAGTGTTTTATATATGACGGCGAGTCATATGTCAAGCAGCTTGGGTGGTATTAACTTACCCTAAGTTAACTTGTACATATGAATGTATATTAATCTTATTTACAACAGCAGATACATACATACATAAATATGCTTATACCTGGAAACTCCATGCCAGTTTCACATTCACACATTTCCCTGTGAATTCGGTTTGGAATCACATGTTTGGTGCTCCCAATTTCACATTCACATAAATTTTTGTGAATTGAATCCGAATGCTTGGTTGTATGTAAATGCCAAAAAGTGTGTGAATGTTTAATTATTTTCGATTGGAATAATTTTTTAAATATTCTTTGATGAGTGTAGAAGCCATTTATGACATATCTGTATTAGTTATTCATTGAAATGTGCGTATTTTTAAGTGGTTTGCTGATGGCTGCTCAAAAAGGCATACATGGCTGAATCCGAAAGGGAAATTTCAATAGCAGCTGTTTGTGAATTGCCACAACGATAACCGATATGTGTGACAGGGATGACCTGAAATGCGAAGAAATTTGCGAAATTGGGAGCACACTAATTCCTTTTAACAGGAAATTTTTAAAATCACATTGTGGAATTGAAATGTGAAACTGGGAGCAGCACGGCTATATAATATCGTTTTGGCAACTGGCAAACTGCTTGCCAATAATTGAAATAATAGGTAGGTAGTTAGGTTTTTCCTTGAAACGCCGATGATATCCCAAATCCGTCGGGTTCGATAACTGGATTGTTAAATAACATTCGCTTATGCCAAATTTATTTATTTCGTCTGTCTTCCGTGTTTTCGAATATCGTCACAATACATAATTATTATTTTGCATTCCTTTGGGTAGTGGCCGCTGTGGTCGAGTTGGTAGCGGTGCGTGCTATAACTAGATATGCCGGTGAGTTCGAGGTTCGAATCTCAGTCAGGCAAGCAAAATCTTATTAATAGAAAAAGTTTTTTCTAATAGCGGTCACCCCTCGGCAGGCAATTGCAAACCTCCAAGGGTATTTCTGCCAAGAAAAAGCTTCTCATTAAATACATCTGCACTTCGGAGTCGGCACAACACTGTAGGACCCTCCATTTGTGGTATAATATAAAGACGCATACCACAAATGGTAGGAGAAGCTCGGCCAAACACTGAGCTATATAGTGTACGCGCCAAAATTATATTATATATTCCTTTGGGTGCAGGGTAAGTGCTCAAAGCCAATATTTAAGCAAATTTTTGTGCAATTTATTATTAAAGGGTTGTTAGTTTTCATATTTTAAACTTATACAATGTTTTCTTAATATTTGTAAAAGTGCTATATGGTAAAAATTACTATCAGGCAACAATTTGAAGAGCTTATCCAAGAAGTTGAGTTCAACCCGTTACTAACGCGATTTGTGCGTGTTTTTGGTGAAGCAGAAGGAAACACCGCTGATAGAAAAAATTATTTCGATGATTTTGTACTAACTTGCCCCGGCTGAGATTCGATCTCCAAACTCAGGGACGTAGTTTTAGCACGCACCGCTACACACGACTATTCTTTACGGGATTTTATTTCCCCTATATATCAGCCGTGCTCCCAGTTTCACATTCACAAATTTCCCTGTGGATTCAATTTGAAATCACATGTTTGGTGCTCCTAATTTCACATTCACATACATTTTTGTGAATTGAAACCAAATGTACAACCAAGCATGTGAAATGAAAAGTAAATGACAAAAAGTGTGTGAATGTTTAATTGTTTTCGATTGGAATAATTTTTTAAATATTCTTTGATGAGTGTAGAAGCCATTTATGACATTTCTGTATTAGTTATTCATTGAAACATACGTAGGTATTTATGTATTCTTATTTAGTAATATAATTTTGGCGCGTACACTATATAGCTCAGTGTTTGGCCGAGCTTCTCCTACCATTTGTGGTGTGCGTCTTTACATTATACCACAAATGAAGGGACCTACTGTTTTGTGCCGACTCCGAAGTGCAGATGTATTTAATGAGAAGCTTTTTCATGGCAGAAATACCCTCGAAGGTTTGCCATTGCCTGCCGAGGGGTGACCGCTATTAGAAAAAACTTTTTCTATTATTAAGATTTTTCTGCGATTTAAGGGCCGTACACATAAAACTTTCCTCGCTTTACTTGTCAATTAGAACTTTAACAACAAAGCATGGGGTGTAAAAGGTCTGCTACATAGAATATTTTGACGGTTTCTTATTTAAGATAGAAGCTCAGTCTATGACTACCGCGCATTCTGAACAGACGTGCGATCTGACAATCAATTTCCATCGTTCTTCTATTATTTTGCTTACACTAACCAGTATTAGTAAAGTACTGTGAGGTGAATAATGAAAGACCCACCCGACGTGGGCGGGGGTTGTAATGGAAACAAATTACAAGTGGCAACCCTACCTAATAAGATAATTAATTTAGTACTAAGCTTATAAAATACGACTCTACATCTAAGATCTATTACATTTAGTACTAGTTTGTAACTACAGCTAAGTTTAGTATGTAAGTGAAAAAATAAAGAACGCCATTTCCTTGGCGCGACTTCAAACCGAACAGTC